>ONZH01021509.1:0-687888 GCA_900303285.1 Rhinella marina
GGCTCATTTTTTGCGGGACGATCTGAAGTTTTTATTGATACCATTTCTGGGTGTGTATGACTTTTTGATCACTTTTTATTTAATTTTTTTTAGAAAAAAAAAGCGACAAAAAAACGGCAATCGCCATTTGGACGCTTTTTTCGCCACACAATTCGCCGTATTGGAAATTTTTTTTTTTATATTTAAAAGTACGGGCGTTCTTCGGTCACGGTGATACCCATGATGTCTATATTTATTGTTTATTAGGTATTTATTTTTTACTTATACGGAAAGGGGGGTGATTTGAACTTTTACATCTTTTTTATTTTTTATATATTTTTTAACATTTTTTTATTTTTTTTTGTACTATTAGAAAGCTCAAATATGGGCTTATATATTGTGCCCTTTTTTTTTTTTTCTTTATGAGCAATTCTGGGTTTTATAGGACTCAGAAAGCCATGAATTGCTCATTTCTTATCCTGGCCTGCCATCTAAGTGGCCAGAATAAGAATTGCAGTTTGAAAAACTGTAATCCTCACCAGCGAGGATACAGTTTTCATATGGTGTACAGACACCCCGATTGGCCACACGGGGTGTCTGTACACCACCCGGAAGCGAACGCTTCCGGGTTTAGACGCAACTAGATGCCGTGATCACGTGTGATCACGGCATCTAGTCAACCCGGAAGACGCCGCCGATGAAGTAGGTAGCGGCAAGTCTCTGCTGTTAGAAACAGCAGAGACTTGCCGGCCATGACGCCCGCCGCACCCGCGAGCGGGCGCCATGTGCCCGCATCGCCCCAGCGCCGTACATGTACGGCGCTGGTCGCGAAGGGGTTAAGTATATAATTCCACATGTGTTAATTCATAGTTTTGATGCCTTCAGTGTGAATCTACAATTTTCATAGTCATGAAAATACAGAAAACTTTGAATGAGAAGGTGTGTCCAAACTTTTGGTCTGTACTGTATATAACAGAGAAAAAACGTATTTTCTAGACTGCGGATACAGTACCGCACACGACAGAAATGTTCACTGTACTGTGGTATATATAACTGAGAGAAAGAACATAGTCTTTAGACTGCGGCTACTGTACCGCACACGACAATTTTTCACTGCACTGTACTATATATAACTGAGAGAAAAAACGTACTCTTTAGACTGCAGCTACTGTACCGCACACAAAAGAATTGTTCACTGCACTGTAGTATATATAACTGAGAAAAAAAACGTACTATTTAGACTGCAGCTACTGTACAGCACACTACAGAATTGTTCACTGCACTGTAGTATATATAACGGAGAAAAAAAACGTACTCTTTAGACTGCGGCTACTGTACAGCACACTACAGAATTGTTCACTGCACTGTAGTATATATAACGGAGAAAAAAAACGTACTCTTTAGACTGTGGCTACTGTACAGCACACTACAGAATTGTTTACTGAACTATAGTATATATAACTGAGAGAAAAAAATGTATTCCCTAGACTGCACTACAGATCCCAGTAAGCCAAGGTACAGCAGTAGCAAAAATGAGTACTGAGAGGACTTTGGGCAATTTCTTTGGGGTCTGTGTGGACCACGTGCTGTCCCCTTTCTTCCACCAGTCGTTGTGCACAGCGTGCAGCCAAGATGGTGATAGCTGCAATACAAGTCCCAGCCAGCAGGAGACCAAAAAAAAGGTGCTTGTAGCCCTTAAAAGGGCTGTTGGGTTCTTTGAGGATGATTCCTGCCTAACCAAAATCTAAATTGAGGCCCTAACACTCTCCCTGACAGACAGCAGCTCTATCCCTAATCTCATCCAGGCGGCGTCTGAGGCGAGCAGCGCGGGACCAGTTTCTTCTATTCCAAGGTCATCTGATCTGGCCAGCCAATCCCTGCTATCGACTTGTAGGGGTTCCACGTGATGCTAGGGGGTACCAAAGACTCTCCTGCATGTTGATTGGCTGAGAAAAAGGCGCCTAACATGCAGAAAGAGGAAGATGCCATTTCCTCGAGTATCGCGAGATGCTCGTCCGAGTATCGAGCATGTACAAATACCCTAATGCTCGAACGAGCACCAAGCTCGGACGAGCATGTTCGCTCATCTCTAATTGTAACCAAACGGGTCTGGTTATTGATTTCACCATCAGCCGCCAGCCCCTTGCCAACCAAACTATTCACCAACAAGGGTACCCCAATTACCACCAGCAGGAGTCCCCAAAAGGCCCTAATCGTGCCCGGAGGGAAGAAAGGGTGCACCCTCTATTTACTGCATGGCCCCAGGGAACATTCGAGTGAGGGAAGCCACTATGAACCACCAACACTCCTTTCCATGTCACAACTACCACTCCCCTCCTCCCGGCTCTCCCCTTGTAGGTCGCTGCACTTTGATTTTGCCTCCCATAGCTTGCTTAATTTGCCTACTTTGATCAGTACACAAGTGAAAGCGCTACTCCTACAAGTATTATCATCCACATAACAGTCCACATGCAACCTGGGTCCACACTAAGGTACATAATTAGAAATACCCATTACATGAAATATATCCATTGAAAAATGTATTTTGCCAGCACGCCACTTTGACTAATCTTACATTCGTGCATTTTAGCCATATGAGTGGGAGCCACTGCTCCACTACAATAATGAATCAAATCAATTAGGACTCATGCACACTAGCGTGTGCAGTCAGTGCCCGTGCTGTGGACCGTAATTTGCGGTCCACAATGCACGAGCACTGACACTGTGGCCACCGCATGCGGATCGCGGACCCATTCACTTGAATGGGGTCCGCGATCCGCATTCGGGGGTCCGTACCGCAAAAAAGTAGTGCTTGCTCTACTTTTTTGCGGTGCGGAGATACGGCCAGAAACACCACGGAAGCACACCGTAGTGCTTCCGTGGTGTTCTGATCCGTGCCTCCGCTCCGCATCTCCCGGATTGCGGACCCATTGAAGTGAATGCGGGCTGCACACGGCCGGTGCCAGTGTATTGCGGACCCAGCGTATGTGGGCCGCAATACTGGCACAGGCCGGCACCGGCCGCGTGCATGAGCCCTTAACCGCGATGAATTATGAGAATAGGCACATGGCAAGCCATCAATATATTATCTCTAAATGTTATCTATGGGTTGTGCAAGAAGTAACCATAATCTCTTCTAATGCTTCTCTTATGTTGTAGTCATCTTGTACTTCGCTGGGTCTGTTCATTAAAGAGTGTCAGGGCTGAAATGAAACATGGTCTGACGCTTGGGGAGTGGAGAACCCCTTACACGGAGTGAGGATTGGCAGGAGCAGCTGCATGAGCAGCACGGATTATTACCAATACATAGCATGCCCCACACTCATTCTCTCATACTTTACTGCTCAGTACTTCTGAGAAAAACACTTTGGAAGCAATGTATTTCTGTAGATCTCCATCTGTAATACTGCTCTGAGAATGAATACATTCGTGGGATGAGAGATTGGTTAAAAACAAGAAAACATTTACTCTCTATGGGGGAGGAGGCAGAGAGAAAAGTCTTGCATGCAGGACTTTTTTCTCCGCTAATAAAGTGGAACACCCAAATGAGAAACAAACGAATCTAAGTACAGTCAATGGGATCTGTTTGGCTATGTTTGGGTCAGTTATGTGCTGAATCTGGTAAGGCTACTTTCACACTAGCGTTTTTATTTTCCGGTATTGAGTTCCGTCATAGGGGCTCAATACCGGAAAAAAATGCTTCCGTTTTGTCCCCTTTCATTGTCAATAGGGACAAAACTGAACTGAAGACAATGGAATGCTCCTAAAAGCATTCCATTCCGCATGCTGCGGTTTTCTCTCCGGTCCAGGCATCTGCACCAAGACAGATCCGGAATGACCCCCAATGCAAGTCAATGGGGACGGATCCGTTTGGTGTGACACCCCAGTAATCCGGATCTGTCCTCCATTGACTTGCAATGGGGGGTCATTCCGGATCCGGCTACACATATACAGAGATACATACAGACATACATACATACTCACACATACACACAAACACATACATACTCACATACTCCAGGCAGGGACGCCGGCAGCATGTCTTCACGCGCCTCCTGCACGCAGCTATCACGTTTCCCCACTGCGTCCAGCAGAGGGCGCTGTGGGGAATAGTCATCACTGCGCGCAGGAGGAGCGTGAAGACGTGCTGCCGGCGTCCCTGGCTGGAGTATGTGAGTATGTATGTGTTTGTGTGTATGTATGTTCTCTGTGTCTTGTCCCAATGTCTGTGTCAACATGTGTGGGGCCGGAGCGCTGCTAGGCAGCACGGATACGTTGGCACCCTTTAGGTGCCGAATTCGTGCTGCCGCTAGTGTGAAAGAGGCCTAAGGTCTTGTTCACACATCAGTTATTTGATCAGTTATTTCCATCAGTTATTGTGAGCCAAAACCAGGTGCGGGTCAAAAACACCAAACAGTTGCAGATCTTTTCATTATACCTTATCTCTGTGTAGCCTCCACTCCTGGTTTTGGCTCACAATAACTGATGGAAATAACTGACCAAATAACTGATGTGTGAACTGGGCCTAATCTGCTTTGTTGGTCTGCTCCTATGAATGAGGATAATATCAAAAATGAATGGCGATGGTGTGAATCCAGCCTAATTTGTTTGTCTATAGGGAAGCATCCTCTAAGTAGTTGTGACCTGTGGAATTTTCTGTTTTGTGGTTTTATATTTTTTCAGAATTTTTTTTACATCTTCTACAGTACATTTTTATTTGTCTTCTCTGTCCCATAATGCATTATATGGCCATTAAAAGGGTTATCTCATGACTAAAATAAACAATGAAAATCGGACATCATATAGTACATGACACTCTCTTTCTAACAAAGCTAGAATCAGCCCTGTACCTCACATGGATCCAGAGATATTCCCATTCATTGCTCTGCTAGATTTATATCAAGCTGACAGCTTCAGGGGAGTGTCTTATCTGCTGCAGCTTAGGGGGCGTGTCCATGCTCTCCCTATCACAGCTTAGGAGGCAGTTTAAGAATAAAACTGATCATGTGCGGCCATCTCAGTGAGCAGGACAAAGAAATAAGGAAAAAAAACAGATAATTAATTGAATAACTCAATGGCTATGCTAAATTTTAAATTATATGCAATTAATGCATCATATGTTGTAATGTGCACTCATAAGATGTAGATTCTTTTGTTGCTAGCTTTATAGGACATAGACTACAGTAGGGGTCAGCAACCTTCAGCACTCCATCTGTTGTGAAACTACAATTCCCAGCAGGCTCCATTTACTTCTGTGGCAGCTATGAGAAGAGCAGAGCAAGTGGGCATGCTGGAGTTGTAGTTTCACAACAGCTGGAGTGGTGGAGGTTGTCTACCCCTGGACTACAGCATCTGTTAGAATACAACTAGGTTTTTCAAGGAGGTATGGAATTAATAATATACTCAGGTTGTATCACCAAAATACAGCAAACGGTCTCTTTGAATAGCCAATCAGTGAAAAGAGCAGCAATCTCATAACTATACGCATCTAAAAAGTTAAAGGGAATGTTAAAGGGAAAGTTAGCTATTGTTTAAATAATGTTTTTTGCGTTATTAATAATTTCTAGAATTTTTGGAAAGTTTTTTTTATGTTTAATGTCACTATCTATATAAACTTTTTCTTTAAAAAAGTATACAATCCTGCAACTTTCACACTGGCCACTAGGTCTAATAACAGGCCATGATTTCCTGTTCCCTACAGGTAACTGTCAGTAGCTATTATCATTATCACCACAGGTAGAATTACAATGACAAGTAACACCTCTATAAAGATAAAGAATCATAAAAAATATTTTGGTAGTCCAACAAGGACCGTCAATCCAACACACAGGCCTAGTCATTAATGGGTTAAATATATAGTATTAGGTATAAAGAATATATCATGAGTAAATGACACCATTTAGGGCCATAAAGTACTACTGAGAAGTGCAAGCCATGTGCAGTTCAGTGGTTTATTGCAGTATAAGTTTCTTCATTGGGATTAGATATGTCTTCATAGCTATGGCAGCATGATCAAATCTGAGGCGATGAGGAAATTGTCAATCATGTGTTATTGTTGCAGCAACCTACTACTTAGTGATCATGTTGAGACACTGAGATTTAAAAACAACTCTAAATTTAAAGGGGTAGTCCAGAATCAAACAGATCTGCTTCTCTTCCCCTCCTGCAACAGCACCGCTCTCCAAGGGTGCACCACCAATGAGGCCAGGTGAGGCGATCATCTCAGGCAGCACCAGGAAGAGGCAAGATGGGGACAGCTGAAGGGTCATGGGCGCTTTCATTGTGGCAAAGGGGTTAGGTTAAGAAATTGGCATGGGGGTTTTCGCCTCAGGCAGCAGAAAGGCTAGGTGCACCCCTGCCGCTCTCATCCACTGGCTGAGTGTGGCACTGGAGCTTAGGCTACTTCCACACTTGAGGTGCGGGGCTCCGGCAGGGTGTTCCGGTGGGTGAACAGCCCGCCGGATCCGTGCTACCGCAAGTGCTCGTGTGGGGCCGGAACACGTGCACTTGCGGTAGCACATATCCGGTGGGCTGTTCACCCACAGGAACAGCCTGCCAGAGCCCCGCACCTCTAGTGTGGAACTAGCCTTAGCCCCATTTACTCAAATAGGGATAAGCTGCAGTACTACATACAAGAGTGGTGCTGTTTCTGGAAGGGAAAAAAAAGACCTGTTTTCTAACCTTGCTCAACCTTTTGCTGCGGAAAAGCCGCATGATTTACAACTTGATTTTGCCACAGATTTCATCCTGTGCAATGGTGAAATTTGCAGCAAAAACGGACATGCTGTGAATCTAAAATATGCACTGCAGGTCAAGTTCTGTGTGGAGAAAATATCTGTAGAGTGTGCATAAGAGTTTTAAAAATCTCGGCCAACTTTCTGCTGCGGGTTAGCCAAACATAATTCCGCTTTTGCAGTATATACATCATGTGTGGCCGTACCATGAGTCCAGGAGTTGTTACAAATCCTGTTTGGGGGCAAGTAAACACAGTTTTTTTGGCGCTGATTTTGGAGTTTCTGCCTCTAAAATCAGCTCCAAACCCCCCCCCCCCCTTGCCTCCTCAAAACAGCCATTCTTCTTAATGGAAAGCAGCACTTGCTTTTTTTCCCCATGTGGAAAATAGAAGCAGCGTGGCCTATCTTGGGGCAGAATCCAAACTGAATCTCCCATTGAAATGAATAGGAAACAAAAAAACAACTCTGTACGTGTCCATGCAGTTTTTTGGGCCGATCCATGCCAAAAACCACATGCTGAAAATGCAGTTTTCTATTGAAGTAAACATCTACTGGTTAAAAAAAACCCTGTAAAATATGCATTAAAAAACACAAGGAAAAAAAAACATGTGTGGATTGTGTGCTGAATGTTGTAGGTGAATTTTCAAAATCCGTTGTGTGAACATACCCTACCTGTTTTTTAGTACCAGGTGGGTGTTAAAAAAAAAAAAAAACATTTCGGATATTGCCTATTTAATGAGTGAGTTAATGCCTGAGCTACAAAGATTTGTATTCTGGACTGTGCAGGATGCTGAATATTACAATTTTTCGGTACTACAGGGACATGCTTTTTCAACTATAACTAGGCGGTGAAGAGTTAAGTGCGTCTTGGTGTAGATGACCTAGGCACAGTGCAGCTGTCAGTACAGCATGTGTGCTATGAGCATGAGCAGGGCATTGAGTGACTGGCTGCCTGCCTTCTCCAATGACCCACCCTCCTCTGAACTATATTACACTGGAGTTCATCAGGCTACCCTCTCTTTGCCTTTCCCACTCTTCCCTTAGCCTGTCCTTCTATCGTGACTCTCTGCGTTTCATTTCTGCTCTCCTTTCCTGGCCATCTCTTCTTTACCGCAGTTGTCTGACACCCTGCCCTCTGCGTCATTTACTGGAGTTCTTGGCAAGTTTGGAATTAGGAGAAAGCCCCGAATACCTAGAGCTCTCCCTACACAAAGCCCAGCATGGTAAGAAACTCAATTATGTCTTATTCTTCATTTTCTTTATTCTTAAAGAGATGTTTATTTTTCAAATGGAAAAAAAATTCCATCTGTCAAGATGATAAGTTTTGAAGCGAACCAAAGTAATTTTACCTCCATTTATAGAAACATCCTACATGCATAGGTGACGTAAAATGTATTTCTGGTGTTGCAGGGATTAGGAATTTCCTTGTGACTTTCTTTGATGATTGTATAAATACTATAAGAAAAATATGACATATTACATTCTGCTCCAGTTCTGTTATAGGGGGCAACTTTTAGAAGGTGAAATTTTCGGGGTCCACCTCCTAGATTAGTTACTGTAACCTTCTAGATCTTTTCTTCTAGGTGTCGCCTGCACTGATATATTTGCTATTATTTATTTATTATACTTTGAAATTCATCTCGTCTTAAACAAATATTAGTTTGTGAAGTTCAATTGGTAAATACAGTGACCTGATTCAGTGTATGAAGAGGACCGTCATATGAGCATAGTTCTCACAATGACTCCAGCATACCCGAGAACGCCTTAAAAGGTCAAGCAATGGAGAATAATCCTTACCATAGTTATTGTTTGACAGGTGGCATAGACAGAGAGAGGGGGACGTTCAATTCCTTTCTCCGGGATGTGAGGCTCATGGTATAATATTTGGCTTCACATAAATCTTATAATTTAGACGGATATGTCTGTATAACTGAGTGCGGTATAACATATGTCAGTGAGATTTTTTTCCGCCTGCTTGCTGTGGTAGATATACATTGCAGTATGGTGTATGTATAGATACTAATATTAATAACTGTGTAAGAGGAATTAGATGTTAATCTGCAGTGGTTCACAGTTCTACAGGACATACGCATGACTTCCACATACATAAATGGACGCTCATTCCATTATAGTCAGCTAGCAATACCCTTGTTCATACAGCAATGGTAGTGACTTCTTAAAGGGTTTCCTGCAAATATGTTGCATTAATATGTGATGTGACTAGTAGGGTCCAAATGCTCGGACTTCCACCGATCTCGAGACTAAAGTATCTTTTCAGCCACATTTACACGACCGTGCCCGTTTTGCGGACTGCAAACTGTGGATCCGCAAAACACGGGAACCGGTGGTGCGGACAGTAACACGGTCATGTGAATGTGGCCTTACTTGGCTATTTCTGTATCTCCCATTCATTTCAGTGTAGAGTGGTCATGCAGGCAGGGCACCTCTCCATCCTCTTATTGAAAACCCCCTAAGGCTGGGATCAGTTTTTGCGGCAGTCAGGGGAACTGGGAACTTAAAGTGGGCCTAGTTAAAAAATAAAATAAAAATAATCACAAAGTAGCTCCGTATTGTAGGTGAGTATATAGTAAATTGGCAGCAGGCAGGGGCAACGTGTGTAGCCAATGGAATGGAACATCATATAATGGAATCCCCCTTTAACACAATAGGGTAGAGCAGTGATGGTGAAGTGCCCAAACTGCAACCCAAAACACACTTATTTATCTCAAAGTGCCAACACGGCAATTCACCCTGAATACTACAGTCCAATATAGTATATCTTACATGTACGTTATCATTTATCTATAATATCCTGCTTACAATCAATGCGCTGCCTGCGCCGATCATAGTGCGCCCTGCGCTGATGAATGGCAGGAAAAGTCTAAGGCATACTGGTACTTCTTGGCTTTTTCCAGGGTGCGGGTGCCCACAGAGAGGGCTCTGAGTGCCGCCTCTGACACCCATGCCATAGGTCCGCCACCACTTGGGTAGAGTTTCCCAATCCCTATATGCAGCTCTACAGTCAAATATACAGCACTATCAGTTTATATACAGCCCTGTTGTGATATGTGGAGCCCAGTCATTACATCCAGTATATGTACACTTCTCGTGCTCCATTTCTCACCATAAAGCTCTATACATAGTTATTGTGCCCCTTGTTTCTCTACAGGAGGACTATATATGTGATGACTCCCCTCCATATATCACTATATACTGTAGATGTATATAAATTCTGCAACCAGCACACATGACTCCTGCTCCTGTACACATTGCCCCATTAACTTCCATTGCTGCATACAGCAACTGATAACATACTGTAGATATCAGATTTTTTAGCACCTATTGTGCTATAAAACAATAAGGATCCACAGTTGCTTGGTGACCACCATGGAGACCAAGGGTTGCACTCAACACAACACAGGAAGAAAGGTCTTCCAGACCAAAAAAGTGTGCAATCAAGAATGTGATCCTCACTCTCTATGGATTGGTCAGCACAGATGCCGGCTATATTGGTGGGAACCAATTGCTGCATACAAAAATGGGAGGGTCTAAGTCAGGACCAGTGAAAAAACTCAAGCCTGTAAACCAGCAGGAGGAGCTCTATTATAACATGTTATGTAGACTGCACCCATTCCTAGTACAATGTTATATAACTAATGTAATGTCTGTACTAGTGAGGCCACATGACACACAAGCCCAGGATATTGAGCTACTGGACAGTTCTTGGCGGCTGACCGCCTCTGGGGGCGCCCCTGTTTTGATGCACATTTTAAGTCAAAGCCAGAAGTGGATTCAAATGACCGGATAAGAATAGATGAAATATTTCTCATTTTTGTATCCCCTCCTGTGTCTGTCCATTAGGAGAACACAAGCATCTAAGTCGGGTTGTTGGAGTTTCATGATTCAGGTTACAGTGTGTGAATGATGAGTGACACTGCACAAATGGCCGTGGCAGCAAGATACCCCGGTAGAAAAACTACCATGAAATCATCCTGTGTGAACGTAACCTATGAGTAAATATAGTATTCTATCTATAGCTAAAGGATTGAGATTTACTAAGTACAAATCATCCACACAGATGGCCATGAGATGTGCAAATACCTTTTCCTATCCTTATCGTTTCTTCAATGACCTCCTCTTTATTACACTAAATTTCCTGACATAAATACACTAAAACAGGGACGCCCAACCTGCGGCCCTCCAGCTGTTGTAAAGCTACAACTCCCACTATGCCCTACTATAGGCTGATGGGCTGTCCAAGCATGCTGGGGGCTGTAGTTTTGCAACAGCAGGAGGGCCGCAGGTTGGGTATGCCTGCACTAGACCACCAGGAGCCTATTTCTAGGAGATTGATCAAGATGATTTTCTTTTTTAATTCTTCACGGACATGGTTATAAAAACACTTAAAGGCCACATGTATCCTGGAAGTATTTAAAAAATAAATCAGATTTTGCAAAAAGTGTTCATTACAAATACTCACCATTTTATAGAAGCATGTCATATAGAAAGCCGTGTGCCCAGAGGCGTAGCTAGAGGTTCAGCACAGGGGGGCGAAACATACTTGAGTGGGCCCCCCACTTGGCTTCCCAAACGCACGTTTCCAACTTCACAGGCACATACTACTAGTTGTGGTTATAATATTGTATTAGAAAGATGACTATATAAACTGCTAGATCATCTATGCTGTTAAGTACAGTACAATAGACTTTCTACCTACCCTACTCTACCATATAATGCAGTAAAATATAGGAGTAATAGGATTAAAAAACAACGGGACTCCTATGTTAAAGGAAACCTGTCCCCAGTTTTTACATCACTAAACTAACAGTCCCCTGCCCCCATCAGACCTCAGATCATCAGAAGGTGCCCCCATCAGACCTCAGATCAGTGTATTGTGCCCCATCAGACCTCAGATCAGCGTACTGTGCCCCCATCAGACCTCAGATCAGCGTATTGTGCCCCATCAGTCCCCAGATTGTGCCCCCATCAGACCTCACATCAGCGTATTGTGCCCCATCAGACCTCAGATCAGCAGAATGTGCCCCCATTAGTCCTCACATCAGCCTACTGTGCCCCCATCAGACCTCAGATCAGCGTATTGTGCCCCCATCAGACCTCAGATCAACAGAATGTGCCCCCATCAGACCTCAGATCAGCCTACTGTGCCCCCATCAGACCTCAGATCAGCGTATTGTGCCCCATCAGATCTCAGATCAGCATATTGTGCCCCTATCAGACCTCAGACCAGCGTATTGTGCCCCCATCAGACCTCAGATCAGTGTGTTGTGCCCCCATCAGATCTCAGATCAGCGTATTGTGCCCCCATCAGACCTCACATCAGCCTACTGTGCCCCCATCAGACCTCACATCAGCCTACTGTGCCCCCATCAGACCTCAGATCAGCCTACTGTGCTCCCACCAGACCTCAGATCAGCGTATTGTGCCCCCCACCAGACCTCAGATCAGCGTATTGTGCCCCCATCAGACCTCAGATCAGCGTATTGTGCCCCCATCAGACCTCAGACCAGCTTATTGTGCCCCATCAGACCTCAGACCAGCGTATTGTGCCCCATCAGACCTCAGACCAGCGTATTGTGCCCCCATCAGACCTCAGATCAGCGTATTGTGCCCCCATCAGATCTCAGATCAGCATATTGTGCCCCCATCAGACCTCGGATCAGCCTACTGTGCCCCCATCAGACCTCACATCAGCCTACTGTGCCCCCATCAGACCTCAGATCAGCGTATTGTGCCCCATCAGACCTCAGATCAGCATATTGTGCCCCCATCAGACCTCAGATCAGCAGAATGTGCCCCCATCAGACCTCACATCAGCCTACTGTGCCTCCATCAGACCTCAGATCAGCGTATTTTGCCTCCATCAGACCTCAGATCAGCGTATTGTGCCCCCATCAGACCTCAGATCAGCAGACTGTGCCCCCATCAGACCTCAGATCAGCCTACTGTGCCCCTATCAGACCTCAGACCAGCGTATTGTGCCCCCATCAGACCTCAGATCAGTGTACTGTGTCCCCATCAGACCTCAGATCAGCGTATTGAGCCCCCATCAGACCTCAGATCAGCCTACTGTGCCCCATCAGACCTCACATCAGCCTACTGTGCCCCCATCAGACCTCACATCAGCCTACTGTGCCCCCATCAGACCTCACATCAGCCTACTGTGCCCCCATCAGACCTCACATCAGCCTACTTTGCCCCCATCAGACCTCACATCAGCCTACTGTGCCCCCATCAGACCTCAGATCAGCGTATTGTGCCCCCATCAGACCTCAGATCAACAGAATGTGCCCCCATCAGACCTCAGATCAGCCTACTGTGCCCCCATCAGACCTCAGATCAGCGTATTGTGCCCCATCAGATCTCAGATCAGCATATTGTGCCCCATCAGACCTCAGATCAGCCTACTGTGCCCCTTATCAGACCTCAGATCAGCGTATTGTGCCCCCATCAGACCTCAGATCAGCCCACCCAGCCACATAGGATTAAAATAAAAAACCTTACTTACCTGTTCTGCGCTGCGGCTGCCCTCCGGTCCGCGCTCCGCTCTCTTCCCTGGCCCGCGCACACTATGACCTGACGCTGCGTGATTATTTTAATCCTATGTGACTGGGTGGGCTGATCTGAGGTCTGATGGGGGTCCCTAAATACAGTCACTGGGCCCAGAGCCGTCGCCCCCCCTGCCCCCCCGGTAGCTACGCCACTGCGTGTGCCCCATGATTAGACTACATACAAAACCCCGTGGGTCATATAGTATATTACTCCCATCCAGCATACTGTAATACTCCCTTTCTCTTCTTGTGAGCCTCTTACTGAGCACTGCAGAGGTTAAAGGGGTTGTCTCACTTCAGCAAATGGCATTTATCATGTAGAGAAACTTACTACAAGGCACTTACTAATGTATTGTGATTGTCCATATTGCTTCCTTTGCTGGCTGGATTCATTTTTCCATCACATTATACACTGATCGTTTCCAGGGGTGACGACCACCCTGTAATCCAGCAATGGTGGTCGTGCTTGCACACTATAGGAAAAAGCACCGTAGTATGCGCAGCCACAAGAGAGGCCGGAGCCTTTTCCTATAGTATGCAAACATGGCCACCGCTCCTGGAGTGCAGGGTGGTCAAAGGCATGGAAATGAGCAGTGTATAATGTTATAGAAAAATGAATCTATTCAGCAACAGATACAATGTGGACAATCACAATACATTAGTAAATGCCTTGTATTAACTTTCTCTACATGATAAATGCCATTTGCTGAAGTGAGACAACCCCTTTAATACTATTCAGACATATCCTGTTATGTGCCTAAGGAAAGTTCTGAGCTAAAGTTTGTTAACGAAATGGTGGCTTGCACAGCCATGTCAATGTGAGGGAGGAGGTAAGGAGATAGAGGCACATAGGCCACAGCATCCAGAAAAGAAGAGGAAAAGAGAGTGTCCATGCTCTGAACCTGCAGCTCCTGAAGCTAGCTCTCACTATTATATATGTGCAGAAGTGAAATACGATATTTAAAAAATATATCTTAATTTTGCATTTAAAAAAATGTAAATTAAAGAGGCTGTGCCAGCATGAATAGCCCTATTAAACAAGGCATGCTGCCTGGCAGGGCTTATTATGCTGATTTAAACAATACTTTTCTTTGTCTGTATGTTAAACAGCTGTGAAGATATTTGTGTTTGTATTCATATGCAAATAAGCAAGCTTGAGCACCAGGGGGGCAGGGCCAAACCCTTTGAGCACTGCTTTGTAACACCCCCTGTGATCTGCACACTCCCCCTGCTGAGGGCAGAGCTGTATTTTAGAGCTGTGTTCTTGCATCTTCATATGATATACACTATGTACTATAGCTTTACCACATTGAGATATGATCTGAAAGCTAATATACATATTTCTACTTTATTTGCAGGCAGAATATATGATTATAAAGACACCAGTAATATGTGTTGTCTGTTAGTGATAAGTGCTTGGTCTTGTATGTAAAGATCTTAAGTTCAATTCCCAGGAGAGATGTGTTCAAATTTTTTTCTGTTATTTTTTTCCCCTCTCATTTAACCTGTAATAAATGGCGATACCATAATATATAGTATATAATAACAATAATAATAGTAATAATAAAAAAGGCCTTACTATATTTATATTTGCTTAGAAACCTAAAACCTATTACTGGTTTATTCACAGGCACAATATATGGTTATCAAGAAACCAGCACTATTTATTAGCTTATTAAGCATAAAAAAACATTATTCCCAATGTGATAAGGCTATAGAATTTTATTATTGGTTAAATGTGGAAGAAAAAATAATAATATCTGAAAAAAAAGTCTCTCAAAAGATTCAAACCTGGGATCTTAGATTCAAAGTCACTTTGCTCAAAACTTTGGTTTAATGCTGTACGGAGATCCATCTCCGTACAGCATTAAAATGTACGGCATCCGACGAAGCAAAGTGAGTTATTCCTGAGGTACCAGTTGGAACCAAAGCCAAGTTCGGATCAAAGTTTTAAAATGTTTTTTTTTTTCAGTTTAAAAATCAAATACCAGTTATTTACTTAAATCTAGCGAGAATTCGGGAATAACTCACTTCGCCTCTTCGGAGGCTGTACATTTTAATGCTGTAGGGAGACAGAGCTCCATACAGCATTAAACCGAAGTTTTGAGCGAAGTGACTTCGGATCTAGGATCCAAACCTTGCTTCGCTCATCCCTAATTGCTACATACATAACTGATCATTTATCAGTGAGCTATGGTCTTTTCATATAGAGAAGACAAGTTTTTTTCTATGTTTAAAAGATAAATCACATTACTGGTGTCTTTATAATCATATATTCTGCCTGTGAATTATGTAAAAATATGTATATTAGCTTTCTGAAGATATCTCCTTGGTGCTTGAACATGCTCATTTGCATATAAATAAAAACACATCTCTGCAGCTGTTTAGCATACAGTCAAAAGAAAGGTATCATTTTAATCAGCACGACGATGAGCCCTACCAGGCAGTATGCCTAGTTTAATAGGGTTGATCAAGCTGACACAGCCTCTTTAAACAGTTGGGCAGGGTTAATCTCCACGCCAAAAATCTTACCTGAGAGTTCTCCAAGCCTGCTGCTTGTAGATCATGACAACCCAATAGGGTATTTCCATCTAGAGAAATTGTAATCAATTTAAATCCTGTAATATAAAAGAGGGAGGCCACAAGGTAAGACAATTTTGCAGCCTTTTGTTCTTTTTTTTTTAATAGATTACAAGAAATAAAAAAGGAAAGTAAAGCAGTAAGATCTCGAGAAAGAGTAACACATATAAACTGAATTCTTCTGTATAGGATATTATATGCTTGTTATCCTACAGATAACCGGATCTCTTCTATCTTTGGTTGGTGGCTAGCAAACATAAAATGTGTTTAATTGCTTTGTGACCCTGGATGTACCTGTACATCTGAGGTGTGTGAGAGGTGTAGGGAGCAGGCTTACAAGCTATGCCTTCTTCATACACGCCAGGTGCCAGCTGTGTAATATAGTTGACACCTGGAAACAATTACCAAGATCAGAAACTTTGATCCTAATCTATTAACGTTAGACACAGAGAGAGTGCTCCCTCTCTCCTGCAGAATTGCAGGGTTTCGGTTGATTGCTATGGCAGTCTGAGGCCTTGTGAAGTCTCCCGTCCATGCCATGGCAAACTGCCTGTTAAGCCCTGCCTGAAAAAATCCCATACAGGAACAATAGTATGCTATTGCAGCCTATAGAACAAGTGATTAGAGGATCGGATCTTAAGATCCCCTAAAAGGACTGAATATTACAATAAAAAAAATTTAAATATAAAAAAAAATCTAATTACACCCATTTCCCAATGTTACATATAACAATAAAGAAACAATAAAAGAAACATAATTGTTAGTCACATCTGTAACTGTCTAAATTATTTGGAAAAAAGTATTTATCGCCTGTGCTGAACACCATAGAAATGTTTAAAATAAATTAAAAATGGCCAATTTGTTATTTTTTTTTACATCTCTTTCCCCAAAAACAATTAATAAAAAGTTATTAAAAAGTTGTATGCATCCCAAAATGGTATCATGCATCCCAAAACTGTGCAATTCGCAACAGAAAAAACAAGCCCTCAAACAGTTCTGTAGGTGGAAAAATAAAGAAAAGTTGTTGGTGTCAGGACATGAAGATGCAAAGAATTTTTTTTCAGACAAAAATAATATAAGATTCTAACAATATATATGTAGCATTATTGCAATTGTACTGACCTATAGAATAAGGTCATCATGTCATTTTTGGTCCACAGTGAATGCTGTAAAAACAAAACCCCCCAAAAAATGTATGTGCGGGTGGAGTGGGAGGTTGACTCTTAGGCCTCTTTCACATTAGCGGCAGCACGGATCCGGCGGGTGAAGGGTGCCGCCGGATCCGTGCTGCCGCAAGTACACGTGAGGAGCCGAAGCAGCGCTCGGCCCCACATGTGTCACATACACACACACACATACATACACAGACATACTTACATGCTCCCAGCATGCTCCACACAGCATAGGAGGACGGTGCGCACATAGGAAGATTCCCCACAGCACCCTCTGCTGGAGGGAGAATCTTACTATGTGCGCGCAGTCCTCCTCCTCCTGCGATGTGCGGAGCTGCTGGGAGCATGTAAGTATGTCTGTGTATGTCTGTGTGTATGTCTATGTGTATGTCTGTGTGTGTGTATGTCTGTGTGTATGTGTATGTCATGTGTGGTGTACTGTGGACGGATCCGTCATGAACTCCATTGAAAGTCAATGGAGGACGGATCCGTTTACTGAGTGTGTCACACCAAATGGATCCGTCCCCATTGACTTCCATTGGGGGTCATTCCGGATCCGTTTACCATGTTGGTCACACCAAATGGATCCGTCCCCATTGACTTCCATTGGGGTCATTCCGGATCCGTCTCGGTGCGGATAAACAGTATGGAGAGCAAACCGCAGCATGTTGCGGTTTTCTCTCCGGTCTGAAGACTGAACGGAATGCTTTAAGGAGCATTCCGTTGTCTTCAGTCTAGTTTTGTCCCCATTGAGAATGAATGGGGGCAAAACTGAAGCGTTTTTTCAGGTATTGAGCCCCTATGACGGAACTCAATACCGGAAAAAGAAAATGCTAGTGTGAAAGTAGCCTTAGGCCTCTTTCACAGTAGTGGCAGCACGGATCCGGCAGGTGAAGGGTACCGCCGGATCCGTGCTGCCGCAGGGACATGTGTGGGGCCGGAACTGCGCTCCGGCCCCACACGTCACACAGTACATACACAGACATATACACATACAAATACACATACATACTTATATGCTCCCGGCAGGTCTCCACAGCGCAGGAGGAGTAGGACGGCGCGCACATAGGACAATTCCCCACAGCGCCCTCTGCTGGGCACAGATGGAATCGTCCTATGTGTGCGCCGTCCTGCGCCTCCTGCGCTGTGGAGACTTGCCGGGAGCATGTAAGTATGTATGTGTATATGTCTGTGTATGTTTATGTGTATGTCTGTATGTGTGTATGTATGTTTGTGTGTGTGTGTGCAGGTGACGGATCAGTCATGAACTCCATTGAAAGTCAATGGAGGATGGATCCGTTCACCATTGTGTCACACCAAACGGATCCGTCCCCATTGACTTTCATTGGGGGTCATTCCGGATCCGTCTTGGTGCGGATGCCTGGACCGGAGAGCAAACCACAGCATGCTGCAGTTTGCTCTCCGGTCTGAAGGCGGAACGGAATGCTTTCAGGAGCATTCCGTTGTCTTCAGTTCAGTTTTGTTTCCATTGACAATGAATGGGGACAAAACTGAAGCGTTTTATTCCGGTATTGAGCCCCTATGACGGAACTCAATACCGGAATTATAAAACGCTAGTGTGAAAGTAGCCTTAGCGCTGACAACTGGTAAACTGGAGGCAGTAGGGAAATAAGAAATGACAATCTGGACTCCTTATCTGCAATACTACTCATTTACTAGTGCAGATAACAGTCCCAGATTGTGGTGACAGATTCCCTTGAAAACATAACTTTTTGGCTGGAAAACCCCTTTTTTAATGAAATTAATGCTGTTATCAGTGGTTCTGTGTTGAAGTTAAGGTCATGTCAAGCTATTTTATTTCCAATTTTCAGCTGCATTATTTCCATTGTGTTTGTTTTTAAAATCAGCTAGTTTCACACTAGCTTTTACAACAGCCGGCCAGATCTCTCATGCATTCTGGCATTACCAGAAGCTTGAATGTTCCCGTCTGGCCCCATGAACTATAATAGGGACCATCACAGATCTGGCTGCAAGCTGGCAAATATGCTGAGAATCGGCCGGAAGAAAAACGCTGTGCACAAGGAATTTGAATCACATTGCTCTTCTCTAGTATCTATTGCTTTTCCTGTATGGGAAAGTCATGTTTATGATAAGTAAACAAATGGCAAAAACCTTACAGGTGACTTTTTCTAGAATATTTGAGGAGATTTAGGAAACTGGTGTAAAGGAAAACAGGCTTAGGCTACTTTCACACTAGCGGCAGGCCTGATCCGGCAGGTAAAGGGTGCTGCCGGATCAGGCCTGCCGCAGTGACATGTGTGGAGCCGGAACCGCGCTCCGGCCCCACACATGTCACACAGTACATACATACACAAACATAAACATAAACATACACACACATATACACAGACAAATACACATACATACTTACATGCTCCCAGCAGGTCTTCAGAGCGTCGGAGGGACAGGACGGCTCGCACAGGTGACGATTCCCCACAGCGCCCTCTGCTGGGCGCCTGGTGGAATAGTCACCTGTGCGCGCCGTCCTGTCCCTCCGACGCTCTGAAGACCTGCCGGGGTGCATGTAAGTATGTATGTGTATTTGTATGTGTATATGTCTGTGTATGTTTATGTTTATGTGTATGTCTATGTCTGTATGTGTGTATTGTGTGTATGTGTAGCCGGATCCGTCATGAACTCCACTGAAAGTCAATGGAGGGTGGATCCGGTTACCATTGTGGTCACACCAGACGGATCCACCCCCATTGACTTGCATTGGGGGTCATTCCGGATCCGTCTTGGTGCGGATGCCTGGACCGGAGAGCAAACTGTAGCATGCTGCGGTTTGTTCTCCGGTCTGAAGACGGAACGGAATGCTTTCAGGAGCATTCCGTTGTCTTCAGTTCAGTTTTGTCCCCATTGACAATGAATGGGGACAAAACTGAAGCGTTTTATTCCGGTATTGACCCCTATGACGGAACTCAATACCGGAATTATAAAACGCTAGTGTGAAAGTAGCCTTAGTTGCCCATAGCAAAAAATCTGATTCCACATTTCATTTTTCGGAGCTCCTCTGGAATAATAAAGTTACTATTGGTAACTAAGCCAGTTTTCCTTTATACAAGTTTGATAAATGTCCCCCATATATTTGCATGTGGCAAATGTGTTGGATAAATTTCCGTGACAGATTCCATGAAGGATTCAATATCAGTAAGCAACAAAATCTGCTATATATGAATATTCCATTATAATTTATACTCTCATATTCTAGGACATTATAGTTGTTATATCCAAGTACAATTTTACAGAGGAATTAGGACTTAGGGCTCATTCAGACGGCTGTATGTTGTCCGCGAAAATGCGGATCCATTTTTTTGCGGACTACATACTGACCCATTCATTTCTATGGGCCCTTTTTTTCCATTCCATGGCTCCACAAAACAAATGAAACATGTCCTATACTTGTCAGTGAAAATCATTAGCCCCATTGAAAACCCATAGCCCCATTGAAGTCTATGGGTTCGCAAAAAAATTGAATGCTATCCGTTTTTTTGTGGACATATTAAACTGTCCGCAAAAAAACGGATCTGTATTTTTGCGGACATCATATGGCCGTCTGAATGAGCCCTTATTCACACAGTCAGTGTTCTGTCAGTGATTTCCATCAGTGATTGTGACCTAAAACCAGGAGTGGAGCCTCCACAGACAAGAGGTATAAGGGAAAGATCTTCTCCTGTTCTGTGTTTAGAGCCATGCCTGGTTTTGGCTCACAATCACTGATGGAAATCACTGACTGAACACTGGCTGTGTGAATAAGGGTGCTACCACATGTTGAGGCTTTTTGATGCAGTTTTAAAGCCAAAAATCAGGTGGTGTGGATCATAACAGTAAAGAAAGTATAAGGGCAGATACAACTCTTTAATTCACTCCTGGTTTAGGCTTCAAAAACTGCATTAAAAAAAACACCTGAGCTTGTGGCAACACCCTAAGGCCTAAACTATCAGATTGGTGGGTGTGTGGGGGAGGCAACCCCGCTTATCAGTTGTTTTGACAAGCTGCGGCATTGGCTTAAATGGGAGCATTGTTTATTATACTGACATTGCTTGACATTGACATTGCTTGAGCATTGCTTGGGAGCATTGTTTTGACACATCTGTGCCCGCCTACCCGCTCCATGGTGGTCTCAGTCAGGCAGGTCCTACTCTAAACCTACCTATTCCGTTGTGCATCTATATTCAGGAAAGCATACCCTATACACATATAGTGTGTTGCTTCTAGTCACCTCTATATGCACCCAGCAACCAATGAGAGAAGGAGCACACACACCTATATGTACCACCTAATCAAGACCACCTGTTAGATGGGTGGGGGGGAGGCAAAAGTGCACATAAATGCTACACCCAAGATAGAAGCGCATTCACACCTGAAGGTGTCACTCCTTCAAGGCTAATAAAAAAAAAAAAATCACAGAAAAAGATTCAAAACATTCTGCACATTATTATAGTAAATATGCGGATGTACAAGGCTACATTTATAAAATCACGGAAAATAATGCACTAAAACAATAGATGCACACATAATATATGGACTAAGTCCTCACTCTGATAATAAAATCTGTGACTCTCAGCCAATATATTTCGATCAAAATACATCTATGCCCGCCTACCAGCACCATGGTGGTCTCAGTCAGGCAGGTCCTACTGTAAACCTACCTATGCCATATGGGCATCTATATTCAGGAGACCAAGACCACCTTGGTGCGGGTAGATGTGTAGGTAGATGTGTTTTGTCAAAAAGGCCAGTGCCCTTTCAGTGGTACCACCATCCAGTCATAGGTTTATACAGAAGTTCTTCTCTTCTGAAATTGGTAATCCCTAGACCTGACCATAAGACCACTTTTCAGAAAACAGGCTGCAATCTGCAACCAATCAGATCACAAGTGATTAGCCTGGGCATTGGTAAATCAACCTCCTAAAATGGTTTCAGGTGGCTAAAAAACTGGGCACTGGCTTTCAGGGACCATGTACAGGAATAAACTGCAAACATTTTTAAAGGGTTTTTCCCAGGTTCTAGACACTGATGATCTGTTTTCAGCATAGGTCATCAATTTCAGATCAGTGGAGGTCGAACACCCTGCACTCCCACCAATCTGCGGCTGAGAACAGCTGATCAGCGGGGGTGTCAGATCTATCCTGAAACATACGTCATCAATATCTACAACCTGGAAAATTCCTTTAAAGAGTTTTCCTTGAATTAAGCATTGATTACCTATCCTTGTTTGATTGGTAGAGTCTGAACCCTGAGATCATTGTAAATCACCATGGCCCTTTCATTATTTATAGGCACCAAATATATATGAGTGTGGATTTGCCTGGTACTGCAGCTCATTGCCATTCAAGTAAAAGAAAGTCACAGCATTCCAAATGCAGAGGCCACTGTATCTTCATAAATGATGGGGCTGCGGAACTAGCTGGAGGAAAGGGAATGAAAGACCTGGAAAACCCCTTTAATAATAATCCCAGTATAACTGTATTATGACTAAGAGTTTCATTATGTTCTAAACTGCTAGCGGATAATCCCTCCAGATATGGAGAATGAAATCATCGAAGTGCTCGAGAATGTCATTCTAAATATATGTCCTCTACCAAACAGGACACAATCCCATGCACTGAAAAACAGAACTAAGTATTTTTTTTTACACACAATTAATGATAATAGTAAATTCATGTGAAGGCAACTGAAACCATTGCACAATTTTTGTTATCAAAAGGAGAAAGTCCCTATACAATTAAAAGTAGCAGATGCTAGGGGGCACATTTATTAAGACGAGCGTTTTAGACACTGGTCTTAATAAGGCCCTGGACTGGCGGTGGATCTGCCGAAGTTAGGCGCCGGCCTGTACAAAACATCAGCCGATCCACCACCACTTCTAAATGTAAGACAGATTCCTAGCTGTCTTACATTTAGACCATTTTCTACACTTAAAACAGGCGGAGAAAATTGTAAATGAGACATGCCCACCTTTTTAGACCTGGCATGAGCGGGGAAAACTTGCAGATATGGGTATTTCTGGTTGATAAATGACCCCTTTGGAGTTGCCCTCTCCTGACATGCCTGTTTTAATAGCTTCATGCATTCCCCATGTAATAACAATTCTGGAACATCTATTCTTATGTCTCCATGTTGTACCATTCCTTTATTATTTCTACTAGAAGCTATTAATGAATTGCTAGCAGTCTGCCGTAAGGGTACAGAGGGGAGGTAACCAGTTGGGGTGTGTACCTGCACTGACTCACTCTATCCAATCAGTGCTGCCATTTTCAGACTGTGCAGGTACACAACCCCAACTGGTCACCTCCCCTCTGTACCCTTACTGCAGACTAATAGCAATTCATTCATAATTCCTAGTAGAAATAATAAAGGAATGGCACAACATAGAGCCATAAGAATAGATTCTCCAGAATTGTTGTTACATGGGGAATACATGAAGCTATTAAAACAGGCATGTCAGGAGAGGTGACAGGTCCTCTTTAAATGCGCTTTCCTGGAGTTCTGAACAACAATTCTGCCTGATCTGTGCTGATGCTGACCAAGGACTATGCTCTTTATGAAATATTTTGAGCGATGCTGAAAGTTTCCCGAGTCCCCCATCAAAACTGTATCCCACACGTCTTCCACCGAGTAAAGACAAATACACATGCGGAATTGTAGGCAAAATACAAGGATTATCCCTGACAAATAAATATGTGGCCAGGGGCCAAGCTATAGGGGAAGCAGGGAAGGCAGCTGTTTTGGGGCTTGAACTCAGAAGGGGCCCATCCAGGAGAGGGACTAAAAGAATTTATTGTCAGGGCCCCCTCAATAGTATTGTACAATGACATGATATACAGTAACACTGTAGGAAACAGATGGAGCTGCTGCCGGGCCTGGTCTGACTAGCCACAGAAGTGGGAGTTGTTGGGGGAGGGGTTAGCCTGTTCAAAAATTTGCTGTGGGGCCCAGTCATTTCTAGTTACGACACTATATGTGACCACTGATGTGACAATTTACAGACATACCGTAGATTTAATCAAGAATCTTTTTCAATGTTTCTGCATTGAGTGAGGTATGGCACAAGGACGATTCTTTTACTGTGATCTACTGTGAGGCTCCATTTGGATTACTTATATTTATGTCAGTGCTTATTGTCAGGCAGCTACTTGTTGATCTGAAAACAGGAATCGGAGGGGGGAGTGTGACTGCACATATATTTGTAGTCAAAGACTCCCAGATGAAGCCGTTGGCCATGCTGCTACTTGTGCTATGTAGGGATTCTAGTGGCCCCCTGCAGTGTGTTACCTTTCACACTTGCCTTTACCACTGTTGATTGATTAGATTTAGGGATTATCTGGCTCACTCTCCTTTTTTATATGTATCTTAGGCTACTTTCACACCTGCGGAGCGGGGCTCCGGCAGGCTGTTCCGATGGGTGAACAGCCCGCCGGATCCGTGTTGCCGTAGGTGCACATGTGGGGCCGGAACTACGCTCCTGCCCCATTCACTGTAATGGGGGCGGGCCGCGGATCCGGCCGCAGCTCGGCAACCCCTGCTGAGAGGTGGCCAGAACGAAAATACATTACAGTGAATCGGGCCGGAGCGCAGTTCCGGCCCCACACGTGCACCTGCGGCAGCACGGATCCGGCGGGCTGTTCACCCACCGGAACAGCCTGCCGGAGCCCCGCACCGCGGATGTGAAAGGGGCCTTATCTGGCTTAAATATTTTTAACATGAATTTCCAATAAAGATGGTAGTTTTATCTTGGTATCTTTGATCTAGTACCTTTTATTTGGTGATATAGATTTGTAGTCTGTTACCATGGAGTAGCAAGACTATATACAAATTGTCCTTTCTTTTACTATACATGCATTGAGGGCAAATAACACTTATCAATGGTGTAGCTTTTACTAGGCATGACTTTTACTGGACGTGATCTAAGATGCAACATTTTGTTGTAAAGTTGCACCACAATTTTGTACAGTATGCCAGCCAATAGTCAGAAAAAGTTAATTAGACCAAAGTGTTTAAAAAGTTAGTGTCTATAAGTCTAAAAATTAGAACAAAGTGTCTATGCCTGCATCACATTTATCATCCAGCCTGAGCCCCTGCAATAAATCGGATGCAGGTCTAGACAGCCGGTCTAAATTGACACCATCTATACAATTAGTTAATCTACATCATTGCATGTGTGAAACCTCTCATATTTGACCACTTTACCACCATCATTGCCAGTGTATGGGGGGACTCGTATAACAAACTCTTTGTAAAACACCAAGTGAATATATCCATTCTGTTCCATACCAAATGTGTAAATGTGTGATACAGGTTGTACACAGATAGCAATAGAGCATAGAAGAGATATTTAAACATCTCACTTACTCCATCTACAGTACAGCAACAAGTAGACATGTTATATGAGCTACTCTAATCTTGTCCATGTGCTAGAAGTGTGTGTGTGTGGATTCTCATTTGGCAATGGCTGTCAAGAGGGGGGGGGGGGGGGACTATGGCTTGGATGCTAGTATGTCAGCCAATGCTAAACAAACATGATATATTATAACACTTGCTGTCAGCTGATTGACTAGAGGAGCCAGCAGATTAAGTTGATGTGCAAAGAAGCCAAAATAAAACTGGAGCGAAACTGTGACGACATAAAACGTGGGCGAAAGAACAATGTGAAAGTCAGAGGACCCAGAAAAGTACAGCTGAGAACATAGTATGACAAACAGGCATCTACATATTTCTATTCATATACATTTAATTGTGTGTTCCAGTTTTAGCAAATAAATGTTATTCTTTGTATAATACAGTATAATAGATTTTAAAAGTTATATAATTTTTCAATATACTTTCTGTATCGATTCCGCAGAGTTTAAGACCTCTGCTCACTCTCAGTCCATGACATGCTTTGTTGGTCACACATTGCCTAAACGGTGAAGACGTCAGATCCACTGAATAGGTCTTCAATATCAGATCGATAGGGGTCCGGCACCACTATCGATGAGCTGTTAGAAGGGTTTGCAGAACTTGGACCTCTTCATAGTAAACCAAGCCCCTTCCAACAGCTGATTGGTGGGGGTGTCAGGAGTTGGACACCTACTGATCTAATATTGATGTCCTATCTTGAGGACAGGTTAACAATAAGTCTTGTTGGTCCACTGCCGTGGAGATTTATACGCTTTAGTCATACATTGCTCCTGGGCTCAATAGGGCATTACATCGAAGTATTATTTAGCATTGTATGGCAATATTATGCTATGCATATTTGTTAAAGGACATCTGTCAGCAGATTTGTACCTATGACACTGGCTGACCTGTTACATGTGCACTTGGCAGCTGAAGACATCTGTGTTGGTCCCATGTTATTATGCGCCTACATTGCTGAGAAAAATAATGTTGTAATATATGCAAATGAGCCACTAGGAGCAATGGGGCATTGCCATTACTCCTAGATGTTCAGCTGTTTCTGCAACTGCCGTACCCTCCCCACTTTGATTGACAGGGTCAAGTGATGATGTTTTCACTGCCTGGTCCTGTCAAAGCGCATAGGGCTCGACACTTGCAGAGACAGCAGAGCCTCTAGATGTAATGGTAACGCCCCCGTTGCTCCTAGAGGCTTATTTGCATATATTAAAACTTAATTTTTTTTCTCAGCAATGCAGGCACATATGAACATGGGACCAACACAGATACCTTTAGTTGCCAAGTGCACATGTAACAGGTCAGCCAGTGTCATAGGTACAAATCTGCTGACAGATGTACTTTAATTGTCCAAAAATGCTGCCAGCAGCTCTATTTTCTATAAAATTGGTCCTGAGTATAGAAGTACCTTCTTTTTGTATGAATGTAAGTTGGCTCACAATATATAGGGGCATGATAATGATTAGAGTATAAACAAGACAGGAAAACCTGGTAGGCAAAGGAAAAAAATATATGGGAAAATTCCCTATGATATAGCACTGCTAAATGACCAGGAGACTCGTGTACATAGCGAAAAAATTGTCTGACAATAATTTACGAATGAAAGGAGGAAGCTAACGCTCACCCAAAATTACAAAGTCTCCCGATCAAAGCAGTCACCAGATCTTGGGCCTAGCCATTCAAAGAAAGGAAGGTAAATCCAGCACTCCTTCTAAACTTCCAATACTCTATTAGAACATGGAAAAAACAGCTAATGTCTCCTTTGACGCTTTAGACTAAAAAGAATCTTTTTTAGCAAAGCTCTGACTGAGCATTGCTAAGGAGAGTCTGTTTTAGTCGTCTGTTCTACTGAGCACTGAAGACGTCAGTGTGTAACATACAGAAGCTTCCAGCCTCTTCTTTTCTGTACCCCAGTCCCCGACTATGTACATGTGCCCTAATGCTGCCCATCATCCTGTCTATCTGACTTGTTGCACACAGGCGTCTTTAGCGCTCAGTAGAATACTGAAAACTGAAGGCAGACTCTCTGTAGTATTGTTCAGTTAGAGCTTTGCTAAGAAGACTTGTTTTCAGTATAAAGAAACATCTTTCCCTAAATAAGTACTACAAAAATGTGTCATATGTGTCATTACACTATATTAAAAATAAACTGAAATAATTTTACTTTTTTCCATGTGATAATTAAAGGGATATTCCTTTTATAATTAAAGGGATAAATGTGTTTATATAATAGGAGGTCATAAAGTTTTACAATATACATATATTTAAAATTCTGCATACATACCTTTCTTATATCAAGCATTTAATCCCTATGTGCAGTAGAATGGTACAACTCATCTATCAGTCCTATATAATGTATACATGGCCTAACTGAAACATGGCAGTTATGTGATACTCTTCACATCATGTAATCTCTAAGATTCTTTAAGCAACAGTGTTACACGACATGCATGAGCTCGGCCTGTACACAGGACACATTCATCTGATAAGTAAATAAGAATAGTGTTGGAATAATTATTTTTATTGTGGTTATTACAGTAACTACATTACTATGTGTATTTACATGGCTGCCTGTCTCTAGGTGATGTTGTAAAATGGCCGCCTGTCTCTAGGTGATGCTGTCATGTTGTTAATAATGCTTAGTGTTATAAAAAAACAAAAAACACACAATCTGTTTCTACACAGACATTGACAAGCACGACAAGATGCTGCTGCAGGTAGTTATACTGCATATACTGTGAGACAGATTGACTATTGAAATGTGCATTGATCTACATGCACCTCCATGTGCCAAAATTTTGATGCTTTTTTTTTTTGTGAAACTATGCCAACTCATAGGTGGGTTAAACTTAGAATAGACGGGTTTATTTTTTTTTCTGCAGACACTTTTTTTGGTGCACAGACAACATTCTGGCACATGGACACATTTTTAGTGCACAGATGTAATTCTAGTATAAATCTGGCACAGTATTTATGATGCTCCAAATTTACAATGGTCCACGCACCAGAACAGTAAATTTGTCCAACATTAATATTCTTATTAAATCCGCCCTGCATGTTCTGCTCCTCAATACACTACTATTCACCTGTTAGATACCTGGGCAGGTAACAGAAAACCAGGTCACATAATGGCTCACATGACTGATGCCATGTTTAGTCCTGTCCAGCTCTCCTATGGATGCATTTTACAGGACAAAAATGAGCCGTACCATTTTTTTTCTTTAGGGAGAGGCTACTGTATGGATATAATAAAGCTCTGCAAGCGAATTTTTAAATAAATGCATATTAGAAAATTGTTTAACATGCTGTTCTCTAAATAGATAAATGTCCTTAAGAAAACCTGAATACCCCTTTAAGAAAGACGTTTTTAAGAAGTGCTGGATTTACCTACCTTTCTTTGTACTGACTGTTCCAGAGCAGGAACAATCCTAAGCATATGAAGGTTGCATTATTTGAGCAAAGAGAAAATCTAATTTTATATTTTGGTTTTAAACAGGCATCTGGAGTGACAGTAAATGATGAAGTTATCAAAGTTTTCAATGAGATGAAGGTGAGAAAAGCTCAGTCTTCTGAAGATATAAAGAAAAGGAAGAAGGCCGTACTGTTTTGCCTGAGCCCTGATAAACGGGAAATAATTGTGGAGGAGGCCAAGCAAATCTTGGTGGGAGACATTGGAAACACAGTTGATGACCCTTACAGGACCTTTGTCAATCTTCTACCACTTAACGACTGTCGATATGGACTGTATGATGCTACTTATGAGACCAAGGAGTCCAAGAAAGAGGATCTCGTCTTCATTTTCTGGTACATTCCTTAAAATGGTGTGGTAAACAACACAGCAGATGCTCCATCTTATACCTAAACAGTGTAATAGCAATACTGTAAAAATGGGTTAAATCTTTTCACAACCCCATTTTAAGGCGATTTTCTCACGAACAACATTTATCACATATCCATGGGATAGATAAATGTCTGATCACTGGGGGTCCCAAGTTCATGAAAATAGGGGACCAGTGTCCCCCATTTCAATGGAGTGATGGTTGGGAATTTGTGCTTCATTCAATTTCTATGGAACCAAAAGGGATAGCAGGGTACAGTGCTCAGCTATTGCCATCAGTCCCATAGAGACTGACGCCCCATATACTTAGACTGCCATATATCAGTTTAGATATCTTTTAGCTAAAATAAAGTAGACCCAATTGTTCCATCTGGGATCATATGTTAATTTATACAATTACAGAATGATGTCTTGTGACATAATTTTTACTCTAAATTCAGAAACTGATTATTATTTACCAGGATAATGAAGCAAAAGCAGCTCCTCAATAATTCCAGATTTTTTTACCCATGGTTTACACAGAAACATTTTAGCTCCACCACGGAGAAGCTGAAATGTTGATCTATGAAAAATTGGTGAATAAACTCAACTCCCTTCACTGGAATAATTGGAATAATGCTTCTTCTTCATTATCCTCGTTGACTGATGTCTTTTGAAACACTGCACCCACCTGTGTTTTACAGTGCTGCTCACTCTCCTTTACGGTCATTACTTGTCAGTAGCACTTATGCAACACGTGTTATTTTGGTTCACATACTGTATTATGCTTTAAATTAGTCTGCTAATACCAGAGGCTAACATTGTGACGGTGGTTACCAAGTGTTGCATAGCAGCTACAATACTTGTCCTAACTGTGAAGATTGTCCAGAGTGGAGAGACTGCTGCCGTGGAAATTAATTGGTGCAAGTTACTGTAGTATCTCCATGCACGTGTAGTACATTTTTTTCTCCCTGAAAACAGAAAATCCCTTTAAGGATGCGGTCAAATTTGTCCGTCATATACCCATCTTCTGGAGGGCCATAACTTTATTTTCCCTTGACGTTTGTGAGACAAGTTCTATTTTATAATAGCACCATGTTAGAATAAATATAATTGATCAAAAGTCTTTTTGATACCTTAAAAAAAAAAACATTACTTTTTTTTTCTTCAAATATTAATAGTATTACAACAATTAGAACAATGCACCATTAGCATTCAAAATAACATTAACACCAAGTTATAAATAGACTATACCTTTTTTGAATGGTGTGATGAAAGGAAAACAGCAATTCTACCTTTTTTTACAGTGTTCAACATGGTGGCTAAATATACTGAAAGTTCAATAGTTCAGGTAACTGAATTTTTCAAAAAGTTTGGTTCAGACCCGAATGAATCAATTCTACCCAAACTATATTTGCCCTGAGGATTGTTAGTAATTGTCCTCTAGTCTCCTGAGATTTAGAATTTTTAGGAAAAGATGTTTCCAACATAGCTATGGGTAAACATATGGTTGATGACATTAACAAATAGCATGGTTATGAACATACTGCACCGTTGCATTGTCATGGTTTTTCATATTCCAAAGCTTCCAAAAATTGTCCGATATCGGGACCGATGGTGTTTAAACATACACGCACACCATAAGGGATTGGCTCAGGGTTTTTTTTTTAGTCTGTGCCCACAGTATCACCAGTATCACCAGCATCACCATTTCCAGAGCTGACCAAAATAGAAGCAGATCTGGCCATGCCAGTTCTTTAGGAGGTTTTGGCCATACATTGCCTCCGCTCTTTATTGCAACCACGGCCATCACCCTTCTCCTCTGATGTCTCTTCCTCAGCACCCCAATCCCAGGTCCTATCCAACACACAATCATCGCCATAGTCTTCGCCCTCCCTGCCACTTTTATCAGACTGTGATATCTCATGGTGGTCTCCCTGGTCCTCCTTCAGATTCCCTGCTCTGTGTTTGCTCAGAGTGCCACTGTAGGTACCACTGCCCCTACCACCACCACTGTGCCATTAGCACTACCTGCAACACAGCTATGCATGTGGTCTCTTGCTTCCCCCGAAATCTTCTCCTCATGGCAAACGCTGACTGCTGTCACACAAATCATCAACAGATCGACTCTCCTGACTATATGTCGGAGTGTGTGCTGGGGTTTTGTTGCCTTTTCTTTAAAAAAAAAAAAGGCGCCCCAGTAGGAGGGAGCAGTGAAGACAAAGAGGATGCCACTTAAAGGCTTCTCTGGGGTTGCAAGGAGGAAGAACAGTAGGAATGCTGCGACCCCTGGCTCTAAGGCATGGTGTAAGGCTCAGAAGAGATGCTTGCTTGTACCTCTGTATACTGTGTAAAATTATTTTCTGCCAGACACTGCATACACCCATCCACCCTCATTAACAGCTCAATACAGAATGACGCTCTGCACATGCATCTCCCTGTCTGCTTCCCCAATGGTTGGCTTAATCAGGTTGTTACACTAGAAAAGACTTGATACACTAGAAGGCTTGTGACTCTGTATACTGTATAAGATCGTTTTCTGTCAGACATTATTCCCCCCCACAACACCAATATAGTAACGCAGGAAAAGTCTGGTGTACGATTTGACTACCACGTTCAAAAACACAGTTTCAGAAAAGACCTCTCTCTACTGTAAAACACATGTTGCAAACTTGTAATGCGATTATATTATTCAATATAACAATGAAGGAAGGGCGATACTATTTGTGTCTACGGTGTAATTTGCGTTTAATTTCACTGGTCTAAAAATGACATTATTGCTGTAAAATGCTTTTGCTATAATGCAATGCATTTAATAACACCAGACAAATATAATGCACTGAAAAAAATGTGCAACAATTGCTCAGCAGCAGAATGCTATTGGGGTGCTGTGCTGGCAATAATATGAAGAAACTTGAGGTTTTGGGGGAAAAAAACTGCTGTCTCTCTGTTCAAAAGAGAAAAAAAAAGATTATTATTTTATTGGAGGTGGCTGGTTTTCTAATGCAGAACGGTAAGAATAAGGTTATGTAACAGCTGTATTATTATAAGCAATGTGCCCCAGCCCCTCACTTCCTAAATCTGCTTTTCCTGATCAAAGACCCTCAATTATTGCTTTCCATTATTTCCCTACACTATCCCTGTTGCACTAGAAGAGATGCTTGCCTATGTCTCTGTATACTGTGTAAAAACAAATTTTGTCAGACACTGCATCCACCCTCATTAACAGCTGAACACAGAATGACGTTCTGCTCGCTCTGCATGGGCATCTCCCTGCATGCTGCCACAATGATTGGCTGATCCAGGTTGTCTGCCTGAGAGCCAGCCCTCCCTCCCACTTCCTCCCAGGGCCATGTGAGCATCCTTCTTCTTCCTCTCTCGTGGTTTTGCCTACCAACATGGGCAGTAAAATGGATTTGTCCAAAGCAAACCTGAAAAGCTTCGAGTTTATTTGGTGGAAGACTTTTTGTGAAACTAGTTGATTAGCTCATCCTTAATATATATATTTAGATCCTAGTGTAAAAGCTCCTTCAGTTATTTAACCATTCTTTCCTTCAGCACAGCTGCACCCTCCCTATTAAAGGGGTATTCTAGTAAAGTAACTGAATTTTTGAAAAACTGCATTAAGGCTGCAAGCTATGACCCAACCAGAACCCATACCTATACATATCACCAGAGTTTCAATTTACCTTGCAATCCATTTGTCTAGCTCGTGTGTGAGCCTGCAACACACTGACAGTATCATGGCACCTGATTTTTCCTCACAAAACTACAATCCCCACAATGCCTAGCTTTTCTGCTGTGAGTTTGTGCTTTTTCATGAGTGCTGATGTTTACTGATTGGCTGCCTGATATCACAGTGCAGTCACGCCCCCTCTACTCAGAAATCAGAAGCACACTAAGGGCCCATGCAGACGGCCGTATTATTGCGGGTCCGCTACGGAACACACGGCCGGGCGCCCCATTTAAAATGCCCTCCCATAGAGGTGAATGGGGCCTTACACTCCCTTTGTTTCACAAGACATTTAGCTAGAGAACACCTAGCAACACACTGAGCATGCTCGACCTAACAAAGGCTCAGAACTACAGGTCGATGCCATGGTAACTTATGAGGAAACACAGTGGGTAGCAAAAAGAAAACTACTTTTATAACTGTTAAACGAAAATATGTGACATTTACATTATATTAGGTAATTATTGATGAGTTAGTCTAAAACATAAGTTATATTTATGGTAAACGGAATCCCCTTTAAGGTGCAGCCTGCCCCTACAGTAGAGCCTTTAGCCGACAGAGACATCAGCCCAGTTCTCCATTAACCCAAACCCTTCTTTCCTGCACCAGCTTTGAACCAGTTTTTTAAGCTCTCTAAGTTCCCACAGTCTTTCTAGTGATGCTTGTGGCACTATTAGTATTTCTGAGAACACTACATTGAAAGCCTTTGTCTTGAACCTCTCTACCAGGATTTTGACATTGGTGCCAAGGTGCACTATGGCAACCAAGTCTTCCCCAGGCACACCCAGCAATCTGCCGAACTGAGCACCTGGAAGACAACGCACTGTTCGGTACCCACGGTTTTGATGACAGAGGACTCTGTCCTCTACCACCAGCATCTGCACTATTCCTCCCATCCTTCCTACAGCAGTCATCCTCACCTCCTGGCTGCTACGAGTGAAACCCTGCTGCAGTGATGCTGGCCCTGGACATGCATTCCTAATATCAGCCAAACAGGCATATTTACTAGGGTGTACCAGCTCAGGACTAGCCTCCCTGGCACTTTTTCCTCTACCCCTTCTCCTGTTACTCAGTTACTGCCCTCAGAGCCCTCCACTTTCCTCCATTTCACTGGTCCCAGCCAGTGTCTGTGTAGTGGGGTCTACACCTCTCTCAGCAAACCCTCAGCATTTGAATGCTGGATTTGAATGTTGCAAGCTGCACAAACCTGGGCTTCGAAACATGCAACATGCTTGCAGCTAGTGCAGATTAATTCACCCTCAAATGGCTGTTCAAGGCATGCATGCATTGCACAGGACACACACTTAGCAACATTGTCCATGGAGCACATGTTTAATTAGGGATGAGTAGTAAGAATAGAATTACAGAATAAATCTGAATTTCAATTAAAACCCTTTAATTCGGGGACTTGTTATAAAACAAGGAAAATCTACTAAACCTTGGTCTCTATGTCCTTGTGTTTAACTATGGTCTAGTGTTAAACTATGCACTTATCTGCGTTTTACTCTACTCTTACACACCACACTCCACTCAGCAAACCCTGCTTGCAGTCTCTGTGGCTTGGAACTGGAGTACAGTGCTCAGCAATTTCCGGCAGGCCCGTACAGATGAATAGAGTGGCACTGCACATGCTTGACCTGCCGCTCCATTCATTAGGGGGTCCCACAGGGTACGGGGCCGCCAATATCGTGATTGTGGAGGTTCAGGCTTTCAGATCCACACTGATCTAATGGTTTTCCTCTAACCTGTGGATATGAGATAACTTGAAATAACCTGACTATACTGTTAACTTATATGAGCTTGGTCACTAAGATAAGTTCTTTTATTTTATATATTTCTGTATTGCAGTATATTATGCCTGTTATGCATCCTATTAGGTTATATCTCTGAAGGCAGATATAGGGTCATGGTTAGGTCCCTGACTGCCACAGCAATCCATTGGCACACTCTCTCACTCTGTCGGTATCAGCAGTGAGGTTAAATGGCCATGATTGGAGCTAACAGAATACTATATAGCCATCACATTCAAGTCATGAGACGAGCAGAGTTCCTGTGCCCAAGCCATCACTTCGACATGTATACTGCTGTGTGATTTTGTGGGTATGACCCTCTTACCATGGTATAATAGTGTGTCATGGGGTTGGAAGAGGCTAATTAAGAAAATAAACAGTATGCGAATATATATTTTACCTCACTGTTCGTGTTTCTATGTAATACAGTGAATTATTTTTGTTATACCTGGCTTTTGGTTTTTATGTTATTTTCTAGGGCACCTGACAATGCACCTTTAAAAAGCAAGATGATTTATGCCAGTTCAAAAGATGCAATTAAGAAGAAGTTCACAGGTGTGTACTACAGTACTTCATATATGTTCTCTTTTTCTTACTAAAGTAGGCTATAATACTGTTTATCCATCTAACCAAGCACTTTTTTTTACCAGGATACAAATAGTAACATAAGACCAGTCTTAAAGGGGTTGACAGCACTTAAATATTGATGACCTATCCTCAGGATAGATCATCAATATCAGATTGGGGGGGGGGGATCTTCAGTGTATACCAGGCAAAGCACTACATATATTATGTAGTTTGGTATTGAACAGGATTGGGCCGCAGAAAGGCCATGTGACGGGTGGACAATATGTATACCTTTCCAACAGCTCATCAGCGGAGTGCCAAGATGCACGCCTCCGCTCCATTCCACTTCCGATTAGATATTGATCCTAATGACAATTCGTCAATATTTAAAGGGGTTGTCCACTTTCTGGTTATTTTCACCAATGTGTTTGTGAGATTATTATATGCACATACTAATATAGCCTGTGTTGAAATTCTGCACCATCTTCTATATTTTATAAGGTATGCTCCTTGTTTACAAAGTCTTTTGTGCCGTCCACACAGAGGTCCTGTCCATAAGATGGTCACTGATGGAGGGTCATGTGACCAGGCAAATCACCCTCATATGATGCCTTCTCCATTCACATACACTGCACTTGCCATCTGTGCTAATTCTGGTGGGAGTTTAGTGCAGGTGCAGTGTGTCTGAATGAAGAACACATCACATGACCCTCCATGAGCAGCCATTTTTACAGAAAGGACCAACATGAGGGCATGACTTATAAAATACAGAAAATGGCAGAGAATATTAACAAAGACTAGTAAGTAACATAGTAACATAGTAACATAGTTTATAAGGCCGAAAAAAAGACATCTGTCCATCCAGTTCGGCCTGTTTTCCTACAAGTTGATCCAGAGGAAGGCAAAAAAACCCTGTGAGGTAGAAGCCAGTTTTCCCCACTTTAGGGAAAAAAATTCCTTCCCGACTCCAATCAGGCAATCAGAATAACTCCCTGGATCAACAACCCCTCTCTAGTAACTATAACCTGTAATATTATTACCCTCCAAAAATACATCCAGGCCCCTCTTGAACTCTTTTAGTGAACTTACCATCACCACCTCCTCAGGCAGAGAGTTCCATAGTCTTACTGCTCTTACCGTAAAGAATCCTCTTCTATGTTTGTGTACAAACCTTTTTTCCTCAAGACGCAGAGGATGGCCCCTCGTCACAGTCACAGTCCTGGGGATAAATAGATCGTGGGAGAGATCTCTGTACTGACCTCTGATATATTTATACATAGTTATTAGATCTCCCCTCAGTCGTCTTTTTTCTAAAGTGAATAAGCCTAATTTTGATAATCTTTCTGGGTACTGTAGTCCACCCATTCCAGTTATTACTTTAGTTGCCCTCCTCTGAACCCTCTCCAGCTCTGCTATGTCTGCCTTGTTCACAGGAGCCCAGAACTGTACACAGTACTCCATGTGTGGTCTGACTAGTGATTTGTAAAGTGGCAGGACTATGTTCTCATCACGGGCATCTATGGCTCTTTTGATGCAGCCCATTATCTTATTGGCCTTGGCAGCAGCTGTCTGACACTGGTTTCTGCAGCTTAGATTTCTGTTCACTAAAATTCCTAGGTCCTTTTCTATGTCAGAGTTACCCAATATGTTACCATTTAGTATGTACTGGTGACTTGCATTATTCCTTCCCATATGCATAACTTTACATTTGTCAGTGTTAAACCTCATCTGCCACTTCTCTGCCCAAGCCTCCAGTCTATCCAGATCCATCTGTAGCAGTGTACTGTCCTCTTCTGTGTTAATTACTTTACACAGTTTAGTGTCATCTGCAAAAATTGATATTTTACTGTGCAAGCTTTCTACAAGATCATTAATAAATATATTGAAGAGAATAGGGCCCAATACTGACCCCTGTGGTACCCCACTAGTGACAGTGACCCAATCTGAGTATGTACCGTTAATAACCACCCTCTGTTTTCTATCACTGAGCCAGTTACTTACCCACATACAGACATTTTCTCCCAGGCCAAGCATTCTCATCTTATATACTAACCTTTTATGTGGTACAGTGTCAAATGCTTTGGAGAAGTCCAGATATACGACATCCATTGATTCGCTGCGGTCTAGTCTAGAACTTACCTCCTCATAGAAACTGATTAAATTGGTTTGACATGACCGATCCCTCATGAAGCCATGCTGATATGGAGTAATTTGCTTATTTTCATTGAGGTACTCCAAGATAGCATCTCTTAGAAAACCCTCAAACAGTTTACCCACGACAGATGTTAAACTTACCGGCCTATAGTTCCCGGGCTCTGTTTTTGGACCCTTTTTGAATATTGGAACCACATTTGCTATGCGCCAATCCTGTGGAACACTCCCTGTCAGTATAGAGTCCTTAAATATCAGAAATAAGGGTCTGGCGATGACATTACTTAATTCTCTTAGGATACGGGGGTGTATGCCATCCGGTCCTGGCGATTTGTCTATTTTAATCTTTTTAAGACGCAGCTCTACTTCTTCCTGGGTCAGACAGGGCACTTTTAATGGGGAATTTACTTTTATATTCTGCATTTCATCTGACAGTTTATTTTCCTCAGTGAATACAGTGGAGAAAAAGATATTTAGTAGCTTTGCTTTCTCCTCATCGCTCTCTGCAACTCCCCCCTCATTACTCTGTAAGGGGCCGACACCTTCAGGTTTATAATTTTTACCATTTATATAATTAAAGAACATTTTAGGGTTAGTTTTACTTTCTTTGGCGATTAATCTCTCGGTCTCTAGTTTGGCTGTTTTTATTTGTCTTTTACATATTCTATTTTTTTCCTTATAGTTTTTCAATGCTTTCTCGCTCCCCTCCTGTTTTAGTGATTTAAATGCTTTCTGTTTGTCATTTATTGCTTTCTTTACAGTTCTATTTATCCACATTGGTTTTTTCTTGTTTCTTATTATTTTATTCCTATATGGTATGTACCTCTCACAATTAGATATTAGGATGTTTTTAAAAATATCCCATTTTGCGGCTGTATTTTTATTTTTGAAGACTTTGTCCCAGTTAGTTAGGCCTATGGCCTCTCTTAGTTGGCTAAATTTAGCTTTTTTGAAGTTAGGTATTTTTGTTCCTCCCTGAAGAAACGCTCTTTTGAATGACAATTGGAAGGTTATTATGTTATGGTCACTATTTCCCAGGAGTCCCCCGACCTGCACATCTGTTGTTCTGTCAGGTCTATTGGTTAATACTAAGTCCAGTATGGCCGTCCCTCTAGTCGGGTCCTGAACCAGTTGGGAAAGGTAATTGTCTTTGGTTATTTCCAAGAACCTGTTTCCTTTATGAGATGTACAGGTTTCAGTTTCCCAGTCTATATCTGGGTAGTTGAAGTCCCCCATAATAACGACCTCATTATGATTTGCCACCTCGTCTATTTCGTTTAGAAGTAGATTTTCTATGGGCTCTGATATAGTAGGGGGTTGATAATAAACTCCTATTAGTATTTTATTATTGTTTTTGGCTCCATTTATTTCTACCCACAGTGACTCCACATCTTCATGTCCCTCACTTATATCTTCCCGCAGTGTGGGCTTTAGACAGGACTTTACATAAAGGCAGACCCCTCCCCCTCTCCGGTTTTGGCGATCCTTTCTAAAAAGACTGTAACCCTGTACGTTAACTGCCCAGTCATAGGTATCATCCAGCCATGTCTCAGTTATTCCCACTATGTCATAGTCCTCCTCACACATCACTAATTCCAGTTCACCAATTTTATTAGTCAGGCTTCTGGCATTAGTGTACATACACTTTAGAGGTCTATGTATATTTTTTACCCCCCTTTTAAAATTACTATTACCTGTGAAGTGAATATCCGGGGTTTTTGGGTTACTTTGGTTGATGTTTTGCCCAATATTCTCCCTACATTCCTCACTAATCCCAACCCCCACTAACCCCCCACTCTCCCTGACTATGACCCACTCTCTATCTACACTATCTACCCCCTTATTAGTATTACCCCCCACCCTCCCCCCAGTATATTAGTATAGTCATCTTACATACACATTGGTCAACAGTAACCAGAAAGTGGTCAACCCCTTTAAGGCATCTCAGTTTCCCCTTTATACTTTTCTTTCTTTTTGAAAACTCTCCTGGCTATAGCTTACAAAATATAGAGGAATTAGGGCAATTAATAATTTGCACATTTTTGTACATGTGCCATTTTGGGCAACATGTTCTTTTAAAAAACTTTTAAGCCCCTCTCACTTCTTTAAAGAGAAGTGTCTGGTGCTTAGCAGGAGGGCCTATGGCGTCCCACAGTCTGACAGATTTACTATAGTTTATGCAGAATCTGTCATACATTTGCTTTTATGGTACATAGACTGCCAGAAGACGTGTCAAATTTATGCTCCTCTTGATAAATATGGCACATTATACTCAGATGCACTTCGTATTAAGACTGGTATATTATACAGCAGCCTTAATAAATCCATCCTCCCAATCTCGGATTACAGGCTAAGGGTCCCTAAACTCATGATTTTTTTTGCAGTAGTGTTTTTTTTACCAGTAAAAAAAAAAAAGCCTGAAATAATCGCAGGCATTTTTCCCATGTTTAGTATTTGGGAGTTTTTGCAAGCAGTGCGTTTCCCTACTAGCGTTTTCTTCATGGCGCTTTTGCTACAGCAGGCAGCATTTTCTTTAAAGAAGCCAGAAATCTACCATCTACAGCTGGCATTTTTGCCACAAAAATGTATGTACAAAAAATGCCATTAAAAGCATAAAAGTGAAAAAAAAAAGAAAAAGAAAAGAAAAAGGCAGCAAAAACATACGTGTTAAAGCACCCTAAAGATGATTTCACACACAGCATTTTTGGGCCAAAGCCTGAAAGGGAATGTTTCATAAGAAAATAACCGTTTGTTTAAATCATGTTTTTATGTTTAACACATTTTTTAAAAAAAATGTATATTAATTTTCTATGTCAATATCTATGACAAAAAAACAAACATAAAAAACTATAAAATACTGCAGTTTTCACACTGGCCACTAAGCCTAATAATAGGCGCCACTTCTTTAGCAATACAAATCACTTTACTGCAGTTACCTACTCATCTGTCATTCTAATCCTTCCTATAATGATATCACCTCTGTGTATAGATAAGACAATATTCACCATTCACAATAGGGAATTATATATTCTTCCCTTGTACAATGACCTCTGTACAGGTCATAGAGCATGCCTAGAAAACTCTCCCATAGAAGTCAGTGAGGTCCCCTCCTGTCCATTGTGTCTATGGACCATGGGGCTGCCGTAAAGCAATTGTCTTAATGCTTTGTAAATTGTGTAAGGCTACTTTCACACGTGTGGACAAAAAACGCAGCGTGCTGTAGTTTGTGTCCAGCCCGCCTCCATTATAGTGAATGGGGCCGGAGCGGACTTCCGGCAGCATGGTGGGCTAGTGTTGCAGGTTGTTGCCCCCTCCCTGGGACGGCCTGGCAAACCCTGCTGCCACAAGTGTAAAAGTAGCCTTAAAGGGGTTGTCCAGGTTATTTTTTTTGTTCTTTGTATGTTTCTAACTAAGTAAATGTAAGGGGTTTTCAATTCACTTATTTCATCTATAAGTGACCTGTTCTCCTAGTTAGATGAATGTTACATGAACTGTGATGTAAGCTCCTTTCCGTGCTCTGATGATGTTCTGTGCACAAGCCTGGGCTGCTGGAGGGAGCAGGTCTGCCTCTATGCATGGAACGTCACCTTGAAAGCTATACTGGTTGGAGCAACAAGCCATTCCCCCCTACAATGCCTGATCTGCTGGCTGAGCTGTCTGCCCTGTGTCTCTCCTCCTACTGGATTCTTCAGCAAAGTTTAACCCCTTCTACCATCAACAGCACAGACTCAGGGTTGGAGGCTCTACCTCAGGTACTGAGCAGCTGTAGGGATTCCTTTTCTGCAGGCACTGAAGAGACCAATGCTGTGCACAAGATCCTCCCTCCCTACTCACCCTGCAAAGACAGAGCTGGAGACTGTCAGAGTTCTCTCCTCTGTACTCTTCTACTGGCTGTGAGGAAGTGTCTGCAGAGCATTGCACAGGAACAAGTAGGGGGAAGATCATGTTTGTATCAGCAATGTCATTGTACTGTACAGCTGGGACTTGTAGTCCCACACATACAACATGAGTATCCCAGCAGTCGAACTGCAGACAGGGCAGCACTTTTATTAATTACCTTTGCAGAGCAGGGGGAGAGGAAAGACACACTTTGTTGACCCCCCCTCCAAATATTCATGAGAAAAACCTCAGATTGTTGTTACAGCTCTGCAACTGCATGTCAACAAAATGCCAGAACAGAACTAAGGAAACTAGTAAAATTTTTTCCCCTAAAACTTGCTCAAAGGGGTTGTCTGGGTTCAGAGCTGAACCCGGACATACCCTTAATTTCACCCAGGCAGCCCGCCTGATGTTAGCATTGGAGCATCTTAAAGGCATTTAGCCCGGTTCCGGTGACGAATCGGGCTCTGCCGGGCGGAGGCTTCCACGCAGCAGTGAGCCCGGTGACATCACTTGAGCTGATGGGCGGGCTTTAGTGCTGCCCTAGCCAGTAAAACGACTAGGGCAGCGCTAAAGCCGGCCCATTACAGCCGGTGACATCACCGAACACAAAGCCAGGCGGAAGCTTCCGCCTGGCAGTGTGCTATGTAGACAGAAGAGCCCTTGCCTTGCGCTGGATCGCATGAGATGCTCCGATGCTAACATCAGGCGGGCTGCCTGGGTGAATTTAAGGGTATGTCCGGGTTCAGCTCTGAACCCGGACAACCCCTTTAACTTATGTATATATTGCTGACCATCAGATTTACAGTGCTTCATTTTTTTTAATTTTTTTTTTTTACATAACTCGTACAACCCCTTTAAGAACAGCTCAGGCAGTTCAGGAAATAGAATAAAAAAATTCTGCAATCAGAAAATGAAATCCCTTAAGTGTATACAGCAAGAAGAAGTATAACCTTCTGCCTTTATAGTTCCCATTTCTTTTAAATCCACTTCTGGCTTTGTCTCATAAAACTGCATAAAAAATTGCAGTGGTGTTTTCCCCCCAAAACGATGTGTGAAATCCAACTAAAACAGAGTTTCAGCTGGGAAACAATCAAATCAATAATTTTATAGAAATTAAATCTGTTTTGATAAAATCATTAAAATGTGTCCACTTGTTGTTTGAATATAGAAAGTGATTATACAGTGACATGATATTTTTTACATATAAACAATACAGGCCACCATGATTAGATCTGCTGTCTAACTACACATAACCACGAACAGCAACCTTTTGAAGGGATCAACCCATTTTTGCAATAAATGCTTTATCTATAGTATTGTACTGGAATGACATCTAGTTCATAGCAGTGGTGCATTACAACTACAAGTGATTGAGCAATAATTATACCTAAAAAAAAACAAAAAACCTCAGTCCTATGAATGAGTCTTATACTACAATATACTACATAAGACGATGTTTTCTCTATAGTATTGTGATTTGTTCCAAAAGCTGATATGCTTGAGTGCTTGTCATCATACCAACAAAGATATCTGATTGCATATCAATTGGATGGATACCTCATCAATATTTTGACACTGCATAATAAAACATATTTAGATTAATTTTTATTAATTAATTTAGATTTATTTAATTAATTTTTAAGATTCTTTTTTAAATAACAAATAGAAAAAAAAATTTTGTACCTGTTTTAAAATCTTTGATGGAAATGCATCTTATACTAAATGAAATAAACCATTGAATCTGAAAAAAAAAAAAAAAGATATATTCAAAGACAGCAAAATAAAACAATGGATTTAAATTGTCAACCAAATAAGAAAGAAATTGCGATTAGGCTGGGTTCACATCTGCGTTGTGAACTCTGTCACTGTAACCGTTGTACATGCCGGCTTATAGTCGGACAAAAAAATGCTACATGCAATATTTTTTGTCCGAACGTGGCTGGATTACCGCCAAATCCCACTGCAGTGAATGGGGAACGGTGGTATCCAGCTATGCCGGAGACGGTGAACTCCAACAGTCTGTACCTCTGCTGCAACAGACTGCTGGAGTTCACAATGCAGATGTGAACCCCGCCTTATAAGTGTAAATTGTTAATCGTTATGATGGTTAAAACATGAAGAACAGCATAGTGTTTATCAGTGCCTCCGTCTATTATTTTATCAAAGATATCTCTTTCCCATGTGAGTAGAATCCATTTTGAAATCCAGATAAATGATCCATTAATACGAAATTATTACCTTTCAAATTAATGCTGAAAAATACGTCATCAAATTGAAAATGATTTTTTTTTTAAAGTTCTAACATAGATTTATTTTTCAGTTGACAATATGTGTTACGTCAATGTGATTGTGCCATCAGAAAATGAATTGTAAGATTTAATAAAGGGGTTGTAGCAGCTTGTCTTTTACATTGTGAGATCTGGCTGGATGACAAAAGTAGGTACACCCGCTTATGGAAACAGCAGAGCATGCTGTCACTCAACTTCATAGATTGGTTTCGGTTAATGTGGTAATTAGGGATAAGTGAATCGACTTCGGAAGAAACATCTCAGGTCGATTCGCATAAAACTTTGTTTCAATACTGTTCGGAGCGAGCGCTCTGTACAGTATTAGAATGTATTGGCTTAGATGAGCTGACGTTATTACTTTTGCAAAGGCTCGCAAGACTTCACGTAATAACTTCATACCACCCGAGTGGTGGTAATTCATTGGTACAACCCCTTTTGAACATAAATTTGCTTTTTGCCACAACATTTGATTTAAAGGAAAATTGTCGACTATAAGCTGAACTAAAGGAACGAAACATGAAGTAGTGATAGGACCGGATTATGAGGATTTGAGATGTTGATCTGAAAATACGCTGGGCTATTTAATTAAACGTATGGTTGTTCAGATCTACTGATATCGCTGAATCGTATCAGAGGAATAGTTTGCGGAGTACAAAACAAAGAATATTGTGAAAAGTGATCATTTTTGCAGGGACAAATGGAATTGCAGGATAACTCTCACTGTACTCATACAAAAAGTATTTGTTGGGCCATTATGGTCATTATATTATTTTGACCAAATTATACATTTCTGCCAATACTCTTTGCTTACAACAATGAGTTCAGCTTGAAGTTTACAATAACTTCCCTTTTAAAAGCAAAAAAATGTGATTTGAATAAAGTTTGAATGAGAAGCAATAACTTCTGCCGTTATGTCTTCATATAATTTTACTCATATTTTCCACCTCATGTGCAACACATAAAATACAAGAATTCAAAATCCATGATGCAATATTTTGCACCGTAACCTAGCCTGTCACAGTTCCCGTCACTCCACACAAGATTTCTCCTCATTCCAAAAAAAGGTCAATGGCTGGGAAAAGGAATTTTGTTTGACAGCGATAGTACATGTTTCCCAAAATATTCATCATGCCTAATAAGTTGAAAAGCTCATTGACCTTTTGAAAATGTAATCCACTGAATAATACTTATGAGGCCAATAGTATGTTTCCTGAGCTGAATCTACCAATATTTAGCTGGAACTAAAATTCAAAATGTGAATGGATAACCTTGGTACCACTTACCTTTTATTTCTACTGCTGGGCCATCAAATGTTTTAAAACTCTTCACTAATTGCACTTTGTCGAATACTGACGCTTTACCTTGTTCTATTTCATTAAATATTTTTATTTTTGGTGCCTTGGCGGGTTTCTCTCAGTACAATAAAGGAGGCAAAGCCAGCGAGACTGGAATCATATAGATTGGTATCTTTGAGGACATAATCTTCATCCTTACTGTCTTGAGCCTGAACAAGGTGTTCTTCCATCTCACAAGACTGTCGGGCAAACGAGTCCATTATTGTTAAAAGTGGAGTAATCCCAAGTAGGTTGTCCTTAACATTGAAATCTTCTTTGCTAATGTTTGTATGTAGCATGGGGTTTTTTTTTTTTTTAGAGGAGAATCAAAGTCAGATTGTCTGCCATGAGGATAAGGATTTTAATTTTGAATAGTTGGTAAGAAACTAAGATAGTCTGATTGGCCAGACACCTGTGATGCTTTTTCTTTGTTGGTATAACAGAGATCTAAAGAGAAAAATCTGTTTGGGTTGAAACAGTACATTTTCCGGGTAGGTCGTCAGTTGTGTTAGGCAGTGAAGTTTCTGGTAGTTGACTTTGAACCAAGCCTGTATGTTCAGCAAGATTTGATTCTGGAGTTCTTTTTCATTTTTGTTTTCTATCATTCTTCAAATTCTCTTCTATTAATAACTCTCCAACTGGAACAGAGTTCTTGATTGTTGGTAGTGCATCTTGACAGAGTTCAGCCATTTGTAGTTTCTTTGTAGAGGTCATCGGTAAAATGCAGAGAGCACATTTTTGAATTTTTTGGACTTATATTTCTCATAAATAGTTTTGACTATTTGGTCTAAATTGCTGAAATTGTGGCCTGTTTGCTGAAGCCATTGTTTGATCCTTCTAGGATCAGCGGATGTCAAAACATCGCTCCTTTCTTCCAGTTCTGCTCAAATGTTTTCGGTTTTTTTTTACACGATGGCATTTTATTTCCTAAAAAATAATAAACATTGAAATTATTATTTTTTTAAATGTCAGATCTGTATTGGTTTGGAATAAAGATCAATTATAATAATATTTCAATATTAAAGTGTAACTGTCATTTTCTTTTTTAATGTGTAGGGATTGACCATTTTTGTAATATACTTTAATTACTGAAATTGTACATATCTATTAAAAAAATAGCTCTAAAATGACACTCCCTGTCTTCTGTTTATTAACCCTTAGAATACCGGGCAATTTTCTGTTTTTGCGGTATTGTTTTTCATTCTCCGCATTCCCAGAGCCATAACTTTTTTATTTTTCCATTCACATAGCCTTTCTAATGGCACCATTTACAGTTGCATACAATGTCGCAGGGAAAATACAATTCCAAATGGGGTGGAATTGGGAATGAAACGCAATTCTGCCAATTTTTTTTTTTTACAGCGTTCACTATGCAGTAAAATTGACTGTTACTTTCATTCTCCAGGTCAGTGCAATTACAACAATACTAAACTTGTATTTTTTTCTGTTAAGCCATTCGCCATATGGGGTTCATATTGTTATATTTTACTAGTATGGGCATTTCCGATACAATACAGTGCTGCCACCTAGTGGCCTATATTGATATATTCCACTAATAGCTGCTGAAGCCTACTTGAGACTTCAGGCTATTAGAATAGCGGTTCCCTGATCTCAGCCGGGAACGCTATTACGAGAGCGGGAATGCGTGGCTCCCACTTCCGGACTTCTCAGATGCCATGTTCACATTTGACCATGGCATCTGAGAGGTGGAATCTATGTGATCAGCCTTATGGGCAATCACATACATGTGCCGCGGGTCTCTGCTGTTTGAAACAGCGGAAACCCAGCAGCTATGGCGCCCGCTGCACGCATGTGCGGGCACCATGTTTAAAGACTACACCATACATATACAGCAGAGGTCGCAAATTGTTTAAAGGCTTCGGAAGCAATTTTTTTTATGATTGCATTTTACTCATTTTGGGCTAAAAGGGTTAATTTTTTTTTATAGCTGCGTGATTCCTACTTTCATTTTATGCTGGTCATCTAATAAACCTTATCTCTAAATTACTTAAAGGCCATAAACACTTATTTAAGCCACAGTCTTATCAGTAAGATAAGATAAAATAAGACTTGAGCTATAATGAGTGTTTATAATGTCAGAAAGATAAGGAGCTGCCTGACGGAATAGAGTGAACATTCAGATCCTGCTACTAGAGCATTTCAGTCCAGTACAGAGAAAAGGGCACCAAATTTTTAATAAAGACCAATTAAAAAAATGTGTAAGCTCAAAATGAGTACTGTGTATTATAATGTAATAATAATTTTCAAAAATTGCCCCCAAAGGTGTACATACTCTTTAAATTGTGCAGACGTGCTCAATACTGACTGTGTTAAAAGGAACCTGTCACCTCCAAGTCAAGCTAAGCACGCCCCTTACCCGCCCCTCTTGCCTGTGAGTGACATAATGCAGGGTGGCCTCCTTGCACTCCTTACTACTGCGCGATCCCGTCACCGGCTCATCTGCTCACTGCGCAGGCCCCGGAAGTTCCAGCCAGCGCATGCACCCTCCAGCACGTGATTCCTTTGGCTTCCTGGAACTGCCGGGGCCTGCGCAGTGAGCAGATGAAACCCTGCTAACTGCAGGAGCTGGTGACGGGATCGCGCAGTAGAAAGGAGCGCAAGGAGGCCACGCTGCAGTATGTCACACACAGGCAAGAGGGGCAGGTAAGGGGCGTGCTTAGCTTGACTTGAAGCAAGGAGGCCACTGTCTCCTTGACTTCAAGCTGACTGGAAGGCTAGCGCTGATGGCGCTTAAAACATCATTTTTATCAAGTATGGAGGATCAAATTACCTGATCAAACACATGATTAATAACACACTGGGGGCTACCATAAGGTAATATTGGCTGTTTTATGTCTGTTTTTGAGGTGACAGGTTCCCTTTAAGTAAACAGGGAGCAGGGGGCCACTTTAGAGCTATTTTTCTAATAGAAATGTATAATTTCAGTAATTAAAGTATATTACAAAAATGGTCAGTATCACTGCCCCGACAGTTACCCTTTAAATATATTCTAAGTTAACAGTTTAATGCTAGATTAATAAACCAAAATATGACTAAGCCCTGTCCTTCACGTGATAGGAAAATAGCAGAGGGGCTGGCACCCCACTGTTTCCTATGTTACAAAGCAGTGCATGCCAGCAATGCAAACAGCCTAGCACGGAAAAATATGCAGTTGCCCTAACTTGGAAACATCATAGCTTGCTGTGCCATACTGGTTGCGTAGCTGCCGTACACTGTGAGCTCTGACTTGTGTATTACCAGAAATGAATATGACTTGTACTTGAACTTGCTTTCGCTATTATTTATTAAAATCCAATGGCTGTGAATGGAGAGCTAATGCTTAGTATTTTCTCCTTCACTTAAATGTCCTCTTAAGGAGCATCTGTCAGCATGATCAACCCTATTAAACCTGGTAGGGCTGATCATGCTGACTAAAATACTGCCTTTCTGTTGTCTCAAGGGTTAATAGTTGCTGATTTATCGTCCTTTTTTACCCCTTCCCGACTGCCGCCATACATGTAAGGCAGAAGGCAAGTCTTTAAAGATGGCGCCCACTCCAGATCAAGTACCAAAGTTGGAGGGGTACTTCCTGTTTCACACAACAGACACTCAGGGCTAATGTCTGCTATGTCGGTGATAATGCTGATCGTAGACATTTAACCCACTCAGATGTGTTGTTTAAATATTAGTATTTGATAATATATACAATATTATTATAATTAATATTATTACCCATATAGGCTTCTGGCCTGTTACTGGTATATTCCAATGCAGTCCTGCAGGAGGCAGCACTGTATTGGAATATACTGATTTTTGTATTCAGTAATGGATAAAATACCATTATTGAATAGAAATGGCAATCTAATGATTGATGGGGGTCCCCTTGGGAGCCTATAAAAAAAAATATATATATATATAAAAAAATGTACATGGAGCGATCACCTCCATAGTATGGGGAAGAGCAATCATTGCTGCTACGCTCATCCTCATATCCCCAATCATTTCTCCTGGGCAGCAGATCATTGTTTAGACTGCGCGATCTACTGCCCAGGAATGATGATTGTCCGCACCTCTGATCACTTCACTTGATGAATGAGCATTTCATTCGTTCATAGGGTGATCTGCGGCACCTTTAGATGGGCCGATTATCTGGAATGAGCATTCATAGGAGTGTTCAATATAGGGCCAGGTTAATCCATTGCACCCTCAATTGTCAGGACAGTGGTAAGCAAAACAGATAAGGGTGAGAATCACGTGAAGGACGGGAGACAAAGCACATACAGCCAGCTTCAAGGTCCTCTCCTGCTGCTTCCATTGTAGACGGACGTCTTATTAGTGGTCCACTCCCGCTTCTCCTTTCTGGCACGACACTTGTAGGAATAAGCTTATTTTGAAGGAACGCACTGCATACACTAGAAGTAATGCTGCACATCCTCCACCATTCTGCCGCCTCCCTATGTGCCAGGCTGGGCCCAATTGAGAATGAGGGGCCAGTATTAGCAACTGCTATGGATGCTATAGTGTTTGTTAGTGAAGCCCCTGAGTATATGAAACATGTACATGTAGATGAAATCAGGCACTGGTAGGAACTAAAGGGGTATTTTATCATTCCCCATAAAAAAGGGAGCATGCTGAGGATGAGGCGAGGGCATTGTGAGGGTGGGGCCATGGGCCCCAGCTAATTCATCATTATTTACAACAGAAAATACCATAATTACTGAAATCTACGGAAGCTACAAGCTGCAATAGATTTCATTTTGGCACACGGAGAGCAGGTAATTTATGACAAGGTCTGTGTCTAGTCATAAACCAGATTCCTCCTCTGCTAGCACAGGCCCTATAAAGGCTGGCATAGCACACACTGGACTTGATAAATCAGGGTCTAAATGTCGTTGGTCTTTTTTCCTAGGAGGAGAAGAATGTTCTGGTGAAATATGACCCTAGATGAGGTGCAGACATGCAAAGACGTTGGCACTTACTAAGAGCAAGGCGCATGAGCAGGATTTCAAATGAGAAGATGGGAATGCCAATCAAAGACAAGTGGGCAGGGAAGAGGTGGCCAGGAGCAGGAGCCGATTATATGTCAATACTCACTAGTGGGAAAACATTATATAGCGATTTCTGAATATAACAAGCTGTTGGGAGAGTATGAAAGGATCGATCTTATTGGTTGCTATGGATATTAAACCAGTTTTGCTTTGCACCAGTACGGATAAGTCTCCCTCATAGCCTTTAAAGACATTTTTATCAGAAACGTATCCAGTTTATATTACATTATACTATATGTATTATATGGATTTCATCTGACATGTATTTCATATTTTTTAGGTATCAAACACGAGTGGCAAGTGAATGGCATGGATGATATTAAAGACCGATCCACCCTGGCAGATAAACTAGGAGGGAACGTGGTGACTTCATTGGAAGGCGTTCCATTAAAATGAAGGAAATTCCTGTATTTTGGAAGCTTACAATATTTAAGTAGCAGTTCCTGTTATGACTATAGGAAGTTTTTTTTTATTTATTGATTTTCTTTTCAATTTCCTTTTACCTCTATGAACTGAATAAACCATTTTGGTGCTTGAGAGATGAAGTGAAGAACTAACAAAATACAACCATAGTCAAACTTAATGGAAAAGCATTAAGGGTTTGTTCATACAGCCTTGGAATTGATCCTGGCAAAGGATAGCGCTTTCAGTTAATTTGGATGTCTTTATACTTTTCTTTAAAAAACAAAAAAACAAAAACAGAAGCTAAAAATTAGCTGTAAAATGCAAGCGTAACTTAAGCCTAATGTCCGATTTAAATTAGGATCTTCTGCCTTAAGCCAGTCACAGCGAGTTCAGTGAGAGAAACTCGCAACGTGTCAGTGCGTGCTGTGCTTTTGAACTCTGCTCCTCTGACAGGATCACACAGCATTATACTGATTTTTATAATGCTGTGCCATCCTGGGAGACTTGGAATCTACTAAATTACACTGACAACATTATGTCAGTGTAATTTAATAGATTCCAGGATTCGCAGGGTCACACAGCATTATAAATCATGATAGTGCTGTTCAATTCTGTCAGAGGAGTGAGGCCAGAACAGAAAATCACACAGACACACGCAGCAAAATTCTCGCACTGAACTCGCTCCTCGGTGACTGGCCTTAAACTTAATGTACTTTTTGAACAGCATGTTGTTTTTAGGTCTAATTCTGTTTTGAATTAAAGAGTAAAATCCTATCTGCCTGCAGCCACCTCTAGGGGGAGCGCACAAGCTTTCTGCAAACTGTTTTTATCATTGAGTGCGGTGTGTAATATGCTACTATATTCCCCCTAATGATGGCTGCAGACCACCAGAATTTTATTCTTTAATGTGGTGGTCTCATGATGGCAACCCTGTCTATTTGCCTTATTCAGCATATTGACCTCATAGAGCGGGATCCAGAGAGCCGCTCTGACAGACCCTATAAATGTAAGCATTACATTGACGACCATTCACAGAAATGGCCATTATGTAATGCTACATTTTTCCTGCAGTAACTTCTGAAGTGGAGATATATGCCTTATGCCTAGATGCAGCAACCCCACAGTAATAATAGCTTACAACTGCGGGATAGATAAGCAGGAACTGCTGACATCAGTTGGTTGTTGCACCATATATATATATATATATTTTTTAAAGGCGTTGTTTTCATGATCCACCTCCTTTAAAATGTGTATACAGGCAATCTGGAGCTCTGAATCACAAAAATGGAGCCCCGATCAAACACATTTATATTGGTGGAGTATATTTAAAGGGGTTATCCCACAATGAATTTGAAAAATGGAAACCATACATCATATAGTACATGACAACCACTTTCTAAAAAAGCTAGGACCAGTCCCATACCTCATATAGATCCAGAGATCTCCCCATTACAATTGATCTGCTAGATTTATTTCAAGCTGGCAGCTCAGAGAGCGTGCTCTTTCTCAGGGTGGCATGTCCTGTCTGCTACAGCTGGTGGCAGCAAGGATGGACCTGAGCATGTGCTTCCATCTCAGAGGGTGGACAGAGATTAGAAAAAGAGCAAACAGCAGGTGGCGCTATACAGATAGATTTAATTGAATAACCCACTGGCTATACTGAATTTTTAATTATTTGAACTTATAACCAGGCGCTGGTTTGAAAACTGTAGAATATTTTTCATGGGACAACCCCTTTAAAAAACTTCATGACTGTGACAAAATTATTACCAGTTGAAGATACAGACTTGAAGTTAGAAAAGTTCATGTCTGGCCTGTACTAGGCTTCTAAAGGCACAGTGTCCCTGTGATAGTACTGAGTACTGGGAGATAGTACATGGTCCTCATGTAAAGAAATCTGCACAGAAAAATGGAGTTCTAAACCCTTTATTATAATTATATATTACATTAGATTAATTGTGCAGAATTTTGGACCTAGGAATAAAATGATGTTTAACTTTGGATTTTAAAGGAATTGTTTTGATTAGAAAGACCCTATTAGGGATATTCTGTGTCTTTCCTCTATTACTAGCCAGAGCAGTTACAACCCAGACTGTAGGCTATGTGCAGACCTCGCTCTGGAGGTCCAGACAGGTCCATCTAATAGACGGACAATCTATTGATTTCAATGTGATCGTAATAATTAATTTCCCCCTATGAAAACTGAAAATTTGCTGTCTGGTTTTACCCCAGTTTGAAGCTAATCTCTGTGACAAGGGTAGCACCCTGTGATCTGCTTATTTTTGAGCAACCCTTCTAAAAAGGGGGTTGCACAAAGCAGACCACTCCATAAAATGTCTGTTAAAATGTTGTTTTAAAGGAGTTTTCCCCTCTTGGACATTTGAGGACATTGCTAGGACATGCAGAAACTGTTTTAAGTGTGATCATATCAAATTTACTTCAGGGATGAACAATGGACCTTTTAGACAAAAAAATGTTAGAGTAACCAGCCAGTGATCAAAATCAGTAGATAATATACAAATAATGACAACATATGTAAAAATAACTACAGAGTAGAAACGTAATATAGCCTTGAATATTGTTGTGTATTATTGGAATTTATATTAGACCAAACATGTGCCTTCATACTTCTTTTACTCAGAGATTTCAGTGTTATCAGAGACAACGCCAAAGACGGTTTATGAGTCTCCAGACATCAGTTATTAAACCAAAGCAATATTTTGTGAAATTTTGTGCCAAATAATAATAAAACCTGTTATTACACAGAAGCCATGTTTTAGGGTGATGCTTTGTCATTTACGTGGTGGGGCCTTTCATACCATACCTATTTTGTTACTCCTTAAAAAAAAAGGTACTAAGCAGTCTATACACAAACACTGGTGTATCACAAAGTAGCTATGAACAGCCACTGACAGTGAGGCCTCAGCCATATGTCTGTGATGACACCCATGACAAGTTGGTCAGTGGTTCATCCATTAAGATGTCCGTGGAGGATCCATATTTGTCTTCCGCATGTCATCCATATTCCATGGACAACGCTCAGCTGAAAATTTCATGAGCATTTTTTTTTTTTTTTAGCAATGATGGCATCCATATTGCATCTGTGATTTTTTCATGGGCCCATAGACTATAATGAGCATGAGGGATCAGTGAATGTGGACCAAAATAGGACATGCTTCCGTAAACTAACGATGAACTGTGATAATGCACAGATGTGTGATTAGAGACATTAAAATCAATGGGTATGTGTGCTTTCCATGGAGAACACGGACAGCACACATCTGTGGTTCACTGACGTGTGAGTAAGGTCTCTAAAGCATCTGCACAGGGTAATGCTTAGAATGTAATATTATATAATGCTTGTCTTAAAGCACCTTTAGACTGCCCAATTGAGCAGGCAATGATCGGGAAGTGACCGTTCCTTCCTGATAATTGCCTGCTCTACGGTGATCACCTCCAGTGTATGAGCACAAGTGATCTCTACTGCCATTGCTCATCCTCATACAGAGCCATTGTTCACACAGCACAATCTGCTGCCTAGAGACAGTGATTTAATGTGCTGTATAAATTACTATTTCACCAGATGAATGAGTGTTTTTGTCGGTGATTGACGGCACATTTACAAGAACAGATTATCGGGAACGGATGTTTGTAGTAACGTTCGTTCACGATAATCTGCTCCACAATTGAGCAATGTAAGTCCAACATTACTGTCAAACGGTCTTTGTTGTCCACTGCAACCAGTCAGAGATAGGTTTCATTTTAGCAGAGCAGTTTAAATGAAACCTGTCACCATGATCTTGGACTGTTATCTGCAGTAATACAATAGAACTGCATATAAGAAGCCCAGATTGCTACCGTTCCTGTCAGCACTCAGAGCTGTGCTGAAATACATTGTCAGGACTGCTGTGCGCACAGGAGTCCTCTTCATTATGTTTGCACAGAATAGGGATAGCGGAGGCCTATGTACACACACAAAAATACAGGACTATTTTGCTGGTCAGTTTGCGGACCTTACCATTCCAGTAAAACTGAGCATACATGGTTTGGCGTGGATGCAAGTAATAAAAAAAAAAAATACAGGATCCATGGGTGATTAATAAACAAAATAAAACACATTTTAGACACTAGCTATTGTTGTAGGCCTGCAAGGAAGGATTGGAAGAAGTCGGAGAAAATTGACCCAAAAATGTTGTGTACTAAAATCGCCTCACCTGAAGTCACATGTAGGGTCAGCTGTGTAGGAATTAAAGGAGGGGGGTAAATCTAAGGCCCCTTTCACACGAGCGGAAGACTCGGACGTCTCCCGCATCGTGTGCAGTGTACTGAACTTCCGGCACTGAACGGGGGTTACATAGTATTATACTGATTTATGATGCTATGTAACCCTTACAGTTCTGGAATGTATTGGATAATGCTGACAATGTTATTCAACACATTCCAGAACTGTAAGGGTTACATAGCATCATAAATCAGTATAATGCTATGTAACCCCTGTTCAGTGCTGGGAGTTCAGTACCCTGCACACAATGCTGGAGACGTCCGAGTCTCCCGCTCCTGTGAAAGGGGCCTAAGGCTTCTTTCACACAAGCAATACGGATAGTGTCAGGATATGTTCAGCGAAAAACTAATGGTTTTACCCGCAAGTTCAATCAGTTTTGTCTGTGATTGCATTTAGTGTTTCAGATCTTTACACATGGGTGCTGTCAGTTTTGATGTGTTTTTCACGTACATGATGAAAACTGAAGAATAACAATCTACATCTCCAGCAGCCATCAGTGAAAAACGCACTGCATCTGGAGGTCTTCTGTTTTTTCATACAAGCCCCATTCACTTCTATGGAGCCAGAGCTGCATGAAAAATGCACAATATAGAACATGCTGCGATTTTTCCACAACGCAGAGATGATGCGTGAAAAACAACGCTTATGTACACAGATCCATTGAAATGAATGGGTCAGGATTTAGTCCGGGTGCTATGCATTCACTTCACTCGTCGCATCTGGATGGAAAACTCACTTGTGTGAAAGAGGCTTGAGTTTGTGGCGTATTGCAAATGACTACTGGATATGATCATGAAGGGACATTTGGACCTGTTGCAATCAATGTTTGATGAAGCACGGTTCTATCTAACCAGATGTGTTAATATACACAATAGGTACTGGCACACAGAAAATTCACACTAGCTGTACCAACACCCACTTCATGATCCAAAAATCACTGTTTGATGGGTACACAGATTGCGGGTCCAATATGATGAAAATGTGCCTCTCCCCTCTGCCAGTCCCTTCTCTGGCTCCCCATTACCCAGCGAATTCAGTTCAAAATACTCACAAATACATACAAGGCCATCTACAACCTGTCCCCTCCCTACATCTCTGAGCTACTTTCCCGATACATCCCCACACATAATCTCCGATCCTCACAAGACCTCCTTCTCTCCTCTTATCTTCCCACAATCGACTCCAAGATTTCTCCCGTGCATCCCCCATACTCTGGAACTCTGTACCCCAACATATCAGATTCTACCTACACTGGAATCCTTCAAAAGAAACCTGAAAACCCACCTCTTCAGACAAGCCTACAACCAGTTACCCTGCTGCCTCTATACCACCATGACCAGCTCTACCCTCACCTACTATGTCCTTCCTCTATACCTTGTAGATTGTAAGCCCTCACGGGCAGGGCCCTCTCTCCTTCTGAACCAGGTTGTAACTCGTCTTGTTCATGCTTATTGCAATTGTCTGTATTATGTATGTACACCCTTTATCATATGTACAGCGCTATGGAATGAATGGTGCTTTAATAATACTAATATTAATAAAATAATAATAATAACAACAACAACAACACAGCTGTGTACATGGACATCATGAAGCAATTCTATTACAAACACGAGTACGGTTTCTTTAGTCATGACTGGGCACTTGCCATATGCCGCATTCACATAAGAACGTACCGTGAACAAAGGGTTGTGGCCTCCACGGTGACCAGACCGAACAACGTGGGACTTTTATCTGTGGGGTTACCTAAAGGTTAAGGTTTATGAAACTAATGCCCAGTGGCCAAACTGAATGGCAAATTGAAATTTATGTCCGGAATATGGAACTTGTGGTGCTACAGAAGGAGTTCCTCACCATGGTAAGTCAGACACTACTTTGCAGAGACACTGACAGAAACCACTTACAGAATCCCCTGTAACATGTAAGTACATTTGGGGGTCATATATTAAGACCGGCGTTTTAGACGCCAGTCTTACTAAACCCTTTAGCTGCCGGTGGATCCGCCGAAGTTATGTAGAGGCACCGGCCTCTAAATAACTTCGGCATACAGCGTCAGTCTAAATGTAAGACAGCTTCCTTATTCGCTTAAAATTTAGTCCATTTTCTATGCCCAAAACAGGTGTAGAAAATGATGAATGACCTGGACCTGCCGGCACATCCCCTTACCTGCCCCGTCTTTTTAGACCTGGCATGAGCAGGGAAAAGTCGCAGATTGCTGCGCAAATAACCTTTGCCAAGCAATCTGTGCCAGAAATCTGCCTACTATAGTAAATGACCTCCATAATTCTTCAATATTTCTGTAAAAAACAGGGAAACAGGGTTCTGCTTTTCGGGGCCCACTTTGTATATTTGTGACCTACAATGATAATAATTTACAGCTATTGACTATATACTTAAATAACTACTTTGTACATCAAAGGGAGTCCACAATATGAATTCCTAATATCATTTTTGTAAGATGTAATATAGGACACCGGACAAGCAATCTGTAGCACATTAGCCTGTAATATGATACAGCATGCAAGGCTTCATACACCACTCCTATTAATAGCAGACACATTCCCAGTCTTGTCATCGCTGGACAGAAATGGTGCAGCTACACGCTTAGTACTGACCGCGTGGCTAGAATTATTACGAACTTCTAAATTAAAACATTCTCAGCTTCTAATCGGGTTCCAAAAGTATAAAATGTACACAACACCGACGTGTGCCAGTAACACTCAATGGGTAACTGCTGTGAATCTGTAGCATTGGTCCAATCAGCCCTATGACAACACACCTTATAAGAGAAAATAATCCTTTAATAGTCCCACTGTGGGGAAATTCACAGTGTTACAGCAGCACAACTGCAAAATAAAGGCATTACAGTACAGGGTTCAGATAAAAAGTAAAAAAGTAGGAATTAGACCTACTGGTAATTTGGTTTCCAGGAGTCCGACATGACAGCACCACATGGAGGATGTCTCCCTGCCCACTATTGGGACAGGAACACAGAGAGGTTAAAAGCTCCCCCCCCCCCCCGACACCCACCAGTGTTTTAAAATCACCACACTATAATGCATGCAATAAACAAATTAAATAACCTTACAACTTTAGGTAAAGAAATGGAAAGGGAGGGAAATACGGGTGCTGTCATGTCGGACTCCTGGAAACCAAATTACCGGTAGGTCTAATTCCTACTTTCCAGGACGTCCTCCATGACAGCACCACATGGAGTAATACCAAATTAATAATTTTAGGGAGGGACCATGGCTTGGAGAACTTTACGTCCAAACCTCTGGTCTTGTATCCCTGCAACATCTAATCTATAATGATTACAAAAAGTATTAACATTTGACCAGGTAGCGGCCTTACATATTTGGTCAATAGAGGCTTCGCCAAACTCTGCCCAGGAGGTAGAAATTGCACGGGTAGAGTGAGCTTTAATGTTTTTAGGACATGGTAAACCCTGGGATTGATAGGCAGTAACAATGGCGGACCTAATCCATCTAGCTAACGAAGACTTTGAGGCTTTTTTCCCCTTGTTCCTACCTGCAAACTGAATGAATAGATTCTTATCTATCCTAAAGGAACTGGAAATATCTAGATAGGAAATAATGGCCCGCTTAACATGCAGTTTATGGAAATCTTCTTTTTTATTTTTTGGGGAGTCACAAAAGGTAGGTAAAACTATTTCCTGTTCTCGATGGAATTTTGATACCACTTTAGGCATGAAGGTAGGATCTAGTTTAACCACCTCCAGTCTGCCCATTGACTATAAACATCCTGGTAGTGGATCTCTATCTCTGAATGGAGGTCATGACTCCTCCTGACAGCCAAGAACATGGAGCTTTAACCCGAGACCTTTTTTCCTGGCCTCCAGGCTTTTGATCACTCTGACAAGCTGTCAAAGCCATCACAAATTCTTGTACTATCTCCCTCTCATTACTGCCGGTCACAGAGCAGTTTACAACCACATATCGGGTGTTTCTGCAAACTTCAGAATCAGGAAAATATATATTCAGGTTTGATTTGCGGTTTACCCTTGCTATCTTATAGGAAAAAGGAATTAAAAATTGAAAATCTGCAAAAAAAAAAATATATTTATTTTTAAATCTCACCTTCCTTCTGTTTTAATTATTGTGGGAAATCTAAAGGGTTAACAAACTTTGTAAAAATCAGTTTTTATTACATTGGGGGCTGTAGTTTCTAAAATATGTTCATTTATGGGAGGTTTCTATTATTTCAGCCCCTCAAAGTCACTTTATTACTGCAAAGGTCCTTTAAAATTAACTATTGGAAATTTTCATGAAAATCTTAAAAATTACATCTAAAATTCGAAGCCTTCTAAAGTCCTCAAAAAATAAAATTACATTTCCAAAATTATGCCAACATAAAGTGGACATATGGTGAATGTTTATTAATAACAATTTTATTAGATATCCCTATGCAACTTAAAAGCAGAGAAATTAATATTTAAAAAAATAGTGATTTTTTTTCCCCAAAATTTTCAGTAAATTTTTGATTTTTTTTAATAAATAAAGGTAAAATATATTGACTCAAATTTACCATTAACACTAAGTACAATGTGTCACAAGAAAACAATCTATGAATGGCTTGGATAAGTAAAAGCGTTCCAAAGCTATTACCACATGAAGTGACACATGTCAGATTTGCAAATTTAGGCCTGGTCAGGAGGGGGGTAAATGGCCCGGATGGGAAGTGGTTAAGAATCACCCTATCGTCTAGGATCTTAAGATAGGGTTCTCTCATCGTCAGAGACTGTAATTCTCCTAACCTACGTGCTGAGGTTATTGGCACCAAGAAAACAGTTTTCTGCGACAGGAGACTAAGGGAACTATCCTGTATGGGCTCAAAGGGTTCTTTCATGAGACCATTTAGGACTGTAGTTAGGTCCCAAGGAGGTACTGTGGACTTTAGCGTAGGTCTGATCCTGGATGTCGCTTTTATGAATCTGTTAACCCATTTGTTTTCTGCCAGTGGACGTCTAAAAACCGGCTTAAGGCAGAAATTTGAACTTTTAGAGTGCTTGGCCTAAGTCCCCTATCAAACCCCTCTTGAAGAAAGTCCAGGATAACTGGTAATTCAGGGCTTAAAGGATCATGATCTTTCAAGGATGTCAAACAACAAAATTTTTTCCAGACCTTGTTGTAAATGGCCAAGGTGACTGGTTTGTGGCTTTTCTGTAGTGTAGCTATTACTTTATCGGACAAACCCCTATCCTTCAAGAGGGACGCTTCAGAAACCAAGCCGTCAATTTTAGTCTGTCCAGGTTTTGATTCCAAATCGGGCCCTGGGATAGTAAGTCCGGTCTGAGAGGAAGAGTTAGCAAGTCCTTCGAGGCTAAGGAGGTTAGAACTGGAAACCAGGCTTGTTTTGGCCAACACGGGGTTATTAGGATTACTGAGGTTGATTCTGACCTGATCTTTCTGAGAACAGCTGGAATTAACGGAAATGGAGGAAACGCGTAGGATAACTTCATGTCCCAGGGATGAGACAGGGCATCCACCCCCTGCTGGCTGATCTAATGGGTTTAGAGAGAAGAAAGAGTCCACCTGTGCATTTTTCCTGGTGGCAAAGAGGTCTATCTCTGGAAGACCCCATTTCTCTACTAGCTTCCTGAACACTTGTTTGTTCGGGGTCCATTCTTTTGGATCCAGGGTGTGTCTGCTCAGGAAGTCTGCCGAACGATTTTCTGACCCCTTTAGATGAATTGCTGTTATCGATAGGACATTCTGTTCTGCCCAAGAGAGGATGCTGTGAGTTAGATTCTAAAGATGAGAATATTTTTTGTTCCTCCTTGATGTTTGAGGAAGGCCACCGCCGTCATGTTGTCCGAGAACACTTTTATATGTCTGCCTTGTAGGAAATGACGACCTTGTAGCAATGCTTCCCAAACTGCTCGAAGTTCCCGGAAGTTCGAGGACATTTGACTTATTTCCTGACTCCAGGTCCCTTGGAAGTAGAAGTCTCTCACTTTGGCTCCCCAACCTTTTTGGCTGGCATCTGATGTTAGGATCACATAAGGGCATGGAGACCAGGGAACCCCCTGTATCAGGGTCTTCCACCAACCACCATTGCAAGGAATTTCGGGCACTTTCTGTGATCGCTATTCTCCGATTCAGGGATAGCCGATTTCCGTCCCATGATGAGAGGATCATCTTCTGGAGAGGTCTTGCATGGTATTGACTCCAGGGAACCGTCCTGATACAGGACGTCATCAGGCCTAGGATACTCATCGCTTCCCTTATCGTACAGCAGGTTTTCTTTTGAAATAATGAAACCCTCATCATTAAATTTCGCAACCTGTTTTCCAGAAGAAAGGACTTCTGTAACCGTGAGTCTAGGACCGTCCCCAAGAAGAATTTCCTGGTATCGGGATTTAGAACTGATTTTTTTAGGTTTATAATCCAGCCCAGGTCTTGAAGAAGGGTGATCACTATCCGCGTGTGGTCGAGTAAGGATTGGATGGAGTCTGCTATCAGAAGGAAGTCGTCCAGATATGGAATGATTTTTATTCCTTGTAGTCTGAGAAAAGCTACTATTTCTATTATCAGTTTTGTGAATGTCCTCGGGCTGAGGATATTCCAAATGGAAGACATTGGAATTGATAGTGACGAGTTCTGCCTTTGTCTTTTATTGCGAATCTCAAATATTTTTGAAAGTCCGGGTGAATGGGCACATGGTAATATGCATCTTTGAGATCCAAGGTGCACATGACCGCTCCCTTAGGGATTAGAGGAATGGTGGACCTGATGGACTCCATTTTGAATCTGCGATATTTTATACATTTGTTTAGATGTTTCAGATTTATTATGGTTCTGTAAGAACCATCCGGTTTTCTCACAAGGAAGAGTCTTGAACAGTATCCCTCTTTTTCCTGAGATTTTGGGACCTGAGTCACTGCACCTAGATTTATTAATTTTTGGACGCCTGCTAACAAATTTGCTTGAGTTATATTTCCTCCGTAACCGGTCAGCAGAAATTTTCGTAGAGGACAAGACAGAAACTCTATTTTGCAGCCTGACTGAATTGAATTTATAGCCCAGGGATTTTGAGTTATCCTGAGCCATGCCGGCAGGAAGTACAGTACAGACCAAAAGTTTGGACACACCTTCTCATTCAAGAGTTTTCTGTATTTTCATGACTATGAAAATTGTAGATTCACACTGAAGGCATCAAAACTATGAATTAACACATGTGGAATTATATACTTAACAAAAAAGTGTGAAAACTGTAAATATGTCTTATACTCTAGGTTTTTCAAAGTAGCCACCTTTTGCTTTGATTACTGCTTTGCACACTCTTGGCATTCTCTTGATGAGCTTCAAGAGGTAGTCACCTGAAATGGTTTTCACTTCACAGGTGTGCCCTGTCAGGTTTAATAAGTGGGATTTCTTGCCTTATAAATGGGGTTGGGACCATGAGTTGTGTTGGGCATAAGTCAGGTGGATACACAGCTGATAGTCCTACTGAATAGACTGTTAGAATTTGTATTATGGCAAGAAAAAAAGCAGCTAAGTAAAGAAAAACGAGTGGCCATCATTACTTTAAGAAATGAAGGTCAGTCAGTCCGAAAAATTGGGAAAACTTTGAACGTGTCCCCAAGTGCAAGGGCAAAAACCATCAAGCGCTACAAATAAACTGGCTCACATGAGGACCACCCCAGGAAAGGAAGACCAAGAGTCACCTCTGCTGTGGAGGATAAGTTCATCCGAGTCACCAGCCTCAGAAATCGCTGGTTAACAGAAGCTCAGATTAGAGACCAGGTCAATGCCACACAGAGTTCTAGCAGCAGACACATCTCTACAACAACTGTTAAGAGGAGACTGTGTGCAGCAGGCCTTCATGGTAAAATAGCTGCTAGGAAACCACTGCTAAGGACAGGCAACAAGCAGAAGAGATTTGTTTGGGCTAAAGAACACAAGGAATGGACATTAGACCAGAGGAAATCTGTGCTTTGGTCTGATGAGTCCTGTTATAGGAAAATATGGTGTCCAGCCAAAGCTTTAGTCCTAGACCACTCAAATATGATATAGCAGTGACATTCACCCATTGAGTGGCCAGAAGCCATTTGCCCTTGTTAGCATATCAAAGACAGGAAGGGCACATGGCTCTTGGCCAACAGATTGGGAAGAGATTTGGGTGGTCATGGGGTGGAGTCGATGGTGGGGGCTGGGACACAGGAAGATATATGCTTTGGAAAACTTGGGATCTCTCTCTTCCTTCCTGCCACCACCTGGAACAGCACTTCTGGAGCAAGCTTAAGGTATATGTGTGTATGTATATAAGTATAATATCCCAGTAGACTTTATATGTGTACATATAGATAGTGGTAGTCTGGAACTGTATTACCAGTAGATTATATATGCTGTTTATGCATGAGTCTCTATATGTACATGTACTAATAGTCAGGTACTGGATGTGAGTTGGGTAGACGGTATATTGGTGGACTCTGGATATACTGTATATACATACACATTATTAGCCACATTGCTTAGCATCCAGGGAGGGCAGGAACGAGGTGGCTATGTGTGGTGGTGTCCTCTATGTACTGTGTTATTTGTAGTGTCGGTATCTTTGTATAATGTCCATTGCTTTGTCATCTCTATGTTATTAGTAAAGTATTTTTATATATAAGTATCTGCGAGGGTTGTATGTTACTCCTGGTGTGTATGAAGGACTGGAGGGGTGTATATAATACACTGAATAAACGGGTTATATAAGAAACAAAGACAACAGTCTAGGAACAGAATAAAAGGGAAGGAAGTGGAGATAAATATAAATCTCCAATTTCCAATAAGCATAAATTCCCTCTTTCAAGTCCAAATTTGAGATCTTTGGTTCCAACCACCGTGCCTTTGTGCGACGCAGAAAAGGTGACCGGATGGACTCTACATGCCTAGTTCCCACCGTGAAGCATGGAGGAGGAGGTGTGATGGTGTGGGGGTGCTTTAATGGTGACACTGTTGGGGATTTATTCAAAATTGAAAGCATACTGAACCAGCATGGCTTCCACAGCATCTTGCAGAGGCATGCTATTCCATCCGGTTTGCGTTTAGTTGGACCATCATTTATCTATCAACAGGACAATGACCCCAAACACACCTCCGGGCTGTGTAAGGGCTATTTGACCAAGAAGGAGAGTGATGGGGTGCTACGCCAGATGACCTGGCCTCCACAGTCATCAGACCTGAACCCAATCGAGATGGTTTGGGGTGAGCTGGACCGCAGAGTGAAGGCAAAAGGGCCAACAAGTGCTAAGCATCTCTGGGAACTCCTTCAAGACTGTTGGAATACCATTTCAGGTGACTACCCTTGAAGCTTATCAAGAGAATGCCAAGAGTGTGCAAAGCAGTAATCAAAGCAAAAGGTGGCTACTTTGAAGAACCTAGAACAGGGCTGGCCAACCTGAGGCTCTCCAGCTGTTGTAAAACTACAACTCCCACCATGCCATGCTGTAGGCTGATAGCTGTAGGCAGACTGGGCATGCTGGGAGTTGTAGTTTTGCAACAGCTGGAGAGCCACAGGTTGGCCAGCCCTAACCTAGAATATAAGACATATTTACAGTTGTTTCACACTTTTTTGTTAAGTATATAATTCCACATGTGTTAATTCATAGTTTTGATGCCTTCAGTGTGAATCTACAATTTTCATAGTCATGAAAATACAGAAAAGTCTTTGAATGAGTGTTTTCAAACTTTTGGTCTGTACTGTACATAAGTCTTCCCCCAACATGTCTGGCGTCATTGTTTGTTTTGGGAGTTGTTAGGGTTGAGCAGAAACCCGCTCCCTTTTCCCCCTTTTGGGTAAGACCATCTTCCTGATTTTCCCTTATCCTTAAAAGTTTGGGAAGCCCTTCTTTTTGTGTGAGGCTTTTTCTAAAATTTGATCTAATACTGGGCCAAACACATAAGAACCTGAGAAAGGGATGGCACATAATTTGTTTTTTGAAGCAAGATCTCCTGACCAGTTTTTCAACCATAAAGCCTTTCTTGCCGTGTTTGAGAGGGCTCCGTTTTTTGCCGCAAACCTTACGGATTCTGCTGATGAGTCGGCAATGAAGGCAGTAGCCATCTTTAGAAGAGGGATAGACTCCAGAATGTCTTCCCTTGGGGTCCCTATTTTTAGATGGTTTTCCAATTGGGATAACCACATAAGCATTGACCTAGCCACAGATGTTGCAGCAATATTAGTGCTCACCAAGGCCCCCGATGACTCCCAGGCTTTCCTTAGGAGACCATCTGCCTTTCGATCCATAGGATCTTTTAACTGCGATGAATCCTCAAATGGGATAGCAGTTTTTTTAAGTCACTCTTGATACCGGAATATCAATTTTAGGAATGTCTTCCCATAATTTGGTTTCCTGTTTATCAAAGGCAAGACGCATTTTGAATTCCTTGGTAATTAATAACTTCTTTTCGGCTTCTTCCCACTCGTCTTTAATCACTTCTTTTAGATTTAATAGGGAATATTTTCCTCTTTTTTGCCCTCAAACCTGCAAACATTTCATCCTGGACAGATATTTTCTGCTGGTCTTCCTCAACATTCATAGTTTCACGGACGGCTGATAATAGAGAATCCAGATCTTCTGAGGAGAAGCAGTATTTCCTCTGCTCGTCACAGGATGTGGAAGGGACAAAATCATCGTTTTCCAATTCCTCATCTTCATCTGACTGAGAATATCTCAGATCCATATCCTCAGAGTCAGATTCTAAGACTTCTCTAGGTCTTTTGGCTTTAGGAGCGTTACATAAAGAAGAGGCCGGCACCACGGAAGAAACTGAGGCTTTAACATCCTCCCTAATTATGGATCTTAGATCCGATAGAAGCGATGGTTGCTCCTCCTTAAGTAACTTAGAGATGCAGGCAGAACATAATTTTTTTGAATAATTATCCTGCAACCGCTTATTGCAGGTTGCACCTCTTCTGGGTTTCTTTTTGGGCTCCATCTTATGAGTAGACTCCTTTTCCCCCTAGGGAAACATAACCCCCATTTAGAATATGTTGTAACAAACATTACAGAAGGGGTTTAGGCTAGCCTACTCACATGACCCAGAACAGGAGGTTCCGGGGATTGCTCCTTGCGCAGTGAGGAATCCATGTTGTTAGGAACCTCACTGCATCCCACCGTGGTTAAAATACACTTGGCACTTACCCCTCCTGAAGTTATACGGCTCCTCATCTTCCTCCGGGACTCATCCTGAGAGAGTCTACCGGAAAGGATGCGAGGCCGGATAACCAGGCCTCCAGCATCCTCCACCATGCAGGGTGCCGATGGGGGCTGCCATCTTGGAGTCGGGAACTTCCTCCGGTTCCTATACATGAAGAGAGCGCGGGGATTCCGGACGCCAAGGAGGAGCTGCTGCCCGTAGCCCAGAGCCCCCACGGGGTTTCGGCTACCAACCTCCCCCTTTATGCAGACTCCACCAGGACCATGTGGCCACCAGGTAAAGAGCGCCGCTTGGGGGAGGAACGCTAAGGGACCCCCACTTAGGAGGTTTTAGCCTGGCGACATCTGGGGTGGAAGGAGAGTAACAGGCCCCCCGATCCAGACCCCCACCAGTATAGCCCAGACAGAGAAACCTCTCTGCACCCGTCCATTATTGGGACAGGAAAACACTGGTGGGTGTCGAGGGGGGGAGCTTTTAACCTCTCTGTGATCCTGTCCAAATAGTGGGCGGGGGGACATCCTCCATGTGGTGCTGTCATGGAGGACGTCCTGGAAATAAGGGATATAGATATCACAGCTTAAAAAAAATTCAGTCTCTGGATGGAAAGATATCCACAGGAGCCCGGTAGGCGATGAGTGCAGTCTATCTCTGCTTGGGTCAGTCTTGGTTGTAGAGCCTAAGGGCCCATTCAGACGGCCGTATTATTGCGGGTCCACAATAATGCGGACAGCAATACTACGGCTGCCGCCCGGCGTGTGTTCCACAGCACTGCATTCAAAATGCCTATACTTGTCCGCTCAAGTGCCTATTTTTGCTAGGCAAAATATAAAATAAAGTATATTACAAATATGCTTTTTATCACATGTACAATAGGTTTAATAAAGTGAAAGTTTAGGTACACTTTAATGGAGTTTCTTAGAATATAACATTGATGGGCTGTCCTTCGGATACAACATTCATTTCTATCACTGGGGAGAGGGTCCAGCCCAGGTGACCCCCTCAGGTTAACAGAATGTAGGGGTTCAATCAATAACCAACAAAGCCCTGTACAAGTCCACATAATACAGAGATGGTAGTAAAATTTAAAAAGAAAATCTAGTGCTTCCCGTGATGTTTCATCAGACACCTGGCATCCTCAGGGTATTGTGGCTGACTTCTACTGCCAGGAACCAATGCAAGAAGACGTTGGGGAACATTCTTTCGTGGTAGATTGGAATGATTGCAAGTGGTGCCTTTGAGATGGAGATGGATTGGCCATTGACCAATACCATTCCTTGTGGTCAGTCCAAGCCCTCCTCATGGTCACCAGCTGGCTACATACCATCCTAATGCTCCCATTCCTAATTAACACTAGAAGCAGCAGGTTCTTATGTACCCGGCTGGTGGCAGCAGGTACCCTCCTGGATTCAACTGTATCACTGTCCAATGGAATACTGCAGCAGGGCACTGGAATCAATGGCCTTGTGTCCTGCCGTTCATGCTCATAGGCCTCTGGCTACTAGGCCTGAAGCCTATGAAGCAGTAGAGTGGTGCAAGCAGTGGTGAAGTGATGACACATAGTGACCACCTGCGCCGAGATGCAGACACAGTAATGACATCATTTCGACTGCCAGTGCCAAGATGCAGGCATCTCAGGCCACAAGAGGCCTACAGCCAGCCAAAAAAGCTAAATTTAGCCAACTAAGAGAGGCCATAGGCCTAACTAACTGGGGCAAAGTCCTCAAAAATAAAAATACAGCCACAAAATGGGATATTTTTAAAAGCATCCTAATATCTAATTGTGAGAGGTACATACCGTATAGGAATAAAATAAGAAACAAGAAAACACCAATGTGGATAAATAGAACTGTAAAGAAAGCAATAAATGACAAAAAGAAAGCATTTAAATCACTAAAACAGGAGGAGAGCGAGGAAGCATTGAAAAACTATAAGGAAAAAAAAAATATGTAAAAGACAAATAAAAGCAGCCAAACTAGAGACCGAGAGATTAATCGCCAAAGAGAGTAAAACTAACCCTAAAATGTTCTTCAATTATATAAATACTAAAAAGTATAAACCTGAAGGTGTTGGCCCCTTACAGAGTAATGAGGGGGGAGTTGCAGAGAGCGATGAGGAGAAAGCAAAGCTACTAAATAACTTTTTCTCCACTGTATTCACTGAGGAAAATAAACTGTCAGATGAAATGCAGAATATAAAAGTAAATTCCCCTTTAAAAGTGTCCTCTCTGACCCAGGAAGAAGTACAGCAACGTCTTAAAAATATTAAAATAGACAAATCACCAGGACCGGATGGCATACACCCCCGTATCCTAAGAGAATTAAGTAATGTCATCGACAGACCCTTATTTCTGATATTTAAGGACTCTATACTGACGAGGAGTGTTCCACAGGATTTGCGCATAGCAAGTGTGGTGCCAATATTCAAAAAGGGTCCAAAAACAGAGCCTGGGAACTATAGGCCGGTAAGTTTAACTTCTGTTGTGGGTAAACTGTTTGAAGGTTTTCTGAGAGATGCTATCTTGGAGTACCTCAATGAAAATAAGCAAATAACTCCATATCAGCATGGCTTCATGAGGGATCGGTCATGTCAAACCAATTTAATCAGTTTCTATGAGGAGGTAAGTTCTAGACTGGACCGCGGCGAATCAATGGATGTCGTATATTTGGACTTCTCCAAAGCGTTTGACACGGTACCACATAAAAGGTTAGTATATAAAATGAGAATGCTTGGCCTGGGAGAAAATGTCTGTATGTGGGTAAGTAACTGGCTCAGTGATAGAAAACAGAGGGTGGTTATTAACGGTAGATACTCAGTTTGGGTCACTGTCACTAGTGGGGTACCACAGGGGTCTGTATTGGGTCCTATTCTCTTCAATATACTTATTAATGATATTGTAGAAGGTTTGCATAGTAAAATATCAATTTTTGCAGATGACACTAAACTGTGTAAAGTAATTAACACAGAGGAGGACAGTTCACTGCTACAGATGGATCTGAATAGACTGGAGGCTTGGGCAGAGAAGTGGCAGATGAGGTTTAACACTGACAAATGTAAGGTTATGCATATGGGAAGGAATAATGCAAGTCACCAGTACATACTAAATGGTAAAGCATTGGGTAACTCTGACATGGAAAAGGACCTAGGAATTTTAGTGAACAGCAAACTAAGCTGTAGAAGCCAGTGCCAGACAGCTGCTGCCAAGGCCAATAAGATAATGGGTTGCATCAAAAGGGGCATAGATGCCCGTGATGAGAACATAGTCCTGCCTCTTTACAAATCACTAGTCAGACCACACATGGAGGACTGTGTACAGTTCTGGGCTCCTGTGAACAAGGCAGACATAGCAGAGCTGGAGAGGGTTCAGAGGAGGGCAACTAAAGTAATAACTGGAATGGGTGGACTACAGTACCCAGAAAGATTATCAAAATTAGGGTTATTCACTTTAGAAACAAGACGACTGGGGGAAGATCTAATAACTATGTATAAATATATCAGGGGTCAGTACAGAGATCTATCCCATCATCTATTTATCCCGAGGACTGTGACGAGGGGACATCCTCTGCGTCTGGAGGAAAGAAGGTTTGTACATAAACATAGAAGAGGATTCTTTACGGTAAGAGCAGTGAGACTGTGCAACTCTCTGCCTTAGGAGGTGGTGATGGTAAGTTCACTAAAAGAGTTCAAGAGGGGCCTGGATGTATTTCTGGAGTGTAATAATATTACAGGTTATAGTTACTAGAGAGGGGTCGTTGATCCAGGGAGTTATTCTGATTGCCTGATTGGAGTCGGGAAGGAATTTTTCCCCCTAAAGTGAGGAAAATTGGCTTCTACCTCACAGGGTTTTTTTTTGCCTTCCTCTGGATCAACTTGTAGGAAAACAGGCTGAACTGGATGGACAGATGTCTTTTTTCGGCCTTATACACTATGTTACTATGTTACTAATGATTGCTCTCCAGACAAAACAAGCCGTTATAACTAATGAAAGGTATTTGGGAATATATTTATAATGAAGTAATATTTAAGTATTTTCATTTTCTTAATTCCCAGAGAACCCCTTTAATATGGTGTATGTATCTAAGTGTTGATGGTTTTTACTATATGTTACCGATATATTGCACCCATACAGATGTGTTATATGTTTATATGTTCTCAACAAGAAGTGAATGAATATGGATTGGGTGGAGTTGAAGCACAGGTATGTATCATCTGTGGTATTTTAAAATGTGTGTTACAGTGTACCATACTGCTATGAATAAGGACACGTGTCCGAAATGCGGAAGCGCATTTTGGACTGTCTTTTGGCTCCTTGCACAGTTATTGATTTATGTCTGAATAAAGCCCTAATTTTAGGATCCTCAAGACCAGGGGTCCCCAAACTACGGCCCGCGGGCCGCATGCGGCCCCCTGAGGCCATTTATCTGGCCCCCGCCGCACTTCCTGAAGGGGCACCTCTTTCATTGGTGGTCAATGGAACAGGGAGATGAGCGCTTCCATTGTGGAAGCGCTCATCTCCATAGTCATCTTTATTGCAGTCCTCAGGACAGCGATACCGATGACTGCTGCGGCGGAACAGGGAGGGAGAGGCGTCTCCCTTCCCTGTTCTTCTGATAGGCTGAAGGCACTAGGGAGCACTTACTGGCATATTGTGGCATCTAAGGGAGCACTTACTGGCATATTGGGGGCACTATGGGGGCATCTAAGGGGGCACTTACTGGCATATGGGGGCATCTAAGGGGGGGCATTTACTGGCATATTATTGGGAGGCACTATGAGGGTATCTAAGGGGGCACTTACTAGCATATTATTGGGAGGCACTATGGGGGGAGCACTTACTGTATCAATTTTTGCCTCAGGCAGCAGAAAGGCTAGGTGCACCCCTGCATATGACGCACATCCGGTCTGTGGCTGCGGCGCCCCACATCACCGGAAGCAGTGTGACATAACAGCAGAAGTAGGAAGAAAGGCAAAGCACTATAAGATATGTGCAGTGTGCATAGGGATTTGTTCATAGTTTTTTTTTTATAGTCCGGCCCTCCAAAGGTCTGAGGGACAGTGAACTGGCCCCCTGTGTAAAAAGTTTGGAGACCCCTGCTCAAGACGCTGGACACCTCCTTTAGGTATAACTTCAAAAATGCCCACACTATTAAAATAAAGTATTTCTCCAGTATGGTGAATGGTGTGATGGAAAAATATGTCCAAATCACTCCTTTTTGACCACTTTACCGTCCAACAAATTGAAGAACAAGTTATCAAGTAGTACACATTCCAAAATGTTATCAACAGAAACGAAGGATTGACACTGAATAAGCTCATTTGATGGAAATATAACAAAGTTATGGGTGTCAGAATATTGCATCTTTATATATTATATACACCACTTCTCTGGAGAAAAGCCTTTCTGACATGTCAAGGAACTTTATTTTCAGGTCTTAGTTAAGTCCTACAATGCATGCGGATAACAAATAAGGCTTCAGAAACATCCTGGCTGCCATAGTAACCGATTGGAGCCCCGCGATTTCACTGGAGGGGTTTCCGATCGGAAGGCAGAGGGAGCCGCATCCCTCTGCCTTGCCTCACAGGTGCCGCAATCGGTGTTGATCGCAGCACCTGAGGGGTGAAATGACGGGGTTCGGCGCAATCGCCATTCCCCATCATTGCGACAGGTGTCTGCTGTATGATACAGCTGTGTATAGAGCAGGCTCACTGAAGAGACCCACTCCATACATTCCCTCAACCACTATGACATATGGGTATGTTACGGTGGTTGAATGGGTTAAGAGGTTCCCGCTTGGGCTATATCAATGAAAGTGCAAGTAGACAACTAGAGCAAATAAAATCGCTACAAAATAAAATGTAACAACAGCTTGGGGTAAGTATGAATATAACATGCTATGATCACTAAGAGGATTAATACAAAATATTAATAGTAGCTAAAGCCTCATGCACACAACTGTATTTTTTTATCCATGTGCCATCAGCAGTTTTTGTGGATAGCACACTGACCCATTCATTTCTATGGGGCCACACATACATCCGTATTTTTGGCGGATCAGTATGATAGAACATATTCTATTCTTATCCAACTGGAGGATGAAAATAGTCCTTTCTATTAGGGTGCATTCACGCGACCGTAAGTGTTTTGCGGTCCGCAAAACACGGATACCGGCCGTGTGTGTTCCGCAATTTGCGGACCGCACATGGCCAGCGCTATATAGAGAAAGCCTATTCTTGTCCGTGCTTGCGGACAAGAATAGGACATGCTCTATATTTTTTGCGGCGCGGCGGAACGGAACAACGGATGCGGACAGCACACGGTGTGCTGTCCGCATCTTTTGTGGCCCCATTGAAATGAATGGATCCGCACCTGGTCCGCAAAACTTGTGGATCGGACGCGGATGAAAAATACGTTCGTGTGAATGCACCCTTATCAAGAGTGAGAAAAATGCAGAATGCACAAAGGAGGCATCTGGATTTTACGGATCTATTGTTTGCGGACCAAAATATGGACACGGCCACGTGAATGAAGCCTATAGGTAAGTATCACTACACTACCAGTGTTAGATATTTTCTCATATAGTTCCATAATGAAGAAAAATGAGTATTTCTGGAAACCATAACTTGCAGTCAGATCAGTACCTTGAATTACTAACTGCAAGGTAATAGGAGCCTTATTGTCATGCCTACAGCAGCTCTTATCTTTATAGTAACTTTACAGCGCTAATATTCATATTGCTTTAGCTTTAGTGGCCATTTGTGCAAACAGTTTCTAACTAGTTAGCATTTATTACCTTGTATGCCCCATAGTGAGTAGGAGAAAGGGAGAAAGACACAGTACCTCCTGAAGTCACACCCCAGTGTACCCAAGTCTATAGAAAGGGTCTAAGAGGAAAGTCTTGCTCCAGAATTTACATTGTTACAGTTTACTGCATTGGTCACAAAAAGAAAGCGGTAAGGCTGTATATCATACTTGATGATCAGAGCAGCAGGTTCCTCACTAGCTCTGCTTTCTTTGATATCTTCGAGATTAAAGGACAAAGGTCTTCATACACACTTAAGACTTGTACAGGTGTGAGGGAGAAGAGTTACTGGTTATCAAATCGAGCCCATAAATGGTGATTCATCCATGCCTTGAGAGTGACCAAATCCCAGACAGAAGATCCCTACACACAAATATATTGGAGAATGGATATCCGTCCCTTTTCCTGCCTTGTCCCATCAGATTCCTCATAAGAGAGAACCTTACTTGCATTGTGCATCCTGACCTTGCAGAAACCAAAAAACCTTCCTGTGAAGACAGAGCTGACTTGGCACGCACGGTCAAAGAACAAAAGAAGAGCACAAAATAGCCCCCTGAATTCAAGATGAGGCTTTCTTAAAAATAAGAGGATTTTTCTTCACACAGACGCAACTTTCAAAGACCAGATATGAAGGAACACTTGTACCTGCCAGTTTTTGGTGTCTACCACCTTAAGAAGCCAGGACAAATCTGGGTAGTGTTTGACTCCAGCTCACAGTATGAAGGATTCTCCCTTAAAGGGGTTATCAGGTGGTTATTATTAATGTATCCTCTGGATATGTCATCATTATCAGATCGGCAGGGGTCCAAGTCCCGTACATCGGTCACGTGGCCTGCTGCAGTTCAGCCCCACTGAAGTGAATGGGTCTGAGCTGCAATACCAAGCACAACCACTGTACTAAGTATGGAGCTGTGCTTGGAAAGCTGCAGAGCATTGGCTGTGGTCCCCAGAGCTCCGGGACTCAGACCCCCACCAATCTGATAATGATGGCCTATCCTGAGGAAGGTCATCATTACCTGTCACTGGATAACCACTTTAAAATGCTTTTCTTCATGCAACTTTCAAAAAAGACCAGATATGAAGGAATGTTTTTTTTCCATGGGGTTCCGTGCCTCCGTTCAGCACCAATTTTCCGGATTGTGGGGTGCACATGGCTGGTGCCCATGTACTGTGGACCCGCTGTCTGTGGGTCGCAATACGGGCACCGGCCGTGTGTATGAGGCCTATTTGTGAGGCTTTACTCACAAAACTTGGCACCTACTTGTGATATCTGACACCTGCCTCCAAGAGATTTCTATTGAACATTACAGAGAAAAGGAGAGACTACAACTCCCAGCATGTCCAGACTTATGTAACATCAGAGGACATTGCAGGAGGAAGTATAAGAGGAGGGAACTACAACTCCCAGAATGTCCAGGTTGTTATTATATGATATGAGAGATCTTTATAGGAGGAGGTATAAGAGGAGGGAACTGCAACTCCCAGCATGTCCAGACTATTATGTGATATCAAAGGAAATTACAGGAGGAGAAGGTAGAAGAGCAGGGGACAATAACTCCCAGCATGTCCTGGCTGTTTTTATGTGATATCAGAGAGCATTACTGGAGGTATAAGAGGAGACAACTACAACTCCCAGCATTTCCCTAGCTCTTACATTGAATCCATGTTTCTTCAGTTTCTTCTCCTCCATACAAAGTTGGGTCCTGTCATGTCACAGGACGTCACTGCCTGTTCCCTCTCCATTGCTGAGTTCCGCCCCTTCTGCACTGATTACATGATGGTGATGTCATTACAGGTCCTTCATCACCACTGATCACATGATGGTGATGTCATTACAGGTCCTTCATCACCACTGATCACATGATGGTGATGTCATTACAGGTCCTTCATCACCACTGATCACATGATGGTGATGTCATTACAGGTCCTTCATCACCACTGATCACATGATGGTGATATCATTACAGGTCCTTTGGCTCTTGCAAATGGCTATTATCAGCCATTAGCAGAGCACGCTTACTAATGGTGAGGCAGGCATAGCTGGACATGCAAGCAACCGCCCAGGAGGGTGGGACAGCAGTGAAAAAATGGGACTGTACCGCCGGATCCGAGATGGTTGGGACCTATGATGTTGATATCCAAAATCCTCCTTTTCACCAGTATAATGGTGTCTGGGGAAAGTTGGGAAAAGCCAATATACATCAAGATCATTGGTTAGACCCTCCAAAAACAGCAGAATTGGCCCGTTGTCATTTAAAATGTATAGGGAAATAAGGTTAGGCTCAATCTGAAGCTTCTGTTACAGATTCCTGGAAAAAATGGATAAAATACTGCAGAATGCAGGAGTATTTTGTTTGCTAGAAACAAGGAAACCAGAACAGAAACCTGATGGACCCCATTATAGTCAATGGGATCAGTTAGGTACTGCTGGTGTTGGATCCAGCTCCGTATGTATTTTGTGTTCCGTCATCAATTAGACAGATCTAATGCCACTGCAGAGGGGGAAACTAAGTCCAGTGTAAAAAGTCGGTATTAGTAAATGTGTCCATTTGACTTTACTGTGCCTCGTAGTCAGACCCATGGAGCCTAAGGGCTCATGCACACGACCGTATGTATTTTGCAGTCCGCAAAACATGGATCCGCAAAAAATACGGATGAAGTCCCTGTGCATTCCGTATTTTGCAGAACGGAACAGCTGGCCCCTAATAGAACAGTCCTATCCTTGTCCATAATGCAGACAATAATAGGACATGTTCTATTGTTTTGTGGAACGGAAATATGGACATAGGGAAACGGAATGCACACGGAGTAACTTTCGTTATTGAAATGAATGGTTCCGCATACGGTCCGCAAAAAAAACTGAACGGACACGGAAAGAAAATACGTTCGTGTGCATGAGCCCTTAATGTGAACTTTTTTCCTAAACCAGAGGGTTTAGGGGGGGACTGATTATTCTATGGTGCCCTGGAAAGAGCTGCAAATGGATCCCAATGGCCACAGTCTCTCCGTGTAGATAAGAGATATGGTCTTGGAGTCCCAGAGAGGAGAGATTTTTGCTGTTGTGTTCACAGTTATGTCAGCGACCCGTACCCTCGTTGCGTGTCTCCAGGAGAGCACAGGCGCCATTCCAGTTATCACTCTGCTGGTGCTGGCTCTCCAGCAGTGAATCCAGCCACCAGAGCTCCATGTGCCAGATAGGCCTCTCCAGCCTGCCCATATGGTGCACGTGCCCTCCCCAGCTCTTAAAGGGCCAGTGCATACACCCTAATCTTCACCAGCCAATCCCTGGCAGCCTTGGGATAGTTAATGCACCTTCCTTGTGGAAAGGTGCCTAACGAATAGGTTTACTAGCTTGCTAGATCCTGCAAAGGTGTGCTACATCTTTTTGTCTGCCCATGTACCAACCTCTGTCTGATTCCTGGATTTTGACTCTCTGCTGCCTGACTGGTACCTGACTACCGGCTTGACCCTAAACTCCCTGTATAGAGGTTAAAAGGTGAATACCAGGGAACCGCCAGGATAATGCCCTTAGGTTTAACCCTAAGTTAAATCCGTTGGTTGGCACAGTGGTTCCACACCTACTGCTGTAACATTTACTTCACAGCAGATTGGCTAAGCTGATAAAACCTGAATGTAAAGAAGAAATATTGAATGGAGTGAGAAACTGATGTGGATGTGCACAATCAACATTTTGCTCAAAGATAATGCTACATTTTGCAACTTCCCTCTGAAGGAAGGGTTTAGTGGATGGCGAACTGGTATATATTATAGCACACATCTAGGTTATAAACAACTTGGACCAAGGGCAAGACAATAACAATCAAAGAAAAGTTACTGTAAAAATAGCACACACCTCTGAATGTGCAGAGCTAGAAACTAGCCTGAAATAATCAGTAGTTAATCGCAATATTAATTACCTGTTCTCTCATTTTTCTTTATTACTACAGGCTGGAGAAGTCACCTTCTCATGTCTTCACATTGAAATATACACCTGAAGATGCAGAAGAAAAGAGCTGTGATAATACAGTCCTGGTATTTCCACAGACCCTCCATGGCAATCCCTATGAAGACGTATTACAAAAAGTGCTGGCAAACTATATATGCAGCCAGTAGTCAGGTGTTAGCGCAGCCGACTTTGGGTCTGGCAAATTTACAATCATTTACACCCAAAAACAGGTGTAATAGAGGAGTAAAAGCTACTTCAGTCAGGGACGCAAGTAGTTTTTTACTTCAGGCGTACAGACTGCGAGAGGTGCACACGCCTCGTCATAAATTAGGCAAATCCTTTGGTAGAGCAGGCGAGAAACAAAGGCTTTTCAGAGACAGTACCAGCAAATGTGCGCTGCCGAGAGACGAAAATGAGTGGGGCTAATACAAACTCCACCCACAAGTGGGCATTCCCAGGGGTGGGACTTATGTGCCTCGATTTTACCAACTGAGATGTTGGTAAGTATGAAAAGCTGGTCTTGTAAATAACCCACAGTGATAATCACAGCCACAATATCCTAATGACACCTAACAACGTCCCTATAGCAGCCACATTGTCCCTTATCAGCACCTTAGGCCAGCTACAATGCCTCATGATAGTCACAAGTCCCCATTACAAACACAATGGGGTAGATTTATCAAAGAAAAACTGGCTTAGTTGCCTATAGCAACCAATCAGATCACATATTTCATTTTCCATAGGAGCTCTGAAAAATGAAAGATGGAATCTGATTGGTTGCTATGGGCAACTAAGCCAGTTTTCCTTTACACCAGTTTTAATAAATCTACCCAAATGCCCATATGACAGCAACAATGCCCACAGTGCATTCAGATAAAATGCATTGCCGCAAATAAACGTCCAAATTATTATTTTTTGGTGTGTAGTTTTTAACCAAAATGTACACCTGTTTCCAGGCATATGTTAGTAAATCTGCCCCCGAAAAAACCCCCGTGCCACCTAACTGTCCAAAACTCTTTGGGGCACATTTACTAAGGGACTTGTGACACTTTTAGACATGTCGCAAATTCCCTTTTCTGTCCAGCCAGGCAACAACATTGTGTCGCATGGCCACTTTTGTGCCGTGTACACCAATTGGGCGTGATGGCATAGTTTTTAATGCAAACGCATGGACTGCCACACATGCGCCTAATTTATGCCTCTTCATGAATTAGACGGATCTTATGGCAACGCAGGGGGAAATCTAAGACCGGTGTAAGAAGCCAGTCTTAGTAAATGTACCCCAAATGGAATTTTTCCAGGCTGATTCAGACGAGGTGTCAATGAACTCTGTGTGAACAACGTCTAAGGGCTCATGCACACAAACGTATTTTTTTTCTGTGTTTGTTACTTTTTTTTTGGGGGGGGGGGAGGCGGTATGTGGAACAATTCAAGTGAAGTTACTCCGTGTGCATTCCGTTTCCGTATGTCCATTCTGCAAAAGAATAGAACATGTCCTATTATTGTCCGCATTACGGACAAGGATAGGACTGTTCTATTAGGGGCCAGCTGTTCCGTTCTGCAAAATATGGAATGCACATGGACATCATCTGTATTTTTTGGGGATCAGTGTTTTGCGGACCGCAAAATACATACGGTCATGTGCATGAGCCCTTAGCCTCCATGGGTCTGACCACAAGGCATAGTAAAGTCCAAGTCCAAGTCCAACTGGCGTCATTTTTCGCTAACATTTACACCAGTCTCCAGGTGTAAATGTCAGTAAATTTGCCAGGCCTGGCTTCCCAGCAGCCTGTCACAGCCCCAGACATGCCCAACTGGCGGATGCAGCGTAAAACCGGCCGTGCGACTAAATATTGTCACACCACTGGTTAGAAAAGGGGACTTAAAAAAGTCACAAGTCTCTTAGTAAATGTGCTTCAAAGAATTATCTCAAACTAAATGCAGTAGATGTATTAATACTGTAGTAAAACTACACAGAAACTGTGCAATATTTACCAGAACATGCACACATAGCAATAAAATTGGTGTAACAGACAGGACTCCAGTATTTGTGGTAATAGCTGCTATGGCTTACATGAAGCTGCAAACCTGAGATGAGGTGAGAAGAATGTCCACCAGAAGGAAAAGTCCTGTGAGAAAGGTTACTTCATATCTGACTTCTGTGCTGAGGAGATGAGAAGACACAGGCTTGAAGCCTGAGCTGTGAGACTGGCTCCTGCTGATCCCTGCCAGGTGCAGGGTTGTCATGGAGACCATGTGTGCTCCAAATCACCTCACACAAACCACTCCTCAAGTCATACACAGGACTCTGCAGTTCTGATCATAAGTCTCATGTGCAGGGTTTTCTGTGATGCATAAATCTGTATTTATAGAACTCTGGGGCATATTCACCATGTAGGGTGACCACCGTGACATGGGGCCCATGGTGAGAGGGGCCCAACTCTGAACAACAACTCCTGTTCCCCACATAAAACCATGGCATTTTCCTGAGTGACCACCAGGGGGAGATCAGTGGTAACGGTATCAATTCTTATGCACTGGGCTCCCCCTAGTGGTGGCTGCAGTTTTCTCTTGTACTGTATGAAGGGAAGCAAAAGACCATACTTTAGACCTGAATGAGGAGGTTTATCCATGTATTCATGCCAGTTATCTGGTGTAAATACATAAAGAAATATGGTGTTCAGTACCAAATTCATAAAGCACCTGTTTTCTACAGAGTGAGGGTGAGTGTGACTTTATATTTTATTTTAAAAAATCTGCCACTTACATAAAAAAATCAGTAGAAATTGCCCTGTGGAGGGAATGCTATTTGTGTACACCTCTGTAAGATTCCTTTCTTTACAGAGCTCCAAATATATTCACATATATAACACAACTCACCACAGTTTTGTAATGGGTTTTTTTGTCGCTCAGTTTAACAAATAAGGCCTTGTTCAAATTTCTGTTTTTCACTGATGTGTGCTGACCACATTTTTCACCGACAGCACACATACCCATTGATTTTAATGTGTTTGTTCACATATCAGTATTTTTTTTACTAAACATGGGTCAGTGAAAAAAGTCACGGAGACATGCACTACTTTGCTCTGTGATGTTGACCAAACGCCAACACGGATGTTTTTCACTGACCACTGGTAGGAGATGCTATGGATATTACCATATTTTTTGAGCTACAAGATGCACTTTTTTTCCCTCCAAAAGTGAGGAAAAAGTGGCAGTTTTTTAACTTGTGATCTGAGGTCTGATGGAGCTTGGGGGTCTGATGAAAAAATATGTATATTTTTATTTTCCTCCTCCAAATCCTAGGTGTGTCTTATAGTCTGAAAAATATAGTAATGTTCAGCTGAGCAGTGTCCATGGAATATAAATGAGGCAACACAGAGGGCAAAAAACGGACACATGGACCAAACACGGATCTCTTCACAGATGAAACATGGACTGATTTTTTTCATAGACATCCTGTACATCGCTCAATGGGCCCCGCAGTGGAAGCTGTACTCCCACCACTGACATGTTAGCTGTGTACTAGTGTACAGACTCCAAAGCACTATAGGCACCTGAACTTTAGGTGTCTATTTCACATAGAAATGTAAAAAAAAAAAGTAATTTACTTTGAGAGGTTTAAAACAGGTTTTAATACAGTATATGTATAGGTAGACTTTAAAGGGGTATTCCCATCACAGACAATGGGGGCATATCGCTAGGGGCATGGTGCGGGTCCCACCTAAGATACCCACACCAGGAACGGAGCTGGGCACGTGGCAGAGGGCGCACTGCGCAGCCACCCTCCATTCATTTCTATGGGGCCACCGAAAATACCCGAGGGCTAGCTCAGCTGGGAGCAGGAGGCCACGCAAATGCGGTGTGCTCCCATTCACTTGTATGGGGAGAGCGCTTGATGGTAGCCGGACCCTAGAAAACCCAGGGTCCTCCAGACACCACTCTCTCTGCTCCGTCCTCAGTGAAGGTGTATATTCTAGCGATATCCCCCATTGTCTGTGATGGGAATACCCCCTTTAATACTGTGGCCATACAAACTGTGTATTTTAATAATAAAAAAATAAAACTTTTTATCTTTTTACTAAAACATTTTTTTTTAAATAAATTTTATTAAATGGTATTTATTTTTCTAGTCCCACACGGTGTGTTTCCCACATCTTTTGCAGCTCCATTGAAATGAGTGGCTGTTTAACTAAATTGCAAAACGGAGGTGGGCGCATACATAAGGTCATGTGAATACACCCCGAAACACCAACCAGCCAAACATTAACCTACCTGCATGATATTCAGTAGGAGCCCCTTGTTGTGTGGTAAAACAGCTCTGACCCTTTGAAGCATGGACTCCATTAGAGACAACTGATGTGGTATAGGGAGTATTTGGTCTGCGGTAATGTTTAGGTAGGCGTTGTGGGTCAGTGACATCCATATAAGGCTCCAATCACACGTCCTGGAAATGGGTCCGCATCCGTTCCACAATTTTGCGGAACGGGTGCGGACCCATTAATTTTCAAAGGGGCCGCAAATGATGCGGACGGCACACAGTGTGCTGTCCGCATCCACACTTCCGGTCCGCGGCCCCGCAAAAAAAAATAGAACATGTCCTATTCTTGTCCGGAGCCACGGACAATAACAGGCATTTCTATTATAGAGCCGGCCGGTGTCCGTGTTTTGCAGATCCACAATGACATACGGACATGCGAATGAAGCATTAGTGCCAGGACCCAATGTTTACCAGCAAAACATTGCACAGGGCATCACATTGTATTATTCAGCCCACATTCTTCCCCCAGTACCATCTGTACACTAAGATACAAACATGCATCTGTAAGGAAACTATTTAAAGAAAACATGAATAAGACCAAGTCATCTTCTTGCATTGCACCATGGTCCAGCTTCAATGCTCACATGCCCATTATAGTTGCTTTTGGTGGGGGGGGATACAGCATTGGCACTTGGACTGATCTGCATCCCCATACGTTCAAGCTGTGATGCACTGTGTTCTCACATCTTTAACAAATTATTCCCAATCCACTGGATAACTATCAGATTGGTGGGGGTCCTACCGCTGGGATCTCCACCGATCAAAGTAATGAACCCTGTGTCGCGTGGAGCCGCTCCTGAAATGGACAAAACAGCTAGGCAGAAAAGCGCATTGAATTCTAGGGAAGCGCTGGAGACATCCAAGTACCTTTACTAGCCACTCCATAAGATGCTGGTATTTCTGGTCATTGACCTGGCTGGAAGATGACATGTCTCCTCCACACATCACTGCTGCTGGCCATTCCATGAAATCAGCGCTGTGCAGGCACAGCATATGAACCCTGAGGCCAATAAATGGCAGCAGCGGCGACATGTGGGGGTCATACTCCACAGGAGATGGTACGACCAGTGCAGACGAGTTTTTTTTCCTGTTATAACCTACACCATGCCTGTGCACCGCCTTTTATTATTATTTTTTTTAAAGTGATAGGTCATCAAGATCATATTGTTGGGATCTGACGCCCCTACCAATAAGCCGTTTATAGCAGGTGTCAGAAAGTAAACAGTGGACAGACCCTGGAGCAGAAGGCTCTGTCCACTTCAAGTGAAGGAAGCACATGGGTTCCTGTATGACCCTCTCATACCCAGATGAATAGGACAGGTGTACAGGTTTTTGCAACAAATCCACCTCTTGCTTGTACTCACCCTAAGGGCCCTTGCAGACGAGCGTGAGACACGCACGTCTCCTGCATCGCAGGCCCTGGCTTGAACTCCCGGCACTGAATGAGGTTACATAGCATTATACTGATTTATGATGTTATGTAACCCTTACAGTTCTGGAATGTGTTGGATAACACTGACATAATGCTGTTAGTGTTATCCAATACATTCCAGAACTGTAAGGGTTACATAGCATCATTAATCAGTATAATGCTATGTAACCCCCGTTCAGTACTGGGAGTTCAAGCCTGCGTGTCTCGTGCTCGTCTGCAAGGGCCCTAAAGGTCAATGTACTTTTGCTTTATTGTTCTGTACCAAAGCCTCTATGAAATGGGTTATCCAGGGAGGTCAAAAGCAAAGAACTGAATGGCACTTCAATGCTGACGCTTATCCTCTGGATAATACTACAAGAAAATTTAGCAATTCATGCTCACAGGTGCATATCCATAAAGCAAGCATACAGAAAATTAATAAAAATTTGCTTGCTTTTCTTGTAGTATATATTGAGGGAAGCAGCCTCTTTTAGACTGAGCAACGCCCATCTACCTGGGGCTTCAGAGTAGAGTATAAATATGGCTGGTTCCTATACAGCCCTGAATATTGTAGGCTTAGGTCAGTCCAAGAGAGGCAGTCTGTTAGTGTTAGGTACCCATCTGCGGAAGCCATCTTGACGCCTGTTAGATGGGCCCGACACACGTTTGATCAAAAACGTGTGCAAAGAGCTTCTATTTTTTCAATTTTCATTTCTAGTAGGTATAACAACACTTTAATTTAGAATTATCCCCATTCCTTAGTTCTATTGTTTGCACGTGAAATGTTGTGCAGCCATATTTTTATTAATATCCTCTGGATAAGTCATGGAGTATAAGTATTTGATCAGTGGGGTCTGACACTTGGGACCCCCAACAATTTGCTGCTTGCAGTAGAGCCGTAGTCTTGTCTCTGCTCACCAAGCACAGCGCCATCAATTAGATACTGGCCGTGCTTGGTATTGCAGCTCAGCCCCAATCACTTTAATGGGGCCGAGCAGCACCTAGGCCATACAACGTCACATGACCTAGGCATAGCTGTGAGAAAGCTGCAGCCCTACTGCCAGCACCGATGCCTTTTCAAAGATAATCAGTGGGGGTCCCGATCAGATACTGATGACCTATCCTCTGGATAGGTCATCATTTAAAAAAAAAAAAAGTCTCTGAAAACCCCTTTAACTTCAATTTGCTTCTTACAAACGTGGACTAGGGAAAAAGAAAACCACACATACAAGACACACCACATCGTAACTACGAAGTCATTTTATTATTTTTGTCTAAAATATTAAATTTAGGGCATAGTGAATCCAGCCATAAAGGGGCTTTGGAAAATCTTGCACAACCTAGCTGTCCTGCACTGATACAGCTGGACTTTGCAAGGATTCTCTGGGGTACAAGCATAAAGCCAGTCGCGATTTAATCTCCGCTGGTCAACAAAATTCAACAAAGGTTTTTGACATATAACAGTTTCCTTACTGATCTAAAACATTGTCCCCTATAGCATAAACAGAACAAAAAACACTATAATACAAAACAAAACGCCCTCTACTGCCCGCTGTACACGTGACCATCAGACGCTTATTTCCCTGCTTGCTGGGCCTGTCGACGGAGGAGGACGTAAATCTTCTCTTTGATCCAATCTTTGTTATAGGGCTGATACGTCTGAGTGTCTGCCCGATACCTGCAGGGGAATGTCACACAAGCATTTTATTAAATGAACAATTCTGATCAGTATCAGCACGTGGCAGATGTATCGTGGCCCTGTTCCAGATTGTTTTATTTCTCAGTGTTTATAGGTCAGTGCGACTGGTTGAAAAGACCTGGATAGGGCTAACAGCCCATGGCAGCAACATGTGAGTGCACTTAGACACTGTAGTAAAAATACACCAAAATGTGCATTTTTGGAACAATTTGGAGTATATAGTTATAGAGAAATCTACTGCAACTAGCCCAAACAGGGGCAGTGGCTTTAGATAGCTAGACAAATGTATATCGTCCTGCACCACCTTCATCATCCAGCCTGAGCCCCTGTAATAAATCTGGTGCAGGTCTAGACAGCCGGTCTGAGCTTATGCCATCAACAGGATTATTAAGTGTGCCCCACTCATCTCTCAATCAAAATGCATTCCTTGCAGTCATTATTTACAGTGCCTTGCGAAAGTATTCGGCCCCCTGGAACTTTTCAACCTTTTGCCACATTTCAGGCTTCAAACAAAAAGATATAACATTTTACATTTTTGGTGAAGAATCAACAAGTGGCTCACAATTGTGAAGTGGAACGAAATTTATTGGATCATTTAAACTTTTTTTGTAATAATAAAACTGAAAAGTTGGGCGTGTAAAATTATTCGGCCCATTTACTTTCAGTTCAGAAAACTCACTCCAGAAGTTGATCTCTGATCTCTGAATGATCCAATGTTGTCCTAAATGACTGATGAAGAGAAATAGAATCCACCTGTGTGTAATCAAGTCTCCGTATAAATGCACCTGCTCTGTGATAGTCTCAGGGTTCTGCATCATGAAGACCAAGGAACACACCAGGCAGGTCCGTGATACTGTTGTGGAGAAGTTTAAAGCCGGATTTGGATACCAAAAGATTTCCCAAGCTTTAAACATCCCAAGGAGCACTGTGCAAGCGATCATATTGAAATGGAAGGAGTATCAGACCACTGCAAATCTACCAAGACCCGGCCGTCCCTCTAAACTTTCATCTCAAACAAGGAAAAGACTGATCAGAGATGCAGCCAAGAGGCCCATGATCACTCTGGATGAACTGCAGAGATCTACAGCTGAGGTGGGAGAGTCTGTCCATAGGACAACAATCAGTCCAACACTTCACAAATCTGCCCTTTATGGAAGAGTGGCAAGAAGAAAGCCATTTCTCAAAGATATCCATAAAAAGTCTCGTTTACAGTTTGCCACAAGCCACCTGGGAGACACACCAAACATGTGGAAGAAGGTGCTCTGGTCAGATGAAACCAAAATCCAACTTTTTGGAAACAATGCAAAACGATATGTTTGGCATAAAAGCAACACAGCTCATCACCCTGAACACACCATCCCCACTGTCAGACATGGTGGGGGCAGCATCATGGTTTGGGCCTGCTTTTCATCAGCAGGGACAGGGAAGATGGTTAAAATTGATGGGAAGATGGATGGAGCCAAATACAGGACCATTCTGGATGAAAACCTGTTGGAGTCTGCAAAAGACCTGAGACTAGGACGGAGATTTATCTTCCAACAAGACAATGATCCCAAACATAAAGCAAAATCTGCAATGGAATGGTTCAAAAATAAATGTATCCAGGTCTTAGAATGGTCAAGTCAAAGTCCAGACCTGAATCCAATTGAGAATATGTGGAAAGAGCTGAAAACTGCTGTTCACAAACGCTCTCCATCCAACCTCAAAGAGCTCGAGCTGTTTTACAAGGAAGAATGGGCAAGAATTTCAGTCTCTAGATGTGCAAAACTGATGGAGACATACCCCAAGAGACCGCAGCTGTAATCGCAGCAAAAGGTGGCGCAACAAAGTATTAATGCAAGGGGGCTGAATAATTTTGCATGCCCCACTTTTCAGTTTTATTATTACAAAAAAAAGTTTAAATGATCCAATAAATTTCGTTCCACTTCACAATTGAGACCCACTTGTTGTTGATTCTTCCCCAAAAATGTAAAATGTTATATCTTTTTGTTTGAAGCCTGAAATGTGGCAAAAGGTTGAAAAGTTCCAGGGGGCCGAATACTTTCACAAGGCTCTGTATCTGCCAGATTAGGTTACTTTCACACTTGCGTTTGCAGGATCCGTTTGTGAGATCAGTCACAGGCTCTCACAAACGGTCCTGAACTGATCAGTTTTGTCCTAATGCATTCTGAATGGAAAAGGATCCGTTCAGAATGCATCAGTTTTTCTTCAGTTTTGCTTCAGTTCAGTCTCCATTCCGTTTTGGAGGCGGACACTAAAACGCTGCTTGCTGCGTTTTGGTGTCCGCATGAAGAAACTGATGCAAACGGATCCGTCATGACTCACAATGTAAGTCAATGGGGACGGATCCGTTTTGTCTGACAACAGAAAACAGATACGTCCTCTATTGACTTTCAATGGAGTTCAAGACGGATCCGTCTTTGCTATGTAAAAGATAATACAAACGGATCCGTTCAGAACGGATGCAGACGGTTGTATTATCATGACGGATAAGTTTGTGAGAGCCTGGACGGATCTCACAAACGGATCCTGCAAGTGTGAAGATAGCCTTAAAGGGGTTGTCCGGGTTCAGAGCTAAAACCTGGACATACCCAGAATTTCACCCAGGCAGGCCCTGTGATATCAGCATCGGAGCATGAAATGCCCCACTGCTATCCCCTGCCCTGTGCTGGCCTCCACCCAGCAGTGTTCCCGGTGATGTCACTGGCTATGATGCGCAGCCTTTAGCACTGCCCTAGTCATAGCTCATATCAGGGGGCTGCCTGGGTGAAATTGTGGGTATGTCTGGGTTCTGCTCTGAACCTGGACAGCCCCTTTAAAGGGGTTTTCTGTCACTTTTCTCTGGATAGGTCATTAGAATCTGATCGGAGGGGGGGCACACCCAGGAACCCTACCAATCAGCTGTTTTAGAAGACACCAGCACTCACTTTGCCTAGGCCAGGGATGCCCAACCTGTGGCTCTCCAGCTGTTGCAAAACCACAACTCTCAGCATGCCCAGAACGCCTACAGCTATCAGCAGGGCACAGTTGGAGTTGTAGTTTTACAACAGCTTTATGAGAGTAAGAGATCACTCACTGCCATGATCTCCTGCAGACCCACAGAGATGAACTGAGTGCTAGCGCGCACAGTCTCCAGTAGCTGGGCTCAATGCAGATAAAAGACTTGTATTTACTCAGCATCTTATGACGATTTATTATATATGAAGTGATACGCTTCTATACTTACACTAGACAGCTAAGGTCTGCTAGGTCATCAATGAAGTCAAAGAGCTGACTGATATCATATGTGATGGATGGGCTGTTGGGATTCATTCTCTTTAAATGTTCTTCATACATCTTACACACTCCTGTACAATAGAAGGTTAGTAATGAGAAGTGGGAAAATATTCTCTGTCATTCTTTCTGAGAACCAGCAGTTAAAGGGGTATTCCCATGATGGGCATATTGATAGGATATGCATTTACTGTCTCATAGGTGGGGGTCCCACTATGCTTAGAACAGAGCATGCGGAGGTCCATCTGAAATTAATGGGAAGTGCACCGCGCAAGCGTGGGCACCGCTCCATTCACTTCTATGGGGCTGATGGAAATAACCAAGCCAGCACGCGACTATTTTCGGTGATGCCATAGGTATAAGTGGAGGGCGGCCCTGCATATGCGGTGCACCTTCGGCAATTTACAGGCTCCATTCTAAGTATAGGTGCTAGAGGTGGGACCCTCGCCTAACAGACATTGGGGGCATATCCTAGAGATATGCCCTCAATGTCCAAGATAGGATTAGCCCTTTAACCTGATGTCCCAAAAAGCAGCAACATAGGAATGAGAGCAGCTATCCTAGTTCAGAGAGCTGATGCTTGTAGATTCTGCTTAAAATATCACATAGCTGAAGACATACACTGCATTAACAGCATGTGAATACAAAGTTACTTGATATGTTTAAGTCCTTCCAACATGAATTTACGTTGGCGGTCGGGCATTTAAAAATGGCACCCACTCGCATTCAGAGCAGGCGCCATAGCCGCTGGGTGCCTGCTGTCCTGCACCCAGGACTAATGTATCCGATCGACAAGAACGTTGATCACATACATTTAACCCCTCAGATGCTGTGGTCAAATGTGAAGACTGGGAGCGTGCGCTCCCGACCTTCCTCTGCTGCCCGCCCCGCGAAGATTGGAGGAGCCGAATGCAGTGTGCGGCAGCCCCTGTACACAGGAGTGGTAGACGGCTGCCGCACACTAGTTCCTATGGAGAACAGTGTAAATCTAATAGACTCCAATGCTAATTATTGCTTGTTTTAGTTCCCTAGGGATGCGGAGAATAAAACTAACAGGTCAGTTTTACTGCATAGGAAATGGTGTAAAAAAAAAACCCATAAAACTGTGGAGGAATTATTATTTTTTTTTTTAATAATTCCACCCTATTTGGAGTTTTTTTTCCCCCTGCTTCCCACCACATTGTACGCAACCATAAATGGTGCCATTAAAGAAGTTATGGCTTTGGGAGGCCTGGGAGTAAAAAAATTAAACAAATCACCCAGTCTTAAAAGGGTTAAAACCTGAAATACCACATCAAGTCTGCAAGGAAGAAAATAGCTCCTCAGAACTGTCAATACCCGGGATAATCCATGGCCAGGCATGGCTTCATTTCTGGAAGGATACGGCCATGTTTTTCTAATGAGGCCGCTTTCATCATCAGCGTCACAGATCATTTTTGGTAGGTGTAAAGGTGTATACTGAATAATCACCCATCAGCCTGATAACCACTCAGTAACTCAAGTAAAAAAATCCAACGTGACTGATTAAAGTTAGGCCCCATTCAGACGACCATGTTCACTGTACGGCGGCGGCCTCAGGAAGCGCACAGCGTGATAGCAACCAATGACGCGGTGCGCTCCAGTCCTCTGGGGCAGCACAGGCCGGGCTTTCATGGCCCGTATACGGCTGTGAAACACCGTCGTCTGAATTGGGATACATTGGCTGGAACATTTAAACTCAGATGGTTTTTAGACGTATCTGAATTTTAGCCCCAAATTCAGACGCTAAATGAATTTTGTCATCACTCGGCTGTAGTTTCATTTTCACCTACTGTAATGTTGGATCGAGAGAAGCTAAAGATCCTTCTGCCTCCGCTGTACAATACGGTAGTTATTTACAGAACTAGAGTATTTCCTCCTCCATAAGACACACTTTTCCCCCAAAAGTGCAAAAGGGCTGTGCAATATAAGTGCAAAGGCAAGCTGGCAGGGAGTGCAGGAAGAGATCTGGGAGTGGTGGGCTATCTGGAGCAGAAGAGGTAAGTTGAAGGCCTGAGGTCTGGTCAGGAACAGGGGTGTGATTTGGGGGACTGATCGGAGGTCTGAGGAGGAATATTTTTTTTTTTTACTTTCCTCCTCTAAAACCTAGGTGTGTCTTATGGTGTGGGAAATGTGGTACTTCATACCTTCCATGCATTCGTTGACAGATTCATAATCCGCATATGTTCTTCCTTCAGGCCTCTTTGTAGGCTGGACCAGCAAGATAGTGTGAGACTGGAAGAGAAAGTGATGATTTATACCACTATTAATAATGAATGCTAAATCCAAATTTCCAGGCTGTTTCTATAGAATATACTGTATATATAAAACAGAATATACATAAAGCTATATATAAATATTAATATAGATAGACACCTGGTTTTCCTGTTCAAACCCTCATGACGTGTACGGTGGTCTTTTATCTCCCTTGCTAAATGCATGCTCCCAAAATTATGTCAACAGTATTACAGGTTATAGTAGTCAGTGTTATGTGTGAACATAGCCTTAAAATGTAACTTTCATTTATAGAAAAATTAAATCAAAATATCTGATCAGAGGTAGCCCAGGTGCCAAGACCCCCATCAATCACTAAAACAAGGAGACAGTGTGTGGCTGAGTGCCTCTCTACAGGCTCATAGACTTTCTATGGTAGAGACTGTTCTCTTATGAGCTCTTCTGCCTCCTCATTCTGGTGATGAGCGATACGGCATTCTGTAGGTACGACACGCCATCAATATATAATCAAGTGTGGATTCCCGATCAGTCTCAACCTCTTTATGGAGCTTAAAGGGAAGCTCAACGCTCAGGCACTCGCAGACAAGATCCTGTTGAGACCACGTTTGAGCGTCCGGCAGTGAAGGAATTGGACATCCTATCAATCAAATGCTAAGGGGCAGGGTGCGCTTCACTTCAGGTGAGAAAGTCGCTGCCTCCTCGACTTCAAGACTATGGGTTACATAGCGCCGCCAATTGAATAAAAGCCTTTTTTCAGACTTTTGGTGCATCGTAAGGTAAAGACACAACTTTATGATCATGCTCCAGACTACAATAAGGTACTGCTGGCGGTTTAATACTGCAATGTGGTTATATGTCTAGTAAAAGCCAAAAATGCAGCAGGACTCCACTGAGAACTACATCCCATTTTTTCTTCAAAAAATACACCTATCGACATAGTCTATCGATCATTATTGAGAACAGAACTGCCTCCGAGCGTGATTGTAGCAACGTTTAGCAACTATGTATTAGACATCAGCAGTAGCCTTTTCAATTAGGAGTTAAGAGCCTTGGTTGGTAGAGATGTTGGGTCCCATATACATTCTATGGGTCCCAGACATTCTTGTCCTTAAATATATATATACACTTTGGGGCTTATACAGGGTCTAAGAAATTTAATTAGGTATCCTGGCACCAACATTATGCCTCCAACCATTGTACAATAGTTCATCTGGCTAACTATGGGCAGGCTGACTGCTTAGCAGTCCAGATCAGGTGGCTCTTGCTCACTTACCCTTGCTGGTGACTGGTACTCCTCACAGCAATCTGCTGAGAAGTGTATACAGCCTCCCTCAAAATACAGGGGTTGCAAGGACGCGTACTTTGATACATTGTATGTCAAGTGAATCTTTTCCCTTTTTGAGTTTTACATAGTTTTGAATAAAAGTTACATTTTAACGACAGGTATACTTTGTTAACCGCTAGTCTTTCCTCTGTCGCTAATTTTTGATAAAGCCGTTTCGTCTTGTTAACTGAACCTCCATATCCTTAATCAGTCTGTTACTATCAGCCAGGGGTTGCAGTGATGGAGAGGTCACCAGATTGTTGCTGCTCTTTGAATATCTGTATCCTACATCAGCTGCAGTTTTTTTCTTCTTAAAATTAACAGGTACGAGCTATTTAAAGGATTATTCCACACCATAAGGGACGGGTATTAAATCAATGGGGGTCCGATCACAACAGCAGGTCCCTCCAAAGGGAATGGGTTGAAGATTTTCATATCTCCGCCCCATTCATCTCTATGGCTGGGTACAGGCGCTCTTCTGTCTCTGACAGGCCCATAATGATAAATGCTCAGCCAGCTGCTCCATCGGAAGGGTTTTCCAAGTGTTTCACATTAATGACTTATTACCGGCATAGGTCATCAGTTTCTGATTAGTGGTGGTCCGACTCCCGATACCCTCTCTGATGGTGTCTGAAGGAGCGCTGCGGCCTCCTCACAGCTCACCAAGCACAGTGCTGTTCACCCGGAGAACCCCTTAAATTTTAAAAGTCCAAATGGGGCACAAGACCACTATTCTCTGCCCCCCAAAAATCTAAGTTATCCCCTATCCTACGCCTTTAAAGGGAACCTGTCAGCTCTGAAACACCCCCTGAACTAGAGTAAGCGTTGTATAGTGTAAGTGACATCGAGTCCGGTTATGTAAGTTTTATCTTCATACTCCCTTCCATTCTGACGCTGTGCTCCCACAAACCTGCAGTAAAATGCACTCACTGGACTCCAGTGCTCACTCATATAACGGAGAGGACTCAAAGAAGAGTCCTCTCAATGTATTTTACTGCAGGTTTGTGGGAGCACAGCGTCTGAATGGAAGTGAGTATGAAGATAAAACTTACATATTCGGATTCAGCATCACTTACACTATACACCGCTTACTCTAGTTCAGGGGGTGTTTCGGAGATGACAGGTTCTCTTTAAGGCTTTCCTAAAACCCTTTGATCAGCTTTCATTGCTGCAGTAAATAAGCCACAACTGAACGGCGCATGGATGTGCTCGGTCTATCTCCATTTTAGATCAGGCGATCCATCACTCTAGCTTCCTGATAAAATCCAAAGGCTTTATTGAAAAGATAAAATGACACCATGTAACACAACAGCACACGATTGTCCTACACGTTTCAAACCCTGCGGTTCTCGGTCATGATTAAGAACTTCAAAAATTTTAAATGCGTAGGCGAGGCTTGCAGTGTTACAGGGTCTCATTCATCTTTGGAGTTCTCCATTTCGGCACATACAGGGCATGTGTCCTCGATACATACAGTACAGTTTGGTAACGAGGAAGAGGCATGGAGTCACGAATTGCAATGCTAGGCTTCATAAAGTTATGGTTCTAGCTGTCTACAGCCACCACTAGAGGGAGCCGTCCGTTCTAAATCCATATTAGCTAGTGATGGGAATTCTGGTTATATTGGCTGCAAAATGGCCCCCTACTTAAAAAGGTTCAGCGCTTGACTGGTCTACGCATTTCAAACCCTGCAGTTCTTTATCACGGCCATGATTAAGAAATGCAAAATTGAAAAGGAGGAGGCACAGAGTCACAAATTACAGTGCTAGGCTGACTAGGCTTTATAAACTTATGGTTCTAGCTGTCTACAGCCCGGGGTACACCACCAATGAGGAAAGGTGAGGCGATTGGCCCCCTTATTTAAAAAAAAAAGTTCTCTGGCATGTAACAGCACGTGCCTGGCCTACACATTTCAAACCCTGCGGTTCTTAATGACGGCCATGATTAAATGAAAAATTAAAAACGCATAGGCCAGGCTTGCAGTGCTGTGCTACAGGGTGTCATTTTATCTTTGGAGTTCTCCATTTTAGCACATACAGGGCATGTGCCCTCAACATATACAGTACAGTATGGTAACGAGGAGGAGGCGCAGAGTCACAAATTACAACGCTAGGCTGACTAGGCTTTATAAAGTTATGGTTCTAGTTGCCTGCAGCCACCACTAGGGGGAGCCGTCAACTGTTCTTACACGTCCCTTCTAAATCTATATTCAGAACCGAATTACAGTTATATTGGCTCCAAAATGGCCTCCTATTTAAAAAGGTTCTCTGGGATGCAACACAACAGCGGGTTCCTGGTATACGCATTTCAAACCCTGCAGTTTTTATAATCACAACCATGATTAAGAAATGCCAAATTGAAAATGCATAGGCCAGGCTTGCAGTGCTGTGTTACATGGAGTCATTTTATCTTTGGAGCTCTCCATTTTGGCACATACAGGGCATGTGAACAGATACAGCCCTGCAGGGACAATCCCTGTAACCTGCCACATGTGTACTTATGGAGAAATGTAATCTCTGCCAATGAATTTCATGCAGATCTACTAATGGGGAGCAAGCTAAAGCCAGCCATGGCAGAGGCCTCATCCCTCCCCCACCTGGGCGCACGCTCCGTGCACATGGAGCACACAGTATGGCGCACAGCACCCTGGGAACATGTCCTCTCCCGGTCACAGATGCACCGGTAACCTAAAGCACAAGCCGTCTCCGTACTCACCATCTCCGGGCTCTACACAAAACACAAACCAACCGTAATTCAGACCGGAAGCACTCTCTATAAGTTCCGGCGAAAATGAGGCCGTAGGTAATAGCCAGAACCGGAAGTGACGATGTGAGACGTCACCACGTTTTATCTCGCGATACTTCACAGGAGGCGAAGAGTTATTAGCATTTTTTTACCGATATACCTTGTGCTCAATATACACAGTACAGTTCAGTGACGAGGAGGAGTCACGATTTGCAATGCTAGGCTGACTAGGCTTTGTAAAGTTATGGTTCGAGCTGTCTTCAGCCACCACTAGGGGGAGCTGTCAACTGTTATTACATGTCCCTTCTAAATCCATAGAGGCTAGTGGTTGTAATTCTGATTATATTGGCGCAAAATGCCCCCCTATTTAACCCTTAGGATACCTGAGGTTTTTTCATTTTTGTTCCCTATTTTCCTTGAGCCATAACTTTTTTTAATGTTATTTCCGTTCACATAGCTGCATGAGGGCTTATTTTTTTGCAGGACAAGTTGCACTTAATTATGGCATACAATGTAGTGGTAAAAAAAAAAAGTCCAAATGAGCTAGAATTGGAAAATAAAAAATACATTCCTCCGCTGTTTTACGGGTTTTGTTTCCACTGCATTACATTTGTGTTAAAACTGACCCATGCCCTTCATTCTCTGGGTCAGCACAATTACACAATTACCCCATATGTATAGGTTTTTTATGTCTAAATAGTATAAAAATAAATTTAAACTTTGAAAAAAAACCTTTTTTTTTTTTTTTTTTACTTCAACAATTTCTGACCCCCATAAGGGTGCATTCACATCACCGTTAGGGCTTCCGTTCAGGCTTTCCGTTATAACATCGTTATAACGGAAAGAAACGGAATCCCTAGGACGGACATCAAAACGGACACCTTTAAGAGGCATTCCGTTTTGATCCGTCATAATAGAAGCCTATGGCCCTGCATAACGGATCCGTCTGGATGCCGTTATGCTGGACGGAAAACAAAGTCCTGTCGACAGGACTTTGTTTTCCGTCCAGCATAACGGCATCCAGACGGATCCGTTATGCAGGGCCATAGGCTTCTATTATGACGGATCAAAACGGAATGCCTCTTAAAGGTGTCCGTTTTGATGTCCGTCCTAGGGATTCCGTTTCTTTCCGTTATAACGATGTTATAACGGAAAGCCTGAACGGAAGCCCTAACGGTGATGTGAACGAGCCCTAACTTTTTATAGTTCTATTTACTGAGCTCTGTGGGGGCTCATTTTTTGCAGGGCAATCTGTAGTTTTTATTGATACCATTTTGGAGTGTGTGTTTGGGTAAGAGAAGCAATAAAAAATGGCAAATTGGCCATTTTGACCCTCTTTTCTGTTACACCATTTGTCATATTGGAAAAATATTTTTATATTTTAATAGTATGGGCGTTTTCGGTCACGGTGATACCCATGATGTTTATATTTTTTGTTATGTAGGTATTTATTTTTTTATTATATGGATTTAAACTTTTATATTTTTTTTACATATTTTTTAAGAGGTTTTTTTTTCTTTTTAGTAATGATTTTGAAGCTCATATTTGAGCCTACAAAATCTATTTTTTTTAATTTTGAACAATCGTGTATTTTTAAAATGGCTTTATTACTGTCTATTGCTCATTTCTTATGTTGGCATGCCACCTGGTGGCCAAAATAAGAATTGAAGTTTGATTGCTCTCAGCGTCTTCAGCGAGGCTGAGCACTTTCAAACCAAGGTAACACTTCCAGAAGCGCGAGCGTCCGGGTTTTTGCGCATTTATATGCCTTGATCTCACTTGATCACGGCATCTAAAGGTTTTAATTACCGCGATCTGCATTATTGTCGGTTGCGGTAATTAGCTGCAGGTCTCTGCTGTTTGCCTATCGCTCCAGTGCCTTACATGTACTGCGCTGGTAGCGAGAGGGTTACAGGGTTCTCTGGGATTTACATATTGATGACCTATCCTCTGGATAGGTTATCAGTATGAGATTGGCGGGGTTCTGACAGCTGGCCCCCCTGCTGATCAGCTCTTTGAGGAAGCCACAGTTCTCCCATGAGTGCTGCTGCCTCCTCGAATCTTCCCACCAAAGTTCTGGTCGTTTGATGCAACTGTGGTATTGCAGGTCAGCCCTATTTAAATGCACCATGTGACAGAGAAAAGTGGCCTCACTTGGTCTAGGAAGAGGCCTGAGCACTCGTGGAGCGCCACTGCCTACTACTCTTGGTTTAGCGCCCTAACCCCAATGAAAACTCACAGCAAATTGGTTTTCATTCTGAACAGTGCGGTCTTATCTGGATCATCTGTGTGAAGCCACAGGAGCTGGTCCACGTTTGAGCACCGACAAGAGATGCTGATGATCTGGTTTTTGTCCTTACCAATACCAACATTACAGTTGGTAAATTCAGGACATGTACGCCCTGCCCCTGGGAATGCCGAAACCCAACAGGGACCTGCACTTATGACATAAACCCAGGAGAACAGAATTTGCTGAGACTGCCTCTGAAAATTAGGGACAGTCCCTGCAATTTGGGACTGTTGGCAACTAAGCATGAGATTTGTGTGTCTCCACAGGACAAGGACCTGCCGACAGTCAGAGACCATTATCTGTAATTGTCTCCATGTCCGTGTTCCATTAGACAAGGACCAGAGTAATGCATGCCTTTAGTTCTTCCTCAAGGACACTCAGTCCACATGGAATAATGGAGGAGTGAATTGCCCCATTTACTTCTTTAGGTCCAGTCTGAATCAGGCCTTATAGAGGATTTATTCAAACCAGTTTCCCACAAATGTGTGTGGTTGGGGAAATAGTCTGATGGACACGTTTTGTGGACTAACAGTGGATCTTCTGACCTAGATTCACTGTATTATCGTGATCCATGATGCACCGTCCACTGTCCTGTACTCAGCATCATGTCAGTACAGGACTGTAGACCTGCAGTTGGGCCGGAACTCACAGCATCATATAGCACAGTGAGCTCAAGTCAGCAGAGCCGCATTCGGTCAGGGAAATGTGGACGTCACACAGACTCTATGGGGGTCATTTATGAACATTTTTATTCCAGTTTTTGCTGTTAAATAAGTAGCAAGACCCCTTTTTGCGACTTTTTAAATAGCCGTGCAGAGCGGACTGGGATCTTAAAGTGGCCCTGGAAAAAAAACTTATACTGCCCCAGCACAACCAAATATTGCAGTGCAGCACACAATACCGCCCCAGCAAAACCAAATACCGCAGTGCAGCACACAATACCGCCCCAGCAAAGTCAAATACCGCAGTGCAGCACACAATACCGCCCCAGCAAAGCCAAATACCGCAGTGCAGCACACAATACCGCCCCAGCAAAGCCAAATGCCGCAGTGCAGCACTATATACCGCCTCAGCAAAACCAAATACCGCAGGGCAGTACAAAATACTGGCACAGCAAAACCAAATACCGCAGAACAGTACAAAATACAGCCTCAGCAAAACCAAATACCACAGTGCAGTACAAAATACAGCCTCAGCAAAACCAAATACCGCAGTGCAGTACAAAATACTTCCTCAGCAAAACCAAATACCGCAGTGCAGTACAAAATACTTCCTCAGCAAAACCAAATACCGCAGTGCAGTACAAAATACTGCCTCAGCAAAACCAAATACGCAGGGCAGTACAAAATACAGCCTCAGCAAAACCAAATACCGCAGTGCAGTACAAAATACTGCCTCAGCAAAACCAAATACCGCAGTGCAGTACAAAATACTGCCTCAGCAAAACCAAATACCGCAGTGCAGCACACAATACCGCCCCAGCAAAACCAAATACCACTGTACAGCACAAAATATTCCACTCTATAGCCATACTGAGTACGCCGATACAGTTGAATTTAGGAGGGCACCTGCAGCGGCCGCCAGGTTCATAAGTACCTGATGTACATTAATTAATGCTGAGAGTATCTGATCATTATCTATCCAGTGGGTGGCGATGAGGTGGGCTCAAGTGGCCCCCTTTGAGGGTCTATGAGCAGTCCACACCTGCAACAATATTTTGTTGCATGGGGATTTTTACGCCATCCTCTCCAACTGATAGTGGCGGGGGCTGGGTCAGGACTTAGGCCTTACCAAATTTACTAAGACGTAAAAGAGGAGTAAAGACTACACCAGTCAGGGACTTCAGTAGTTTATACACAAGGTGCATGGATTACCGGAGGTGCACCTAATTTATGACACAGCGCAGGCCTGTTTGTGGAAACAAAGACCTCCTACATTCCAGCCTCTACACACTCATGGGAAAACTGGCCCTTAAGAACTAGTGCTCAAAGTGGAACAGTTGCTTATGAGCAATCAGATTACAGCTTTCATCTTCTCTGTACAGGTCAGAAAGTGAGAGACGCATTCTGATTGGTTGGTACTGGCAACCACTCGACTTCTTGTGTGCGTATATATATATAATACTGCTGGTCTGTGTAATAGAAAGCCCACAAAGCTTTGTAACAAAGTGGTGACGTCAGCGGCCATGTGACCCGGAAGTAGTCTGTTTAGTGACACCATGGCAGCTAGAGGGCCTGAGGAAGCAAGATGGCGGCCTGTGTATGTGTTACCCGCTAAGGCCTATAGTCAGCAGCTGTGATCAGGCTGTCGGGGGATTTTCGCCGAGGGACATCGTATCTTTCTAGGACCGGACAGATCCGCCGTGACCCGGAATACATGTGAGATTCCTCCTATAGACAAGTCACAGCCGGCGACATGCTCCGCTCGGCAGCTCCGTGTCCCATCATTATCGTGTGTTAGGTGGTGTTAGTAATGCCTGTCATTCTAGGATCAGCTCAGCCTTCAGGGCAGGCATTAAGTGATGATCACAGAGGGTTGCCATGACAGCGCACAGATTAACCGCATAGGTAGTCAGGAGCCCTGGAAAGCTGGGTAGCCCCATAGATTTCAGCTGTAATGTCAGCCACTGAGGGTGGCTGACATTACAGCTATGTCCATATGTATACTGCTAGTGATAGCAGCCTGTCCTCAGCAGTGACATGTCCATGTATACGGCACATGATAGTAGCAGCCGGTCCTCAGCAGTGACATGTCCATATATACTGCACGTGATAGCAGCAGCCTGTCCTCAGCAGTGATGTGTCCATATATGCTGCACATGATAGCAGCGGCCTGTCCTCAGCAGTGACGTGTCCATATATACTGCACGTGATAGCAGCGGTCTGTTCTCAGCAGTGACGTGTCCATATATACTGCACATGATAGCAGCAGCCTGTCCTCAGCAGTGACGTGTCCATATATACTGCACATGATAGCAGCAGCCTGTTCTCAGCAGTGACGTGTCCATATATACTGCACGTGATAGCAGCAGCCTGTCCTCAGCAGTGACGTGTCCATATATACTGCACGTGATAGCAGCGGCCTGTCCTCAGCAGTGACGTGTCCATATATACTGCACGTGATAGCAGCAGCCTGTCCTCAGCAGTGACGTGTCCATATATACTGCACGTGATAGCAGCAGCCTGTCCTCAGCAGTGACGTGTCCATATATACTGCACATGATAGCAGCAGCCTGTCCTTAGCAGTGACGTGTCCATATATACTGCACGTGATAGCAGCGGCCTGTCCTCAGCAGTGACGTGTCCATATATACTGCACATGATAGCAGCGGCCTGTTCTCAGCAGTGACGTGTCCATATATACTGTACATGATTGCAGCAGCCTGTCCTCAGCAGTGACGTGTCCATATATACTGCACATGATAGCAGCAGCCTGTCCTTAGCAGTGACGTGTCCATATATACAGCACATGATAGCAGCAGCCTGTCCTCAGCAGTGACGTGTCCATATATACTGCACATGATAGCAGCGGCCTGTCCTCAGCAGTGACGTGTCCATATATACTGTACATGATTGCAGCAGCCTGTCCTCAGCAGTGACGTGTCCATATATACTGTACATGATTGCAGCAGCCTGTCCTCAGCAGTGACGTGTCCATATATACTGCACATGATAGCAGCAGCCTGTCCTTAGCAGTGACGTGTCCATATATACAGCACATGATAGCAGCAGCCTGTCCTCAGCAGTGACGTGTCCATATATACTGCACGTGATAGCAGCAGCCTGTCCTCAGGGCTATACAATATACAGTGCTGTGAAGAGACCGCAGCGCTGAGCTCCGATGAGTGCAGCAGTCTCTTAAACTGATCTTCAGGGGTGCCAGGAGTCAGCCCCCCGCTGATCTGATACTGATGACCTATCCTGAGGATAAAGACATTTCCAAGATAACCCCAGTAAGGTATGGGTATGAATGTAACTGAAGAAAGTATCCTAAAAATAAAGCAAATCTCTCCTCACCTCTACCTCTTCCATAGCTGGAAGCCAACACAAGTAATGGATATGCTGATGTGGCAATGTTCTAGCTCTTCACAGGCTTTCCCATGTAGGTACGTGCATCTGCTAACATGTCCTACAGTGTATGACCCATAGCCGCTGCCATGGCCACCAGTGAGTCTCCTAGTCTCCCCAAATCCTGCGCTCCCCATAACTATCAGATCAGTTTTGCAGATTGGAGAGTTTTAGAGATTGTGACTTTTTTAACACTTACAGAGAATATTTACATTACATTTTTTTACATTTTTTTTAAAAGTTGTTGGTGAAATAGAAAAATGGCTGCAAGTGTGCACATAGCCTTAGGCCTCATCACACAACTGGGTCTGTTTTGCACTGATGCAGTCAGTGTGTGGTTATTTTTTTTTGCAGGACCTATTGACTTCAATGGGTCTGTGGTCCACATTTTGCGGACACGTTCTAACTTTTTCTGTAACGGACATGATCCGTGTGCTTTCTGCAGTCATTGGGTCCACAAAAAATGCTGCTGCAACAAGGATGGTGTCTGTATGATTGTTTGCAAGAGGCCTTATGGAGTTTACCAGGATATAGTAATTTCTTTTGTAATAAAATGTGTAAAAAAAAAAAAAAAAGACTTTTAGCCATAAGATGTTATAAAAGTGTCCCTGAGCTTTTCAGACTTCTGCTGAACCCGTCCCTGGTCCATAGACTTCTGCTGAACCCGTCCCTGGTCCATAGACTTCTGCTGAACCCGTCCCTGGTCCATAGACTTCTGCTGAACCCGTCCCTGGTCCATAGACTTCTGCTGAACCCGTCCCTGGTCCATAGACTTCTGCTGAACCCGTCTCTGGTCCATAGACTTCTGCTGAACCCGTCTCTGGTCCATAGACTTCTGCTGAACCCGTCTCTGGTCCATAGACTTCTGCTGAACCCGTCTCTGGTCCATAGACTTCTGCTGAACCCGTCTCTGGTCCATAGACTTCTGCTGAACCCGTTTCTGGTCCATAGACTTCTGCTGAACCCGTCTCTGGTCCATAGACTTCTGCTGAACCCGTCCCTGGTCCATAGACTTCTGCTGAACCCGTCTCTGGTCCATAGACTTCTGCTGAACCCGTCTCTGGTCCATAGACTTCTGCTGAACCCGTCTCTGGTCCATAGACTTCTGCTGAACCCGTCTCTGGTCCATAGACTTCTGCTGAACCCGTCTCTGGTCCATAGACTTCTGCTGAACCCGTCTCTGGTCCATAGACTTCTGCTGAACCCGTCTCTGGTCCATAGACTTCTGCTGAACCCGTCCCTGGTCCATAGACTTCTGCTGAACCCGTCCCTGGTCCATAGACTTCTGCTGAACCCGTCTCTGGTCCATAGGCTTCTGCTGAACCCGTCTCTGGTCCATAGGCTTCTGCTGAACCCGTCTCTGGTCCATAGGCTTCTGCTGAACCCGTCTCTGGTCCATAGGCTTCTGCTGAACCCGTCTCTGGTCCATAGGCTTCTGCTGAACCCGTCTCTGGTCCATAGGCTTCTGCTGAACCCGTCTCTGGTCCATAGGCTTCTGCTGAACCCGTCTCTGGTCCATAGACTTCTGCTGAACCCGTCTCTGGTCCATAGACTTCTGCTGAACCCGTCTCTGGTAGCAAGGAGAGAGAGCGCACTATATGTGAAGGCTTCTCTCTTCCCTTTCTAGTGATCGGTGGGGGTCCCAAAACCTTTGCTATGACATATCAAAGGTTTTTGGAAAATTCAGTGACCCTATAAAATACTCCCCTGGCCCCCACTCCATCTCCCTGGTCATGTACTTCTCCACTGGGCGATCTTGTGACCACGTCCTGCAGGAGCTCTTACCAGTAGGTCAGATACTGCCGTGTTAGTAATGGCGGAGGGCACAGCGTTATAGGATAACACTTTTTCTTTGCTTGCAGCGTGAAGCCTGAATCCTCACCGCAGTCATGGATGACTTCAGCTCTATCAGCCTCCTGTCGCTGGCTATGCTGGTCGGCTGCTATGTGTCTGGAATAATCCCGCTAGCCGTTAACTTTTCAGAGGTATGGATTGTGCCTTTCTATGAATATTCAGTCCATTTTCTTCATTTTGGGTAGAGCGCGTGTGAACGATTTAGATTCCAAAGGAATGTGTTATCAGAAAATGACATTATTAGTAAAAAATTTTTATTATTGGTGGTGTTTTTTCCCTTCTTTTTATGTGACTTTCCATACAAAACACTAACAATGAGTAAGATTTAGGCAGCGTAAAATGTCCTAGTGTTATCACAATGGCTGATCCTGGATAACTGGCGCACAGTGAGACTGTCTATTCCAGGGATTAAAGGGGATGTCTCATCTCAGACATTGGGGGCTTATCTCTAGGATATTCCCCCTTTGTTTTATAGGTGCAGGTCCCACCTATATCGAGAATGGAGCCCCGCAAAGTGGTGGCTGGAGGACTCTGGTCCGGCCACCACCAAGCGCTCTCCACATAGAAGTGAATGGGAGTGCACCGCGCATGACCGGCCCCTGCTCCCATTTACTTCTATGGGCCTGACAGAAATAGCCGAGCTATAGAAATGAATGGAGGGCGGCTGCACATGCGCAGTGCACCCTCCTCCACTTTCGGGGCTCCCTTCTCCATATAGGTCTGGGTCCCGTATCAGACAATCCTAGCGATAATCCCCCATTGTCTGAGATGAGACAACCCCTTTAAGCAAACTTTGGCACTCCAGCTGTCTTAAAAGTACTGCTCCCAGCATGCACATTTGGTTGGCTGTTGAGTGGAGCATGCTGGGAGTTGTAATTTCACAACATCCGGAGGTTGCTGGCCCCTGGTCTGGACTCACTATATATAACATACTAGTTGACTTATTTTTGGCACAAATACTTCTCCCCCCCAACCTCCCAGAGAGGTTTTTGGACTGGTATCTGCAGTAATAGAAGAGTAGTATTACAGATAATGAGTCCAGATGGCTACCTCTTAGCATGTAAAGCTGCACTGAAACCTGAGCACTTCTGTGCTCACTCCTGCTCTATGAACGATCTGTAGCGAACGGCTTTGGCTTTTAAAGCAGCCTTTTGTGTAAAGCCAGGATCAGGGTTAGCTCCAATTCCAACTGTTAACCCTTTGATTGCCACAGTCTGTGGCTATGGCATAATCAAAGGGGATTTCCCCCAGTCTGACACAGCATAATGTATTAGCATACAGCAAGCATAAAATAATTTTCTAAGACATTAATTCCTTAATGGGGTTTAAAATTTAAATGAAAAAAATAAATAAAAAAAAAATAAACAAGGGATTATTTTACAAACAAATATATTTTATTTCGCATAAATTATTTAAAACCAAAACACTACACATATTAGGTATTTGCACGACTGAAACAAGCTGAATGACTCATTCAGCAGGTTATTCGGTGTGAAATATGTAAACGATGTGTACAGTGTAAACGATAAAGTAAAAAGAAGTAGAGGCAAAATAAAGTTGTTTTTTTTTTTCTATATATGCAACACAAAAAATGTACACAAATTACAAAGTACAGTATTTTGTGGACTATAAGATGACCCAGAATTAGAAAAACAGAATGAAAACAGAAATGCCTCATAACATTGCCAGCAACAGTGCCTTTTCACATTGACAGCTACAGTGCTGATCTCATAAGCAGCTATAATGCCCCATGACTGTGCCAGTTTCAGTGTCCCCTGGCTATATGCCAGCCACAGTGCCTCATGACCATAACCATAATGCCCCCAATTATGCTAGTAGTAACAGAACTAAAAATTATGTATTCTGGGACAAAATTGCATGACGAATAGGATAATGCTGTTGGTCATCTAAATGGAAGCGCTTACTAGTATACTCTTTGTAAGACGCATGGCCATTTCTCCCCCCACTTTGGGGGGTGGTGTGGTGGTGGTGCGTCTTATAAAGTGAAAAATTCAGTTATTATTATTTATTTATTTATTTATTTATTTATTTATTTATTTTTTAACCCCTTCTGCAGCATATTTAGAACACCCATTTAGGAAGGGTGGCAGAATCAGCAATTTCCTCCTTATTAAAGGGGTTGTCCGGGTTCAGAGAAGAACCCGGACATACCTGCAATTTCACCCAGGCAGCCCGCCTGAAGAGGGCATCGGAGCATCCTATGCTCCGATGCCCTCCTTTGCCCTTCGCTAATTAGCGCAGGGCAAAGGAATTTAGCCAGGTTCCGGTGACGTACCGGTCCCTGCCGGGCAGAGGCTTCCGCCCGGCAGTGAGCCGGTGACGTCATCGGCGCTGATGGACGGGCTTTAGCGCTGCCCTAGCCAGTAAAACGGCTAGGGCAGCGCTAAAGCCGGCCCACTAAGGCCGGTGACGTCACCGAACTCGCTGCCGGGCGGAAGTACCCGCCCGGCAGCGAGTATTTATAAACAAAAGAGACCTTGCCCTGCGCGATCTAGCGCAGGGCAAGGGGGGGGGCATCGGAGCATGAGATGCTCCGATGTCCTCTTCAGGCAGGCTGCCTGGGTGAAATTGCAGGTATGTCCGGGTTCTTCTCTGAACCCGGACAACCCCTTTAAGTTCTATACATTTGGGACAGATTAAGTCCATCTTTCACCGCTTTGGGTGCCTGGACAGCACTTCAGTTATGTTGCTGTAGACTTGTTCCACAGGTTCTTGTATTGGCAGGGATTATACTTTGGAGTTGCAGTTTTTTGAGTCTTAAATTTTTAGTTGGCCACCCTGATAACTATACTTTTGTTGAGCTGCAGTAATCTTTTGTTATTGTGGGCACACTAACCTGGAAAAAGCGATTAATTGTCCTGCCTCTGCAGCTTGGAATGGTTACTAGCAGCGCTGTAACCTTAGGCCAAACTAAAATTATTTTATATTATTACTTCAATATATTCCAAGGATCTGTACATGTGATAAGGTTTTCCATAGACAATATAAACCAAATACAATAAGCAAGGACTGTGTAGTGACAGACTAGTACAGAACAGGAGAGGACGCTGCCCACAAGGGTTTACAGTCTACAGAAGAAGGGAAAGAAGATGATAGGAGATGGTAGAAACTGCTTATATGGCAGAGAAGTGGCGGCAGGGTATGGTAGGTTGTCTTTCCTGGAGAGGTGAGGTTTCAGGTTGCTTTTGGCAGTTTTGATGTTGGGGAGAGTCTGATGTGTTGGGGTCTTGAGTTCCAGAGTATGGGGGATGAGGAATCTTGTAGACGGTTGTGCAAGGAACAGACAAGAGGAGAACAAAGGAGGTATTGTGAGGATAAGAGATTACATGTGGGGATGTATGGGGAAAGCAGAGATATAAGGAAGGGGCAGATTGTGGACAGCCTTGTATGTAGAAGTTAGGCTACTTTAACACGCTTCAGTTTTGTCCCCATTCATTGTCAATGGGGACAAAACTGAACTGAAGACAACGGAATGCTCCTAAAAGCATTCCGTTCCGTCTTCAGACCGGAGAGCAAACCGCAACATGCTGCGGTTTGCTCTCCAGTCTGGGCATCCGCACCAAGACGGATCCGTCATGACCCCCAATGCAAGTCAATGGGGACGGATCCGTTTGGTGTGACACAATGGTAAACGGATCCGTCCTCCATTGACTTTCAGTGGAGTTCATGATGGATCCGTCTCCCTGCAATTTCCCCTCCCTCCAGCAGGTGGCGCTGTGGGTAAACTTACCCTTGTGCGCGCCGTCCTCCTCGTCACTGGTCAGGTCCGGAGCTGCTGGAACAGGTAAGTGTCTGTGTATGTATATGTGTATGCGCTGCTCCGGCCCCACATGTGTTCATGTGGCAGCACGGATCCGGCGGCACCCTTCACCTGCTGGATCCGTGCTGGCGCTGGTGTGAAAGAGGCCTTAGTATTTCAAACTGAATTTGCTGGGCAGTGGGGAGCCAGGGAAGGGATTGGCAGGGAGGAGTAGTGGACTAACCAGGCAGTGGAGTTGAGAATGGATTGGATGGGCGCAAGAGTGTTAGATGGGTGGCCACAGAGGAGAATGTTGCAGTAGTCTAGGCAGGAGATGATGAGGGCATGCACTATAGCATTTTAGTTGACTCAGGGTCGAGGAAGAAGCTTATGTGAGAATTTTTTCTGGAGGCAGCAGAAGCTGGTTTGGCTTGGATGTGTGGTTTGAAGAGAATGAAATGTTATCCCAAGGGTGGACTTGTGAGACTGGAGAACGTGTGGAGCCATTAACTGTGATTGATATGTAATTTGGCATGGGATAAGATGATGAACTTTATTTTCTCCATGTTGAGTTTTAAAAAGCAAGAGGAGAAGAACAAGAATATAGCTGATAGACACGCTGGATTATGGATAGCAGAGACATGGCATCTGGGTCATAGGTAGATTTGAGTATCTGCAGCATAGAAGTACTGAAAGCCTTTGGACTATATCAGCTGTCCCAGGCCGAAAGGTATAAATCAAGAACAGTAAGGGATACTGACAGAGAGGGTGTGATGAGGAGGTGGTGGGTGAATGGGGAACAGTGAATGTTAGCTAGGTGAGGTATAATGATATCCAGGAGCTGTATAAGTCTCTGACGCCAAGGATGAGGGAGTTTGTAACAAGGGGAAGTGGTCAGCTGTGTCGAAGGCAGAGGATAGGTCTACAAGTAGGAACACAGAGTAATGATGTTTAGCTCTGGTATCTAGCAGATCATCATGGAAGACAGATTGTAGCTGGGCAAAAAGGGAGTGGTGTGTGAGATGGGAGGATTGTTCAAGGTTGCCATGTTGGTCTAGGAGTTTTGATGGAAACAGAAATAGTGAGATGGGGCGATAACTGAATAAAGAGGAGATCAAGCGAAGGCTGGGAGTGATGGTGGCACATTTAAAAGGGAAGACACCAGTGGTTAGTCATAGGTTGAAGAGGGTGTAGGGGTTTGCATAGGAGTAAAGGGATGATATAGGGTAAAGGGTGTCAGTGGTGAGGTTTGATTTGGCGTTTTGGTTGTAAAGCTGTTCCTCATTAATAGTGGGGAAGCAGGTTATGTGAGAAGAACACGGAGGAGTTGTGTAATTACTGTTCTTCATGTATTTCTCTGGGCAGTGCGCCACAAGCTGCCATTGTATTTACTTACCTGCATAGTTCATGATATACTGTGCTTCTCTAAAGCAATCTTGTGGATAATTAGCTGGTGTACCTTGCCCTAAATCACTTACAGTTGTATAGAGAGACAGACGGGATCATGAAACAAGTACAAATCATGCCCTAATCTTACAATTTATCATTCTGTGAATGAGTGGAACCATGTAATATGCTGGAAGGTCCAGATTTTTTATTTTTGATGAACATTTCTTAAAAACTATAACAAAATGATCTTGAAACCCTTTAATTTTCTTGAATATTGTTTTTCCCTGGCCATGTAATCTGTTGTATGCAGTTTGTGCCAAAAATCTTGATAACGGTGTAGACTCATGTGACATGTTGTCCTTGTGATTTTTAGGAACGTCTAAAGTTGGTGACAGTACTGGGTGCAGGTCTCCTGTGTGGAACTGCATTAGCGGTCATTGTACCAGAAGGTGTCCATGCTCTCTATGAAGAAGTACTAGAAGGTTGGTATCCTGAGCAAGCTAGATTACATTGTAATTTGCAGGGCTGTGGAGTCGGTAAGCCAAAGCCCTGACTCTGACCCCGACTCTGACTCCCTCATACATGGCAATTGTTTAAGTGATAACTTTACACAAACTTTACATAAATCAATAGTACAGATATGTCATGACAAAAAGAGTTTGTAATATATGTTTTACTAGATATCTTTACTCTGAACTTTCAGTATCAGGCTTCTCTGGGTACAGCTCACTAAGGTCCTGATGTATGAAAACTGTCTAGGTCTAAGACTTTCTTTGTTGCCCATAGCAACCAATCAGAGCTCCTTTCATTTCTCCAGAGCACTATATGAAATTAAAGGGGAGCTCTGGTTTTTATGGGCAACAAAGAAACTTCTACACCTAGACAGTTTTCATACATAAGGCTCTAGGTGTTTTGCATCAGCAGCATATAGAAGCCATCAGATCAGCTAACCTCTCCAAACATGAGCTCAGAGGAAAAGCAAACTAAAACATAAAGCATACAGAGAGAACATGCACTGGACAAGTGATTTATGCACAGTTTATTGAAAGTTTAGATATACTAAGAAGTACTTGCCTTAAAGGGGTTTATCAGCACATTGATTCACTGGCTGACAGGCAGTTTGCACTCACTCTGTCTCCTCAGGCTGTGGGTGGGTCTCCAGCAGTTATTAGCATTAATAACTTACTCTGACAGAGCAGGAGGTTGTGATCTCTAACACAATTACAGGTAAAGCCATCCTTCTCAGTCCTCAACACATTTTGCTTACTGAAGTCACTCCTGCTCTCAGCCAATTAGATAAGTCTTTCTGGTCTGCAGGTTACCATAGAAACCTGTGTGCAGTCAGAGACCTGCTGAACTGTCTATACCTCATGACTGACCACTGTATTTAGAAAATGTCTTTTAATTGTCCCTTTATGTTGAAAGCTAATCTTTGTAACTAGTGAGAAAACCTCTTTAATCCTGTTTTCTCTAGCAGATCTGAGACGAGTGCAGCCATTCCTTCCCAGTGCCTTTTTCCTCTGATCTGTAGCAGAGGAGTTTCACTTCTGAGCATCTACATGAAGGGCAGCACGCAGTCATCTCAACTGAAAGCCTAGATCCTTAGTTCAGGAATAGAACAGACATTTATAGGACATTTCATCATGTTCCCAAATTCTTATGAAAATATATTCAGCACATACTGCACTGAACTAAATGTACCAAATTATTATATATTTTAGGAGTCGGTCCATTTTATACCGACTCCGACTCCACCAAAATGGTCTCCGACTCCACAGCCCTGGTAATTTGTATCCTTCATGGATAGATTGTATTCTGTTGTGTTGGAACATAAAAAATAGCAATAACACTAGAATTAGAAATGGAGATATTAATAACATTAGGGCTAGAGACGAAAACATCTGCCTCTGTACTCTGTCCTAGCCACATCATATCGACAGTTCTTTTCCATTGATGTCCACAGAAGCCCTTAGAACTGAAAAAAAATCTTGACTATCTTTATTAATACCACTGGGTGACAAGGAAAAGTAGATTGGTTTAACCTGGTTTCTCCAGGAGAACATGTAATGGAAGTGCTGACATAACAAATGGTTGACACAGAGATCCACTGGGGTGCAGTGTGTGATAAGACCACCAGCAACATGCCGGTCTAAACTGCGCAGATTGGCAGATTTGGCCATCCATGCCATAAACATGTTTCAGCAGACCAGATATGAAATTTTTTGGCAGACAGTCTTTCTTCGATCTTCTTGTAAAATCTAGTATCCTAGGACAGTGATGGCCAACCTCCGGCACTCCAGCTGTGATACAACTCCAACTCCCAAGATGCACACTTGTTTGGCTGTTCTCAGAACTCCATACAAATAATTGGAGCATGCTGGGAGTTGTAGTTTGACCACAGCTGGAGTGCTGGAGGTTAGCTATCACTGTCATAGGAGGTCATGCATGTCCCCCTCCTCCTCCCCCTCACTGTTCTGTGACAAGTTGTAAGACAGTGGTTAGAGCAGGAACCTCCCTGCTGTATTGTTTTCTTGCCCAGCCTCTTCAGTTAGTCTCCCGACAAAGATGGAGCAGATGAACAGGAGATTAATCCCTTTATTCCCAGGACTGTATGCATCAAGATCATGCAGGCAGTGCTGCAGACTGATAAACAGTGATGGCAACTATGGGGGTCATTTATTAAACAGAAATACGCATATATTAGATGTATTTCTGGTGCAGATTGCGACGCAAAGATCCTTTGTGCCACAATCTGCGACTTTTCCTCTCTCATGCCAGGTCTAAAAAAGTGGGCTTGGCGGGGAAGGCTGTCCGTCTCGTTTATCATTATCTACGCCTGTTTTGGGCATAGAAAATGGTCTAAATGTAAGACTGCTAGGAAGCAGTCTTACATTTAGAAGCGGCAGTGGATCCGCCGCCAGTGCAAGGCCTTATTAAGACCGGTGTCTAAAATGCCGGTCCTAATAAATGTGCCTCTATATGTCGAGCGTTCCCCTACCCCTCACTTCCTGGATTGATAGTGTGTTCTTAATGAGAATGTATAAGCTAGTTAGTCCACTGAACTCTTACAGCCCAATTAGATCGAACGGTTTTCTGGCCAATTATCAGGAACACATGTTCCTATGAATGCTTTTTCCCAATAATTGACCCGTATAATTGTGCTGCCGATAAACAAGCAAAAGCTCATTTGTCAGATGACTTGCATCTTTCATCAGGATAAAAGATGCACTAATATTGGGAAGCACATAAGATGCACTGATATTGGGAAGCACATCTCCCCATGTAGTCAGGGATTTGCTGCTGATAATCAACAGAACTGAATGAGGCAGGGATGACTTCTGTACCAATCATTCCTCCTACATTCACTTTGCATTGATCTGTGTAATAGGCCGTGTGAACGAGCTCCAATTGACATGTTAATTATCCATCAACACTCGTTCTGTCTGAACATCGGCCAGTCTAATTGGGTCCTTAGGGAATTCATGTTGATCTAGAATTTAGTGCACTCTAATTCCACTTATGCAACTAAATATTAGGCTAAAATTGTTCATTTTTTTCAGCAAAACATCATGAACTGGAAAGCGCGAAAGTAAAGGAATCAGAGACTGGAGCTGAAGTCTCATCAGTCCATGAACATGATCATTCTAAACTACATGCTTACATTGGGGTCTCCCTAGTCCTGGGCTTTGTCTTCATGTTGCTGGTAGATCAGATTGGCAGCTCTCATATGCACTCTGTGGAGGGTGAGTACTGATGTGATAGATATGTATACAGCAGTTCTGTTTTTGAGTATTTGATGGATTTCTTTTCTTTCTTAGACCCAGAGGCAGCGAGAGCCGCCAGTTCTAAGATTACCACCACTCTGGGCCTTGTAGTGCACGCTGCAGGTAAGGCGACACCACACCACAAGTCTGTTCTGCTTGAGTCTGCCTTGGCGTACTTTGTGCCAAATTTATCAACTGGCCCATCTCGCATTTTGGTGGAATATCGCTAGGATATGCCATCAATGTCCAATAGGTGTGGGTCCCAAAGGTGACACCAATGCGTATCTCTAGAGCTAGGCATTCAAAGCCAGAGGAGAGTGTACTGCTCGTTCGCTGTCCATTCACTTCCATAGGACTCCTGAAAAGAGCCTAGGACTCCCTTAGAGGTGAATAAAGAGTGCACTGCAAAAGCGCAGCCCTCTCTCAATTCACCTCTGTGGGTGTTCCGGAAATAGCTGAGCCGGCGCTCTGCTATTTTCGTTACTCTGTTACTCCCATAGAAATGAGGGGATGGTGACCGTGCTTTTGCAGTTCGCCCTTGTTCACTTTGCGGGCCCTGTTGTAGAGAAGGGTGTGAGACCTGCACCTGTCAGGCATTGGTGAAAGTGTGAGATGGGCCAACCCATTTAAACCTCTTTTGTCTAGAAATGCTACGCCATTTTTTTTTTTTATGCCACCTCCTACTGCAGTTAGTTTGCAACTTATTTTTCTGACATTTTAAAGTGGCATTGATAAGTATGGAGTGAAACTAATTAAGGCCTGTTTCACACTTGTGGCATCCCAGTTTTGAGATCCGACAGAGGATCTCAAAACCAGGCCAAAACGGATCAGTTTTGTCCCCCTTCATTGTCAATGGGGACAAAACTGATCAGGTTAGCAAATAAAACAGATCTGGGACCCATTGACTGTCAATGATTTTCAAACTGGATCCGGTTTCTTCAGATTTGATTTAATACAACCAGATCCAGCCGAAACAGAGCCATCAGGATGTAATTAAATTACACTGATCCGTTTAATTCCAGTTTTGAGATCCTTTGCCAGATCTCAAAATCGGAATGCCTCAATGCACGTGTGAAAACAGACCTAACATCTATGTTAGTGTAAAAATGCAAAAGCCACCGTTTTTTATTGCAGATCAAAAAAACCCTTTTTTTATTTTTGGAGAACAATGATTAATAAATTCCCCCATGTGTTTTTTTTTTTTTTTTCCTTCATAGCTGATGGAGTTGCTCTAGGGGCTGCGGCATCAACATCACAGACAAGTGTTCAGCTTATTGTATTTGTGGCCATCATGTTGCATAAGGTAAGTGTTTACCCCCCGATAGTTATCCTCATCATTTATCTGGACTACTTACATGAAGAAATGATGAATATAGCATTGTCTGCTTTACCAGGACCTGGCAACGTGTGGCTCTACAGCCAGCTAAGCGCAGCCGCTATGGGATGGACTGCTCTGTGCTTGGTAAGCTGTGAGGAGGCCATGGCACTCATTAGAGCACTGCAGCCTCTTCAAACAGCTGATGGATCTGCCGATCTGATATTCATGGCCTATCCTTTAACAGGTTACCATGATAGCAAGAGGCCTAGCAAAAGCCCCATATCTGCTGTAGGCAAAAAAGCTTGGTTCCTAATTACAAAAATAGGCCAATATGGAGGTTAATTTGAAGTAAAATTATTTTATTATAAAATAATAGTTATATGTAAAAATGTGACTATTGTTCCCCCCAAAAAAAATTACATTTCCAGTTTTGCCCGATACATGCAGCTGCATGATTTCAGGTTTGCATGCTGCAGTCTCGTTTTTTTTTCCTTGCTCGTTTCTGACTTTACCTTGACTGTCATCTACCAGAGCCTTCCATTAGATGGGTCTGTGGTGCTCTCAGCCTGTCACATGGTTGCAAAATCTGCCTACGACTCCATATTTTTAAATTACACGCAATGAAGCTGCACTTCCTGCTGTCACTGCCGCAAAAGAACAGAAAAATGTCAATGTTTTTAGGCAATTCTGCACATATTGGTCCATTAATGTTTTCCTGACTTTCTTCTAGGCTCCGGCTGCGTTTGGCTTGGTTTCTTTCCTTATGCATGCGGGATTAGAGCGAAATCGCATCAGGAAGCATTTGCTGGTATTTGCTCTGGCAGCTCCTGTACTATCAATGTTGACATACTTGGGATTAAGTAAGGTAAGTCACCTCGATAATAGGTTTACAGCGTATTGCAGAGGTCATTGATCAGCTTCTGTCCGGATCGTATAGAATCATATGCCAATAATGTAAATAACTAAAGTGCATATCTAGATTCCATTACACATTCACTGTTACTCTTTACCTAGAAGGGATGTCACAAATCTCTAAAAAAATGTTATTTTACACCTCATGAACGGAGTGGCCGTTTTATTAGAGACCCTTGCCGTTTCTCGATTGGAGCTTTTCTGAACGGAAATGAGACACACGACCTCAGATTGCAGCGTAAAATGAAGGGAGTAAGGTTTCTGTGGATCATTTTCAGTATGAATCTACATTAGAATGGAAGAATCGAGCGATCTGAGCGACTTCGAAAGTGGCATAGTCATTGGTTGTCGATTGGCCAGGGCCATTATTTCATAGGCCGCCAACCTGGTGGGGTTTTCTTATGCAACAGTGTCGAGAATATACTGAGAATGGAATGACTGAGGAAAAATACACAGAGAAAGAAGATCCTGCAGAAGTAAATGGTTAATCAACAAAAATGGGGGTCAGAGGAGGATATGAAGAATCATTCTGACGAACAGGCGAATACAATGCTGGTGCTCTAACTAAGGGGCTATTGAGATGCAGACAGAATTTGGTGGCCATTCGGAATCTGCCTCACATTGTTTTTAACGACAGGCTGCTCTCTGGTTCATGTGGCCGTGGTTTTGTCCTGCAACTGCATCAAAAAGGGCAGATCCTTTCTTGGTTTGGTTGTGGCCATAAACCATGGCCTCTCATTAAAAACAATGAGAGGCGAATTTGTGCAGCTGCCCTGCGGCTTTTTGGGGTGGAATCTGCAAACACACAACTTTACCGTACGTAGCACAGATGGATTTTAACAGCAGAAGACCAGTTCAGGTGTCACTGCTGTCTAAGGGAAGCAGAAAAGTCAAAGAGCACAAAAATTGGATCACTGAACATTGGAAAAACCTGACCTGGTCAGAAGAATCCAGGGTTCTGTTGCGCCATGCTGCTAAGAGGGTCAAAATTTGGCACATGCTGTATGAATTGATGAACCGTTCCTGTCAAGTGTCAGTTGTTCAGGCTGGTGGAATGTAGGTAATGTATTCTTGGCACACCTTGGGTCATCTGATGGGTGGACGTCTAGAGGGTAGGCCGACCAAGTTCATTCCTTCATGGCAGCGGTTTAACCTATGGCTGAAATATAATATTGTTTAGCCATGGGTTGGTTCCAGGAACATAACAGCCAGTTTTCCTTGCTCCCCTGGCGTTTACATTCTAAAGATTATAATACTACGGAGCATCTCAGGGATGAGTAAGAACTGGTTGTTCAGACTAGGTCAGTCCTATTTTGTAGAAAAATGCTCCAGGAAATGAAAAACAGGATTTCATAAAAACACATTCTTTATTGTATAGCCATAAAAATCCAATGACACAGTCCCCAGATAAACAATCCAAAGGGCTACGCGTTTCAAACCAGTGTGCGCCAGTTCTTACGCAAAGCAACCAGATGTAACCCCCATCAGCACCTCCATCTGATTCATAGAAACTGTGAGAAGCTATCCTGTCTGCATGGGCAGATATTCCAGCAGAACGATTTCAACACCTAGTGAAGTCTATGCCACGACGAATTGCTGCAGTTCTGAAGGCCAAAGGAGGTCTAAGTGTGTTACTAGATGAGTGTCTCCAATAAAGTGGCCATTCCCTGTATTGTAATGATAGTGTAAGCTATATCACGATTGAGCACGTACTATAATGTCAACTTGTGTTCTCTTCACAGAGCAGTAAAGAGGCACTCTCCGAGGTTAACGCCACGGGAGTTGCAATGCTTTTCTCTGCTGGGACCTTCCTCTATGTTGCCACAGTTCACGTCCTTCCAGAAGTTGGCGGAATGGGACACAGCCACAAGCCAGAGTCTGGCGCAGCTAAAGGACTGAGCCGCATGGAAGTATTTGCCTTAGTTGTGGGATGTTTAATACCTCTGGTCTTATCTATAGGACATCAGCACTGAAGTCCACGTCTGCGTGATCTAAACCTAATTACACTGGACAAATGCGAGGACCTTCTAAGACCGGCGTCTGTTAAAATGAGTTATCGTGTAGTTGAAAATGACTGTTCTGGATTTGGACTATCCTGCCGGGGTGATTATTGTCTAACAGTTCAGTGACACCCCGCATGTACGCTTTTTTTTTTTTTTTTTTTTTTTTTTTTTTTTTAGAATAATAATGATCCGTTGTTAATGTTGGGATTAGGTGCTTTCAGGAGTGATGACATGAAGAGAATGGAAACTTCAAATTCTCTTATTTCCTCGAATTTTCCTCTCTGCTACACCATATTCTCCTTTGAGGGTTCCCAATTCCTCTCAGAAATATTTTATGACACAGGAGATGTGAGCAGCTGCCTATGGGGTGGATTAACCAGCATGATCGATGCCATTTGCCAAGGCTTCCTCCTTACTATATTCTATCGAGGTCTTGAAATTTGAAGAATATCTGGCAAGATATTCACCTTCCACTTCTACCACGTCTATTTGCCGCAGTTTACATGCTGCCCATGGATATAGCAGCTGCCTGTCACAGTATGAGCTTGCTTGCAAATACACATGCGGAAAAATCTGCGTCGTATGAACTACAATCTGGAATTAATTTAACCTTTTGGAGCAAGAAAACCGCACGGAAATCCACCATATGTATGAACGTACCGTTAGAAATAGTTTTATTACCTATGACATATTAATTCTGGTGAACCTTTCCTTAGGGTTTTACCATTTTTCTCAGATTTCTTCTGGAAATGTATGAATTAATCTACAACAGGGTGGTACCACTCTGCTTGTCCATAACTTTTGAGCCTATACAGTTTAACATCATAGTATAGGACAGTGCCCCACAATGGGAATAGTAACGCCCAGTCCTCAATTTATACCATTAATACCATTCCAAGAGGTATAACAGAGGAACGACAGAACGTAGAAATCCAAGAAATGATTCTCCACAATTGTTTTATGAAAAATTGCAAGTATATATAAGAGAGATGTCAGGAGAGCCGAGTCATTTTATAATGTAATGAGGTAAATGGATTGGCATCAAAGCAATCACATGTATTATCCCCCGGACAGGTCGTAATTTTAGTGCAAGAGGATGCCCCTTCATTGCCCCTGACAGCAGTGTTTTACGTGAAGTATTTCTGATTGTGACTTGTCAGTGTTTATAAGTTGGCATCGTCTGACCTTCTAAAATTCAGTATCCATTTGCTTGTGGGGAATACGTTTTTTGGGGGCAGTCTATTAGCTTTGTTTGTCATTGCCGCCAGCTTCCTCATTCTTGTCAAATAATGGTTGCTGTTACCAGTGTGATTTGTTGTTAAAGGGAACGTGTCATCAGAAAATGACCGAATGTTTAAATCGCATTTTTGTGTTAAAGGGGTATTCCCATCCCATACAATAGGGGCATATCGCTAGGATATGCCCCCGTTGTCTGATAGTTGCGGGTCCCAGCTGTGTCAGAGCTGTGGCTGGAGGACCCCCGGGTCCGTTCACCACCTAGCACTGTTCCCCACTGCTCCCATACAAGTGAATGGGAGCACACCGCGCATGCGCGGCCACTGCTCCCATTTATTTCTATGGGGCAGGCGGCCCCATTGAAATAAATGGAGGGTGGCTGCGCATGCACAGTGCGCCCTCCATTCATTTCCTGCTTTATTCTCGGTGTAGGTGCAGGTCCCAGAGGTGGGACCCGCACCTATCAGACAATAGGGGCATATCCTAGCGATATTCCACCCATTGTATGTGATGGCAGAACCCCTTTAAACATGTGTTTTTAGAATTTTTGGTGGTTATTTCATTTTTATTTTTTTTTATTACCATGTCACAATCTGTTTAAAAAAATGTATATAGTCACACTGGCCACTAGGTCTAATAAAAGGCCATGTTTCCTGTTCAGTACAGTAGTCATTATCGTTATCCATGCTCGCAGGACAAGTGACACCTCTATATAGATAAGAGGATTCACCATTCACAATAGGTGATATCACAGCTTATCTGCTCCCTCCTGATGTCTGCACAGGTCACAAGGCGTGTCTGGGAAAACTCTCCGATAGAAGCCAGTGGGGTCACAAAGGTGCTCTGAATACTAATATATTTTAGGTCTAGTGGCCAGTGTGAAAATTGCAGGATGACATAAGTTTAGTTTTTTTTAATATAATAACAGAAAAAATAAAGAAGAAAAAATCACCAAGAATGCTAAAAAAACCAAACGCCAAATGTTTAACATAAAAAGATGGTTTAAACAATAGGTCACATTCCCTTTAGAATTCTCCAAATATCCTTGCGTCCAAGTCTTAACTAGAAATGGGAAAAAATATTGTGTACATTTTATTTTTGCCATTGGTGAAGCATCGATTGCATTTAATAGCCAAATGGCTAATCACATGCACACAGTGAAGGCCATTGGTCACCGGTGGCATTAGTTTGTATTTCATGGCTCAATAATTTCATTGTTTCCCAAGTGCGGCGGCCATTTGTTGACACCTGTCTCTTACTCTGTTCATAAAGGTACCAGATACAGTGGTTTCCGTGACATATCAGTTTTGACTATAGCATTGTATTACTGTCCATAAGTAGAAGTAGTGTCCTGTGACGTGTCGTATCTGGGTCTGTCTTCATACGTGTCACCTCATCTGAAGCAGGATGCGGACTGCAATTCGGAACAAGACAGAAGAGCGCGATTTTCCTAAAAAATCCTTGACTGCTTTCTGCCTGCGTATATTATGGCTCTGGATTGTATTGACTTATTAATGTGCAATATCGACTGGCTTTATCCAGCGATTGTCACTCGAGCCCCGAGGAAGGAAGTGAACTCATTCGTCAGCTCTGCTCCAGAAGGACAAATACGCTTTGAAAGCTCAAAAAAAATCTCCCTTGGTTTGGAGTCCCTGGTTATTTCTGGCCAGAAACTCAATTTTTTTATGTACATGAAATCATTCCAACATTAACTGCCTTATTTCTTTCTTTTTTTTTCAATTTAATTGTGAATAGTAAATTGATTTTTAACTATACATTTTATGTATAATGTTCTTTTACTTGATTAAATGTTAAATCATCAAAATCAATCAATCTGTGTGTCTCTATTTCCTTTAAAGCGTAGACTCACCTTTTGGACACCCTGTTCTATCTAGATATATTATACTTGTATGGACACCCTGTTCTATCTAGATATATTATACTTGTATGGACACCCTGTTCTATATAGATATATTATACTTGTATGGATCCTGAGTTATAACTCCGAGCACATTACTGAAGGATAGACAAGAAATCTCTCTTCCAAATCTGCAGCGCCATCCCACAGACTCCGATAGTCGTTTGACATTTGTCAGATGTCATTCCCCTGGTCTGATTAGATCATTGTCTCTCTCGTGATCCACGAGGGTAAAAAGAATAGTCCCCGATGATGAAATTTGCTAAAAGAAAAGCAAGTTGTCTCATCACGCTTGTGGTTTCTGCAGATCTTACATCCTCAGCTCTGATATATGAACACATAACAGAGCAAATCCACATCAGATGGACTGTGACTACTAGTCTTCTACAGCCACTTTTATAGCTATGGACTGTTGCCCTGATGACACCAGTCTTCCGAAATGATACTTGGTGCATGTGAAGAGACTTATTACAGGTTCATGATACGAATGTGCTGCCACACTACAGTAGATACATATATAGAGTTCCATGGATCTCTGGATTAGCAGGGCTCAGCATAAGACGTCGTTCACACTTCAGTGTTTGGTCAGTGATTTGTGAGCCAAAACCAGAAGTGAAGCCTACACAGAGATAAGGTATAATGGAAAGATCTGCACCTGTTCTGTAGTTTTGACCAGCACCTGGTTTTGGCTCACAAATCACTGACCAAAAACTGAAGTGTGAACAAGACCTAAGGCCTCAGTCAAACATCCATATATTGTATCTGTGTCTGATCCAATTTTTTTGTAGATTGCACACAGACCCCTTCATTTCCATGGGTCTGCAAAAACAAAACAAAAAAACGGACATGTAATCTATGTGCTGTCCTTATCCTTGTGTCTGTTCGAAAATTATAGAACGTGTCCTATTGTCTGCATTGCAGACAAGAATAGTCATTTCTATTGATGTAAACAGTAAGTGTTTGTGTTTTGCAGATCTGTGGTTTGCAGACTGCAATACAGACATGGTTATGTGCATGAGGCCTAACCTCAGGGATCGGGTGGGCACCTTCCTTCTATCTGAAAATATCATTTTTTAACTTGTTAGAAGATTTGGATTGCCCGATGATCGAGCGTTTGCTTGTTCATGTGGCAATCGGCGACAGTATCACACTGCAAGATGATCACTAACAAGCATTTATGCGAACGCTCATTAGCAATTATCTGCCAAAAATCTGGCAGTGTAATACAGGTTTTAGTCTCCTGAGATAATTGGTTAGATTGCGTTCAGTTTCTAAGCTTACGAGATAACTCGTGGAGAACATGTCTGCGGCCTTTTGGAACCTAAACAGTTTACTTTAGTGTGTACTTTTCTGATCATTGCTCCAGGATCGGATTGAGAACTCAAATTGGCCCTGGGAAAAAAAAATGTAGACGTGGCCCCATGTTATAGGGGGAACCAAACTGGTAGAAGATGTGGCCAAGTAGGTAGGCAGTTTTTATTGATTCATTTTGGAATGTATATGCCTTTTCACTATTTTTATTCTTTAGCGAAATGAAGCAACAAAAAAAACATAAATCAGCAATTTTTATTATTTTTTTCCATTACAGCATTCACTGTATATAGGTCCTGGTATACAGAGATGTATCTGTAGATACCAGTATATTGTACTGTATTGTACATTTAGTGAGAGAAATTTAAAAGACTGCCTAAATTTAAAATATACAGGGGAATCCCCATACATTGTCAGAATGCTAACAGTGTGTGGGGATACCCCCAATGATGACTGTATATATTGAAATACACATACTGTACATGGAGTTAGCATGGGACTTCCAGAGCAGTGAACTCAATATATGGAGTCAGGCAGGGGACTGTGATGTCACATTGCTGCCGGCCCACTGCATATAAAAGGCCCGGTGATGAACATTGCCAATCTGCACATGCATTGCTTGTTCCTAAAAGGGGTATTCCCATTTCAGACAATGGGAGCATATCTCTAGGATATGCCCACATTGCCTGATGGGTGTAATTTTCACCTCTGGGACCCAGGTTTCACCTCTTGTCAACAGAGCCTTGAAAATCACAGAGGGCGCACTGCGCATGCGCGGTGGCCCCCCATCCATTTCCATGGGGCCACCGAAAATAGCACTGGCTGGGCTATTTCCGTCGGCTCCATAGAAATGAATGGGAGCTGTGGCCGCCATTGCCTGAGATGGAAATACCCTATAGGGGTTGTGCAAGAATTGAGGGCAAGGGGAGGTTGGCAACCACCCAATTCTGTGGGACCAGCAAAGGGAAGCTTACTTACCTGCTTCCCAGCGCCGGCTCCCCAATCCTTCTCTTGCAGGCCTGCGACACTCCTCTGGCCTCCAGCAATATCCTGTGATTGGCTGCAGCGATGTCAAACTAGATGTTGAAAGTGCTGGAATCCAGAGGAGCATCGCAGGCCCACAAGAGAAGGAGGGTAGAAGCTGCCACCGGGAAGCACCCCCCCCCCCCCTTCTTGCACATCTCCTTTAATATGTGGATCTGGTTGAATTGATCAGATATTTTTGCTGCTCACAGAAAGAAAGTCTGAACTGTTCAGGGTTAATTTAATTATTCATATTAATGGATGGACTGAAGTCGGCACTAGTGTAGAGTGCTTATAGATATTTACACAGGGATATGCAGCCTTCACTGCGGCCCAAGATCTGATTAGGAGCATCAAGGACTCCAGTATCTGCATTAGACTGGGCTCACCCTAGCAGTCAGTTTTATACTGGCGACTGATCATAAATCATGCAGCTATTTAATCAGGTATGTGGTCTGAATAAAAGGTGCGGTCATTTATCTCAGAGTTTTGACTGTCAAATATTTGCTCTTTATTGAGCGCTTATGGACAATACAGCAGATCGGCTGGTGGTCAATAACTGATGCTTCATGCAGCAATGATCTCTGTTATGGGGATGAACTGTCGCCTTACAGTTTCCTTTGCCGGGAGCACATCCCCTGTAAACTATGATTTTTGATGTCACATGAACGGTTTGCCCTTCTGTTGGGAGATTAGCGCCATGTTTACAAGGGGCAGCGGTCAGGAACAATCGGTTTTCATTCCCAATCATTGGCCTGGGTAAAAGGAAAAGCTCTTCAGGTTATTAAAGTGCCATCCCCATGACTTGTATGTTTTACTTTCAGTATAAGGGCTCATGCACACGAACATTGTTTGGCATCCAAGACAAATTTTTTGCGGCTCGGTTGCGGACCCATTTACTTCAACGGGACGCAAGAGATGTGGACAGCACTCCATGCGCTGTCCACACCGGTAGCTCAGTTCCATGGTCCTGGCCTGAACATGTCCTATTTTATATGTATGTATGTGTGTGTGTGTGTGTATATATATATATATATATATATATATATATATATATATATATATATATATATAATTAAGCATTTCTATTATGGGCAGCCCGTTCCGTTCTGCAAATTGTGGAACGCACACGGGCGCAAAATACGGAGCAGTCATGTGCATGAGCCCTAAGACTGTGTATACTGTGTATCAGTATAACAGTTCGCTAATTTTATCTCCTTGCCAAAGATACATTAACAAAAAAGAAAATAAATTGCTGCATAGGCTTTAAAAAAAAGTAGCAAAAAAGGGGGCACTTGACTTTTTTTTTTACACTAAACTGCTGATAGTAAATTACCCCCATTATCTTAAATTACAATAGTTTTCACTCCACTCAACACTGGGTGTGGTGGAGCTGGGGCAGGAAACTGGCAGAAATGATGCTTGACATCTACTCCAGTCAGGGGTTCGAGTAGATTTCACTCCAAGCACAAGAATGGGCACAGGGTCTGCGCCTTGCCATAAATTAGGCACAGCCTCCCGCAGCACAGGGGATATCAAAGACAAGCTTAAACCAATGGTCTCTCTGATAAATGACCCCCAATGTATGTGTAAACCTGGAAGATCCAGTGGTAGGGGAGAAGAAAAGGAAGGACGCGAAAGAGGAGTATGCATATTACTGTGGTATTTGGTTCTCCTAGGGCAGTATATTGTGCTGCACTGTGGTATTTGGTTCTGCTGGGCAGTATATTGTGGTGCGCTGTGGTATTTGGTTCTGCTGGGGCAGTATATTGTGCTGCTCTGTGGTATTTGGTTCTGCTGGGCAGTATATTGTGGTGCGCTGTGGTATTTGGTTCTGCTGGGGCAGTATATTGTGCTGCTCTGTGGTATTTGGTTCTGCTGGGGCAGTATATTGTGCTGCACTGTGGTATTTGGTTCTGCTGGGGCAGTATATTGTGCCGCACTTTGGTGTTTGGTTCTGCTGGGGCAGTATATTGTGATGCACTGTGGTATTTGGTTCTGCTGGGGCAGTATATTATGCTGCACTGTGGTATTTGGTTCTGTTGAGGCAGTAGATTATGCTGCACTGTGGTATTTGGTTCTGCTGGGGCAGTATATTGTTCTGCACTGTGGTATTTAGTTTTGCTGAGGCAGTATATTGTGCTGCACTGTGGTATTTGGTTCTGCTGGGGCAGTATATTATGCTGTACTGTGGTATCTGGTTCTGCTAGGGGAGTATATTGTGCTGCACTGTGGTATTTGGTTCTGCTGGGGCAGTATATTATGCTGTACTGTGGTATCTGGTTCTGCTAGGGGAGTGTATTGTGCTGCACTGTGGTATTTGGTTCTGCTGGGGCAGTATATTGTGATGCACTGTGGTATTTGGTTCTGCTGGGGCAGTATATTGTGCTGCACTGTGGTATTTGGTTCTGCTGAGGCAGTATATTGTGCCGCACTGTGGTATCTGGTTCTGCTAGGGGAGTATATTGTGCTGCATTGTGGTGTTTGGTTCTACAGGGAAGCATTTTGTACTGCACTATGGTATTGTTGACCTCTGTCATTTTGGATTCACCTACAAAATGGGAGTACTTTTAGTTTTGTTTTCCAGGACCACTTTAAATTCCCAGTCCCAGTCCTGTACATGAGGATTCGGACATTACAAAATGTCTTTTATTTCTCACATATTAGCCTCCTTTTTGTTTACAGTAGAATTTTCCCCTGAGATCTTATTTTACTGTAACTCTGATTCCGTTTTCCTCCATGATTGAACATCCATCTTTTCATTGCATTAAATGCATTTAATTTTTAATATCAAAATAATTTTTTTGCATTTAGATTGTCATAAATTATTGCCATGCTAAGAGTTTGAGGATACAGACTATAGATATGTTTATATTATCCAAAATCTCCTCTTAAAGGGAACCTGTCATCAACTTTATGGTGACCTCACTGAGGGCAGCATAAAATAATGACAAAAATGCTGATTTCAGCGATGTGTCACTCATGAGCTAATAGTAAGTAGTTCACGAGAACCAGCATCATAATCATTGCTGCCCAGTCCTGGTTATTCATAATCACCTGCACCCCTACCCATCTGCTGATTATTGGCAGTTCTCTCCTAGAAAGAAAGGGAGAAAACTAGGTAGAAGCCTGTCAGCCATCAGCAGGTGGGTGGAGAAAGCAGGAATTTATGAATAACCATAACTCTTCTCAGGTGGCCAGGACTCTTTTCCAGGCCTAGTCTGCAGTGATTGTGATGTTGGTTCTCAGCAACCACTTACTTTTAACTTATAAATGACAGATCGCTGAAATCAACTCGCCTGTCCCTACTTTATAGTGCTGTTAGTATGGGCAGCATAAAGTTGATGACAGGTTCCCTTTAAATGTCAGGTACAGTTGGGGTGATCCTAAAAGTTGTCTACTAAAGTCAAAAGTTAGTTGGAGACACCGACACCAGCTTCCTGGAACAAAAGCCCGCTACAGCGTTTTCAGGGCACTGCTATGATGTGTGATGGTGGACGCTTGGCCTAATTATTGTAGATCTCAGACGTACCACAGTCCTGCAGATACCATTACAAAATATATTCAGACATTATTGTGTTGCCCCCTACTCCGGCCTGACCTACATCAGTGGCAGAAGATTAAAGGGTTTGCCCAGGCTCTAGTCATCAATAGTAAATTGGTGCCACCCCCAAAAATCTGCTGTTTTTGGTAATGGAAATTACACAGTGGATGGAGCCGATTGGGCTGCAGCGGTCAGCACTAATACTATCTGTACGCTTACTATCAGTGCTAAGCACTGCAGTCCTGATCTTCTCCCTGTTTTCCCAGTGTGTTTAGGCTACTTTCACACTAGTGCTAATATTTTCCGGTGCTGAGATCCGTCATAGGGTCTCAATACCAGAAAAAATTTCTCCTGTTTTGTCTCCATTCATTGTCAATGGGGACAAAACGTAACTGAACAGAACGGAGTGCTCCAAAATGCATTCTGTTCCATTCTCAAACCGGAGAGCATGCTGCGGTTTGCTTTCCGTCCTGGGATGCGGAGCAAAACGGATCCGTCTTGTCCCACAATGCAAGTCAATGGGGATGTATCCGTTTTCTCTGACACAATACAAAACGGATTCGTCCCCCATTGACTTTCAATGGAGTTCATGATGGATCCGTCTGGTATGTTAAAGATAATACAACTGGATCCATTCATAACTGATACAGATGGTTGTATAATCAGTAACAGAAACGTTTTTGCCGAACCCTGCCGGATCCAGCAAAAACGCTAGTGTGAAAGCAGATCATGGCAGCAGCGTTCAGTCCTGGCAGCAAGTTAGACAGTAGACAGAGACATTTAGGGCACAGGTGTGGATCATGGCTGCAGTCAGAGGAGTAACTACCATAGCGGCAGACCATTTGACTGCTATGGGGCCCAGTCTTAGTGGGATTATCTACTCTTCTACTGGAGGTGAAAACCTGGTCAGGACTCTACCCTCTAAAGGAACAACTTTTAGCAAATGAAGCAGTGGAAAAATGGTCCAAAGGTCATTGAAAAGGGTTTAGGCAGAAACCCTTCAGTCCTATGTGGTGGTTTCATCCTTGCTATTTGGCCTTACTTCTCTAGGTACGCCACTGGCTGCAGCGGTCAGCCCTGGCAGCAAGTTAGACAGTGATTAGGGCACAGGAAAGGGTGCATTCACATCACCGTTTAGCTTTCCATTCTTCTGATCCGTCAGAAGAAGAGAGAGAGAAAAAAATGGATTCTGTTGCATAAGTTGTCATCCCTTTGCAGCATTCCTGCATGCAGTACTTTTTCTTTCCATCTAAAAAAATGGATCTCAGACAGAAATGGCTCAAACAGATGACAACTGATACAACAGGATTCTGTAAAAAAAACAGATTCTATGTAAACCTATGCATATGATGCAACCGGTTCCATTTTTTACAGGATCCTGTTTTTCTCTCTTCTTCTGACGGATCAGAAGAACGGAAACCTAAACGTTGATGTGAACTCTGCCCAAGAACCGAAGGGCTGGGGTTGTTAGAAACAATGCCTCTGTATGACCGCACTCATCTTCACACAATATTAGAATAAAATGATAGTTAAACTTTAAGTTCAGAAGTTCTCTCTCGCTTCTTGATGTGCTTTAAAAATTGCTTGCAAAAAAAAAATCAATAAAAAGAGAATTGATTAAAAAAAAAAAAAAGAAAAAAGATGTTTTCGGGAACAAGCCAGCATTTGGACTGTGACCTCCACCTCCAGAGAGTGCCTGCGGTGTTTTACTGGTGGTGCACACATGTGGTCTGTAGTGCCTTTCTATGTGTCCCCCAGGGGCAGTGACAGCTTGTATTTAAAGATTAATGACACTCTGCCCGACTTAGTCTGAAATATATTCGCTCCAGTTTGCTGCAAGACTGATCTTCCAGGTCTATCGGAGCGTTCACGTCAGGCTTGTTCTAGAAGTGCCAGCAGCTCTTAGGCTACACTTATATGGAGACATCAGGCACACTGGCAGCTCGGGGGGGTGCAACAACAGTAGTGAAACCTCCTTCCTTTCTGTTTCACAGGCTCACTTGCTGCACAGTAAGAGCTAGAGGCGGTTATTGCATGTTAGAGGCAAGACAGGCCGGGTCACAGGTTATGGAACCTATTAGGATGATGCTATAGGGCAAAACTTGGGTTTGTATGCACTTTTGTAAAATTGATGCACAGTACAGATGAGCTCAACGATTCGTATGGGAATATATAGGCACTACATGGCATCATTAATACTGTATAGGAATATATACACACTGCATGGCATCATGGATACTATATGGGAATATATACACACTGCATGGCATCATGGATACTATATGGGAATATATACACACTGCATGGCATCATGGATACTATATGGGAATATATACACACTGTATGGCATCAATTATACTGTATGGGAATATATAGCCACTGCATGGCATCATTAATACTGTATGGGAATATATAGGCACTGCATGGCATCATTAATACTGTATGGGAATATATAGGCACTGCATGGCATCATTGATACTGTATGGGAATATATAGGCACTGCATGGCATCATTAATACTGTATGGGAATATACAGGCACTGCATGGCATCATTAATACTGTATGGGAATATATAGGCACTGCATGGCATCATTAATACTGTATGGGAATATATAAGCACTGCATGGTATCATTAATACTGTATGGGAATATATAGGCACTGCATGGTATCATTAATACTGTATGGGAATATATAGGCACTGCATGGCATCAATTATACTGTATGGGAATATATAGGCACTGCATGGCATCATTAATACTGTATGGGAATATATAAGCACTGCATGGTATCATTAATACTGTATGGGAATATATAGGCACTGCATGGCATCATTAATACTGTATGGGAATATATAGGCACTGCATGGCCTCATTAATACTGTATGGAAATATATAGGCACTGCATGGCATCATTAATACTGTATGGGAATATATAGGCACTGCATGGCGTCATTGATACTCTATGGGAATATATAGGCACTGCATGGCATCATTAATACTGTATGGGAATATATAGGCACTGCATGGCATCATTAATACTGTATGGGAATATATAGGCACTGTATGGCATCATTAATACTGTATGGGAATATATAAGCACTGCATGGCATCATTAATACTGTATGGGAATATATAAGCACTGCATGGTATCATTAATACTGTATGGGAATATATAGGCACTGCATGGTATCATTAATACTGTATGGGAATATATAGGCACTACATGGCGTCATTAATACTGTATGGGAATATATAGGCACTGCATGGCATCATTAATACTGTATGGGAATATATAGGCACTGCATGGTATCATTAATACTGTATGGGAATATATAAGCACTGCATGGTATCATTAATACTGTATGGGAATATATAGGCACTGCATGGCCTCATTAATACTGTATGGAAATATATAGGAACTACATGACACTCTTATAATTTTTTTTAAATGATGGGGGTGTCAGAAGAAACTTTTGCATGGGGCACCAATAAACCTAAGGCCGTCCTTGTTCATGCAAATCGATTTGCTCATCCCTAGTGCACAGTTTGATGTTTCTTTGCAAAGATTTAGAATCCTTCTGCAAACATGGTAATACAAGCAGTAATATTGTGCTAGACTTGTACGTGCTTCGGGCTAGGCGGCTGGGTCAGATTACAGAAATAAACACAGGTTCTCATCTAATCCAAACCGTACGCCTTGCTGAGGGAAACCCTAAAGTGTATGATATCCTTATAACACAGTCTGAGCATGAACTGATGACTGCTACTTCACAGGTGCTGTTGGCTGCAGAAGGACAAGAAGAGTAAATGAGGAGGATATGTAAACCTGAGGAGGATGCTGGAGGTCAGGACAGCAATGCAGAAGTTACTTGGACATAGTGACCATGGTGCATTTGGTGACAGACTGCACTCTCCCCTTCAAGCTGATCGCTGGCTCCCGGCTCTTTGTGTCATTAGACAGATGATCTGAGATGGCCGTGAACTTTCATTTACTGAGGCATGTATTGACTCAGCAGAGCAGCTATTGATTGAAAGTGGAACCTTCCCATCACTCTCCTCTGCCCCGTCCGCCTCCCTTCAGTTCATGGTTCTAATTATTGCTTTATTATATGAAAACACCCACCGTGCACTCGCTTCTAGCATCCCTTTTTAATTCCATTTCATCCGTCCTTTTATTCTGTCAGTTCCCAGTCACCCTCCCTCCCTTTCTCTCCCTCCCTTTCTGTCTGTATCCTCTCCGTCCCCCCACCCCACAGCCAGACCATAACATCCGATTGTCCTCTGGCAGCCTTAGTTAGGACCACGCCTGGAAGAAGATGTTCACCTCTAAGTCAAGCTCTGTTTCTCCTTCTCCATCAATGGACCAGACAGACACAGACAATCTGGATATTAGAACTAAGGTGCAGCTTCAGGGCGTGCTGTGGAAAAGACCTTTTGGGCGACAATCAACTAAATGGTCCAAGAGGTAAGTTCAGGGATAGAGGATAAATCATTTTAAGACAAAGCCCATGCTGTGCTTGAAGTAGGCAATTGATATAAAATGAATATGTGACCCCGATTTTACAGGATCAGTAAAGTGAGATGTACATTTTTTACTTGTTGCAGGTTTTTTATAATAAAGGACAGCTTTCTGCTTTATTATGCAGAGAATGAAAGGCGAAACTTTGAAAGCAACAAATATTTTAACATACATCCCAAGGTAAGCATTAGCAACTACTGAGAAGCCCTTAAACACGGCTAGAAATCTCAATGTTGTGTTGACCATTACGTAGTTGCTACACATTGACATATTTAAACGGAATCTATCACTTTGAACATAGTGTCTGAGCTGCAGGCACCTTGTATATAGAGCAGGACGAGATGAGCAGATTGATATATAGTTTTATGGGAAAAGATTTCAGCAAAATGTGCATTTCATTCATTGAAATTCCTGCTGAAGTTCAGGAGGAGGTCCTGTCAGTGATTGACAGCCTTCCCTCTATGATTGTATATACAGAGAGAGCTGTCAGTCACTGATAGGACCACCTTCTTGACTTCAAAGCTCAGAAGGAGCAGAGATATAAATGAATGAAATCAGGGGCGGATTGGCCATAGACCTTACAGGGAAATTTCCCAAAGGGCCACCTGAGCCCTCCTCACGGTCGGCCAGTTGAAGTTTTTGGGAATGTATTTTGTGATGCACTGTGGTATTTGGCTCTGTTGGGGTGGTATAATGTGCCACAACATGGTATTGCTGATCCTGCCTTCCATCAATTTGGATCAGACTACAAAACGGGGCCACTTTTAGTATTTTTTCCAGGGCCACTTTAAGTTCCCAGTCTGCCCCTGAATGAAATACAGGTTTTACAAAATCTTTTCCTGGAAATCTATATATCAATCCTGCTGTAACCTACTCTTAGCAGATTACTCAGCATTTTCATGGTGACCGGTTCCCTCTAAGGTCTGATTGATGACAGCTCTTATGATCTTTATCTATACAGCCATATGCAAAAGTCTATTAAAGTCTCATTATCTATGTTGCATCATTTTGATTTTTCAGGTTATAGTAATTGATTCTTGGTAATATTTGTATACAGTTATACAGCAGCATTGGATAAAGGGGGATGCTGCCCTTGAGGATATATACCGTAGTTATGAGTCCTTATTTACAAGATTAACATCCATTTTCCAATTCTGACCAGATCACTGGCTCCTTTTACACGTGGCTGTCAGCCCCTGCATTGCGATCTCCGATACTTATACTTGTACTTTGCCATCCATTGTCAGACTGGGGTGCCTGGGGCCCAGTAGTAAAATTTATTTTGGGGGCTCACCGTACGGATACATTCAAATATTACCTTCTCACACAGCAGCAAGATGCTACCAGATGATTGAATATGGGGGTCCCTGCAGGAAGATAGGAGAAGGTAGGAGAAGAGGACACTGGTAGCTTTCCTCTATATCTAGAAGACATCTCAGCTCTGATCGTGTCTATAATAATAAACTGGGGGTTTCCTAGGTTTTTTATATGAACATAAGCTGGTTGAGGTGCTGTACAGTGAATATATGTATGTAGTGCAGTAAGTCTACTGTGCCACTTGTGCATAAGGGTGTGAGACCAGGGGCCCACCGGGGGATTCACCTGTACCTCTGTGGGCCAGTCAGAGCCTGTTGCCATCTTAGGACATAAGAGGTCCACAAAGCTGTGTAGTATAAGCCCACATTAGGGCTACCTTAGCTTATGTGTGCTTTTTACATAAGCAGTTACAACAGTTTTAAAAAAAAGTTTAAAAGTCAGTCCCATAATAGAACTAGAAAAATATGTTATATAATTAAACTTTGTGATTAAATAAAAATAAACCATTTTTATTCAATAAAAGTTATTAACATTGTTCTAACTAATAGAATATTGTAAGGCAAAAACAATAAAAAAAAATTGCTGTGATTCTTGACGCAGAAATTGGATTGGTCCTTAATGGGAATTTGTCACCACAATTCTGGATTATTATTTGCAGTCCCAAATCACAATTTTTGTTCTTGTTCCGCTGTGAGCGCTCAAAACTGGGCTGAAATACATAGTTGGGACTGCTGAGCCATTCTAACCTAATGGAGAGGACTCCAGCTTTTCCTGTATGAAATTGTGTACCAGGGAAACCTGTCAGTCACTCCATGTGGGTGGAGGAAGCAGGACTCACAAGCTATCTCTGGTAGCATTTATAACCCCTCTCCTATGCTGCCTGTCAGATAGGAGGTGTAGTAGAGCTGACAGATGTGTCTTTTGAACCCTTCGGGAAAGCATGTAGAAACTTTTGTTAAAAGTTAGGTGATATATAAGTTATATGATTATATAAGTCATCTAAAGTTTTTATGGTCAGATGTAGGCCATTATATTAGACAGTCTTTCATATTGCACTGTATAACCAAATACAGGTATGATTGGCAGGACTCTAGGCCTCGATCTGTCTCCTTTATGGATGTTTTAACTATTATTAAAATTATTTTGCATGTTTAACGTGTTTTCTTAGGGAGTGATACCGCTAAGTGGCTGCAGGGTGGACCCTAAAGAAGAACCTGGGATGCCATATGCCATTAAAATCTCCCATGATGATTTCCATGTATGTACAGCATTTACCTGTGTGTGATAAGATAAGGGATATCACGTTGTAGGCTCAGTATTGCTGTCGAACATATAAAAAGCAAGGTCCCCAGCACTTAGATTATCTGCCTGCAAAGTGGTGTCCTTTATTCCTTCATCTTAATAAGCAGACCCAGGGATAAAAACCATTTCGTCATGCAGGATACATCTGCTTGAATGTTTAAGATGACAAGGGCTCTTATTCATAGCATGCTATAAATAAGGATAATTTAGCAGATGTATCCTGTGTGTTCAAGTTGCTTTTATGCTACGATGATGGTACTCATCAATGTAGTCTCCATGCAGGTTGCACTAGTTCTTAGATTTGATTGCTCAGAACCTGTAAGAAAGGATTAAAATGATAGGTAAATGGCTTCTTTGCCTTGGAACGTGGGATTTTTCTTGTAGATATGTACAATCTGTCTTTTGCCAATCCCTTAATAACTACAGCTTTGTAGGCATGTGCCATCTTTGTAACCTACACTCTCGACCCCCCTACCTGGGAGACGAGAAAGCACTCCCACAAAAAACAAGGTATTTTAGTAAAAATTGTTCAAAGTTTATTCAGCAAAAATAGATAAAATTGCAAAAGCCATAGTACATCATAATAGTATACAGGGAAAAGACAATATACAGGAGGTAAATATAAACCTCAAAATACTGGGTGGAAACATAGGTTATGGGGCTCCAACTCCCTGAACAAGATGTAATACGTCCCACATCATAGGTAAGTATAAGATTATACTAATATAAACCCAATGTAACCATAAATCCATATGTGGGGATAACTAGTGGCCAGCCAGCGATCACCCACAGTACTAGTAGTCCTGTTACATCTTAACATAAGTAACTAATATGTAGCTTACCAAGAGACATAATCAGATAGATGGAGCACCCAGATAACCACTGCAAATCCTCAAGTGCCATCTTTGGTTGACATTAGCTAGTCAAAGCCTTCCATATATGTTACTACCAAGTATTTTCAGTGAGAAGCATCTTTTGTGATCCTTTCCCAATCATATGTAGGAATACGAGAGGGAGCCAAATACCAAAAACTCAATAGGATTCCATTGTACAGGTTCATATATTGTACAGGTTACCTTTCCCAGAAGTCACCCTCACGGGACGCCCTGTTGCCCTCACAAATGCTGCCTCTAAAGCTGGCCATACTCTTTACATAGCTGTTGGACAAATGGTCGTTCAGCCCTCATGTGTTCCTCCTGTGCAAATGTGGCTCAGCCAAACCTGCAGACAGGAATAAGCTGATGCCAGACACCTCTTTCTGTGATTTATCTCCCTTGAGAGCAAAAGGATTGGGCACAGGGGCATAACTACCATAGCGGCAGACCATGCGACTGCTATGGGGCCCAGGGCAAAAGAGGGCCCAGTTGGGATCATCCCTCCTTCTACTGAAGGTGAAAACTTGGTCAGGACTCTACCCTCTAAAGCGTGTTCCTCAACTCCAGTCCTCAGGGCCCACCTAGTGGCCCAGGTTTTCAGGATTTCCTTAGTATTCAGCTGGTGATATAATTAGTTTCATTGCATCAGGACTTATCACAGGTATTCATTCTGTGGGATATTCTCAAATCATGATTGTTAGGTGGGCCCTGAGGACTGGAGTTGAGGAGCACTGCTTTAAAGGAACAACTTTTAGTAAATGAGGCCGCTGGAAAATGGCCCAAGGGTAATTGAAAAGGTTTTAGGCTGAAACTCTTCTGTCCTGTGTGGGGTGCCTGGTTTGATCCTTGCTATGGGGCCTTTACTTCTCTATGTACGCCACTGATTGGGCATGTTGAAATTCAACATGTCTAACCCTTTTATGCCCTGGCATTTGCTCTTGGAGAGAGTCTGGACATCCTCATACACATTAGATGATTGGCAGGTTTGTCCGACATTCATCATTATGTCCTCGGGCAGCGGTGTACAGACTATTGGCACACACACTGGCACTGTACATATCTGATGAGGGTACATTCGCTGTTTAGGCTAGAATATCTATTTCCCTGTACTGTCTCCAAGCACTGCAGCTCTCTCGTTCTACTCTGCAGGGGGACATACTGCTGGCAGCAGAGTCTGTGATTGAGCAAAGTCAGTGGCTGGAAATGCTGCATGAATCTGGCAAAGTGTAAGTGTGATAATATTTCTACTTTGTCCTGCCAAAAAAAAATAAAAAATTTAAGAAAAACAGTTAAACAATAAAAAGACTTATTCCCTGTAAGGCTTGATTCACACCAGAGTATTTTATTTTATTAATTCAAGTTTATGGTTGCAGAAAAAAAGGGAAGCAGGCCTAATGAAGCTTACAATCCAATCTCTTTTGTAGCTACAAATTGATCAGACTTGTTCATTGGGTCGGGTCATTCTGTTCATTTGGGCTGTTTACATGGTGATTATTGCTGCAGTCAGAAAAAAAACACAATGCAACAGCGCTCTGCAAACACAAATAACGTACAATAATTTCATAGTCATAGAAAATATTCTGGCCCTAATGCTACGCTTATTTTATCAATTTTCTTGGCAAATACATTTTGTACTAAATTATTTGTGCCCGTCTGCCGGCGTCAAGGCGATCTCTAACACTAAATACTACCTGTTATAGTGCCATACTAGCCACCATAAAATTCAGGGAGTGCAGGTTCCACATGCATGCTGGGTCCACTCTGCCTTTTAACACTTTTGGTACCATAATGGCCTCCATTAAATCCAGGGAATGCAGGTCCAACATGCACACTATACCTCTCCTGGTGCCAGATGGCTTTTAATGAATGCAATGACAGCAGGGTACACCTTTATGGCTCATGCACACGACCGTATGTATTTTGCGTTCTGCAAAAAACGGATCCACAAAAAATATTGATGATGTGAATAGAACAGTACTATCCTTGTCCGTAATGGGGACAATAATAGGACATGTTCTATTTTTTTTTGTGTAATGGAAATACATACATACAGTAATGGAATTCACACAGAGTAACTTCCGTTTTTTTTGCGGACCCATTGAAATTAAAGGTTTCGCATACGGTACACAAAAAAAACGGAATGGACATGGAAAGAAAATACGTTTGTGTGCATGAGACCTTATACTTACACTAATTTAAATCAGCCTATGGGGCAGACAGGCTGGTCAGGGCTGCAGTCAGATATCTTCCGTCAGCTTGGTATCTCAAGAATGGTTCCTTACTAGGACTGATCATACAGAACAAGTTTTCAACAATGAAACACATATCTCGGCAATAGAATTGATGTATATCAATGTATCATTTGATGTTTTTAAATAAATATTGATTAAAGTAATATGGAAACAAATATTATCATTTCCACGGCTCTGTAGAGCATCAACCCTTTTGGTACTGCTCAGAGATTTCTGTTCCTGGAAATCTAATCCAACGTTGTAATTGATCTGCCATTGATTTAAATGATTTTTTTGTAAGGCTATGTTCATATCTCCACTTATTAATCAGATAGTCTGTCCCGGCAGAGGAACAGACTACTGGAGTTACCGTATCTGGACATTGCACGCACACCGCGTGATTCCCATTAACTATAATCCGTGTTGCATCTGTCTCATAGACTATAATGGACGTCATAGATCAGTGTACATAGACAACATAGAGCATGCATCCGTGCTAAAAACACTGACCCACGGACCGTGCTAAAACACTGATGTCTGAATACACACATTAAAATGAATGGGGACGTGTGCTGTCCGTGGAGAACACGTACAGCACACGTCCATAAATGAGGCTTAAGCCATCGGGTTCTCACCGGCTATGGTAACTCTGCTAGTTTTTTCCTCTAGTTTTAGAAAAATAAATCCTATAATTGCGTCTATCAAAAAACCATGATTGCAGTACAGTATGTGGGACTACAGCCAACGGAGGTGTCAGTTGGACATAGGGCAGCTTCCTAGTTTCCACATACTTCCCAGTTTCCACACCAGTCATTGCTAAGCAATCACATTTGCATGTGGAGAAGGACCAGGAAGTACACTGACCAGTGAGTCAAAGGAATGGCAGAATGGGAGAAACGACAATTGGTGAGGAATTAGGGTTTTTTTTTTTATCATTCTGAGCCTTAAAAAAAATTTTTCTGGCTGGGCAACCCCAGCCTCCTTTAACTAAGGATTTTATACAAAATCTGTCCCTTAGCAGCCAGAATATAAATGTGACATAGCTCCAGGCAGTTGCTCAACACTTTGCATGCACCTGTGGGACCCAATCTTCGGTCATACCCCTGCTTAGTACATCTGCCCCCTCTGTATGATGGGTCAGGATGGGCAGTGGCAGATACCAAGTTCTTAATTGTGCTAATGCATTCTGCTTTTCCTCATAGGACCTGGCAGAACGCCCAGCTTGGTGAGGCAATGATTGAGAGCCTTGAGGCTCAGGGCTTGCAGCTCGCCAAGGAGAGACAGGAGTATTTTGGTTAGTGTCCATTTTAAAATGTATTTAATGGTTTTATAAAATGGTTTTATAAAAGTGGTAAATTTGCTGCAACATGTTTCTTATGGATGTTGGATTTCCAGATTCTTAAAGCTCTCCTTGTATGAGGTGAGCCTGCTTTTAGAGGGTTTACATATGGCAAGACTGATGCAGATTTTTTGTGGTGGAAAATCTGCAGCAGATCGGGACAGCCATTGCCAAAAGCGCCTTAAGTAGGCTGTTTTTTGAATCGCCTTCTCTTCTGGGATGACAGCAGGTCTTCTGCTGCTTTCAACCTTTGCATTGGCTTAGACAGGGTGCTGAATCTTCTTAAAGAGACCAGTCCTGTATGGAGACTTACTGGAAGTTCTCCATGATATGGACACTTATTGGCAATGCTCCATGGGAAACGAATATGCAAAGAGATATCTTCCAAGGAAGAGAACGATAAGCCACTTCCAAGGCATCGCACTGGACCAGCCAGAAATTTACTTCATACTAATTAGGGGCAAGCAACCCAAAACCGCTGTCTATGGATGGATATCTGGTCTGGCTATATTCCCTTGTCAAATCCCACGGCTTGTTGTAAAGTCAGATTTTGACTCATAGGGAGGCTTCCAAGAGGTGGCGCTGAGGTGGTTTTCTTTCTTGGGAGATACCTCTTTGCACAAACTTTGCTTTGCAAAGGTTGAAAGTTGTTGGTGGTACCAGCAGCATAAACTGACATGCTGTGGATTGGAAACCCCCAATTTATGCTGCATGTTGTCTCCACAACGTTTCTTAAAATCTCATCCACTTTGTCGGTACTGTACAACACTGCAGGGTTGCCACACACAAGTCTACGGTGGCTAATCCACAATGTATATGCCACCTGTGGATGGTATCCTACATGTGTCTCCAAAAATGTAGTGGAAGCTATGTGCATCACTGCCTCCCAATCCGGAGCAGAGGGCAGTACATTGTTTCCAATGAAGTAGTCAGGGTGGCGAAGCACAAGATAATCCCGTCCAATTCAGAGAACACGCAACCATGGATGGATTGTCCATAGACCCTACAGGGAAATTTCCTGGTGGGCCGATGCCCAGGGGGCCACTTAATCCTGCCTCTTGGCCATCAGCAAGGCGCATAAAAACCTGATGCTCTCTGTATTAATTAATGTAGGAGCATCAGACACTTATGGACCTGGCCATTGGCCACAGGTGCCCTCCCAAATTCAATGATATTTCCATCCTCAGGACGATGATACAGGTTCATACTGTGGGGCAGGCAGCATTATTTTGTGCTGCACTATGGTATTTGGTTTTGCAGGTATTGCCGCCTTCTGTGAATTTGGTACCACTTACAACATGAGGCCACTTTTAGTTTTTTTGTTTTTTTTTCCCACGGTCACTTTAAGTTCCCAGTCCTCTAATGCACACAACAGTGCTGATTCACCAAGAACCGCAGACTGTAATTATGGGGGAGATTTATCAAGACCGGTCTTGATATCGATTTTGCTCCAGAAGATATGTTTATTTAATGTCAGACAAGAATAGGCATTTTTAACATAGTGCTTGACAAGCGGAATGAGAAAATTCGGGACGCACACTGCTGGTATTTGTGTTTTGCGTATCTGCAATTTGCATAACGCAAAACGGATGTGGTTGTGTGCATAAGGCCTTATGGACTATAAGAAAAATATGTTTCCTCTAAGGCCTCACACACAATTCTGTCGATTGTGTGGTCCTCAAAGTACATGTGCAGTCTACTTTTTTTTTTTTTTTTGCGGACCCATCGTCTTCAATGGGTCGGTGGTTTGCATACTGAGAACATATTCTTTCTTTTTGCAGAACGGACATACAGCTGAGGAAAGCACACAAATGATCCATGTGTTTAAGCATCTGTATGTCCGTACCGCAAAAAGAACATGTTCTGTATTTGTCCACAAAAGTCAATTAGGTCAATGGGTCCATAAAAATGCGGATGTGACACGGATGGTATCCCTATTTTGCGGATCCATGATTTGCAGACCGCAAAACGGATACTATCGCGTGTATGGGGCCTTAGTCTATGTCACTGTTATCGTACTGTTCATACACGTATTTCTTATTTGTGTTTTTTTGCAGATAAACTAATGGAGGAAACAGAGGAACTATGTTCACAGCGAGAACAGAAAGAGGTGTGAAACACTGTGAAAAAAAACTTTTGGGATGCATACACTGCAGATTCTCTGCAGCAGAAAATCCACAGCATATCTGTTCATAGTGTAAATGCTGCAGGTTTGCAGTGGATTTAACCCTCTGCATTGCAAATAATCTGCAGTAAAAGCCCACATCATAAATTAACATGCTGCAGGTTTAAAATATACAGCGCAGGATTCCAGGAATTTTTCTGCAGTGTATGGTAATTTTTTAAAAAATCTCTTCTTTGCTGCTACTGAATTACGCTGCTGATTCTCTGCACATAACTGAGGAAAGTCTGAAGCCGATCCACCCCATGTGGTCGTAGCCTTATTCTCTTACTTTCCATTGCAGACTGTGGTAAATCTGCCATATACTGCCATATCTCCCCAATGACTATTCCCTCCATAGTATATTTATTCAGTGTGAGTTCTTCTTGATTTATGACAATTATTGACTCTGAAAAGTTGCCCTTAATCGTAAGAAGAGACCACAGTGGTCAGGGGCGGATTGGTCATAGACCTTACAGGGAAATTTCCCAGGGGGCCAGCCAGTAGAAGTTTTTGGGGATGTATTTTGTGATGGACTGTGGTATTGGGCTCTGTTGGGTGGGTGTAATGTGCCACAATATTGTATTGCTGGCCCTGCCTTCTATCAGTTTGGACCCAACTACAAAACATATTTTTTCCAGGGCCACTTTAAGTTCCCAGTCCGCCCCTGACAGTGGTTATAACTGAGAGAGGAAGCAGCAAGGGGAGCACAAAGACCTGCTAGCTTTCTCAAGCCTGTCTCATAAGGTAAATGATAGATTTACTGCTGTAAATGAGACCTAAAATGGGAATTCAGGTTCTGAAATGGGACATCAGACCATGTTGACTGCATCAGAGACCTTATTCTGAGCCTATATACAAAGTCTGTCATGCTTGATGAGAAAATAGCACAGACACCCTGGTGGTACTGTATGTGGCGGACATCATTATAAGTCAGCCAGGTATGTTGAGTGCTGATATTCGTTGGTTGTGCTTTCTGCAGCTCCCTCACTTCAAGAGGGAATGACAAGACATGCTTGACCACTTTATTGAACACCAGGAATATGACTGATGGACGTGTCATAAAAGTTTCTGTTTTTTAGATCAAGTGTTATCATAGATACATTGATTCACCCTTCATTTATAACCACTGTGTTGGAAACATCTCTCTGTAGGAGCTGGAGAAATTAAATCAGGTCCTGGAGACTGAAAAGAGTCGGTTTGAGGATCTTGTACAAGAGCTGAGACTGGAGCAAGACAAAATCAAGCGGTTAAGTTTCTGATTGTCGCTGTTTCAGTAGAACATGTGTCTAATAAATGCCATATATGCATGTCTATAGATAAGTAGAGAAAAATATTACTAAACCTAATCTTTTCTATACACTCTTTAAGAGCAAAAACTGGCTGACCGGTTACATGTGCTCTTGGAAGCTGAAGACACCTGTGTTGCTCCCATGTTCATATGTGCCCAACATTGTTGAGAAAAATATAAAGTTTTATTATATGCAAATGAGCCTCTAGGAGCAATGGGGGCGTTGCCGTTACACCTAGATGCTCAGCTCTCTCTGCAGCAGTTGCACCTTCTGCACTTTGATTGACAGGACCAGGCATTGAACACGTCTGATCTGCAGTGGTTTTCTAAATGAAGGGACTGTGGTGCTCTTTTGATCACCCAAACCATTTTGATATATTATACTCCTGATATTCTCACTTATTCTCTCTTTTCCTTGTTCTTCTTTCATCTCCTATTTCCTGCGATGTGAACACTGTGATCTCAGGGAGCTGGAGGTGACTGTACATTGTCTGAAAGGAGTCGGAGAAGAGAAACAGGAACTGTGCAGCCTCACACAAAACCTACAGAAGACGATGGAGGTAGGTCCATCATATTAAGATCAGAGATTGCAGTGACCAGACCGCGGGGGCATGTGTGAGTGTTGGGGATGTCACAGTGATAATGGTGCCGGTGGTTATATTACTCACAGTTTGGTGACTGCTGCTCCCTGGGTCAGCGTGCAGGTGTGTGGAAGGGGGACACCAATCCCTTCGGGGCACTCTCTGGTTTTCAGGGCTCTGCCGGGTGGTAAGGCGACGTGCCCTTGGTGGTAGTGTATTAGGGTGTTGGTCGGCAGGGTCTCTGATGGTTTTTGTGACGCCAGCACCTTGCGGTGCAAATAGGTAAACAGTAGAAAAGATGAGGAGACATGTGAGTTGCAAACTGTAGGAACTTTACTGAAGAGAGGTCTGCCTTGAGGTACAGATTGTTCATACAGAAAAGGCTTACTAGGCTAGGTTGAAGCTGAGGGCTAGCAGGGCAGCTGCCTGTTCTTCTCTCACACTTCTCTGCTAAGCATAGGTTCTCTGCTAAACCGGTTCTAAACTGAACTTGCCACACCCTATATACATATACATATATGTGGTGTTACTGCACCACCTAGTGGCGAGAAATATGAATGTAGTGTACCAGCCTGTTAAGATTTCTACAGCAATGAAATACATGAATGTCACATCAACAATAACATGACATTTGTAGTGCACACTATAAGTGGGACACTGCAAGATGAGAACTTTCTTCTGCTCCTATATTATGTTGTCTGGGTCACAATAATAAGTCTGTACTGGTTATATTTAAAGGAATAACCACATGAAGCCGCCAAGTTTAGTTTGATACTCCAGAGTAAGGGCTGCATGCTCGTATTGTGGTCCGCAAACTGCGGATCCGCAATATATGGGCACTGGCCGTGTGCACTCCGTGCTGAGGATGCGAACTCATTGACTTGAACGGGTCTGCGATCCGCAAGATACAGCAAAAGATGTCCTATCTTTTGCGGAGCAGAGGCATGGATTGGAAGCCTGCAGAAACACTCCGAAGTGCTTCAGTGGGCTTTCTGGTCTGGAGGCTGTCATAGCAACCAAATAGTTCCTTCTCGATAACAGCAGGAATTTGGCGGTTATGGTGCCCTCTCAGCTTCTGAGCGGGTGCAATGTTTAAAGACCCTCTTCCGCCGTACATGTGCCGTGGAGATTGGAAGGGGTTAAGTGGAAAAAAGTATATATATACTGTATATATTTTTACATATATTAGTGGTTACCTTAAATAAAAAAGTTGCACTTAGTTTCACTCTGCAATCTTCATGCCTTTATTAGTTTCACATTCGCATTCCTTCCTGATAGTCGGCTGCCCGTTCAGTGAAGGAGACCACACATTTACATGCAGTGATCTCCTTTACTGTATGAGGACGAGGAATCAATATTGTGATCCCTCATCCTCATATCGATTCATTGTTTCTGAGCAGCAGATCGCTGCCACACGATCTGCTGTCCAGAAGCCATGATCGGTGGTGCCGGTGTCGTTAGCCTTTAAATTTCAGAACACATCTTCACGGAAATAATTTGGCACACACTCTCACAACTTACTTAAAGGGGTTGTGTCACTTTGGTAAATATAATTTATCATGTAGAGAAAGTGAATACAAGGTAGTTACTGTGATTGTCCATATTGTCTCCTTAGCTGGCTAGATTCATTTTTCCATCACATTATACGCTGCTCGTTTTGATGGTGACAACCACCCTACAATCCATTAGTGATGGTCGTGCTTATACATTATAGAAAAAAGCACCAGCTTATGTGCAGTCCGACGGTCTCAGCTACCAGAGAGACATGCACATTCTCCTATAGTGTGCAGGCACGACCACCACTGATGGATTGCAGGGTGGTCGTAACGATGGAAACAAACAGTGTATATTGCGATGGAAAAACTAATCAAGCCAGCAAAGGAAGCAATATGGACAATCACAATACATTAGTAAGTGCCTTGTATTAACTTTATCTACATGATAAATGCCACTTGCTGAAGTGACACAACGCCTAGCGCTACCTATAGCGACCTATTGATTGGATATGCCATAGATGAGTGGTAGAGGTCTGATCCTTTGGACCACATGGCACTCATTTGGTCTCGGCATTAAAGAAGAACTCCCGCAAAAATTTTTATTCCATGTCCTGCTAGAAATGTACATGATGTAATATGTAGTGAATGTCATTTTCTTACCAGTAGCTGAATTTTTGAGTTATATCATCCTGAAGTTTCTTATCTGTGTCATGTGACTAGGAATTAGACCCACCAACTCACACAGCACCTTATGTGTGGACAGGCAGTCTAATTTTCTTGTTCAATAATTTTTATTGGGTTTTTTCTTTTTTAAATACAGTGTAAATTTTCTATGCATTCCTATGGGAGCCTCACTTTCAGTCTCATAGGAATGAATAGAGCAGTGACTGGCTTGCTGTCCTGGGTCAGTTGGAGGTCAGGGAGTTGGTCACATGAACCAGCTACAACTCTCAATTTCAGCCTCTGATAAGAAAATGACATTTACTACAGATTATATCATGCACCTTTCTAACAGGTCAGAGAATAAAATTTTTTGCGGGAGTTCTTCTTTAATATCCTCATCAATAAACAATAAATGTAATAATACAAAAATGTTGAACCTTTGTCATTGTATGTGCTTTTTTAATGCAGTGTATATGATTATTACTCATTGACAGGAGCTGTCTGTGGAGAAGCAAAGGGCCATAGCTATACTGGAAGCCAGTCAGCATGAAACTCAGGCAGCAGGCAATTGTACAGAGAATCCTAGATCAAGTGTGCATTGCAACCTGCAGCAGATCGAGAACAAGATGCAGAAATTACTAGAGGAGAAGCTTCAGGCTGAAACCAGGTGATGTTGTATGAGACATATGAATGCAGAGAATATGACCTGCCCAAATTAACAGGCTGGTTTCCCACCTTGGAGTAAAGATTGAGTCTAATCTTTTTGAAACCACATGGCTTTGGCTTAAAAAACTGCAGCAAGACATAAAATAGTACACGTAACAATCTCTTTCTAACAAAGCCAGAACCAGCCCTGTATCTCACATGGATCCAGAGATCTCCACATTCATTGCTCTGCTAGATTTATATCAAGCTGGCAGCTCAAGGGGAGTGTCTTTTCTGCTGCAGCTAAGGGGGCGTGTCCATGCTCTCCCTATCACAGCTCAGGAGGCAGTTGAAGGATGAAACTGAGCATGTGCAGCCTTCTCAGTGAGCAGGTCAAAGAAATAATAAAAAAACAAACTGCAGGTGCCGCTATATACATACATTTTATTGAATAGCTCCCTGGCTATGCTAAATTTTTCATTACATGCAATTACAAAAGTATTCAGATCCAGCTGCTGGTTTAAAAACTGTAGAATATTTTTCATGGGACAACACCCTTAAGTGTGGAGACCCAGCTACAGACTGATTGTAGTTCAGAATGTTGTAAGAACAAAAATTCAGCTCACCCAGTCTTGTTCACAGTAACTCCTGGAGTATCAGGTTTTCAGAACAGTAGAAAAATAATCCTGCACCAGAAAGAGTCCAATAAATTCCACTGTTTATTTCTTGAAAAAATACAAAAAGTCCATATACAGGAGCCAGCTCCCTGGTCAAGAATGTGGCCCAGGGCCATGTTATGCCAATCCTATTCTGTTTACTCAGGGTAGGGAGAGGCATAACAAAGCTCCTGAGCTCAGATGCAAAATATGTAAAAGGGTCCTTGAATATCAGGTGCCAAATAAAACTGGTGGCCCTTTATGTGGTCTTCAGGCACTAGGGCCAAATTGTAACTACAGTCTATCACTGATGTAGGAAATACATAAAGCAGATTCTTCATATATCTGATACATGTCAGTCTAATAGGTTAGCCAACAATGTTATCCAGACCACAATCCATGTTTTTTAAAGTGATTGAACCCTTTAGTTGGTGCTTGGACATTGTTGAAACTCAACTTTTCTGGACGGTCCACACCGTTCATTTCAGTGGGGCTATATCATACGTGAACCTTTGTGCAGCAGGGGTGAGCTGGGAATTTAAAGTAACCTCATTTTGTAGGCGGATCCAAACTGATAGAAGGCAACACAAGTAACCGTCCCATCAGAACCATATACCACAGTGCAGCACAATATACTGCCCCAGAAGCTGTCCCTTTGTGGTGGCCATCAATAGATGCCATATTCTGTCCTTATCCAGTTATCTCTGATTATGATATGGAGCAGGGGGCACATGAGGTGAGATGTGGGCCACAGTTGAATTCAGGAGGGCATGTGCGATCACTGTCCAGGTACATGAGTACCTGATTCTCAAAGCTATAATTACCTCTGAGCGCTCATTATGTACCCAGCCAGCAGCAGAGAGAAGGGCTTGGGTGGCATTGACCCACCAGGAATTTTTCCCTGTAGGGTCTATGGCCAATCTGCCCCTGGAACCCAGCCAGCTAAAATCCTACTCTGTACTGATGAACAGATGTTTATGGGTGGATATCTGGCTTGGCTATATTCCCTTGTCAAATCCCAAGGCTTTGTTAAAAAGTCAATTTTTTACTCATAGGGAGCCACTTCCCCAAGGTGGTGCTAGCGAGATGGTTCTCTTCCTTGACATATGCCTCTTTGCAGAGACTTTCAGTTATGCAAATCTCCTATCATCTCTAAAGGGGGTTTGTCCTTTACTAATCATCATCCACCACTATAATCTAGGAATTGGAGGGCATCCAAACTCACAGACAACCACCAATGTCATTTTACAGCAAATCTCTGTGCATAACCAAAGGAGACATTCCTCTTGTTTAAACTGCTGACCGAACGTATCTATTGCTATGTAGAATACCATGATTGCATCTCCTGATATTGTACTATAATCTGTTCCTCAGGATGAAGGAAAATGAAGAGCGATTCAGATTATTGGAGGAGGAGAGGGCTTTCTATGTTTCTGAGTCTCAGGCCCTACAGAACTCTTTAGCTGAACTCACTGCGGAGAAAGAACAAACAGAGAAAGAGTTGAAGGTAGAAAAATTACACATTCTAGAGAGAACCATATAATGTGCTAGACTCAACTCTGGATACAATACTGGACGTCTTCAAGGGGTTGTTTGCCTTGTGGGGGGTTTGGGCCTCCTGACCAGACCAGCAAAGGGAAACATACTTACCTGCTCCCCATCACTGGGTCCCATCTCCTTTGCTGCCCAGCCCCCACTTCCTCGCTAAGGCTCCCCACTGTCAACATCCTCTTTGACGCTGCTGCAGCCAATGACTGGCCCACCTTGTGACACAAAGGGGCAGGTAACCACTGTGGCAAATCATTGGCTGCACCGGTGTCAAAGCAGATGTTGACTGTGGGGAACATGAACGAGGCAGCGTCAGGGAGCAGGTAATTATGCTTCCCTTTTCAGTTCTGGCCAGGAGGACGTGTCTGCTTAAAGTAGTGCCTCAAATTTGGGTCAAGGATGTCTAAAATAAGATGTGTCTAATATAGTTACAGACTGACTTTATTATCTGTTTGAGATGTCATTGGCTGAAAAGTTAATATACAGGGTGGGCCATTTATATGGATACACCTAAAGAAAATGGGAATGGTTGGTGATATTAACTTCCTGTTTGTGGCACATAAGTATATGGGAGGGAGGAAACTTTTCAAGATGGGTGGTGACCATGGCGGCCATTTTGAAGTTAGCCATTTCGGATCCAATATAAGTTTTTTCAATGGGAAGAGGGTCATGTGACACATCAAACTTATTGAGAATTTCACAAGAAAAAGAGTTGTGTGCTTGGTTTTAACGTAACTTTATTCTTTCATGAGTTATTTACAAGTTTCTGACCACTTATAAAATGTGTTCAAAGTGCTGCCCACTTGTGTTGGATTGTCAATGCAACCCTCTTCTTCTTCACACACTGATAGCAACACAGCAGAAGAAATGCTAGCACAGGCTTCCAGTATCCATAGTTTCATGTGCTGCACATCTCGTATCTTCACAGCATAGACAATTGCCTTCAGATGACCCCAAAGATAAAAGTCTAAGGGGGTCAGATCGGGAGACCTTGGGGGCCATTCAACTGCTACATTATGATGTGTTTCCCTCTTTATGCACTGAAGCTGGCACATTCCCTGAGTTTTTCCAGCAAGATGGTGCACCACCACATTATGGGTGTCAGGTCCGAGCATTCCTAGATGAACAGTTTCCTGGAAAGTGGATTGGTCATCGTGGGCCAGTTGAATTGCCCCTAAGGTCTCCCGATCTGACCCCCTTAGACTTTTATCTTTGGGGTCATCTGAAGGCAATTGTCTATGCTGTGAAGATACGAGATGTGCAGCACATGAAACTATGGATACTGGAAGCCTGTGCTAGCATTTCTTCTGCTGTGTTGCTATCAGTGTGTGAAGAAGAAGAGGGTTGCATTGACAATCCAACACAAGTGGGCAGCACTTTGAACACATTTTATAAGTGGTCAGAAACTTGTAAATAACTCATGAAAGAATAAAGTTACGTTAAAACCAAGCACACCATTGTTTTTCTTGTGAAATTCTCAATAAGTTTGATGTGTCAAATGACCCTCTTCCCATTGAAAAAACTAAAGTTAGATCCAAAATGTCCGACTTCAAAATGGCCGCCATGGTCACCACCCATCTTGAAAAGTTTTGCTCCCCCTCCCATATACTAATTTGCCACAAACAGGAAGTTAATATCACCAACCATTCCCATTTTATTTAGGTGTATCCATATAAATGGCCCACCCTGTAGTTACAATTTTATTTGGCTTCTAAGCCTCTTTTAAACATCAGGTTGTTTAAGAAAACTTCAGACTTAACATTTTTGCACGGGGCTGATGAAAATCTGTTCACCTGATTTTTACCACATATAAACAATGTATTTGTTGGGTGATTGGTTCTTTTATACAGCATTAGAAATTGTTATTTGTCGACACATTGTGTATAAACAGGAAATGTGCTGCTTAAAAATGAAAACTTATGGGGATGAATGATTGTATTAACGATCATTCATCCCCACACTAATGATGATTGCTTCAATAACACTTAACAAGACATATTTGACTTTCTATGTCATTGAGTGACATTCTTTCTGCCTATGTGAAAGGATCCTTTCTTGTACAATTCATTGTCCACCATCCAGACAATGGTGGCAACTTCATTATACACCTCTGTGTCTGCCCGAACCACATCAATGCAGTTAGCAGAAGTAAATTTGGTCTCACGGCCCCCATTACATGTCCTGCCATTGACAGCCATCCACCATCACCTTCATTTGCTGCCATGTTTCCCCTTTAGCGATGAGTTCAGGTTCTGTTCACAATGGTTTGGTTAGCGTCTGGAGGCCTTGTGGTAAACGCTTCTATCCTGCCTTTACTGTGGAGCGACACATTGCCCCAACTGCTGGTGTGATGATCTGGGGAGCCATCACATATGACAGCTGGCCACTCTAGTAGTGATATGAGGGACAAGTGTCCCTCACTAACTCGGATACTAACAGCTCAGCGTTATGTGCAGGACATCCTGCAGCCACATGTGTTGCCTCTCATGGCAGGGCTTCCATGGCAGAATAATGCTCACCCACACACAGCAAGGGTTTTCCAGGAATTACTCCGACAGATTGCAACACTTCCTTGGCCTGCCTGGTCGCCAGATTTATCACCAATCAAGCATTTATGGGACCAACTTGGTTGCCAGCTTCAGCAACCTAAGAGTGGGCAGATTTTACAGGTCCAGCTGCAATACCTGTGGGCAAATGTGCTGCAGGATCCATACTGAACCTGTATGCCTCCATGCCCGACCGTATCTCATCTTGTATCCAAGCTTGAGGTGGCCCATCAGAGTCCTAGAGCCTCCTTTCAATTGTACAGTTTTCTCCAATAAACTTGTATAATTGGAGTAAGAAGTGTAGCTGGTATTGGATGAGTGTTCTGCAGTAGATTTACCAGGTGTCATTTATTGATATTCTGTGTGTAATTTAATTAATCTTTCACAGCATAGCTGTTATATCATCTCCCTCGCTGTGTGGATGTTCTGCAGTACGTGAGACCAGTCACAGCTTGACTAACATACATTTCTATTTTTGAATCAGCTGCAGTTGAAGGTTCAGCTGGACCTTGAGCGAAAGCTTCATGAAGCAGAAGATGCTTTACGTCGGCTTGAAGCTGGCCTGAACTCCACTATCTTAAACCAAGACAAAGAGGAAAAGATGAGGGCAGATGTTGGTCATCTGAAGAGTAAGTGTAAGGTAGACAAAGTCTTGTAAACTTCTACTTCAACGTATAAAATCTGTTTCAAGATTTGACATTAGGTCATCAGATTTGGTGGCAGGTGATGTTATTGGAGGTTAGGTGGAGAGCACAGGTCTAGCTTTTGCACAAAAGGTCATGATATTCAAGCATACATTTAGGCAGAACTGTTAGATAGTGGGTTGAAAATTATAATAAAAGAAAAAAAAGCCTAAAAGTGGCGCCGATGTTGAGGTGGGTGTCGCGTATCAGGGAATAGTGCAGCCCTGAGCTGAAACCCACACCACTGTCCCTGCCTACTTGCACAGTCCGTCCTAACTGATGGTGTGCAACTGGACGGCAGTCCCTAGCTTATGTACGTGCTGGGGCTTACAGGGAGGGGAACAACGGGAGAAAACAACAGACAAAGACAGAACACACGGACAAGAGAATATTACCAAGCTGAGGTCAAGAGCCAGGAGGTCACATCAATACCAAGGGATAACACTGGAGTGGAGTCAAATACGAGCCAAGGTCAGAAGCCGAGAGGTAACGTCAGTACAAGGGGTAACACGAGGACGAGGTCAAATACTAGCCGACATCAGGAGCCAAGAGGTCACGTAGTACAAGGGGAGATACAAGGACGAGGTCAAGTTCAAGGCTGAGGTCAAAAACAGAAGTTGCAATAGTACACAAAACGCTGGTGAAGGTAATAGGACCAATCACAAGCAACCTGTGGCCAGCAGGCTGCCTGTTTAAATAGGCCAACAGGTGGGTTACGTCACGTGGCCAGCGTCACGTGACCCTAGTTAGTATATTCAATGCAGCTGAGCGCCGGCTTATCCACACTGGCGCTCACATACCCCCCCCATGCTCTTTGCCTAGGGGATGAAGGACACTGGCCCCGCAGGGAAGTGTGTGCCGCCGGGTCCTCCCTGCCCCCTGGTCACCATGGAGACGAGGACGCTGGCCGCATTCTTGCTCCAGTGTAACAGCAGGAGACCGGCGGCACTGCAGGGAGGGAGCACGCCGCCGGCTTCCCGGTTACAGTGCGTCCAAACTGCTAGAAGACGGAGCAGTACGATTTGGCAGGGTCATCAGTACCATAGTGCAACACAAAATGCCGCTTGACATAACTGAATATCACATGCAGCACTAGAAACTGTCCCAGATACTGTCCTTTGTTGTGATCATCAATAGCTGCACATTCTGTCCTCTAGCTGTCCCTCATTAAGATATGGAGCCATGAGCTCCCATGCCCCGCTGCAGTATTCTGAGGACAGACATACAATTGAATTCAGAGGAACATCAGCAGATGCCAGCCAGATACATGAGCACCTGATGCTCCCAGCATCAATTACTGCTGAGAGCATTAGATCATTATATACTTGGCCAGCATCAATAAGGAGGGCTTGGGTGGCCCAATGGGCACCGACCCACCAGGTTATTTCCCTTTAGGGTCTAAGGTAAGTTCAACACTGACCATGAAGACCTGATTACCAACTGTGTGCATATTTCTAGATTTATTATGATAGGTCCTAAAATGCACATCTACATCACTTTGCGTGTTCTTACGCAAAAGAAACCCTTGCATCACACTAATGAGCAGCAGGTCATATGCTGCAAGTCTTTTTGGAAATTTAGCTGAGTAGAGAGCACTCATGTTGATACCATTTGATGCTTTCAACCCAATTTAGTAACAGAAAGATCTTTCAAGCTCAGGAAACCTATAGGGAGATGGCATCCATTATACTATAGCCTAGTGAGTCAACAAGTACAAAGAGAAGGACGCTTGTGAAATATGGTTGGGAGCACTCAGCCAAATTGTCATTAACACTTAACTCTGAATTCTCTGCAGAGTTTTTTGAAGAATGCATTAGGAATGCAGAGATTGAAGCAATGAAGCCTGCAATAATGAAGAATTCTGTATATGTGCCAAAATCAGCCAACAGACGCATAAAAAGCTGCCGCTTTCACCAACAGAGGCCAAGCTTCTCTCACTGTGAGTCACTGACTAACGTAATTTATCATAAGTAACCAAGGGCTTCAGGTTTTGTGGGACTACAAAGACCAGCCGTTGTAATTGTTACAGAAGTCACAGGTTAGTTAATGAGCCTCTAGGAGCATTGGGGGTGTTACTGCTACACCCAGAGGCTCTGCTCTTTCTGCAACTGCCACGTCCTCTCCACTCTGATTGACAGGGCCAGGCAGTGAAAACATCATCCAGCCATCCCTGGCCCTGTCTCTCAAAGTGGAGAGGGTGTGGCAGTTGCAGAGAGAACAGAGCCTCTAGGTGTAAAAGCAACCCCCCCTCCATTTCTCCTAGAGGCTCACTTGCATATATCAAAACTTTATTTTTCTCAGCAATGCGGGCACATATAAACATGGAACCAACACAGATGCCTTCAGCTGTTCACTTGTAAACTATGCAAACAGTATTCTGGTTTCTGCAAATAAAGGTCAACATGAACAGGTATACAACCCTTTAATACAGCGGTCCCCAACCACCGGGCTGCGGCCCAGGACCGGGCCCTGAATTGATGTCTGCCGGGCCGCGGCGGTGGCAGGGGACAAGGAGATAAGCGCTTCCATTGTGGAAGCGCTCATCTCCATAGTCATCTGTATCGCCATCCTCAGGACGGTGATACAGATGCCTGTGCTGCGGTGGGGCAGGGAGAGGCGTCTCCCCTGCCCGTTCCTCTGATAGGCTGCAGGCCTAGTGCCTGTAGCCTATCAGAGGCCAGCTCAGGCGGTGCGATGACATCATCGCGCCGCCTGAGCCGTGCAGAGCGGGACACAGGCCGGAGGAGGCCTGCATCGCAGCGCTGCCAGGCTGATGGAGGTAAGTATAAGTGTTTGGTTTTTTTTATTATACAAAACTGAAGGAGAGGAGCACAATGGGCACTATGCTACTCTAACTACTCTGTGGGGGCACTATGTTACTCTAACTACTGTGTGGGGGCACTATGCTACTCTAACTACTCTGTGGGGGCACTATGCTACTCTAACTACTGTGTGGGGCACTATGCTACTATAACTACTGTGTGGGGGCACTATGCTACTATAACTACTGTGTGGGGGCACTATGCTACTATAACTACTGTGTGGGGGGCACTATGCTACTATAACTACTGTGTGGGGGGCACTATGCTACTATAACTACTGTGTGGGGGGCACTATGCTACTATAACTACTGTGTGGGGGGCACTATGCTACTATACTGTGGGGGCTATGCTTAACTACTGTGGGGGGCCTATGTACTAACTACTGTGTGGGGGGCACTATGCTACTATAACTACTGTGTGGGGGGGCACTATGCTACTATAACTACTGTGTGGGGGGCACTATGCTACTATAACTACTGTGTGGGGGCACTATGCTACTATAAACTACTGTGTGGGGGGCACTATGCTACTATAACTACTGTGTGGGGGGCACTATGCTACTATAACTACTGAACTGTGGGGGGCACTATGCTACTATAACTACTGTGTGGGGGGCACTATGCTACTATAACTACTGTGTGGGGGCACTATGCTACTATAACTACTGTGTGGGGGGCACTATGCTACTTATAACTACTGTGTGGGGGCACTATGCTACTATAACTACTGTGTGGGGGGCACTATGCTATAACTACTGTGTGGGGCACTATGCTACTGTAACTACTGTTGTGGGGGCACTATGCTACTATAACTACTGTGTGGGGGGCACTATGCTACTATAAACTACTGTGTGGGGGCACTATGCTACTATAACTACTGTGTGGGGGGCACTATGCTATAAACTACTTTTGTGGGGGGCACTATGCTAATATAACTACTTTGTGGGGGCACTATGCTGGTATAACTACTGTGTGAGGGGCACTATGCTGGTATAACTACTGTGTGGGGGGCACTATGCTGGTTATAACTACTTTGTGGGGGGCACTATGCTGGTATAACTACTTTGTGGGGGGCACTATGCTGGTATAACTACTGTGTGGGGGGCACTATGCTGGAATAACTACTGTATGGGGGCACTATACTGGTATACCTACTGTGTGGGGGCACTATACTGGTATACCTACTGTGTGGGGGCACTAATGGGGAATAACTACTGTGTGGGGGCACTAATGGGGAATAACTACTGTGTGGGGGCACTATGCTCCACCCCCCAACAACCGCAGCGCCCCCCCCCCCCATCCAAACACACCCGAGCCCCCCCGGGCCCTGGGGAAATTGTCTAGCGAGAAACCGGGCCTTGGTGCAAAAAAGGTTGGGGGCCACTGCTTTAATATACTCTGTGTATCAATTTCTCATAGTTTTCAAGTAGAGATCTTGAAAACTATAAAGAAAATAATACAGAAATTATACTGAAAATATGTTTAACTTTTCATTATACAAAGAATACCACTGATTGGTTGAAACTAAAATATCCCTTCAAGAGCACCTACAGTATAATTATCTAATGTAACCTTCTGGCTAACTGTAGCTAACATGTCTGGGATAAACATACTGGGGGACATTGATTAAAACTGGTGTAAAGGAAAACTGGCTTAGTTGCCCATAGCAACCAATCAGATTCCACGTTTCATTTTTCAGAGCTTTCTTGGAAAATGAAAGATGGAATTTATCCTTGCTATGGACAACTAAGCCAGTTTTGATAAATTTCCCCCACTCTATTTCTATCCTAAGAGATAAAAATGAAATAATATAAAGACAGGTGAGATGGACCACGTAGTCTTTTTGTGCTTTCATTCTTCAATGCTTCTATTAAAACATTTTAACGTATCATTTGTATTTTTACCATAAAACTGTAGATATGGTTTCCCTTATGGAACTTTAACCCCCCTCCTCCTCAAAATAAATGAGGCACGAAGCTTCGGGATTTTTTTATATACCGTATTTTTCGCCCTATAAAACACACCTGCTCATAAGACACACCTAGGTTTTAGAGGAGTAAAATAAGAAAAAAAATATATATATTTTTTTTTTTATAAAGGAGGTGCAAGGAGGACACATTAAAGACATATACATGTCTTTTGAAAGAAGGAGCGGGTAAAGAGGGATAGTGCAGGTTGAAAAAAGGAGATAGAAAATGTTAAAATATTGAAATGTGACTGAGGTTTTAATTCACAGGAGTATACACTCTGAAGTAAGAGAGTAGATGGTAGGTTGAAGTAAAAGAATGAAACGGGGATAGAAGGATAGTGCAGTTAGATAAGTGGGGTCGATAGTAGAAGAAGTAAGGGCTTAGAAAGATGAATCAAGTCTCTCTATGAAGGATCAGGTCCCACTCTTGTCCATTCGCGGTTCAGTAGGATCGGCTTTTTCCTGAGTGGGGATGAGGAGGTAGTTGTATTGAGTGTCCCTGCATTTTCTTCTCCAGGCGTTGATAAGTTCCATTTGCTGATAGCCGACTTGATGTCATCAGGTGAGTTGAACACATATGAAGTGCCATTGTAGCGAACTATGAGCTTTACAGGGTATCCCCATTTATAGGGGATATTATTCATCCTTAAAGCTTTGGTATGGGTAATGAATTCTCTTCTTCTTGCTAATGTTGCTGGAGACAGATCAGTGAAGAGAAGTATTTGCTGGAATCTTTGAGGTACTTCTGGTTTAGCCATTGCAGCTTTCATCAGGGCCTCTTTTAAATGGTAAAAATGGATTCTGGTAAGCACATCCCTAGGGACACTGGCAGGGAGATTTTTGGGTTTTGGAACCCTGTGGGCTCTGTCCACGATCAATTCAGAGCTGGGGGTATCCGGGAGATACGCCACAATTAAATCTGTGATAAACTCTTTAAGTTCAGAGTCCGTGATGTTTTCTGGAATATTTCTGAAGCGAATGTTGTTGCGTCTGGATCGGTCTTCCAGATCAGCTAACTTGAACTTTATAAGTGCTAAATCATCCTCTACCGCATTGTGACCATCTACCAGTGAGTTATGAGCCTCCACGAACTCCTCCATTTTGTCCTCCAAGTGTGCCGTGCGCTCACCTATGGCCACGATGTCAGAATGGAGCGATATAACTGCATCTTTAATATCTTGTTGGATAGAGCTCCTCACCTCATTTAACATGTTTTGGAGGTCCATCCTGGACAGTGGTGAGCTAACGCCAGTGGCGGTATTATCATCCGCCATGAGAAGTGTGGGGGAAGACATGGTACTCACATTCTGAGTCTGTGGCCCCTTTGGCGAGATGAGGTAAGAACTCTTTAAAGGTGAAGCAGAACCTTTTGCAGATGTAGAGGAACTGTTTCGGCAGCTTTGATTGTTTGGAGACGAAGTAGAAGTTTGCGTCTCACTGCAGTGGCGGGAATCAGCGCCATCTTGGGTGGAGGGAGATGCGTGAGGGAAGAAGGCCGTTAGTTTAGTTGGACTGGCACCCTTTTTCCGTCCTCTGGTCATCCTGACAGATTCCCGTGAGGGTGAGATGGAGTTCTCCGACAGTTTAAGGCAGTAAAAATCAATTTTCAATGTATGCTTTGAGCCGCTAACGATCTTTAACAAGGAGCTCTCGACTCACACGTCTTTCTCCCCCGGCATCCGGCCACGCCCCCCAAAAAAATATTTTTCATCAGACCCCCAATGTTAAAGGGGTTATCCAAGACTGTTAAAGGGATTCTGTCAGCACGATTTTGCATATAAAGGTAATGCCACTACTGGATTCAGCTGAGCATGTTGAATTCAAAAATGTTATTATTACAGTTCCTAGTAGTAGATTTAATGCTGAAAAAACGTTTTTTATAATGTGTCAATCACTCACATAAGGAGCCCAAGGGGATGTGCCCAGCCGCGCTCGAGCCCGGGCTCGCCGAGACAGTTGGAGCCCAGGACCGCCCACCTCATTAATATTCACTTCACTGCTTCCAGCAGTGAAGCTCCGTCATCGTTGTAACCCCACGCAGGCGCAGTACCTCAAGCGGTCTGAGCCCGTGCGGTCTGCGGGCATCGGCCTCAGAGAAGGTACTGCGAATGCACGGGATTACAACGATGACGGTCCCTGCACTGCCGCTGCTGCTTCTCCCCGTGCGTGGATGAAAACATCTGGCCATTGGCTGCTTCCCCCCGACATTGGATGTTTTCATCCGCGCACAGGGAGAAGCAGCAGCGGCGGTGTGGGGACCAGGAGCAGTGAAGGGAGTGGGGAGCCAGGTAAGTATATTCATGGTAAGGGGCCCGGACATACGAGGGACATTTAATGGTCTTGGATAACTCCTTTAATAAGGCGCCTATTCAGACCTCATGTTAATAAGCCCCCATATTAATCAGACCTCAGATTACACCACCATGTTAAAGATCCCCATATTAATCAAACCTCAGATCAGACCTCCATGTTAATAAGACCCTCATATTAATCAGACCTCAGATCAGAGATAAAAAATAAACTGACTTACCTCTCCTGCTCCTGTTCTTTCTGTTCTTCCTGCCACACACTGTACGCAGTCACAGCACAGGAAACGGCCAAGGAAGACCAGGAAGCAGTGAGTACAGAGCCCAAGGAGCTCTGCATTCCCTGCTTCCCAGTCCTCCTGTACTAAGGAGCACATCCATAATGAATAAGTATTCGCCCCATAAGACGCACTGACATTTTTCTCCCACTTTGGGAGAAAAAGTGTTTCTTATAGGGTGAAAAATACAGTAGTTAGTTTTTAGTTCTTCATATATCAGCAGATAGTTCGGGGGGTATTGTTTCACACTGAGGAGACACAGCAGTGTATGGAGACTTATTTCTTAGACAACGCTTCATGGGGAAAAAGTATGTAAATGAGCTCCTATCAGCCAAACCAGAGACGTCTATCTGTACACAGAACTGTTTCAGGGATCTCGCCCCTCATCAGTACAGGGCAGTGTACTGGTTGGCAGCATGAGTTGCTGCTGCATCCTAGACATTTTGGCCAACCTACCATCTGTCCTGATGAAGGGCAAGAACCCCAAAACAATGCTGACTACAAATGGGTGTCTCTGGTTTGGCTGGTATGAGCTAATCGGCATAAATCGTATAAATCATACAGTCATATGTGAACATTTACCGACTGTATTCATTCCATGTTATATGAGGTTGGCAGACTTTCTACGCCATATATTTCTAACCCAGAGTGATCATGACTCTTACCACACGCATATGCTTTCACCATTAGAGAATTATGCACGGCACAAGTATGGGGGAGGCACACTGACATATTTGTTTTCATGTTTCTCAATTCCTGGCCTCTGGGAGGATTTGGATTTAGGATTTGGATTTAGGATTTCATAGCAGAAGCTGAAGTATGCTGTGTGACCACTCTCTCTCCTATTTGGCAGCGGGCAGCGACCCTGACAGGTGCGCGCCCAACAGGATTTGGCAGAAAAGGGTCGACAGATTATCCCTCTGTAACCCTTTTCATGCCAACACTTGCACATCTGCTCACCCATCCTTCAGTTTTAATGTGGAAAATTATTGCAATTAATATAATATCCAAAATGGCTTTCAGGAATAGTAACAAATAGCTGTATACCTTTATGGAGTAACAGGGTTTGCTTAATTAGATTTTTTAAAAATATTTGTCAGAATTTACATGAATAATTTAATGAATTTATATCTACAGCTTTCCTTCAACATTTTATCATCTACAGATCACATAGTAATGAAATAAATACCTTAATTTGTAACACATATTAAGAGTACATACACAACATTTAAAACGGATGGCACACTGACTCATAATAAAAAATGCGGCCATGCAGACATGCGTTTTTTCATGGTTTTGCGTGCCTGATCTGAGAATCACACCACAGTTCCTATTCTTGTCCATTTTTGCAGATGAGAATAGCCTATTGGTTGATGGGAGTGACACCCGAATGGATCCACAAAATACGGAATGAAGGCATGGATTAGAAGACAATGGAAGCACTTGAGAGCGCTTTCGTGGGCTTTTGTGTCCACACCACAAAACATAGGACATCTCCTATGTTTTACTGTATCTTGCGGATTGCGGACCCTTTCAAGTTAATGGGTCCACGCCGCAATATGGGATTCACACGGCTGGTACCGCAATTTGCGGTCCAAAGCATGGACTGCTTACATTCATGTGAATGAGGCCTAATGTCAGTGGTGTGAAAATACACCAACTGACAAGCATGGTGTGGGCTCACTCGTGGACTTGGTGTGGATTTTTTACCGATTTTATCCATAACAATTCCGGAAGGTGTAAACTTAACCTACTGTAAGTCTTCTAAAAAAGAGGAGACCTCTTATTTATCTTTTCATTTTAAGGGGCACTTCAGATGGCACTGTTTATAGGGGGTAGAACTCTAGCTGTCGTTATAGGGTCAGGATTTTAAGGAGGATCATTGATGAAATAAAGTCTCTGTGGATATGTTTCCTAATTCTTGAATATAATTAGTTTACAAAATATGAAGTCAGTTCAGTTTAGTCATCTTGCAGCTGATTTTACCTAACCATTAGTATCCATTTCGCCGACATGAACTTAAAGAGAACCTGAACATGGTGTCTGAGCTGAAGACAGCATGTTATAGAGCAGGAGGAGCTGAGCAGATTGTTATATATAGTTGTATGGGAAAAGATTCAGTAAAATGTGTTTTTCACTCATTTATATTCCTGCTCATTATGGTCTTTGAAGTCCAGGAGGTGGTCCTATCAGTGATTGACAGTTATCTCTGTATACACAGTCATAGAGGGAAGGCTGTCATTCACTGATAGGACCCCATCCTGGACTTCAAGGCACAGAATGAGCAGAAATTTATATGAATGAAATGCAAGTTGGGGGCTGTTCAGACGCCTGTGTTGTTGCAGATCTGGAAAAATGCGGATCCGCAAAAACACGTTTGCCAACCAGTGTATGTTCCGCAATTTGCGGAACACACATGACCGGCACCCCATACAAAATGCCTATTCTTGTCCACAACTGTGGCCTGTGTCCTGATATTCATGACCTCCCAACTCTCCCGGTCCCCTTTGATCCTTAGTTTTAGGCTCCATTCACACGTCTGTATTTGTGCACATCCTGGAAAACGGTCAGTTTTTTGCGGATCCGTTTTTCAAGCACATCCGTTCCGTTTTTCCGTAAAAAACGGAAAGGATGTATCCATATGTCAAATCTTTTTTTTTTTCTTTTTTTTCTACCCTCCTGGAACGGAATCCGCAAATGCGGATGACATGCGGATGCCTTTCCACATGTCTTCCGCATTTATGGATGTCCCATAGACTTGTATTGGGCTACGGACCACAATTTCTGGATTAAAGTAGGACATGCTGTTTTTTTATTGCGGACAATCGGAACGGAAACACGGATGCGTACAACACACGGAGTGATGTCCGCATTTTTTTGGGAACCATTGAAAAAAATGGATCCGCATACTATCCGCATTTTAGATCCGTTATTGTGGATCAGAACCGGATAGGATGCGGAGCAAAAATCAGGACGTGTGAATGGGGCCTTATTCCGGGTCGCTCTCAGTCACCAGTTTATTTTGCTGTTAGATTGGGCAGCATAAAACCGGTGACAGATTCCCTTTAAGAAAAAGTTAGCATTGTTCCATTGAGCTCACATTTCATTTTTACTTGTGCAGTTTAGAACATGAGAGTTGACCTACAGTTCCTTTGAGGAAGAAGATTAGTTTTAGACTACTTTCACATCTGCGTTTTTGCTGGATCTGTCATACATCAGCAAAAACACTTCTGTTAGAATAATAAAACTGGCTGCATCCACTATGAACAGATCCGGTTGTATTACCTCTAAAATAGCCAAGACGGATCCGGTACTAAAATCATTGTAAGTCAATGGGTGCTGGATCTGTTTTCTTTTGTGTCCAAGAAAACAGATCTGCCACCATTGACTTACATTGTGTTTCATGCCAGATCCGTCTTGCTCTGTATTGCATGAAGCACTCAAAAACGCTGCTTGCAGTAAATTTAAATGTCTAATCAGGTGCCACTCCTTGTCACACCATTACCTGACGTGTGAACACAGCCTATTCATTTGCCTCTAAATTTGTAGTTTGTCTATAGTGTGTCTATTGTATTTGGCTGAAACAACAACCCGTTTCTGCTGGATGTGTCCTGAACAGGTACTGGGCCTTCAAAGGTCATAAAGTATGTTCTCCATCCCACAGTGATCAGGTGCACTTAAAGACTATGAACACCTTCGGGGGAATTTTTTATGATTGTATTTTACTCATTTTGGGCTAAAATAATTTTTTAAATTTGGTCTTTATTAAAAATGTGCAGTTTATGCTTTCTTTGCATCATGTAAAATGATGGCTCATGTACAAATCTCTGATTTTCTGACTTAGTAATCATTTAAGCCATATTCATATCAGTTTGATAAGAATTGGGCTATAATGAGTGTTTAAGAGGTCAGGACACATGAGCCGTCAGATGACGAGATTCAAACAAAACAGAAACTGACAGCTTGAATGATTTTTAACCCTGTTGTTGTAAAACTACAACTCCCACCATGCCCTGATGTAGGCTGATAGCTGTAGGCAGTCTGGGCATGCTGGGAGTTGTAGTTTTGCAACAGCTGGAGAGCCATCAGGTTGGCCATCCCTGCCATAGTCTTTAAGTTCTGTACGTTTTTGGCATGTCTATAGAAGCAAATGCACAGAAAAAGTAGGGCTGTTGACCATAGTGTTCAATCACCACCATTATGTATGTAATGCAGAGTATGACATCAGTGACTTGTATGACAGTGTAGGCATCTCTTCCACCTTTATTTTACGCTACTTTTTACAGCCAAGCTTTACATTCATGTCTTTTTTTTTCAGTGAGGCACTCGCAGTCTTTCTTGTTGTCTCCGGGTGAAACCACTGACATTCAGAGCCTCAAAGAAGCCGCCAGGAACCTGACCAGAGATAAACATTTCCGAGAAACCCTCTACCAGATCATCACTCAGAAGGAGCCCTCACAAGGACATGACAAGTGACATCTGTTCACCATCAGGATCGATGAACAATTTTCATTTTTTTTGTCACATGTAGCTATACTGTGCCCACGTAGAGCCATGTCTAATGGTGGCATGTTCTCACGGGTTCAGTGTGTAGTTTTTATGCTATCTGCAGAGCTTTCAATCCAGGCCTCCATCTCTGCCCACAGTGCTTAACATGGACTCTATTCTGTGTCAACAGCAAGCTTTCTCCTACCCATCACCCGCTGTCACCTTGAGGATGTGCCATTAGTATGACACACATATAAAGTTTTCTACCCCCTGTACTTGGGTGTGCTTCATTATCAGGTGCTCCTTGCAGACAAAAAATACATTGACTGAAAGTAAGACGTCTGAATACATACGTGTGTTAAAGAAGTTACTTCATGCTTTCTTTTGTTCAGATCCATCACAGGTTTTGGGTTAAATCACAGGAAAGTTGCAGAGTTTATCATGATTTTAGTAAATGCTGGAGTCCCCCACCACTTCTGTTTTACTTACTGTGCCCCCATTACAGATTCAGGTAGGCAAGGTAAAAAAGTTATGCTTGAGTGTTACCTTGTCGGGACATTTAGAGTAACTATCCACTGCATAGAAGAAAATGCCAAATCTAAGCTTTCTGGAGTTATGTGAATACCTTGGGGAAATACTATTATAGCAGACTGCAGTCACAATTGAATGTTAGGCTACAGCCAGATTTGCTAAAATCTCATCCACTTTCCTGGTACTGTAGTACACCATGGATTTTCCGCATGTGTGTACACCTCATGTGAACATACCTTCAAAGGGGTGGTCTTAATTATTTAAAACGTAGCTTGATATCAGTAAATTATATAAAGCAAAAAGATAATCCTACACTCACCGATTTCTCCAGCTCCTCTGATTCTCCTCCCTTTGTACATGAGACTGCAGCAGTGATGTTGAGGTGTGTGGCACGTGACTGCTGAGGCCAAGGATAGGCTGCAGCAGTTACGTGAACAGGAGGAGAACTTGGGGTTTGAGGTTTGTTTGGCCTTGATGACTAATGCTAAATTCTACCTTCTAGAATGCCGCAATCTAAGGGTGAATTTTCTTCATATAGATATATTGTAGGCTACCCAAAGAGCTGCAGGATCAGAAAGGGCCTGGGTAGAACAGACAAAAGTTCGGTGGGCAGGGGCATAGCTATAGAGGGTACAGAGGTGGCAGTCGCTACCGGGCCCAGGAGCCTGAGGGGGCCCAAAGACCCTTGTTCCACAGAAAGTGCATGCTGGTCAAGTTACACCTCTGGCTGGAGGGAAGGGGTTAGGCCAAGAATTTGGGTAAGGGGGGTGCCGTTTCAGTTCTTTCCTCAGGTAGCAGGAAGGTGCACCTCTGCCCCTGGCCACAAAGCACTGAGGGAAGGGGCCCAAGCTAAACTCTTACACCACGGCCCAGGAGCAGCATTCTGCGACTTTTCCCTACTCACGGCAGGTGTAAAAAAAAAGGGGGTGTGGGCGCAGAAGGGGGCGGACCGCCAAGCCCGTCTCATTTATCATTTTCTACACCTGTTTTAGGTGTAGAATATGTTCTAAATCTATGCCAGCAAGGAAGCTGGCGTAGATTTAGACCAGCAGTGGATGCGCCAAAATTATGTAGTATGTTGTATGATTGCTAGAAAGGCAAATCAGAACACCCGCTTGACTGCAAAAGACCTTCAGAAAGATTTAGCAGACTCTGGAGTTGTTGTACATTGTTCTACTGTTCAGCAACACCTGCACAAATATGGCCTTCATGGAAGAGTCATCAGAAGAAAGCCTCTCCTACGTCAAAACAAAATTTATCGTCAGAAGTTTGCAAAAGAACATCTAAACAAGCCTGATGCATTTTGAAAACAAGTCCTCTAGACCAATGAGGTCCTGTAGACCAAGTCCTGTAGACCAATTTTCTCTATGAGAAATAGGCACTGAATTCAGGTGCTTATAGAGCTTTATAATCCATACTCTCATACACTGCTGATATGACAGTGGTGTATAAGAGTAGTATTTCACTGGGGCTGCAGTGAGTGATGTACAGCACTCGTCACTGCTCCTGCCTGTCTGCCTTGGTAGAGCCGGCCTAGATGGGCTATGTCAGGTTTTTTCAGGGTTGGCGCGGCGCAATATGTATGCAAGCACAGCTGAGCGAGTGCTGGGCAGGAATGCGCATTGCTCCTCCTGCCCGTGCCCCCTGTTCTAAAGCCTGGCGTAGCCCATCCCCCGTCTTTTTGCTGCTGATGCTTAGTGTGCACCAGGCCCCCCCACCCCCACACACAGTTCATGGTGAGGGGAGGCTGCCCTATGGCACACTGTCCTCTATATGAGCATGAACAGCAAGCAGAGTTCATGGGGGAGGAGCACACTGCCCTCTATATGATAAGCCTTATATACAGAACAGTGTGCCCCCCCCCCCAGCTCAGGAACTCTGCTTGCTTCTGCCCCAGCAGAGCCCCCCTCTTCCCCCCACTAACCATCCACCCATTAACTTTTGTAGAGGCACTCACTTCTGTGAGTGTTCAACTCGCTTTGTCAGGGGGCTTGTCACTTTGAGGGGGCTGGAGTCCAGTGGCTTCTCTGAGCAAGGCAGTTCAGTATCACACTGAAGACTGCTGGGTCCCGCCCACTCAGTTCTGTCTGCTGCTGCAATGCACTAGCCAATCAGCAGCAGGAGTTTAGCACTGCTAGATGCTGATTGGCCAGTGCAGCGCCCAGCATACAGAGGAGAGAGAGCGCTCACTTGGCTGCAGTGATGGATGTCAGGATCAGGGGAATCGTCGTCTGTGCACTGTGTTGTGCACAAAGTGTATGTAAGGGAGCAGGGGAAGCCGGGCAGAGTGCAAGCAGGGCCCCTCTGAGCCCCAGATAGGGACTGGGGACGGGAGATGAGTTGTGACAATAGCATAATACGCAACTGGAGACATTGTAGGGGACGGGGCCTTCTATCTCCTCTGGGCCCCCTGCTGCCACGGGCCCTGTAGCAGCTGTGTGGTCTGCCTATATTGGTGGTACGCCACTCAATGAGGTTAAAATAGAACTCTATAGCCACAATGAGCAAAGGTATAAGTTATGTTTGGAGAAAAAAGGGCACAGAATTTTTGGAAAAGAACACCTCTCCAACCATTAAGCATGGTGGTGGATCAATCATGCTTTGGAGTTGTTTGCAACCAATGGCACAGGGAAAATATCACAGGTAGAGGGAAGAATGGATTCAATGAAATTCCAGCAAATTCTGGAAGAAACATAACACCAACTTTAAAAAAGCTGAAGCTGAAAAGAGGATGGCATCTACAAATGGATAATGATCCTAAACACTCTTCAAAATACTACCTTGAACAGACGCAAGCTGCAGGTTTTACTATGACCCTCATAGTCCCCTCGTCTGAACATCATTGAAAATCTGTGGATAGATCCCAAAAGAGCAGTGCCTGGGAATCTCACAGAACTGCAAGATTTTTACAAGGAAGAATGGATAAAAAAATCCTTCAAACAAGAAATGAAAGACTCTTGGCTGACTACAAAAAACGTTTACAAGCTATGATACTTGCCAAAGGGGGTGTTAATAGGTACTAACCATGTAGGGTGCCTAAAGTGCTTTGTGCACCACAGAGCTGGTATCAATGATGTAAATATACTTCTCTTTGCAGGTCTGATGGGAGGGGGTGGAATTTATTTTAAAAAGTCCACCATGGATAACCCCTTTAAAGAGGACCTGTCATTGCCCCATAAAAATGTTTGAAATACCATATTTACATGTATTCTTCTGGTCCCTATTATTGTATCCACTTTGTTTTTCTTATTGCACCCTTCCGCCTGCTATTCTTAATTATGGCATCAGATATAGAAATTAGGCTATTGCTATACTAATTTTGGTGGTGGTGGTCCTACCTGCCCATTGTCCACATGGGTGTGAATTTTCTCCACTCAAACACTGTCCAATGAGAGATCAACTTGAGCAGCAAGATCCCGAGATACCTCTCAGATACCACATGATCTTGCTTTCCTCCTGCTGATACTGGTAGTGGCAGCAATGAGATGCCTCTTCCTTGGCCTGTGACATAACGTCCATTGGCCACATGGCCTTTGTGCAGTTCAGTGCTATTCAAATGAATGGGGCTGAGCTGTAATATAAAGCACTGCCACTATACATTGTATGGCACTGTGTTTGGTATACTATGAAGAGACCTCAGTGCTCAGCCGAGCGCCCTTTCAAATAGTTGAACTGCAGAGGGGCCAGGAGTCAAACCAACCCCACTGATATTAATGATCTATCCTGAGGACAAACCATCAATGTTTAATTCTGGGGACAAAAAAAAAAACATTAAAGGGGCTCCTCCTCAGGATAGGTCATCAATACAAGATTGATGAGGATCTGACTACTGGGACCTCCGCTGATCAGCTGTACAAAGAGGCCGCGGTGATCTGTGAGAGTTTAGACCTTTTCTTAGTCCATGTGATGTCAGGTTCATGGATCACGTTGCCTAGGCTCAGCTCAGTTCCATGCAAGTGAATGGAGCTGAGCTGCAATACCAAGCACAGACGCTATACAACGTACAAAGCTGAGCTTGGTAGGCTGCGAAGAGGCTGCACTTACAGCGCCGTGACCTCCTCAAACAGCAGATTGTCGGACCCCCGCCAATCTCATATTGATGACTCATCCTGAATATTTTACAGAAACCTGACAACCCAGTGGATTTTAAAGTTTTGTCAATTTATTGTACAAAAATACAATTCACAAACCAATATTAAATCATACAGTGCAAAGTGCACAATGCGTTCTGCTGAACAGAAGGCAGGAGCAACCATTGTGATCAGTCCATAAAGCAATTTCTCATTAATGGGCTTACAAAAAAAAATAACTTAAAAAAATGTGCACCAGTTGTACAAGTTATTCCTAACCCTTGATTGACATTTGGGGATTTGCATTATCTTTATTTATTTTTTAAACATTCTTTATTTTTGATTTATAAAGTACAAGTAACAAACTTGTTCACAATTAAATACATGCATGTCAGTAACATATTTGTCTAGGAACAGTAATAAAAGGTTGAACAGGAAGATGCTTTTGTCTGTTCCAAACACATTATTCTTTTCCCTTTGTTGATATAGTTCGACTATTCCTTGGGACCACCAACTAAGAGGCGTACATAAATTATATTTTAATGGGGGTAGGTAAGTCTTCACTGGAATAGAAATCTTTCTTGTAGAAGAAACACATAACATGAAGACGTGAGACTAGACATATAACAGACATTCAACGAAGAATAATTTAACGAAAAAATAATGGGGTAGCAGGAGGGGGGGGGGTGTTGGGGGGCGGCAGGGGACTATTTATAGAGCGTCTTCTGAGTTAGTGAGGGACTTATATCCATACTGCCTATGGGAAATTTAACATTCGTGGTGAGTGGGTATTACATAGTGTTTGCCATCTCAACCCAGGGTTGCCACACCTTCTGAAACCTTGCATTATCTTTAATAACCGTATATATGAGTCTCAACTCACTGTTACTAATGTATTGTAGATCTACTGTATGGCTCCAGCTCAGTGTTATTGCTGTTATTAATGTTGGTTTATTTGCAATGCTTGGTATAAGTCATGCACACAGTCAAATGTAAGCAGCTATATGTGCTGCTAGAAGCCTGTAATAATGCTTTAAGATTATTCAACATGTGGCTGATACATGAGAGAAGAGCTTGTTGATTTGAGATCGATCAAATGTGGTGACATAACTGCAAATTCCCACTTTCACACATACACTGGGCACCATGGTGAGCCATCTGAATTATGTCTATAGTAATTGATTTGTGAACCCCATCACATACTGTATAGAAGTTTGTCTGGCACCACTGCCCTCAGGTGTTCTTCCAGTCTGTGGATCTCCACTTGGTTACTGTACTTCCTCACTTCTTAGTTTGATTGCTGTTTGTTTTTTCTTTTCCCACCAACTTGAAATTGTATTTCCAGCTTCTTGTACAGATCAGTCCTAGTCCGTCTATACTAAAATACACACTATACAATGAAATAGCTCCAAGACTACCCTTGTTATTGGCCACATTGTTCTATGATGTTCACTTCCACAGAGAGGACCTCCACCGAAGACCATTTCTCACTGCAATTTAGGTAGTCATCACAAAAGGCTTATCATATCACAAAATGTTTTCCCCTACTTTGAAATGTACAGAACCTCTAAGAGGTAGAGTTTGCATTGCTAGCATCCAAGGTGGACATAGTCCGTGAATGTGGACATTCAGTGTAGGAGTATCTGCAACTTTAAGGGGGCTTTCCAGAAAATAAAAAATCTTATGAAATACAGAAAAATACCTCTAACCTCCAGCCCCCTGCCATTCCAACTGTTTAATCCACATGGGCACAAAAGCTACAGGAGTATGACTATGTGAGCAACATACATAAGACTCACAGAAATTGAGAAAGGAGAGGGTAAGAGAAAGCAGGGAACGGTTTATATATTTTGAATATTTTTCTGGGTTATGTTAACAGTTGGTACTTACCTAAGAGTGAGCATGGTGCAAATTCTCAGTAATTGTCTCAGATGTTTATACCCTGCAGTGAGGATGTCTGGCCCTGTCAATCTCATTAAGAGGGGCAGTGGCAACAAGGAGAGCCAGAGGTGAAGCAGTGCTCTGTGGGGCTAGACCTTGACCCTTGGTACTTCAAGCACATTATGTACATAGTTAAAAATAAGAATGGCTCTGCATCAGTAATACTATTTTATTCACCATGATCAACCCTACCAGGCAGCATGCTTGGTTTACTAGGGTTGATCATTTTGATAGATGTTCCTTAATGTGAGGCCTAAAGCTGGCCATACACATTAGATGTGTATTGTGGCTTCCTGACTGATCTTAGGGGAGATAATGTTTGGGCAAATGGATTCTAACTTCCCAATCTATTTCTTGGATCATTTACTACATATGCAGACTCGGCCTAGCAGGCATACATATGTACGGGAGGATCGGGAGAGACTGTTTTTGACTTCTATTTTGTGTATGGCCAGCTTTACACTGCAGGAGTAGCACCACTTTTTGGTGTTCTTTCAATCTTTAAGAACAAGATGGAAACCCCAATAACAGTAAAACAAGACAGGTTATTCACTCCAATTTGAGAATCAAGGCGTAAAAGAATTGTTTACTGTATCTATTAAACAATGTGTACACCCCAATAACACTAACATTATACAAGTTATTCACACCAATTTGAGAAACAATGCCTTATAGAATTGCTTATGCAATAAACAAGGTGGACACCCCTCTGACAGTAGAACAAGACAGGTTATTCGCCCCAATGTAAAAATCAAGGCCTAATATAATTGTTTATCTATTAAACAATTTGAACACCCCACTAACAGTAGAAGTAGATAGGTTATTCACCCCAATTTGAGAATTAAGGCCTAATAGAATTGCTTATCTATTAAACAAGGAGGACATTGTTCAATTAGATAGCTCTGTGCCCTACACAGGGATTGATGCAAACTGTATTGTCTGCTGTGCATCCCTTCAGCTTCATATTACAGTCCCTGCGCTGTCCCTGCAGTCTCCCTAAACTCTCCCTACGATTCCCCTGCACTGTCCCTATCCAATATTACACAATTAAAATGTCACGAGTGGTCTTGCGTCTGGAATCAGACGTTCTGCGCGGCTTTCTAAGTGACAGGTTTGACAGGCTATTCCCTGTGGTTTGGGTGCTGTTCACCACACCCCTTTCCCTCAGCTGTTGCCGCTGGGCAATTAGCTGTCTCCTACTTACCTCTTCCTCTCCCAGTATCCCTTGCGGTTTATATCTGCTACATACCTGGTTGAGAGTGGTGTGGATCTTGGCGGAGATCCTGTTGCTGAGTTCTACTTAAAGTTAAGTGTTTTCCCTTCCTTTGGTTATTCCTGTTTGAGTCTCCTGTTCCTCCTTACGCTTGGAGGAACAGGTTACTCTCTTGTGTCATTAGACTGCAGGGTGTTCTAGGGTTTCTTCAGATTAGGTTCCTGTGTATGAGCTTTCCTACCACCCGGGTTAGTTCATACTGGTAGCCAGCTAGGGCCTAGTCTTAGGGTCCCCTGCAGGAGGTGACCAGTTCCCTGGTTTTGTCTGTTCCCATCCCTCATACGCTCGGTGTGGCTTTCCCCCCCACACCCGAGCGTGACATTATAAACCGCCACTAACAAAAATTTATGTCATTTTTGTGCTGACATGGATGCTATTGCTACACTGGCTGAACGGCTGCAGGGACTCAGCTTGGAGGTGGCTGACATCCGCAACCAGATTCAGAGACCACAGGCTGGTGGTTCTGGGGGTGCTGAGTGTCAGGCCTGTTTGGAGCCTAAGGTCCCCCTCCCGGATAGATTTTCTGGGGAATGTGATAATTTTGTTCTATTTAGGGAGGCGTGCAAATTGTATTTCAGACTGCGTCCACATTCTTCTGGTAATGAGGAACAGAAGGTTGGTGTGGTCATCTCGCTGCTTAAAGGGGATGCGCAGTCATGGGCCTTTTCTCTACCGGCCGGATCGCTGTCTCTCCGGTCGGTAGATGAATTTTTCAAGACCCTAGGGATTATCTATGATGACCCGGATCGTATCTCCCTGGCGGAGACCCAGATACGTAACCTTTGTCAGGGTGAGCGGCCGGTTGAGACTTATTGCTCTGAGTTTCGGAGGTGGGCGACCAATACTGAATGGAACGATCCGGCTTTACGTAGCCAATTCTGTCAAGGTTTGTCTGAAAGGCTGAAGGACGCTTTGGCCTTTCAGGAAACCCCTGTGTCTTTGGAAGCCGCTATGTCTCTTGCTGTGCGCATGGATAGGCGCCTGAGAGAGCGATCTAGGGGCCCCCGCTCTCAGGACGTACTATCACATAGTGTACCAGCTTCCTATGACACTTTGGGTGAATATTCCCCTAGGTTGATGTCTGGGGATGAACCTATGCAATTAGGGGGAGCCACTCCTGTAGCCACCCGCAATCATCTTGGTAATAAAAAGGGTGTGTGTTTTTTCTGTGGTCAGAAAGGACACTTTATCAATGTATGTCCATGCTTCCTATCTCTAAAGGAGAGAAAAGAAAAGGGGGCGTTGAATTCTCATCTCACTCTTGGGGGGGTGGGTAGGGAGACTGAAAATGTGCATTTGTCTTCATCCTGCAGTACCCGTTTTCTCCTGGCTGCCGAGGTGGCGCTAGAATCAAAGGTTGTGAAAATTGAGGTGTTTATTGACAGCGGGGCAGGGGTGAACTTGATTGATGCTCAGTTTGTCCGTATGCATGGATTGTCACCAAGTTCTTTGGATAAGAGGATTTCTGTGTTTGCCATTGATTCTGCACCTCTCTCTCAGAAGTGTTTGTCTCAGATGGTGCATGATATCAAATTAAGAGTGGGTGAATTTCATCAGGAGCTTATTTCATGTTTTGTGTTGGAAGGTCTTCCTGCTCCTGTGGTTCTGGGTTTACCGTGGTTAAGCAAACATAATCCGTCCATTGACTGGCATACTAGACAAATTGTGGATTGGGGCGATTATTGTGTTGACAATTGCCTTAATACATCTTTTTCTGCTTTAACCACTAAGACTCTTCCTTCTTTTATATCGGATTTCTCTGATGTATTTTCTGAAGGTGGATGTCAGGATTTACCCCCTCACCGGGAATACGATTGTCCTATCAATCTTATCCCTGGAACAAGATTGCCTAAATCTAGGCTGTATAACCTTTCTGGACCTGAGAGAACGGCCATGAAGGAATATATTGCTGAGAGTTTGGCCAAAGGACATATTAGGCCTTCCAAATCTCCCGTGGCAGCAGGGTTCTTTTTTGTTAAAAAAAAGGACGGATCCCTTAGGCCATGTCTGGATTTCCGTGAACTCAATAGGATTACTGTCCGTGATCCGTACCCCCTTCTTTTGATTCCTGACTTGTTTAACCAGATTGTGGATGCCAAGGTGTTCTCCAAGTTGGACTTAAGGGGGGCATATAATCTGGTCAGGATCAAGGAAGGGGATGAATGGAAGACGGCCTTTAACACTCCTGAGGGCCACTTTGAGAACCTGGTCATGCCTTTTGGGTTGACCAATGCTCCTGCTGTCTTCCAGCATTTTGTTAATGACATTTTTCATCATCTTGTGGGGAGGTTTGTAGTCGTGTATTTGGATGACATACTAATCTATTCTCCAGATATTGTGACACATCAGGATCACGTGAGGCAGGGGTTGCAAATCTTAAGAGATAACAAGTTGTATGCAAAATTAGAGAAATGTGCTTTTGCTGTACATGAGGTGCAATTCTTAGGATACCTGCTTTCATCTTCAGGTTTTCGTATGGATCCAGAGAAGGTCTGTGCTGTTCTGAACTGGGACCGACCTGAAAATCTGAAGGCTCTTATGCGATTTTTGGGGTTCACCAACTATTACCGAAAATTTATTAAGAACTATTCGACTATAGTTAAACCCTTAACTGACATGACTAAGAAAGGGACGGATGTCTCTGTGTGGTCTGATGCAGCATTGCAAGCCTTCTCTGCTGTAAAGGAGTGCTTTTCCTCTGCCCCTATATTGGTGCAGCCAGATGTGTCACAACCTTTCATTGTGGAGGTTGACGCATCCGATGTGGGGGTAGGAGCTGTGTTATCACAAGGCCCGTCACCTGGTAAATGGCGCCCATGTGCTTTTTTTTCGAAGAAACTCTCTGTGGCGGAGAGAAATTATGATGTGGGTAACCGAGAGTTACTGGCCATTAAGTTGGCTTTTGAGGAATGGCGTCATTGGTTGGAAGGGGCGAATCATCCAATCACGGTATTCACTGATCACAAAAATCTGGCTTACCTGGAGTCGGCTAGACGACTTAATCCGAGGCAGGCCAGATGGTCTTTGTTCTTCACCAGATTCAATTTCATTGTCACATACCGTCCTGGGGTTAAGAATGTGAAGGCGGATGCCTTGTCACGTAGTTTTCCCGGGGGTGGTGATTTTGAAGATCCGAGCCCTATACTGTCTGAAGGAGTGGTGATATCCGCTCTTTACCCTGATCTTGAGGCTAAAGTGCTTGAGGCCCAGGGAGATGCGCCGGAGTCTTGCCCTCCCGGGAAGTTGTTTGTTCCTTCTGATTTGCGTTATAAGGTTTTTGAGGAGCATCATTCTTCGATGCTTGCGGGACACCCTGGGAGTAAATCCACTGTCGACCTCATCTCTCGTAGATTCTGGTGGCCAGGTCTGCGTAAGTGTGTTGAGGAATATGTGTCAGCCTGTAGTGTCTGCGCACGCTCTAAGGTGACACATACTCGTCCCTCTGGACCCCTACTTCCATTACCCATCCCATCCAGACCATGGACTCACCTATCCATGGACTTCATCACTGATCTGCCTGAGTCGTCTGGTAAGACAGTTATTCTGGTGGTTGTAGATCGTTTTAGTAAAATGGCGCACTTTATTGCATTACCCGGACTCCCCAATGCTAAAACTCTTGCACAAGTGTTTGTTGACAATATTGTGAAACTTCATGGCATTCCCACTGATGTGGTCTCTGATCGTGGGACTCAGTTTGTGTCCAGATTCTGGAGGGCGTTCTGTACTCGGCTCGGGGTACAACTGTCTTTCTCCTCTGCCTTTCATCCCCAGACGAATGGACAGACTGAGCGTACCAATCAGAATCTGGAGACTTATTTGAGATGCTTTGTCTCTGAGAACCAGGAGGAGTGGTCCTCGTTTTTGTCTCTGGCTGAGTTTGCCATAAATAATCGCAGACAGGACTCCACTGGTAAGTCACCATTTTTTGGTGCATATGGCTTTCACCCGCAGTTTGGCACATTTTGTGGTTCTGATACTTCTGGTATTCCTGAGGAAGAACGTTTTTCGTCATCATTGTCTTCCATATGGCGAAAAATTCAAAGTAACTTGATAAATATGGGTAACAAGTACAAACGTGTGGCTGACAGGAGACGCATGGATGGTCCGGACCTAAATGTGGGTGATTCTGTGTGGCTGTCTACTAGGAACATTAAGTTGAAAGTTCCTTCATGGAAGTTGGGTCCAAGATTTATTGGCCCATATAAAATCACGGCCATTATTAATCCTGTAGCATTTCGTCTTGAACTTCCGCAGGCCCTGAAAATCCATAATGTGTTTCACAGATGTTTGTTGAAGAGGTATGTTGAACCTCTGGAGCCATCTCCCTTGCCACCCGCGCCTATCTTGGTGGATGGTAATTTGGAATTTCAGATTGTCAAGATCATTGATTCTCGAGTTCTTCGTGGGACCCTTCAATATCTGGTTCATTGGAAGGGTTATGGTCCTGAGGAGAGGTCATGGGTACCGGCATCTGACGTGAATGCCAGTCGTTTGGTAAAAGCCTTTCACAGGTGTCACCCTGATAAAGTTGGTCCTGGGTGCCCGGAGGTCACCCGTAAAAGGGGGGGGTAATGTCACGAGTGGTCTTGCGTCTGGAATCAGACGTTCTGCGCGGCTTTCTAAGTGACAGGTTTGACAGGCTATTCCCTGTGGTTTGGGTGCTGTTCACCACACCCCTTTCCCTCAGCTGTTGCCGCTGGGCAATTAGCTGTCTCCTACTTACCTCTTCCTCTCCCAGTATCCCTTGCGGTTTATATCTGCTACATACCTGGTTGAGAGTGGTGTGGATCTCGGCGGAGATCCTGTTGCTGAGTTCTACTTAAAGTTAAGTGTTTTCCCTTCCTTTGGTTATTCATGTTTGAGTCTCCTGTTCCTCCTTACGCTTGGAGGAACAGGTTACTCTCTTGTGTCATTAGACTGCAGGGTGTTCTAGGGTTTCTTCAGATTAGGTTCCTGTGTATGAGCTTTCCTACCACCCGGGTTAGTTCATACTGGTAGCCAGCTAGGGCCTAGTCTTAGGGTCCCCTGCAGGAGGTGACCAGTTCCCTGGTTTTGTCTGTTCCCATCCCTCATACGCTCGGTGTGGCTTTCCCCCCCACACCCGAGCGTGACATAAAAGCTTTTAGCAACACTGTCCCTAGCGCTTGTCACATCTCTACCTATACTCAGCTGACAGTGAAATGGCAGAGACCACGTGCATGAGGCTTTTAAAGGGCTGTGACATTATAGAGGCTGGCTAGCTGCTGATTGGCTGTCTGTACAGCATTATGGGTGATTTCACATTTCCAGTCTTCTTACTTTTACTTTGTAATACGTGTAGCCACCATTTTAAGAAAAAAAGATTTGCGCAAAGATTAGCGTGAAGAAATTCGGATTAGTTGCGAATCAAATTTTTCCTAAACTTCAGATTGTATTCCACTTCGGATGCTTCAATTCACTCAATACTAGTCACTGTCATAAATTTTGCTTGACTTCAGACTGCCTGATCTACAATGTTTAAATATTAAACAGAATTAGTAAATCTGCCCCAGGATATCCATTGTTCCAGTTTACCTTTAAGGGCTGCCCTTGCCATTGGTATATGTTAAACCCTTTTCATATAGCAAAATATCACTGGGTAAAAGCTACATGACTCGGTCTTATCTTTTAGGGCTTGTTCATACAGGCTTTGGCAAAGTCCCCTGCATACAGTAATCTGTGACAAAACTAGAGGGTTTTTTTCAAGTTGAATGTAGCATGTGTCATGGTTTCCAGCAGGGTCCATGTGGATACCACGCCAAGAAATTACATGTCCTTTTTTGGCGCAGTCTCAGAAGATAAACCCCAGTGTATGAACGTCAGTGTAGCTTCCTGTTAAAATGGGAGCTGGTTACCACACAGCCTCCCTACAGCCTCCCTACAGTCCAAAGTCAACAAACTCGAACCAGCCTTATGGTCGTTTTAATATGAAATGGTTCCGCACCACTTGTCCTATGCTAACGTTGCTGAGAAGCCAGAAGAGGTTTGGAAAAAAATGCTTTAGATGTCAAGCTCCAGTGCTGCCAGATAACCTGGATGTAGCTCTCATGTTTTTTCTTATTTTAGCTTACAGTATATGGCAGTTCCCAGGATATGACAATGGGCTATCTATTAGATATTTGCCATGTAAACCTGTTTTTGAAACTTCAACCAAAAGGTTAAGCCGTAGGACATTATTTTTCTTTGAGGAACTGCAATTTTGAATTTCATAGTGCAGTTCACCTCCAGAAGCTCCTTACTGTTTGTTCTATTGGTCATGTAGGTGGCCTAGACATTAGAACAAAGTTGGTTGATGGTTGAATCATCACTGACGTTGGTCGATTAACGAGTGATCTGTCTGGGAATGTTCTTTCCCAGGAAGATCTTTCAACCCCAAACGAACTTCTTGTAGATGATGATGGTCTGTCATTGGTCTGCTAAAATAGTTAATTGTTAAATTTCACCCAACTTTTTGTCGAAATTTTCCATTTCGATTGACTTTAGACTAATTTGTATGGCCACCTTAAGCTCTGAAGCAACTATTAGTCATTGACCCAGAAAGTTAAGAATCAACAACCCACTGCCCTTGCTGTAATTCATAGCACAGCTTGAAGACTAGATAACCTAAACTAGACATTATACTTTTACACACAAATCAATTAGACATTTTCAGTTAAGTTATGCTTATTTATTGAAAAAAAGCTTGATGAAAAAGCTGGGTTTCCCAAAACTGAATGTACATGTAAGATGTTTAATAGAAACCATACTGGTCAGTGCTGGGCAGGGTGACACTAAAAAAAATCTCATGAACAAAGAATTCATTGGAATTAGATACCAAGTCAGGACTAGAAGCTGCTCATTCTTGAGATTGTTGGAGTACTGCGAGACAGAGTCCCATTCTCTCGACAGGTGCAGGACCCAGAAGTGGAACCCTTTATAACATTGGCAATGCCATTAAAACAAAAACCCTTTGAAGGAGAATTTCGATTTCAGTCACATATGGTATATCCAAAGGATTTATTATGTGTCTGATGGATAGAGGTCCCATGTATGGATCCCACACCTATGTTGAGAATGGGAGTCCACTGGCCCCAGTGCTACCCAATGGTTGCCACATTCAGGTTTATAATGAATATAAAGGTGGCCATTTGAACAACTCTCTCTATTCTGTTCCATGGAGTTGGCAAAACAGCTGAACAAACACAAAATTTCTGTAGCACCCATAGTGGTAAACTTATAGTCCTGCGTATACAGCCACCTTTCTGTTCTCCAACTGGATGGAGGTGCTGAGGATATACCATTGTTTAAAGGATCCAGGACCATTCCTATCCATAGGCCATGTCTGGTATTCCAGTTTGTCTCTGGGGAAAAGAAAGTATACAGTCTTTTTTCTGTTCGGTTTCTGGCTTTAGTGGCCCCTTAAAATTCATAAAAACAGCATGCGGCATAGCAGGTCTCCTTCTTTGTCCTAAGGTTTATCTATCAAGATTTAGTGCAGGGAAGCATTTGTGGTATTATACTGCTGGAAGGTGTAGATCTGCAAGTCCCAGGATTTCTAGTGCTGGATCAGAATGTAGAAGTAGATTCCACCTATGGTGTGATGTCAGGAGAAGGTCTCTGAACCATGGGTGGTGAAATATTAGACTGTATTGAACAGCAACATAATTTTATTTTGTGCTATTTTAAAAAGCCTGGAACTGTGACTTTATATTCTTTCTGCTCCAATTTGTTTTCCTTCTCAGGATTTTTTTGTGGAATGTGTGATTGTTACTCGGTTTTGGCACTGTTTCTTATGTGCCACTGATAACAATAAATATTTCTAGTTTTCACCATACTAATTAAAAAGCATCTGTTAGCATGATGATTGAGCATACTGATAAACATGATACCCTGATTTAGACTGCCCATTATCCCGAAAACCATATTTTTAAGAAATGTCTAGCCCTGTCAGTACAAGGGAAAATGGGAGGGGACAAAAGCCAAAGGGGTGTAACAAACTGGTGCTCCAAGAGCTGTTGCCAGCCCCTTGGTGCTTCGGGAGAGTCAATTGCATATCAAGAAAAATATTATTTTCTTGCAATGGGGCAACGGACAGTCAAAATCAGGATATAGTTTTTTATCAACATGATCAACCCTACCAGATTATGTGCCTGGTCTAATAGGGTTGATCATGTTGACAGATGGTCTTTAAGTCTGTGCCACCATCTGGCATTTCCAAACTCACGAGCTTCTGGATTGTGCATTTGTAAACCCCAGAAAATACCAACTCAGAATATCAATGACTAAACTTGTATTTAAATATATTGTGCTTTATATTTGTTGCTATTATCTTTTTAACACAATGTATTTGATATAACATTTTTACATTGGGGTTTGTAAAGGGAGATCATTCTAGTCAGAGTACACCAGCTTTATCCCTTTTTCTTAACAGTAATCAGCTCCACATTCACGTCAAAATCATTTTAATGAAATGTTATATGACCAGGGTGCTGTGTACAAGTCTGTGGTATTAAAGCACAATTTCACTCAGTTGTGATTGCAGTTAGCCCAAGTCTTTGTTGGAGTTCTGTTCTTTCGTTATACCCTGTAGAGCAGGGATGGCCAACCTGAGGCTCTCCAGCTGTTGCAAAACTACAACTCCCAGCATGCCCAGACTACCTACAGCTATTAGCCTACAGCAAGGCATGGTGGGAGTTGTAGTTTTACAACAGCTGGAGAGCCGTAGGTTGGCCATGCCTGCTGTAGAGGATTAAATTGTGTGTTGTTAATGGAGAATTGTGTTGACCACTAGTGTTCTATGTTAATGCCTAGTAACCTACTCTTCCTATGTCACCTACATGGACACCTCTGTGTGCTATATGGGAGGAGGGGATATTGTGGCTAAATGCAGTAATTTCTTGGTTTTAGTGGAGTTAGGCTTAAAGCATCACTGAGCTTTCAATAAAGCTTGAACTAATCAATAGTACAGGATTAAGTGATTATATCACTTGTATCTGGCATTGTTTCGCAGTTTTCCTCTAAGCTTGATAAACATCTGGTTTGCAGACATGGTGGGTGGAGACTAACTCCCATCCATTGCACACACAGAAAGTAGAGGAAAATCTTCCTGTCTCACAATTAAGGACATTACAGAGAAGTACTGACCTGTATTTTTGTGAATGAAGCACTTGTTCTGAGCTATAAGCTTCCTAATTAGCTCTTTGTCTGTGCCTCTTTTCTCTGTCTCACTCCTGCTGCCCCTCACTCATCCCCATCCCCTCTCCATAGAATTGCATTGGCATGTGCATATCATCCTCCTGTGGAGATGCTCCCTTCCTGATGGCAAAAGGGAATTTTTCAAAGTGAAAAACAATTATCAAGCAGGAGGGGAGCTGTTGAACAGCTGATAATAGAACTAGACATTTCTCACTGATAAAGCATATTACAAAGTTTATTGTGGTCGCTTGTACTTGTAATGATTTATGCAGAGTTGTGTGAAAATGTATTACCATTTAAATTTGTGTAGACTAGATTCTGATGGTTTGGGAATCCTGATGATCTGGCATGCATGGAAAAAAACTGCTGATATTAGTTCAGAATTGCCTAATAGACAACTGGTTTAAGCTGGATTAATATCAGGTTTTTGCCCTACTTCTAACGTATACGCTGGGAGGAAAAAAGCATACAAAAGTGCAGCTTTTTCACCAAAAAATGTATACGTTAAGGTGTCTTTTTTTTTTTTTTTCAATGGAACTGTGTAGTGATGGATGCCAGTGTATGGCATCCGTTTGACGTGTACATTTTTTTGTAAGGCAAAAATGTGAACCCTGCCTAACCAATGTTATAGGAATATATTGCTGCGTCCCACATCATGTTTGTAATTTGTTGTATGCATTCTGCAGGCTGTGGACTAAATAAGGATCATACATACATCCTAGGAAGAAGTCAGAGGGTCCTGTGTTCCTGTGGTTGTACAGTGGAGCGCACACAAGGCTTCAACGTTCAGAAGTACAAATATTGTTTTTATATATTCATTAATATTACTTCAAAAATCCATGAAGTCTGATATTCTGACACCCACCTTATCTGACGGATGTTATATCACTGAATTTTACCATTTTGATAACTGCTATAGAATAATAATTCAAAAGTTGCCCAAATAACACAAATTTTTTCAACTCACGTTTCCATTGGAACCTGCAAGATTCTGGGTTCAACTGGAGGGGAACAGTAGAAATGTCTTGTTAGGACGATAACGTGCATGTATTACCTAATAACTCGGTTCATGACAGGACTGTTTAGTATACAAGCATCCTTTTAAAGTGTAACTGTAATTTATTTTATTTTATTTTTTTTGTAATGTTTAGGGGCAGTGATGCTGATCATTTTTGTAATATACTTTAATTACTGAAATCATATATTTCTATTAGAAAAATAGCTCTAAAATGGCCCATTTTGAGCCTTAGCAACGCTTCTCTGTCTCCTGTTTACATAACAGTGGAGACTTGCTCAACACTGACCGTGTGATGTAAACAGAATAAAGAGGAGCGATGCTAAGCCTCCCAATGGGCCACTTTGCAGCTATTTTTCTAATAGAAATGTACTATTTCAGTAATTAAAGTATATTACAAAAATGGTCAGTATCACTGCCCCTACACATTGCAAAAGTAAAAAAAATAATGACAGTTACACTTTAATTTCAAATGGTAATGGTATCTGGGTATGTTTTATATTTAGTATTACGCATATATAGATATGGCTACAATTTGATTTATAAGGGTGATGGGCTTAGTAAATGGAGTGAGAGAAATCTGCCATTAGTGCCTATGATACTGACCTATGTGAAGATCTTTGATTGATCTTGCTGTTGTCCTAACCATTACTGCTAATATTTTACAACATTCTCTAACACCAGGCATACCCTGGTCCCCACACCAACCCAGGCTGGCATAGATATGTCTATTTGTCCTTTTGACTCTTGGGTCCATCATTTCTTATTAATGTTTGCATATAATTCTGCTTCCAGGGCCATTTTATCAAAAGTACGTGTGTTAGTTTCAGCTCTTACTTTCTCCCGTATATTAAAGGAAGCCCTGGCCACTGAGCGTGCATTGTCCAGGACAGTCTGTTTTTCCTTAAATATATGTTCACTGCGCTCCAGCTTCTTTTCTATGGACACAAGAAGCTCCTGTCTTTTCATGTCCTCATTCTTCAGTACCTTTTGACGATTTTCCCTCTGGATCTTCTCCTTTTCCAGTCGACTTTCCACAGCTTTCCTGGCTTTGTGTTGTACAACTTCATCGGCTACCTGAGCCGCATGCTGCAACCTTCTCTCTGCTGCCTTGGCCAGTTGTTTCAAATGCTCTAGACGCTCTTTCTCTTTTTGCTCTGCTGCCTGCCTTGCTCGTTGGATTTGTTGCTCTTCCTTTTGTGCTCTAATCCTTAGTTCTTGATTTCTTTTTTCAAGTAATTGTCCCATATTTTCCTGTGCTTTATGCAGATTTTTCTCAAGCGTCTTCTTGCGCTCCTCTGTATCAGATTCCTCTTTCTGAGCCAATTCCTGAAGAATGGCTTGGTGCTTAATTTTCTCTATTTTGTTCTGCAGGATTTTGTTTACCTGCAGCTGCTGGGTCCTCTCCTGTTTTTTATTCTGAGCTAACAGATACTTATCTTGCAAGAAATCAACACTTGGCTGTTGAGCATCAGTTTTCTTTAGTTGTTTGGATGTCTGACTTTTTATTTGGCTGGTGTTCTTTTGCTTACTTTTCCCTCTACTTTGTTTTTCCATCTCTGCAGACGTCAACTCCTCTAAAGAGATTTTGCCATGCCTGCTTCTGACATGAAATTCTAACATTCGTTTTCCCTGTAATATAGCTCGTTGCCTTTCTCTTTCCTCCAGCCCCTTTCTTAAATCTGAGCTCTTTCTCTGAGTTTCCCATTGTATGTGAGCCCAGTAACGCTGCTCTTTCCTGATGTTCTCCTCCTCATGCTTGGCAATCATAATTGCTGCAATCTTCCTATCTCTTGGAGGTAATTCATGAATCCCTTTTTTCTTTACCTCCTTAACCATTTTTTCAACCTTCTTAGTTGTTTGTGGCGAATGACTAAGATCCCCAAGGCTGAAACTTCGACCCAAAAGGGAATTAACTGTATCCAAAGTCCTAGATTTTGGAATAAATTGTGCTGTTCTACCTCGTAAGCTGTCCCCACTGTAAGAAGAGGTCATGGATTCTGAGGATGTTCTACCAGAGGTACCATCTCTCATTTTCTGTAGGGAGTCCAAAGACTGACTTTTATTTTTTCTTGGGATTGGATGAACAGCATCGCTGGTCATTTCCTTAGTCATTGATTCAGTACTGCTCTGAGTATCGTCAGATTGAGAACTATTGCTCTTTTGAGCCCTGGATATTGAGGCAGGTTTTCTTTTGGGCCCGGGTGGTTTGCCTCTTTGTGTGAGTTTTGAAGGTAAAGACTGAGATCTGGTACTATCTTTGGAAAGATGTGTATTGCTTCTTTGGGAACCAGTGCTGGATGGAGTGCCACATCTCTTGGATGCTGGGGAGTTTGCAAGTTCTGCCCGAGATGGCCCTTTCGAGCTACATGGGGACCCAAGATTGCTGCTTAGCACTAATGGTAGGATTCTTCTTTTTTCTTGACGGATGATCCTTTCCCTCTCCTCCCTGCACATTTTCAGCTTTCTTTGTCTTTCTATCTCATAAACCTCACAAAGACCAGTAGCTACTCGCATTGACCGTCCTGGAGCTTCCCTCACTAGATCAGAAAGACTTCTAGATAAAAGTTCAACTGGTTTCACCATACATCGAGCGCAAGCTTCTAGGGAGCGGGGACTGGTCAGCACATAACGACTTCCTTCTGCTTCTGGACATTCAAAGTTATATAGGTCCAAGTGTAACATAGGGGAATGCTCTCTCTGCCGTACAGATGCCCCTCCTGAGGCTTCTTCTCCACCTGGATCTTCCGTGGGTTCAGCCATCTTCATACCTGATAGAAAGAGGCCAAATACATGAATATGTTATCTTGTTCACTTTAAAAACTGATATTTAGACTACACCATGCATATGCAGTATGCCCCGGTCTCAGGAGATTGCAAACACTATAGGGTTGTAAACAAGTTGACCTGAGAAATCGAGTACTTAGGCTTTGTATAAGCAGACTAGATGGGAAATTTTGGATGCGACACCTGACATTCAACTTGGTACCTCGCCTTCAATATTGCTCAGCCTTCCATGCCCTTTTTTTGTTACCAGTAAAGGTCTTATTTATTGTTATTACATGTTATTAACCCTTTCACGACCGGAGGTTTTTTCGGTTCTGCATTTTCGTTTTGCGCTCCCTGCCTTCAAACAGCCATAACTGTTTTATTTTACTGTTCACATAGCTGTATGAGGGCTTTTTTTTTGCGGGACAAGTTGTACTTTCCAACGCCACCATTTAATATTACATATGGTGTAGTGGGAAGCGGGAAAAAAATTCCAAATGGGGTGAAATTGCAAGAAAACCGCTATTCCGCTACAGTTCTACGGGTTTCTTATTTACAGCGTTCGATGTGCATTAAAACTGACTGGTTACTTTCATTCTACTGGTCAGTACGAATCCGGCAATACCTAATATGTATAGTTTTTCCTGCGTTTAGATGGTGATAAAATAATTAGAAAGTTGCCCTTTTTTTTTTCCTTGTCATATCTTGACCCCTATAACTTTTTGGTATTTATGTGCACAGAGCTGTATGGGGGCTCATTTTTTGCGGGGCGGTCTGAAGTTTTTATTGATACCATTCTGGGGTGTGTATGACTTTTTGATCACTTTTTATTTATTTTTTTTTTAGAAAAAAAAAGCAACAAAAAACTGCGAATCGCCATTTGGACGCTTTTTTTCCGCCACACAATTCGCCGTATTGAAATTTTTTTTATATTTTAAAAGTACAGGCGTTTTCGGTCACGGTGATACCCATGATGTCTATATTTATTGTTATTTAGGTATTTATTTTTTACTTATACGGAAAGGGGGGTGATTTGAACTTTTATATCTTTTTTATTTTTTATATATTTTTTAACATTTTTTTTTAATTTTTCTGTGATTATTTTAAATCTCAAATATCATCTGATCTATTGTGTTTTGTTTTTTTTCTTTATGAGCAATCATGGATCTACTAGATGCAGTTAAATCCATGAATTGCTCATTTCTTATCCTGGCCTGCCATCTAGTGGCCAGAATAAGAATTGCAGTTTGAAAACTGTAATCCTCACCAGCAAGGATTACAGTTTTCATATGGTGTACAGACACCCCGATTGGCCAAAAAAAGCTATTTGAAAGCTATTTTTGTTTATGATTGCATTTTACTCATTTTTGGATAAAAATCATATTTTCAATTGGCCTTTATTAAAAATATTGAGCCGTTCTGTCACAAAGGGTTAATTGTTTTTCTAACCGTGTGAATGGTACTTTCACTTTATGCCTTATCTCAAAACTACTAAAAGGTCATAAACACTTACTTAAGCCACATTCTTATCAGTAAGATAAGAACTGAGCTATAATGAGTGTTTATAAGGTCAGAGAGCAGAGATAAGGAGCCTGTCAGCTCCCCAGATGACAGAAAAGAGAGAAAATCCAGAGGCTGCTACTAGAGCATCTCAGCTCTGTACAGAAAAAAGGACTCCATATTTTTAATGACCAATATTTTTAAAGACCAATTGAAAAAATGATTTTTAGCTCGGAATGAGTACAATGGAAAAATTCCCCCAAAGGTGTACATAGCCTTTAATGTTTTCTATACTGTTTACTGCCATAGTATTAAAGGGGTAGTCCAAGAAAAACATGGAAGTGTATGAGGCTAGGTTGCAATACCAAAATCAAACTGAAAATCGTGGCATTCTTTTTGGAAGAAATCAGTCTTTTTTTTTAAGAATAGTGGCAGATTTACCAAAGACCCATTACCCTTAGCCAGGTAAAATTTTAAGCAAGTGTGAGAGTCAGAATAAATCAATTGCCTCTGGCACAACTATTATAGACCTCATGGATGGTGTCCACCCCTACATTAAGCAGGCAGAAAGCCACTAAATAAATTTGTCTCCAGTTATGACAACCTTGGCCTGTGCATAATAATATAGTGCAAACCTTACTTTTTAAAGGTACAGAACAGAATTATTCAACACTGTAAAAAATTACTCCTATTTTCTTACGGGATAAGTCAATAAGAAGACAGATCCATGCACATGCATTGATTAATGAAGAAGTTATAGCCTTATATATCTATGCATATCTCAGCTGTATGTGTAATGTGCACCTCTAGTTAATAGTGCCACGTGGAAATTTAAAGGGGTTTTCCAGGATTTTTCTGTTGATGGCCTATCCTCAATATGAGATCAGCGAGGGTCCAGCTCCATACATGGTCTAGGTGCAGCTCAGAATGGGACTAAGCTGGGACACCAAGCACAGCCGCTATCCAATGGACAGTGCTGTGCTTGGTAAGCTGTTAGCAGTTTGCAGCCGTACTGTTAAAGACATACTTGGAAAACATTTCATACAGTGCTACAAAAACATACCGGTTAATACAGTGCCACATACCTCTTACATCCAGTGATGTCTCCTCTGATGTAGACATTCTCTTTCCTCATCTTCTCCATTCGGACCAGACCCCCATGATGATTTCTTTCAGCCATCTCTCGTCTCTGCAGAGTTTGGCAAACAGACATATAAGTTTACTCCTTTTCTATCATCTCCCACTTCCTGAACACCCCATCCTGCCATCCCCAATACTGTGCCCACTGTGCTTCCCAATAATATACTGCAGAAACAGTCCTCCTGAAACTACTAGTACCACACAGATAGTGCCCCTTCAATAATTAGTGGCACACAGTGCCCTACAAAATAACTGCACCCAGGAAATCTGTGTCCCTGACACTAATAGTGTAATGTGCCACAAAAATAATTGTACTAAGCTGATGCTGTGCCAGGGTGCCCCCCACAGTAATAGTGGTCCCAAAAGTCCCACCAATAGAAATTATCTCCCAGAGTGCATAGTGTTAACAGTGCCCCCCATAGTAATAGTGCCCCCATTATGCCCATACTAGTAATCATGTTCCCCATAGCCCCCAGTACTAATACTTCTCCTTATAATGTGTGTCAGTAGAAAAATGCCCCATAATATGTGCCAGTACAAAAAACATTTTTAAGTGTGTCAGAACAAAAATACTCCTTTATAATTTTTGCCAGTACAAAAATACTCACTTATAATGTGTGACAGTACACAATATACTCCCTTATAATGTGTGTCAGTACAAAAAATACCCCCCTTTAATGTGTACCAGTACAAAAAATACTCCCTTATAATATGTGTCAGTACAAAAAATACCCCCTTATGTTGTGCACCAGTACAAAAAATACCCCCTTACCTTTAAAATCAGACCCCCATATCAGATCTTCAGATTAGACCCCTATATCAGATCAGACCCCTATCAGATCCTCAGATCAGACCCCCATATCAGACCTCAAATCAGACCCTCATATCAGACATCAAATTAGACCCTCATAGCTCTTCAGATCAGACCCTCATATCAGACCTCAAAGCAGAACCCCATATCAGACTTTAAATCAGACCGCCATATCAGATCTTCAGATCAGACCACATATCATACATCAGATCAAAACCCTCAGATCTGATTATTAAATCAGACCCCAGTATCAGAGCTTCAGATCAGACCCCTAAATCAAACCTCAGATGAGACCCTCATCAGACCTTCCTGTTAGACACCCATATCAGAACCTCAGATCAGACCCCCTTTAGACCTTCATGTCAGTCCCCCATATCAGATCTTCGGATCAGACCCCCATATCAGATCATACTGCCATATCAGATTCTCAGATCAGACATCATATCACACCTCATATCAAAACCCTCATATCTTATACTCAAATCAGACCCCCATATCAGAGCCTTAGATCAGATCCCCATATCAGAGCCTCAGATGAGACCATCATCAGACCTTCATGTTAGATCACCATATCAGGACCTCATATCTGACCCACTTTAGACCTCCATGTCAGACCCTCATATCAGACCTCAGATCAGACCCTCTTTAGACCTCCATGTCAGACCCCTGCATCAGACCTCAGATCAGGCCTCCATGTCAGACGCCACCCCATATCAGGCCTCAGATCAGATCCCCATTAGACCTCCATGTCAGACTCCCCATATTAGACCTCAAATCAGACCCCCTTTTGACCTCCACATCAGACCCCCATTAGACCAAAATTTCAGACCCTTGCATCAGACCTCCATGTTAGACCCCCCAATATCAGACCTTAAAATAAATAAACTTACCTCTCCTGCTCCACCGCTACTCTCCATGGCCAGCGTCCTCTCCTGCAGTTGTACTCCCTGGTCTTCTCTTGGCCTGCACTGCACTGTCACCTGACTGTGTCCAGCGTTAGGTTATAGTGGGTGCCTACGTCCTGCCGCTTATTGCGGTCAGGACAGTGCAGTGCCGGCCTGGAGACGACCAGGAAGGAGGGGTGAGTACGGCGCTTCACTCACCTCTCCCACCTCCTTCATACTAGTGAGGGCTTCCATAATAGAAGTGCTCACTAGTATTTGCCTTATAAGACACACTACATCTTATAAAGTGAGAAATACAGTAATCGACAGTAGCCACTGACAAGGGGGACCCCTGGCTTAGAGGACTGGTTGCAATTGTGACTCCTATAGCTACGCCACTAGCGTGGGTGCTGGGAGTCGGAACCCCTTCAAGTTTCATATTCTGAGGATAGGCCATCAATATGAAAATCCCGGAGAACCCCTTTAAAGTTAAGATCCTGTTTTTGGTCAATGATTGCATTACAAGTGATTCCCTAATTACAGGGGTCAGCAAACTTTGGCACTCCAGCTGCTGTAAAATTACAAACCCCAGCATGCACACTTGCTTGGCTGTTCTTGTAACTCCCATAGAAGTGAATAGAGCATTCTGAGAGTTGTAGTTTCAGAACATATGGAGTGCTGAAGGTTGCTGATTCCTGCCCTAATCTACCAGGCCGCATGCTGGCTCAGTGGTTGGCACTGCTGACCAAGGACAACATCTGCATGGAGTTTGTATGTCCTCCCCATGTTTGTGTCTCCTCCAGGTACCCTGGTTTCCTCCCATACTTCAAAGACATACTGATAGGGAACTTAGATTGTGAACCCCATTGGGGACAGCGAGGGATGATAATGTCCATATAGCGCTGCAGAATATGTCATTGCTATGTATGTGAGTAACATAAATAATATTATTAATGTATTACTCCCATTAATAACATTGCAGTGCAGGGAAGCATTTCCAATCACTTCTTGTCACCTCTGGGCACTATCAGCATTACAGGAGAAGTTTATGGCAGCCTGTATTCTGTTTCTATCCTGATGTGCTAATGGAAATGATTTACATAACATATAAATTAGTAAATTGCTAGATTTGCAATTGCTTTGTTTTAGAGGTAACAGTAAGAGAGGGCAAATATTATTTTTTATTCATGCACGCCTTCACTTTACATCTGATAGGTGCTCAATTCAGGTTCCTGGGCATAAAATATAACTGAATGATATATAGTGCTGACAATAGACACACTGATGGAGGTAGCAACCAGGGCCCAGCTCCCATTTGATCACCATTAGAAACCATTCTATTAAAGTAGGATTTCCAGTTGCTTCTGTACATCACCCAGTTTAATTTCACTATCGCTGCCAGATGCTTTACTAATCCCCATGACTTCATAGACAGAAAGAGATCAATGCAGGATAGATGGGGATATCAAGGCGTTGGACACAGAAAGCCCACGACTGCTCGTGAAATAGCATGACACCACAAGGAACAGAATATATAGATAACAATGCCTCATACCACAGTATCCCGTAGATTCCTATTGTCACTGGTAACATTGTAGATCTGTGAGCCAGTACACAAGGGAATACAGGGCAATCTATGCATCTAGCGGATGGATGCAGGCTTCACACATGAAACACAAGAGTATACACACGCCAAGGGTGAATTATAGCGACATGATGGGTGTGACAGTCAATCACATCATGGAATATTTCCATTTTACCTTCATCTCCCACTTCAGGATCTAGTGACGGGTGTGTTTAGCACAGAGAGATTTCAGCACAGCACAGCGGTGGACAGCGACTAGAGAGCAGGGAGAGGCGGGTGTGGAGAACAGCTCATGTTCAGCAGAGGAGGGAGGGGGCGAGCGCAGGGAACAGCTGGCGGCAGAGGAAGGGTGAGAAATATGCAGGAGAGGAAGCTTGTAAGAAAAAAAAAAAAAAAAGCAGCAAAGAGCCATCTATAGAGAGGCGGGAGGATAATGCAATGGCTAGCATGGCCATGAATAGGTAGGACTCCAGTAAGTGTGCACACAGTGAGTTCAGCTGATTGTACTAATGGAATAGACAAGGACAGTGGTGCGTACATTTCAGTAATATCTTAGCAAAATCAACATCTTTCTCCGGTCAAGTGGCTAAAAAAATATATTCTGTATTCCTCAGTTATAGCTGCAGGTGCCGTCCTAAAGGCACTATCTCATCTTAGGCTACATTCACACGACAGTGGAAAAAAATGGCCACTAAAAACATATACACTGTCAGTTTTTCCTGGCCATTTTGCATCAGTGCCTGCATTCATATTCCAGCAGCATATCCATTTTTAATATGTGTTTTGTATCTACAGTATATTTAATTCGTTTTTAACTGTTTAAAGGGGTTGTGCCATCATAGACAATTGTCTGATAGCAGTGGGACCCGCACCTATATCGAGAACAGAGCAGGGAAAGGCGAGGAGGGTGCACTGCGCATGCGCAGCCGCCCTCCATTCATTTCAATGGGGTCGCCGAAAATAGCCAAGCGCTGGCTATTTCCGTCAGCTCCATAGAAATGAATGGGAGTGGTGGCCGTGCATGCGCAGTGTGCTCCCATTCAGTTCTATGGGAGCAGCAGGAGCTGTGCCGCTCCGTACCGCTGGGACCTGCACCTCTCAGACAATTTACTAGACAATATCCTACCGATATGCCCCCATTGTCTGTGATGGGAATACCCCTTTAAGGCTACTTTCACACTAGTGTTAATATTTTACTGTATTGAGATCCATCATAGGGTCTCAATACCGTGTCAATGGGGACAAAATGTAACTGAACAGAACAGAGTGCTCCAAAATGCATTCTGTTCCGTTTGGTTGCGTTCCCATATCGGACACCAAACTGCAGCAAGCTGCGGTTTTCCTTCCGTCATGGGATGCGGAGCAAAACGTTTTCTCTGACACAATCTGACACAATAGAAAACGGATCCGTCCCCCATTGACATTGTCTTTTTTTCTATCGTTTAAAGATTTCACCATGCGACTTAAATTATATGTTAGATTTATGTCACAGATCTCATTATTCTACCATCATTATCACCTCTGAAATCCAGTGCCTCAAAGAAGCCAATGCCATTCATTTCTATGGTAAGAAATAACTATGGGGGGGCGGAACACGGAAGGAGGGGGGATGGTCAGGGGAAAATGAGGTGGGGTGCTCAAGTTGGGTAAACAGCCCTGTGTGCACTTATTCCGCCCTGGAGCAGAGCCCCTACTGAATGGAAAGTTTTCATATGTAGGTACCGTAAACAGGGTGTATGCAGATGTTCATTATATGTATGTACAGGTTATTGGGTGATTGCCGTGTTGTGGGAGTGAGGGGCATTCAGGCAGGGACAATGGGCAGACTGCAGGGGGCGCTAGGTGTTATTAGAAGCTCACTGCAATGTCCTACTTTGTTTTGTCAGCACATCCTGTAAATTGTAGTGAGCCCCGCCATGACTGCAAATACAAAACTACAAGCAAACACAATGCAAAAGTATCAAAATATATTTCCTAATATCTTATATCCATTTTGTACGGTGAGTATAACATGCATTCATATATATTCTGTTTGCAGATTGCTGCTGCATTGTGTTTGCTTGTACTTTTGTTTTGTATGGGTACACAAACGCACATGGAGTTTTGGTGGTGAGCCTCATCATAAATTAGGGAGATTTCTCCACCAGCGCAAGGCAAGAAACAAAGGCTGACGTAAAATGCGGTCTTTGTAAATGATCCCTATTGTATCTAGTGAGCCACCATCGGTTATGTCTCACCTGGTGAGGTGGATCTGCTAAGCCATTTGTCTGGAGGAGCAGGTCCAGAGCAGCACAGACAGGTGGCGCTGGTGCAGCAGGGTGGAAGCGCAGATGTGGCAGAGCTGGACTGTACATGCAGCAGGGTCGAAGTAGTAGAGCTAATGTTAAGCCTTGGATCTATAGCGATTAAGCAGAGTTGAATACACAGTGTATTTAAACTGTGAAAGTGCAGCGATGAAGCAGTGTTGAATACACTTGGTGTAGTTGAGCTGTTGCAACGCTGCACAATGCTGAGCTGCGGCAGTGCCGTGATGAAGCAGAATGGCAGAACAAACAAGCAGTAGTGCCAACAAACCTAAATAATTGGGCTGGGTTAGAATAACCAGGCGGTGTACTGCTGCACACCCGGTTGCCACCTAGACGCACAGAGGATACGTATTTCAATGGAAGGTTGAACCGCATCAAATTTGCAACGAAAAACGCAGTTATGTATTAAGGTTCTTGGTGCTGAAATGCACAAAAATTTGCACAGAAATTCACATAGAAATTTGTGCGGAGAAAAACTACACCAGTCAGAGCGTGGAGTAGTTTGTACTTCAGACGCACAGAATGCAAGAGGTGTAACTAATTTATGAAAAGTCCTGTGCCTTATCATAAATTACCTGTCTCACACAGGAGCACAGGGAGGAGTCTAAGACCAGCTAAAAAAGCTGGATAGGGAATAACTACTAGATTGGTGGGGGTCCTATCGCTGGGACTAATTAAAAGAACTGGGACCCCATACTGCTCAGGGCCTGCGGAAATAAATGGAGCGGCATGCCTCTTCGGATGTTTCGTTGACTTCTGGGGGCCCAGGCATCTTGTACTTGTGATTGTTGGGGGTTCCAGTGGTAGAACCCCACCAATCTAATAATTAGCCCCTATTCAAGTTATTCATCGAAGTCACGCGTAAGTTCGTAAATAACTTACATTGGCTCATGGGATCCCATACATTCGGAGACGAATCTCTGTACAGTATTATTCCGAAGTTTTGAACAAAGTGACTTCGGATTAAGCACCCGAAGCTCGCTTCGCTCAACTGTAGTTGTATTTAAACTTTTCAGGACTGGGGGTCTTTTGGGCCTTGACACCCATGCAGAGGGCAGGAGAGGGCAGAATCCAAGGTCACTCCAAGGCAGTGGACTTGGTTGACTAGGTAGAGTGTGCAGCCACTGGTCGTGATAGATAGGTCTGTTGATAGGGTTGAGCAAGATGGGGGCAAGATGATAAATTCAGTTTTATCCATGTTACGTTTTACAAAGCGAGAGAAGAAGTAGGAGAAAGATAGACATTTTGGGATTCTGGATAGTAAGGTGGTGATGTTTGGACCAGAGAGGTACATTTGTGTGTCGTCAGCATAAAAGTAATACTGAAAGCCATGGGACCCTATAAGCTGTCCCACGCTGAAGGTGTAAATAGAGAAGAGCAGGGGTTCGAGGACAGAGCCTTTTGGGACACCAACAGAGAGGGAATGAGACGAGGAGGTGGTGTGAGAGTGGGAGACGCTAAATGTCTGTGAGGTATGATGCGATCCAGGAGAGGGCCTGGTCGGTGATGCCAAGAGATGAGAGAGTTTGTAACAGAAGGGAGTGGTCGACGGTGTCAAAGACAGAGAACAGGTCAAGGAGGAGGAGGAAAGAGTAATGTTTTTTTGTTTTGGCTGTTAACAGGTCGTTGGTAACTTTGGTAAGGGCAGTTTCAGTCAAGAGATGGGGTCGGAAGCCAGACTGTAGCCGGTCAAATAGGGAGCAGGAAGAGAGGTGAGAGGACATGTTGTTCAAGTAGCTTTGAGGCATATGGAAGAAGTTATATGGGGCGATAACTGGACAAAGAAGATGGGTCCAGTGAAGGCTTTTTGAGGATGGGTGTAATGGTAGTGTGTTTAAAACCAGAGGGGAAGGCACCAGAGGTTATTGATAGGTTGAATAAATGAGTTAGGGCTTGGATAAACACTGTGGTGAGGTTGGGGATGAGGTTGGATGGGATTAGGTCAATTGCGCAGGTGGTGAGATGTGATCTGGAGAGTAGAGCGAAAAGTTTTTCTTCTGTAATGGTGGAGAAGCAGGTTTTAGGAGAAGAGGACTGAGTAGTTGTGTAGAGAGGCTGTGGGCACTGTGTTTAAAGTGTGTGGCAAAGTCCTCAGCTGAGATGAGAGGTGAGGGTGGGGGTGCTGGGGGACAGAGAAGAGAGTTAAAATGTTAAAAAGATTTGAAAATGAGGAGGGATTGTTTGTATGTGGTGAAGTGATCCTTAGAATGGAATTTCTTCCATTGCCGCTCAGCAGCCCTGGAAGCTTGTCTGAGTTTTTTGGTCAGGCTACTGTGCCAGGATTGTTGGGGGATTTTTCTGGTTTTGTTGTGAGTGAGAAGAGCAACAGAGTCCAGAGCTGTAGTTATTGTGGTGTTATACAGAGTGGTGGCAGCATCTGCGTCCTGGGGGGAACATATGGTAGAGAGCAGTAGAAGAGAGTCAGAAAGCAAGCTAAAATCAAGATGTTTAAGCACTTTCTTTTTATTTAACAGTGCTGATATAACTGTTATAATTAATTATTGTAGGTTTAATTAGGGAAATATGGTCATAGCAGTACTTGAGCCAAATATAAATGAGTACAAAATTGATATATTTCCCCCTTTGTTGGATAGGAAGGTTTAGAAAATTGACAGAACACAATGCCAGGTCCAGCCCAGCCCCAGGTATTAGAGGGGTTGTCCCATGAACAATATTCTACATTGTTCAAACCAGCACCTAGATCTGAATACTTTTGTAATTGCATGTAATTAAAAATTTAGTATAGCCCGTGAGCTATTCAATAAAATGTATCTGTATAGCACTGCTGTTTTTTTTTCTTGTTTCTCCATCCACCTCAGAAACATCACACATGCTCCATATCATCCTTCAACTGCAACAAGCCATATCTACTGTAAGAAGCTGCAGCAGGTACAGGAAGAGAGCTGCAGCAGAAAGGACACCCCCGAGCTATGATAGGGAGAGAGCTGCAGCAAAAGGACACTCCCCCTGAGCTGTCAGCTTGATATAAATCTAGCAGAGCAATAAATGTGGAGATCTCTGAATCCATGTGAGATACAGGGCTGGTTCTAGCTTTGTTAGGAAGAGACTGTCCTACACAAAAAGATGTATTATTTTTAATCATGCTAACTAATTTTTCTAACTTTTGTTATGGGATGCTACGATTTCTGCATATGCTAGCAGGTGGTGCATATGTAATCCAACTTGCTAAGTTTGGAGTAGGGATGAGCGAATTGACTTCGGATTCGCATAAAACTTCGTTTGAATACTGTACGGAGCAGGAGCTCTGCACAGTATTAGAATGTATTGGCTCCAATAAGCCAAAGTTATTACTTCACAAAGTCTAGCGAGACTTTGTGTAATAAATTCATTTCTACTGTTAAAAACCTTTTCCCAAACTGGGTTTCGGTTCCAAATATGGAACGAGGACGATATTCAATGCTTCTTGTGACTATTGTAGAAAAAAACAAAAAATGGTGCCTCAAAGAAGAGTGGGTCACAGTTTTTTAAATGAAAAAAACGCTCACCTTTGTGTGTTGTACTATGGTAAGAGCAATGAGAGTTAGGGTATGACTACACTGGTCATGGTCAAATTTTCAGAGTAGCGATGAGATCGTTGTGCCCGTCTTAAGAAATCCCACAGTGTTGGATCTCTTGTGACAGGAGCAGCGATCTCATTCATTTCTATGGAATCACCGCTACTCTGCAAACCTGGCTGCGACCAGTGTAGCCGTACCCTAAGCAGTATATATTTACTTTCAGATGTGATTACTGATGCAAAGCAAGGCAAAACCAGGCCTGGGTTTCTGGAGACTACATAGGTATTAATTCTCGTATCATTTATTTGTACAATTTATGCAACTATAAGTCTGGGGCATAGTGGACAATAGTGATACAATTCAAAAGTTCTTTCACCAATGTCTTGACTGTATTTTAATATACAATTTATCTATTTTAGGGTATTAGGGAGTAAATAACTGTAAAAACCAAAAGAATAGTGGAGAAACATGTAGGGGATCATTGGGAAATACGTGACGGATATTTGATCTTGTGTTTTTTAAACTTTTTTTACATCTGCTGTGCTCTATGATATTGGTCACTAGCACGTATCCATGTGGTCCAGCCTGGGAACAAGATCTAAGGCTCACATATGCGTCACAAACACCAGTCGTCTGTTCCAGCAGAAGAACAGACTACTGGGATTTACCGCATCCAGCATAGCCAGAGACTGCCGGACACTGCTGGATGCGCATTGACTATAATGGGATGCGACCGATTACCAGCATAAATGATGTACACCCTCGTGCAGTATTTTTTGTCCTGCCGAAAGCCTGAATTTATGCAGAAAACTGGCCATATCCATTTATAGTCAATGGAGATGACTATGCCAGATACGGTAAACTCCAGTAGTCTGTTCCTCTGGCAGTACAGACTACCAGAGTTTGTGCCACATATGTGAATGTACCCTGACTGCTCTGACGTGATGAGAGAGCCCTGTGGACAAAAATCAGACTGGAGGAGAATTTGAGTGTGCGTGTTGACAAGCAGAGAACAAAAAGCTGCTCTTAGAGGACATCTGTCAGGAGATTTGTACCTATGACACTGGCTGACCTGTTACATGCATATTCATTTATGCCTGCATTGCTGAGAAAAATGAAGTTTTAATATATGCATATATTTTCTTTTTTGTTTTTTTTTTTACTTTTTTTTTTGTATTTTTCACTGTAATTTTTAGCCACCTTAGGGGATTTTGCCATGCAATCCTCTGATATCTTTTAATAGGGGCTGCAATAAGTGAAAGGTCATTTCAGGCAAGTGGGGGTTGGCAGGAGCGTGCCCATTGTGGAAGCACTCATCTCCATAGTCATCTGTATCGCCGTCCTCAGGACAGCAATACAGATAGATGGTGCTGGGGAGCATGGGGAGGGGAGCCAAGCGTCTCCCTTTTCCCCTTCCTCTGATAGGCTACAGGCACTAGGCCTGCAGCCTATCAGAGGCCGCCTGAGCCGTATAGCGTGGGACACAGGCCGGAAGAGGCCTGCATCGCATCGCTGCCAGCCTGATGGAGGTAAGTATGTGAGTTTACTTTTTTAATGTAGCACAATGCAGGAAAGGAGCGCTATGGGGGCATCTAGGGGCACTTCTTACTGGCACATTATGGGGGCACTATGTGGACATTCACTGATGGCACAAAGAAGGGGTATTTTATATGGGGAAGGTGGAGAGGAGCACTATGAGGGCATTACACGAGTATTTTATACTGGCACATTATGGGGGGCACTATGGGGAAGGGGGAGAGGAGCACTATGGGTGCATCTATTGGGGGGATTTTATACTGGCACATTATGGGGGGGGGCACTATGGGGGTACTAAAAGGGTATTTTATACTGGCACATTATGGGGAGCACGATGGGGGTACTAAAAGGGTATTTTATACGGGCTCATTATGGGGGGGGCACTATGAGGGCATCTACTGGGGGCTCGGTATAGGGGCATTTTATACTGGGACACATAATGGGGGTACTATGGGGAAGGGGGGAGAGGAGCACTATGGGGGATTTGACTTGGAGGCATTATATCGGGGTATTTTATACTTGCACTATAGGTACTGTTTGCACTGGCACACAGAACAGGGGCATTTTTGTACTACTGCACATTATTAGGGGACATTTTTTGCACTGGCACACATTATAAAGGGGCATTTTTTGTACTGATGCTCATTTTAAGGGGACATTTTTCTACTGTCACATTATAAGGAGAATTATTACTACTGGGAGGTATTATGGTGGGCTTTATTAGTACTGGGGGACTATGGGGAACAAGATTACTAGTATGGGCACTATGGGAGCATTATTACTTCTGGGTCACAGTGGGGACATTAGTACTGTTGGGGGCACTATTACTACTAAGTGCGCTCTGGCAGAGAATTATTAGTTGGGACTTTGGGGGGCACTCTGGCACAGTATCAGCTTAGCACAGTTATTTTTGGGGACATTATGTTTACGCTATTGGTGTCAGGGACACAATTTGCTGGGTGCAGTTATTTTAGAACATTGCGTTCCAATAATTATTGAAGGGCACTATCTGCATGGTACTAGTATTTTCAGGTGTACAGTTTCTGAAGTATAGTAGAATATAGTAGTAAGTATAATTGGGAAGCACAGCAGGCACAATATTACAGTATTGGAGGTGGTAAGATGATTTGTCCAGAAGGTGGGAGGATGATGAAAAAGTAGGAAACTAAGATTTTTTTTTTGTCAAACTGCATAGATGTGAGATAGGTGAAAAATCATCACGGCGGTCTGGTCTGAATGGAGAAAATGAGGAGGAGAACATCTACATCAGAGGAGATGTCACTGGATGTAAGCGGTATGGGGCGTTGTATTACCCTGTACTACGTACTGTTAGGGGGGAAGGGAGGGGTTAGGATGAGAATTCGTGCTGTTTCGCCTCAGGCAGCAGAAAGGCTAGGTGCAGCCCTGGGTCATTCATAGAGGGAGTCAATCTGACTGCCAGATTTGGAGCTGAGAAGGAATTATTTTCCTTGATGAAGATGAGGACAATTGGCTTTCATCACAAGGGTATTTTTTACTTGATTCTCTGGATCAACATTGCATGATGATAGGCTGAACCTGCCTTACAACTTAGGTTACTATGTAACTAGTGTGAGCTCTGATTAAAGAAGTTATACAGGAAGAAACCATCCAGCGGTCCAAAGTCCATATGAAGATATCTTTTGTGATAAATTCTAGAAGCCGGGCCAGTGCTGACGCTTTTCAGACTATCATAGCTGCCATTTACAACTCTAGCAGTGTGAAATATGTCAGCCCTTCACATTTAAGGTTTATCATCACAGGAGTATGCAGCTTCCTAAGTCTTAATAATTGCATTATAGTTACGCAATTTTCCAAAAAACGTTCTGTATCATTTACTCTGTTTTCAAGATCCCTGCTTGTAGTTACTGAATCAAAGTGTTCTTGTTCACTTCCAGAGCCTGTCCTGGTCAAGGGACGGTCATACAGATAAACACGTGTCAATTTCTTTCTGATGAGACCAGTGTTCTGCTGTATTTCTCTACATTTTCTTCATGCATGATAAACTGTATATTCACTGTGCAGCATGTTGTGGCAAGTTTTTGAAGGTATCCCCTATCCACAGGACAGGAGATAACAGATTGTGGGGGGATATAACCGCAGGGATTCCCACTAATCTAGGGACCGCCGGAAATAGCCCATTGCTGTACTTGGCTATGCCCTGCAGTGCCATAAAGAATGAATTGAGTAGGAGAGTGCAAGCTCGACCTGCTGCTCCATCAGGGCAGGAGAACAGGACACCCAGTCTAGGGATCAGTGTGGTCCCAGTGGTTGGAACCCCACCAATAGCTAGTTATTCCTTATCTTGTGGATAGGGAATAACTTGAGAACTTGGAATAACCCTTTTAAAGCAATTATGAGTGAGAGGGATGAGTATTCATACACACTCTTGATAATATCAGAGGCATGAGATCCCTCACCTAAGTCCACCTGCTCCAGTGAACATTGTTAGGCTGGAACCACAAATGCAGTCTTTTGATCAAAAGCCAAGAGTGGATTGAAAAGGAAGGAAACACATAGATCAGGGATCACCAACTGGTAGATTGCAGGCCAAGCACCCGTTTTCTTTCCAGCACTATATACAATGCCAAGTGTGCAGGTGACACAACCTTAGGGTTGGTGCATACTAGTCCTTTAGACCTATATTACACTTTTTATAGGTTTTATAGTAACATAGTTTAAAGCCGAAAAAAGACATCTGTCCATCCAGTTCGGCCTGTTATCCTGCAAGTTGATCCAGGGGAAGGCAAAAAAAACCCTGTGAGATAGAAGCCAATTTTCCTCACTTTAGGTGAAAAAATTCCTTCCCGACTCCAATCAGAATAACTCCCTGGATCAACGACCCCTCTCTAGTAACTATAACCTGTAATATTATTACCCTCCAGAAATACATCCAGGCCTCTCTTGAACTCTTTTAGTGAATTTACCATCACCACCTCCTCAGGCAGAGAGTTTCATAGTCTCACTGCTCTTACCGTAAAGAATCCTCTTCTATGTTTGTGTACAAACCTTCTTTCCTCCAGACGCAGAGGATGTCCCCTCGTCACGGTAACAGTCCTGGGGATAAATAGATCTGCTCCTAGAGGCTCCTGCCCACCTTCAAAAACACTCCATCTCCTGCCGGCCCTGTCAGATCCAAATCCTGTGCCGTGCGTCCTTCATTCGGCGCAGTGAGGAAGCCGGGAGCCTGCTGCACTCACTGTGCCTGCGCCGAATAAAGGACGCCCGGCGCAGGCGCAAGATTTGGATCTGACAGGGCCGGCAGGAGATGGAGCGAGCTGCCTGGGCTTGCAATCAAGACAAAGGAGGCGTTTTTGAAGGTGGGCAAACGGAGCCTCTAGGAGCAGGGGCAACGCCCCCCCCTGCTCCTAGGAGGCTAATTACCATATTATAAATGTTTAAATTACACAAAAACGGGGGCAGTGATAATAAAATGAATTGCATAGTTAGCATCAGGTGACATTTGCACATTGCAAATGTCATCCTGTTTAATAGGCACAAAAGTGGTGACAGAAACCCTTTAACACTCAGAACCCCATTGATCAAAACCTTTGATATATCAAGTTTCTTTCACATTTCACTGACACTTTAACAGTCCTTACTCCATGCAATTCTTTGCTATCAGTTGTGAGATATTTTTGGTGTACGATCAGCCTGGCTTCTATATTGTTAGGGTTCTGAACTTATGTGTTATATTATTATGGACCACCACGTGCTGTTTTTTTTTTTTACTCTGTGCATAGATTTTAAGAAATATCTTTGTCTCTTCTATTAAGATATTGTTGAATGCAAGCTTTATTATTGTTATAATATCCTTCATTTCTTCCTGTTTGTGATGATGGAAAAATGAGGAACCTAAGATGTGCAGACAGCAAACTCTGCAGAGACGAGTCATGGCTGGAAGAAGTGTTGTGGAGGTCTTGCCAGATGGAGAAAATGAAGAAAGACGACTCCAAGATATCCAAGAAGATGGCACATGTGAGAATGTGATTGTTGTGTATGTTGCCATCAGCTGTATCTGATCAGGACTTTGTAGCCTCAAATTTAATGTAAAAAGTGATATCCATCCAGGGACAGTATTTAAAAAAAAAAGTTAGCAACACCCATGATAACTTGCGGGTGTGTTGACACATCAAAAGATCAGGCAATGATGGGGAAGGATTGTTCCTTCCCCATAACTGCCTGCTCATCAGAGGAGGTGAGAGCTGTATTTACATGCAGCAATCGCCTCCACTGTATGGCGATGAGCGATCACTACTACAATCGCTCGTCCCCATTCAGCAGATCTCTATTTACACAGCACAATCTGCTGCTCAGAAACTGATCTTGGTGCCAGCATCAACAATTATTTCACCTAATGAACGGGCGTTTGCTCGTTCAGGTGATCAGTGGCACCTTTACATGAACCAATTCTTGGGAATCAGTGTTTGTATGAATGTTCATTCCTGGTAATAGTCCAGTGTAAAGGGACCTTAACACTCCATTCTCTCCTCACCATTGTCCTAGTATAGTCTTAGGATCAAGTAGATCTCAAGACCCTTCCAGTTAGATCTACACCTCACTTGGACTGCCTACTCTAAATAGAGGAAAGACTGATACTTCTCTCTTTTGTATACCTTCCTGTATTTCGTTAAAAAACTGCATCAAGAACTGCCATAAAAACAACATGTGTAATTCTAGCCTTATAAACAGGAAACTATCCAAACTCAATGGTAACAAAAAATGTTTATTTTCCCAAAATAAATAATTAAAAAGTTTTGTAAAGAGACGTCATAAACGTCATGTGTGCAAATTAAAGGAACATTTGTAAAAAAAAAGTATTTGTTTTTAATTAGAATGTGACAATATTTATAAAAAAACAATCATTTGTCAGAGGTAATGTAATATATCATCTAAATTCTAATTATTTAGAAAACATCTTCAAAAGATCAATTCACAACCCAAGAAAAAAATGTTTGTGTCTGTGTAAAAGTTTTTTAAAGCGTTCCGCTTGCAAAGGTAAGAACCTGCCGAATGACTGACAAGATGAACTCTTGATTGGCTGGCTCTTTCCTGGCCATCCTGTAAGCAGTCTTGAATCTTGATGTTCCAACTGGGCGAGAGAACCTTGTCTGCCGTTTCACTAGCTCTTGCACACGATGAACATTATTATTGTAGTCTAAAATGGAAAGCTGGGTACGGGCAATCATTTCGTCAACACCCAAGGAGTTGCGTTTCGGGCGATATTTTTGCACGGTGCTGTGAAAAACCTCAAATTCACTAGGGTGACAAAAATAGGAGAGGTGGCGCAAGTCCTTTTGAAGTTTTTTGTTGAGCACGATTTGCTTTAGGTTTTTATGTGCAATGCTGTCAGCACGGATCCATTTTCTTCTTCGCTTCACAGTGTCGGAGAGTTCATGGTGGGCACATGATTTGTATTGACCAGCAGAATTCCAAGAATGGTCATTTACCACATGATGGATGAGAGAATTCCACTTCTCCACAAACAGGTCAGTGTTCTCCTCACACGTAGTAGCACACCACCAAAGATGGGTTTTGATGGGAATAACCCAGTTGGCCAATTCAGAACAGTTTTTTTTGCGGCTCGCTAAGAGTAGCTTTTTTTCTATAGCTTTGGCCAAGTGCCAGATATCAAACTTATGGATGACGCCTCCAAATTTTTCTTTCATAATTTTTCTGATGCCGGCATGCCTACCCGTGCATAACATTTGAACGTTCACATAGCTGTCAATGAGAAACTGTACAGCCCTATTGCAAGCAATATTTCTCAGACCCACAGAGGTATAGCCAGGTTGCAATTGTTCAACATTGTACGTTAAGATTTTTTTCGAGTGAACGTCCATCAAGGAATACACACAGTATTTGGCCTTGTGGCCTCGGCTTTCGCATAGTCCATCACCGGCCACGCAAATGGGCATGTTACCGACCTGTGCAAAGAGCCTTTGCTGTTCGTCTTCCCATATTTGGTTTAGTGCTGGATACAAATACGTCTGTTGATTTCTGTAATATGTACTTTTATCTAGATGTAAAACCCCGAGCAAATTTAGAAAACGTTCCGTTTTTAGATAAGAGGATCCACTGCAAAGGATGGCCGATGACAATAAAAGATTACCCACGGGCACGTTGCCAATTTTAGGCTGGCTTTGCCATAGGAGTTGTTGGTGGTTTCTTGCACAAGTTCCATGTACAGAAATATACGAGCCGATCCTTTCCTTTTCAACGTGTACTATTGGCTGGTTACAAGAACTGACTTTTTGGCAATTCATTTTCTGAAAGAGTGCATCAAGGCAACTCTCAAAAACAATAAACTTTCTCTCTTGGACATAATCCCCATAAGTCACATCTCCACTATTGGAAGACAGAGGCATCTCACTCGAGTTGTGATTCGGTGAACCTCGAACCTCTGCTTTGATCTCAGTCGAAAGTTCTCTGTAGTCAGTGGCTGAATTTATTACACGTTTGGTACCTCCATGTGAACCTAAATTAGTGGTTAGTGTTTCCTGCAAAGGATTTGGAGTAGTTTCCTGTGCTTGTACTGTAAAAGGTGATAAGCCCACTGTAGGATCTCTCATAGCCACCTCTGATGAGGTTTCCTGTTTCACTACAGGACCTGATGGTTCCACGGTGACGTTGCATGATAGGAAAGGCAATGCTGCTTGTGGTGTTCTTCGAAAGTCCCCATCTTCGTATATTTGAGCTAACTGAGTATAACATTTTGAAGGCTCTTGCGCCACCATTTTTGGATCCGTTTGCGTCATACTATCTTTTTTTCCCATATAAATGACTTTTGAGGGGCTATTCATGGGTTTTGGTTGAATTTTCTGTTTACAATGCTTACAGACCCAAGAAGATCCAGGCTCTTCCAATGAATCATCGTCCTCTGTTCTACGTCTCTTTACCCTTCTCTTCTGGTTTGCTGGTGGAGCAGGTGAAAGCTGCTCAAAAATGTTAGGGACCGCATCAGGTCTCAAGCGTTTCTTGTACACGTCAAAGGGATAATAACTTTCAGGACTGAAGTGCTTTGAGCAAATTCGATACTTGTCAGACTTTTTGCCTTGAAGGACTTTTTCCACAAATTCGTCAACATTTCCAAAATCCTGGTTAATTTTCGAGAGCCATAAATAGATAGTCTCCTTTTTTGGTGGGAAGACATGTAAGATAACGCCATCTTCCTGGTGTACACTACCAGATGGACAACCCTGCACTATGCAGTATGGCATTCTGAAGAAATAAAAGCACAAAAATATTTACGGTCATAACAATATGTTTCTCTCCCTACTTACACTGATAAGAAAACAGAAGTACATACACCGACCAGTCATAACATTAAAGGGGTTCCCTGGGCTTTTTAAGATTGATGACCTATCCTCAGAATAGGTAATCAATATCAGATCAGCGGTGGTCCGACACCCAGCACCCCTGCCGATCAGCTGTACTGGGAGAAGGCGCACGCAGTGTGCACATGCCATCTCCCCGTACAGCTGATCTGCGGGGGTGCTGGGTGTCGGACCCCCGCCGATCTGATATTGATGACCTATTCTGAGGATAGGTCATCAATCTTAAAAAGCCCAGGGAACCCCTTTAAAACCGTCTAAAATTGTGTATTTTGTGCTGTGACCTATCGAAGCATGGACTACATAAGATGTCTGAAGGCGTCCAATGGTATCTGGCACCAAGGTGTTAGCAGCAGATACTTTTAAATCCTGTAATTTGCTAGATGCATCCTCCATAAATCCAGCACATCCCACAAATGCTCAATCAGACTGCGATCTAAGGGGTTTGGAAGCTCTGTCAACACCTTGACCTCTTTGTCATGTTCCCTACCATTCCTGAACAATTTTTGCAGTGTGGCAGGGTCCGATATCCTGCAGAGTCAACTTGCCATTAGGAAATCCTGCTGGCATTAAGGGGGGCACTTGGTCTACGGCTCTGCTTAGGTAGTTGGTATGGGTGGTACAAGAATGCTAGGGTCCAAGGTTCCCACCAGGACATTGCCTAGCCTTCTGTCCCCATACGCATCGAGTTCTCCTGACACAGATAATTTTTTCTAAGTACTAAGCACTGCAGATTAGGAACACCGCACAAAACCTGCTATTTGGAAGATGCTCTAAGGCGCTCCTTTTAGTTCAAATTGTCCAGATCTCAATCCAATAAAGCTTATCTGGGATGTGCTAGAAAAAAACCAAATCTGACCCATGGAAAACCCACCTCTTAACTTACAGGACTTGGCAGCAGATCATTTAAAGGGGTTATCCCATGACTAATGTAAAAAATTAGATCATATTGTACATGACAACCTCTTTCTAACAAAGCCAGAACCAGCCCTGTACCTCACATGGATCCAGAGATCTCCCCATTCATTGCTCTGTTAGATTTATATCAAGCTGCCAGCTCAAGGTGAGTGTCTTTTCTGCTGCAACTAAGGAGGCGTGTCCAAGCTCATCCTATCACAGCTCAGTAGGCATGTCCATGCTCTGCCTACTACAGCTCAGGAGGCAGTTGAAGGGTGAAACTGGGCATGTGCGGCCATCTCAGTGAGCAGGTCAAAGAAATAAGAAAAAAGCAAACAGCAGGTGGCACTATACAGATAGATTTTATTGGATAACTTGTGGGACAAGCCCTTTAACTTCTTGGTGCCAGATACCATAGGGCAACTTCATGGGTCTTGTGGAGTTCAAGCCTCGATGGGTCAGAGGTACACAATATTATATACAGAAAGCATTTTCTGCTGTGCTATTTTGGACTTGAATAAAGATATGTTTGGACTTTTTAGGCCTGGTTTAGGCCTCATGCACACGAACGTGTGCCGGCCGTGCCCGTGCTGCGGGCCGCATATGGCGGGTCCGCAATAAACGGGCACCGGCCGTGTGCAGCCTGCATCACGGATCGCGGACCCATTCACTTCAATGGGTCCACGATCCGGGAGATGCGGAGCGGAGGCATGGATCGGAACACCACGGAAGCACTACTTTTTTGCGGTGTGGACCCTCGGATGCGGATCGCGGACCCCATTCAAGTTAATGGGTCCGCGATCCGCATGCGGTGGCCTCACAGTCAGTGCCCGTGCATTGCGGACCTCAGTTTGCGGCCTGCAGCACGGGCACGGCCGGCACACGTTCGTGTGCATGAGGCCTTACACTTCAGTGATTTGTTCAGCGTTTGGTCAGTGATTGTGAGCCAAAACCAGGTGCAGGTTAAAACCTTTTCATTATCCCTTATCTCTGTGTAGCCTCCACTCCTAATTTTTGCTCCCAATCACTAATGGAAATCACTGACCAAAACACTGAAATGTGAACTAGGCCTTACCTGTAAAGTGTCATTGCCAACCACAGCCCTCCTTTAGTACAGACTTTGTCATGAAAGTGAATATGGCTGACCTGCAATACTGGAGGCTGGCGTTATATGGTCAGGAGGAGTAGCTGTCGGATGAACAATGCTATATACACTGTAGGGGCAGCTTCAAGGCCCCCCCCCCATATTAACATTTGAGAGAAGTGACATCCCCCATAAGTGTACCTGGTATTCTATCATCTAGCACAAGGATCAGCAACCTTCGGCACTCCAGCTGTTGTGAAACTACATTGCCCAGCATGCTCTGTTCATTTCTATGAGAGTTCTTAGAAGAGCAGAGCAATCACGCACGCTGGGAGTTGTAGTTTCACAACAGCTCGAGTGCCGGAGGTTGCCTACCCCTGATCTAGCATGATCTTATTAAAGAAAAACTGTCAAGGCTGAAAACTATTATTTATAGCTATAGTGTCAATAAAAAAACAAAACGCTAGAACATTTTTGTACAGTTAAACTGTAACTGAGAACTTGAGTTCTCATAAAATGTCTGCATAATGGCTGCGCTTCTTTGTACAATCATAACTGTGAAAGAACAGTTATGTTTGGCCTTTGCTAATTTTTTTTTTTAACCATATTATTCCCTGTTTCAGCAGCACAGTTAGATGCATTTCGCTCAGCAGCAGGGGGTTTCCTTTCTGCCTGCACTGTACTGCTGTGACATCCTTTCCCTTACTTCCCACTATTTATGATTTTGACTCCTGGGGCTAAGCTGCAATACCCAGCACAGCCAGTATACAATGTACAGCGCTGTGTTTAGTAAGTGCCCACTATGCTCATCAGAGCTCCGGTGAGCACTGTGGCTCCCTGAAACAGCTGATCGGCTGGGGTGCAGGGACTTCGATCCCCACTGATGTCATATTGATGTATAGGTCATCAATATTATTTCCAGAATAACCCCTTTAACTCCACTTAAAAGTGTTGTCTGACAGGAGCAGGAAACGGTTAGATCTGTTTCGGCTCCTGCAGTGATGATGTCACGTACTGTGATCACATGACAACTGCAGCCAATCGATGGCTTCAGCAATTATGTGTGCATGCAAGTCACCTGACCAGTGAAGCCAGCCATTGGCTGCAGCAGTCACATGACCAATGTACATATCATCACTGCTGCAGGAGCCAATGAGGTGCCTGCACTGACTTAGAGGGGGATGTAACAGGTAAGTACTGGTTATTTTATTTTTATGACATTTTCTCTCTGCAGGCTATAAAACCCATCAGCCTTCCTTCCCACACTGAACAGCAAGCACCAGCCTCACCCACTAAAATTAATTATTGCAATCTAAGCTAGCTAGCCTACAGCACAGTTAACTCTTTCTACCCCAGCCTCCACCATCCCTCCATGCACAGAACACATTGCAAACTTACTGCAGATCTTTCCAAACCGCGCTCTGTGGAGACAGGAAACCAGTGCATGGGGGATCACGTGACCGCTGCAGACCATGTGACACCCCCATCCTACGTCATCTCACCTACCAGCAGAAACTCCATTCTAGACACCACTAACTACAGAGGAAGCCGCCCAGTGGCAGTGTACACAAAAGAGAACATGGCCGCCATGTTGTGGTGACACAATAGTTCTCTGGACGTCAGGAGGAGGAGCGCCCCCTAGCGCCCCCCCACCAGTCCTCAGCTGCGGCCGTCATTTCCGGGAGTGGAACAAGACGGAACAAGGAGGACTGACACTGGAGAACTGGCGACACTGTAACCGGAGCAGACACTGTGACACGGGGGCCGAGGAGCCGGGAGCAGCCGGTGAGTGCAGGGAACCGGGGAGTAGTACTACAGCGTCCATGGGAGGACGGGGGGCAGGAGGTGGCTGCAGTGTGTCCGGCAGGGTGGTCTACAGCCGGGGCTGTGAGCTGTGTGTGTATACAGTGTGCGTATGTATTATATAGGGGGACAGTGTATACAGTATATGCTGTATGTAATGTATACAGTGTGAGCTGTGTGTAATGTATACAGTGTGTGTATGTATTATATAGGGGGACAGTGTATACAGTGTATGCTGTATGTAATGTATACAGTGTGAGCTGTGTGTAATGTATACAGTGTGTGTATGTATTATATAGGGGGACAGTGTATACAGTATATGCTGTATGTAATGTATACAGTGTATGTATTATATAGGGAGACAGTGTATACAGTATATGCTGTATGTAATGTATACAGTGTGAGCTGTGTGTAATGTATACAGTGTGTGTATGTATTATATAGGGGGACAGTGTATACAGTATATGCTGTATGTAATGTATACAGTGTGAGCTGTGTGTAATGTATACAGTGTGTATGTATTATATAGGGGACAGTGTATACAGTATATGCTGTATGTAATGTATACAGTGTGAGCTGTGTGTAATGTATACAGTGTGTGTATGTATTATATAGGGGGACAGTGTATACAGTATATGCTGTATGTAATGTATACAGTGTGAGCTGTGTGTAATGTATACAGTGTGTGTATGTATTATATAGGGGGACAGTGTATACAGTGTATGCTGTATGTAATGTATACCGTGTGAGCTGTGTGTAATGTATACAGTGTGTGTATGTATTATATAGGGGGACAGTGTATACAGTGTATGCTGTATGTAATGTATACCGTGTGAGCTGTGTGTAATGTATACAGTGTGTGTATGTATTATATAGGGGGACAGTGTATACAGTGTATGCTGTATGTAATGTATACACTGTGCAATGTGAATACTTTGTGCTGTGTGTACCTGTTATATAGGGCGACAATGTATACAGTGTGTGTAATGTATACACTGTCTGTAATGTGAATACTTTGTGCTGTGTGTACCTATTATATAGGGCGATAGTGTATACAGTGTGTGCTGTGTGTCATGTATACACAGTGTGCTGTATGTATTATATAGGGGGATAGTGTATACACAGTGTGCTGTATGTATTATATAGGGGGATAGTGTATACAGCGTGTGCTGTATGTATTATATAGGGGGATAGTGTATACACAGTGTGCTGTATGTATTATATAGGGGGATAGTGTATACACAGTGTGCTGTATGTATTATATAGGGGGATAGTGTATACAGTGTGTGCTGTATGTATTATATAGGGGGATAGTGTATACAGTGTGTGCTGTGTGTATTATATAGGGGGATAGTGTATGCAGCGTGTGCTGTATGTATTATATAGGGGGATAGTGTATACACAGTGTGCTGTATGTATTATATAGGGGGATAGTGTATACAGCGTGTGCTGTATGTATTATATAGGGGGATAGTGTATACACAGTGTGCTGTATGTATTATATAGGGGGATAATGTATACACAGTGTGCTGTATGTATTATATAGGGGGATAGTGTATACACAGTGTGCTGTATGTATTATATAGGGGGATAATGTATACACAGTGTGCTGTATGTATTATATAGGGGGATAATGTATACACAGTGTGCTGTATGTATTATATAGGGGGATAGTGTATACAGCGTGTGCTGTATCCTCTTTGTGTGTAATGTATACCTATTTTATAGGGTGATAATGTATCCAGTATATGCTGTGTATACCTATTATATAGGGTGATAATACACACAGTATGTGCTCTGTATATCTTCATATAGTGATAATATATATGTTCACTGTATACTCCTATAGGCTATTACCTGTATGCTTTGTTTAAATATACACTATTATTACCTTTGCTGCCTATACACTCGGCCTATAGGCTTCTGTGATGTGTGTTGCTGTTTAGGCAGTAGTCTGTACTCTCTTATAGCCTCTTATTACCTATGTGTCTTATAGGATAGTAATTATCTGTATTGTCTGTATAATTAGTGCTGTAGTCTCCTAGTATTAATCAGAGGCGACAGCGCTGAGTACCTATACCGCTTATGTAATAGCTTACAGGATGTAGTATCCAGACAGCGTAGGTAATAAGAGCCCACAGTGTCCGGTATACAGACAGCGTGAGTAATAATAACCTATAGGATCAAGTATACAGACAGCAGCAGTGATGACTTATATTGTCTATAGCCTACAGTGCTGAATAGAAAGTGAAGATGGGAAGATATGTGTATGCTCAGTGCTCCTGGATATATATATATATGTTTTCTATACTGCACTATAGGCTATGATTACCTATTGTATGCATCTACCTGATCCTTACTTTGCTCGAGCCTTCAGAGCTCCTTATTATCTCCATATATGTTGTGTGTGCTCGGTGCTGTACTCCTTTGTTACTGACACAGGGGTAAATAGTATTGTCTGTGGCTTCTGCCTGGAATCAGAGCACAATACAGCCATGTTCACAGATGAGTATGACGCCCTCTCAAGCAGAAACGCTCTTTATATCCTCTTTTGACGTAATTTTGCATATTTGTGTTCATACAGCGACATCTCCATCTGTTATTTTATAGTAATGAAGAAGCAAGAAAAAAAAAGTCAGCTTACCAAATCAGACCAAGGAGAGGATCCCGGGTCGTCACGGGAGTTAGCTAATGTCCAAAAAGCGAGGAAAGAATACATTTTTCTTCCAGCACTTAAATAAAAATCAATGGGGATCATTTATCAAACTGGAGTAAAGTAGAACTGGCTTAGTTGCCCATAGCAACCAATCAGAGTCCACCTTTCATGTTCCAAAAGAACTCTAAAAAATGAGAGGTGGAATCTGATTGGTTGCCGTGGGCAACTAAGCCAGTTCTTTACAACAGTTTGATAAATGACCCCACAAGTCTTTATGGTCATACGTTAAAAACATATTAAAAAAAAAAGAGGGTTGATACAGACACTCACGATTTTTGAACAATAAAATCCATGTCCTTAGCATAAAGTCTGAACATTGCCCTAATATTTTTTTTCTTTTCTTGCTGTTTGGACATTTTATAGTGCACCGTTCCACATCCTCACTTCATTTTTGGGGTTGCTGGGGCTCAGGTACCGATGGCCTCATCAAATTGGTGAGGATCTGACCCCCAGCAGTCGGCGGTTTTGGGCAGCCGCCGCGCCAGAGACTTTACAGTGGATGGAAGCAGAAGGATTTGCACACTGCAGCTCTGCTCCCATTCCCTTGATCTGCTGTATCTGACATGGCCCTTACACAATATATAGAGCCCTCTATGTTTGCTTTGTACACTGTATAGTTTCTGGCTCCGTGACGCTTTGATCAGTCCGGGGGGTGCCGACAGTCAGACCCCCTTCAATCTAACATAAGTGATCAATCCTGAGGATAGGTCATCAATATCTAGTTCCTGAAAAAACATTTAAAGGGAGTCTGTCACCTGTTTTCACCTATATAACTAAGAGCACTGCCCCACAGAAGACACATGCCAGACATACCTGTGTGCACTGTGTGTCTGTATTACATGTCACATCCCAGACATACCTGTGTGCACTGTGTGTCTGTATTACATGTCACATCCCAGACATACCTGTGTGCACTGTGTGTCTGTATTACATGTCACATCCCAGACATACCTGTGTGCACTGTGTGTCTGTATTACATGTCACATCCCAGACATACCTGTGTGCACTGTGTGTCTGTATTACATGTCACATCCCAGACATACCTGTGTGCACTGTGTGTCTGTATTACATGTCACATCCCAGACATACCTGTGTGTACTGTGTGTCTGTATTACATGTCACATCCCAGACATACCTGTGTGCACTCTGTGTGTGTGTGTATTACATGTCACATCCCAGACATACCTGTGTGCACTGTGTGTGTATTACATGTCACATCCCAGACATACCTGTGTGCACTGTGTGTCTGTATTACATGTCACATCCCAGACATACCTGTGTGCACTGTGTGTGTGTATTACATGTCACATCCCAGACATACCTGTGTGCGCTGTGTCTGTATTACATGTCCAGGAAAAGCACTTTTATTCTGCTGGAAAACAGCTCCCAAGTGCCCAGATGAAAGTGAAAGTAAAAACAGATTTTTCTCTAGACTCAATTTCTAACAGCTATGTCTTCTGATATACTGGCTATATTGCTGTGGTTTTGGTATCATTTGAAAGCTTGGAATGCCAGCTTCCATAGAAGAATTCCATCTGCTACCAATCCCAAGATATGAGCAGCTAACGCAGCCCTCCCCTCTTCAGTCTGGTTTGAAGCAGCAGCAGAGCCGGGCACTTGGGGGCTGGTTTCCAGCAGAATAAAAGTGTTTTTCCTGGACATGTAATACAGACACACAGTGCACACAGGTATGTCTGGGATATGACATGTAATACACACACAGTGCACACAGGTATGTCTGGGATGTGACATGTAATACACACACAGTGCACACAGGTATGTCTGGGATGTGACATGTAATACAGACACACAGTGCACACAGGTATGTCTGGGATGTGACATGTAATACAGACACACAGTGCACACAGGTATGTCTGGGATGTGACATGTAATACAGACACACAGTGCACACAGGTATGTCTGGGATGTGACATGTAATACACACACACAGTGCACACAGGTATGTCTGGGATGTGACATGTAATACACACACACAGTGCACACAGGTATGTCTGGGATGTGACATGTAATACACACACACAGTGCACACAGGTATGTCTGGGATGTGACATGTAATACAGACACACAGTGCACACAGGTATGTCTGGGATGTGACATGTAATACACGCACAGTGCACACAGGTATGTCTGGGATGTGACATGTAATACACACACAGTGCACACAGGTATGTCTGGGATGTGACATGTAATACAGACACACAGTGCACACAGGTATGTCTGGGATGTGACATGTAATATGCACACAGGTATGTCTGGGACGTGACATGTAATACAGACACACAGTGCATACAGGTATGTCTGGGATGTGACATGTAATACAGACACACAGTGCACACAGGTATGTCTGGGACGTGACATGTAATACAGACACACAGTGCATACAGGTATGTCTGGGATGTGACATGTAATACAGACACACAGTGCACACAGGTATGTCTGAGATGTGACATGTAATACACACACACAGTGCACACAGGTATGTCTGGGATGTGACATGTTATACACACACACAGTGCACACAGGTATGTCTGGGATGTGACATGTAATACACACACACAGTGCACACAGGTATGTCTGGGACGTGTCTTCAATCTTCTATGGGGCAGTGCTCCTAGTTATATTGGTCAAAAACAGGTGAAAGACTCCCTTTAAGCAGCCCATACAGATAAGATCTGGATGGTCTACAATGTGTGATCAGTTGTCCGTGGGATCGTTCGTGCGAACAGTCGCACCAGCAACACAACAGACTAAACTGACGATTGGGGGGAAAAGTGACTCGGTACTTTCAGCCGTCCATGGCTGGATCACATTTGCATACCACAAAAATCGGATGTCGGCCATAGCAGATGGTCTTCTGTGTTACGTTTTCATGTGATGGTTTCAATCTCCTATTGTATATATGTGCACCGTTGGTAGCGCTGGTGGAGGGGTGCCTTTTCTGTTTTCTACAGTAGTGTTCCCCATCTCCGGTCCTCGGGGCCCACCGACCAGTCATGATTTGAGACTATCCCACAGAATGAATACCTGTGGTAAATCCTGATACACTGAGCAGTGCAGGATGTCTATTGATTTGTAAGGAAGCAGTGGTCCTCCAGAGACTCTGCATCCAGTTCCTGGTGTTATCCTAAGGAGACCCTCCCCACTATCACAGCAGGGACATCTGGCTAGAGGGTCCCCCTCCCTCTGCTGCATTTTGTGGTTCTCGCTCGGCCCTGCCACTTCCTTGTGTTAAGTCCTTGTCATATCAGCGCAATGGTTTCCTGTGTTAACCAGGAAGCAGCTACAGCCATGTTCCTGTACGTGCCGGGGTCAGGGCGGCAGCAGCAACATGAATATCTCTCCACCTTCATCCCCGGAGAACAGGGATAACATTTACCACTGGAGTGTAAATCATTATATGGCCCCTGTTATCAAAGTTACATTTTAAAAGATCCATTAGGTAATTGTTCACGTAATACAGTGATCCCTCAAGATACAATGGCCTCAGGATACAATATTTACGACATATAATGGACTTTTCTGACCCATCGTAAGATGAAACCAGACACAACATACAATGTCTCAGACTCAGATCCAACCAATCAAGGCCACTTCTCTGGTAAAACAGTTGGATTAGTTACTGGTTAGCAGCTAGGATGAGATTTTATGAAGTTTCAACCACACACTGCAGAAAAAAAACAGAAATTGACCAGCGTGAGACATTGATAGGAAGGATAGACATAATGCAGGAAGCCGGCTGGAGTGAAAGTGAAATGAATGGAAGCAACTAATCTGGAGGGAACAATGGGCAACATGGCCGCCGGATATCAGTGAACATTAGATGCTGTTGGATAGTGTACTGGATAGTGTTTCCAAATGATTCAGGTGCCACATGTACTTTCCTCCTCCATACTGGCTGATAGGTTGCAGCTTGGATGAAGTTCGCACCTATGGGAGACAAGAGCAAGCAGTAGCCACCATTGCCGCTCCAGACTAGTCCCCAAGTCCTGTCTGTCCTGGCCGTATTCAGCTCCTAGGTTATTGCACCCGCTGCTGGGCAGTACAGCACAGTACAATGTGGTGCACCATACATGGTTGAGATAGCTGAGATGGTGGCCATGTTGTTTCTTTCAAGTAATTGCGACATTAATTGCTGATTGCTAAGAATATGGCCAAAAGTAGTGGATTTTCCACAGCTGACTTTCCGCTGCTGCATTGTTACAGATTTTCTGTAGATTTCACACTTTGCTTACGGATTAATTCAGATGCTGCTGATTCAAAATCTGAGCAAGTAATTTTATGATATTTGTGGACCCTTAGTCTACTATCACACATGCCAGATGTCCGGCAGGTTTTTCCGGTGGAGAGGAACAGCCTGCCGGAGTGCACTGTATCCGGCTTAGCCCTATAGGCCCGTGCACTGCCAGAGCCCGTTGCCAAAGATGGGTTCCGGTGGAGATTCGGCTGGATTCTGGCATGAGCACCAGATTTCAAACAAAAACTGGTGTCACATTGTGGGTGTTAAGATCTGTCCACAACATGTCTGTGTTAGGGGTTTCATTGACATGCAAATATGTGCCAAAAGAGTGAATCCCTCTGTAGGACAGACTTGTAGTTTTGTAGACAAAATCTGCCATTTCCCCATCGTCTTGAGGCAGCACATACATAAGCTCTGTGATGCTGTCGGACTCAAGGAAAACAAAATTACAGGCAAGACACATTTTCTATTTAATCTCCCCTGCTCTGAAATGAAAATCTGGTGAATTTTGGAAATGACAGCTAAAGTCCAAGAAACAGAGGAGAATGTACTGTCAGAAAGTCGGGAAGAATCACGAGTGAAACCTGTTTTTACTTTCATTTTCAGCTGCATTCACAGCATCCTGATTACTATCAGTGATATCTTTCTCTGTCCTGAACATATTGCTGTTGTGGTATTGAAAGCTTTGAATGTCTGCTTTCAAACAAGATCAGTTGAATGTTTCTAGCTGCTACCATTCCGGAGCTAGCAGCATCTAAAGCAGCCTTCCCACCTCCAGTTAGCTACTTTTCCCACTGCTGGAGCTCCACTCTGGCAAAACAGTTAGGGGGTTAAAGGGATTTTTCAGGCTTTTTATATTGATGCCCTTTCCTCAGTATAGGTCATCAGTATCAGATCGTTGGGGGTCTGACACCTGATCAGCTGTCTCCTGTCTCTCTTCCTTCTTGCCATAGACATAGCAACAGCGTGCAGGAAGAGAGACAGGCAACGGCACCCACGCACGGTCCATATCTTTTCTTCATACAGCTGATCGGTGGGGGTGCCATGTGTTGGCCCCTCGCCGATCTGGTATTGATGATCTATCCTGAGGATTGGTCAATATTAAAAGCCTGGAAACCCCCCTTTAAAGAGGCTCTGTCACTAGGTTGTAACCTATGTATTTAAATATGATGGTGATGGAGCGGTGCTCCAGAGGAAAGAGGCCGCTGCTCCGATGGCTCATTTGCATATGTTTAAAGGTTAAATATCTACACAACCGCTGCGCAGAACTCTGCATGACAGGTATGATTTTAAATGTTGTCACTAGGTCTTGTAACCTATGTATTTAAATACATAGGTTACAACCTAATGACAGAGCCTCTTTAAAGAGAACTTCTGAAGCAATGTTCCAAAAAGTAGGGTCGGATTTTGAGAGTGAAAGTGTTTCTTAAAGGACATCTGTCAGCAGATTTGTACCTATGACACTGGCTGACCTGTTACATGTGCACTTGGCAGCTGAAGGCATCTGTGTTGGTCCCATGTTCATATGTGCCTGCATTGCTGAGAAAAATGATGTTTTAACATATGCAAATGAGCCTCTAGGAGCAACGGGGGCGTTACCATTACACCTAGAGGCTCTGCTCTCTCTGCAACTGCAGAGCCCTCTCCACTTTGACAGGTCCAGGCAGTGAAAATGTCATCATACCTGGCCCTGTCAATCAAAGTGCAGAGGGCGCGGCAGTTGCAGAGAGAGTAGAGCCTCTAGGTGTAATGGTAACACCTCCGTTGCTCCTAGAGGCTTATCTGCATATCTTAAAACTTATCATATTTATCAGCAATGCAGGCACATATGAACATGGGACCAACACAGATGTCTTCAGCTGCCAAGTGCACATGTAACAGGTCAGCCTGTGTCATAGGTACAAAACTGCTGACAGATGTCCTTTAAAGAAAATATTAAAAATCTATACCTCTTGTGTACCTAGCTAGATAGAAAATACTTTGCAGCCCTTGAATCTCCAGATGGCGCCAGACAGCAGTTACCATAACATGTTTTCAAGCCAAAACCTGACAATGCTGGGATCGGTAGTCCTCCCACACTCCTAGCATCGTGCCAATAATTAGAACAATAAAAGCAACATAACTCCTTCACAATGAAGAGTAACCTCAATGGGAGCAGTTCTGACACCCCTCTGTCAGGGAGACAAGGACTTCATGCCGTTCGTCATCGTTCCTAGCATTTGATGTCACATATTGAATGGATAAATGCAGTGACTCATTCCTCCCCGTTCTTTAGAGTCTGTAGTTCTGTCTGAATTTCATTCCCAGATGTTTCAGGCTTTTTATGTTTACTTTTTTTCCTTCCTGTCCTATTTTTAAGAAGTAAACTCCCTAAAAGGAAGAACAGATTATCAAACTCGGACTTCCGGTTAGTTTCTCCAGAAGGAATGTGCTCTAGGCCTCATTCTCATGACCGTTTTTTGGGTTCACGTCGGATCTGCGTTTTTTACACACTGCATACTGGCTTGCGTGTTTCAGTGTCCTCAAATATGCAGACAGCACATGGATAACATAAGTTTCATCCATACACCTTGTCCGTATCCGTGCAGCCGTTCTGCAAATGATAGAACATATCCTATTCTTGTCTGTTTTGCTGACAAGCATAGGCAGTTCTATTATGATAATGCAGCATGCACGCGGCCGGGATCTGAGGTTTACGGACTGCAAAATACATATGGCCGTGTGTATGAGGCCGTATGAGAAGAGTCACAGAAGCTCCTTTTTTGTGTATATGATGTATATACTGGTAAATTACATGCAGAAGCATTGGTTGCTAGTTCCATTAACCCCTATGCAACCAATGCAGCTGCTCTTACCGATAAACTCATTTTAACTTTGATTTCTGTTACCAAAAAAAAATCACATCCTGTGCTATCCAGCTGAGCCTATAGCAAAATTCTTACTGGTCGCTGAATAAAATGCAAATCATCCAGTGTAGCCTGACACATGTGAAGAACAGTACAGAAAGAGGTGTGTTTGCAAAATGCAGATTTGGGAAAAGTGAGGAGTCGGGCATCAGGACTGTCACTCCGTATGCAATGCTTGTGTTGGCCTTAAAGGGGTTCTCCACGAATAATATTCTACAGTTTTCAAACCATCTGAATTCTTCTGTATTTGGATGTAATTAAAAGTTGTATCTGTATAGCACCACTTGCATTTTCTAATTTCTGTGTCCTGCTCACTGAGATGGATGCACATGCTCAGTTTTATCCTTCAACTGCCACTAGCTTTAGCAGAGAGGACATGCCCTCTAAGCTGCCAGCTTTAAATAAATCTAGCAGAATAATTGGAGCAATGAATGGGGAGATCTCTGGATTCCTGTGAGGTACAGGGCTCACATCTCCGTTTCAGAGATCCTGTGAGGTACAGGGCTCGCATCTCCGTTTCAGAGATCCTGTGAGGTACAGGGCTCGCATCTCCGTTTCAGAGATCCTGTGAGGTACAGGGCTCGCATCTCCGTTTCAGAGATCCTGTGAGGTACAGGGCTCGCATCTCCGTTTCAGAGATCCTGTGAGGTACAGGGCTCGCATCTCCGTTTCAGAGATCCTGTGAGGTGCAGGGCTCGCATCTCCGTTTCAGAGGTCCTGTGAGGTGCAGGGCTCGCATCTCCGTTTCAGAGGTCCTGTGAGGTGCAGGGCTCGCATCTCCGTTTCAGAGGTCCTGTGAGGTGCAGGGCTCGCATCTCCGTTTCAGAGGTCCTGTGAGGTGCAGGGCTCGCATCTCCGTTTCAGAGGTCCTGTGAGGTGCAGGGCTCGCATCTCCGTTTCAGAGGTCCTGTGAGGTGCAGGGCTCGCATCTCCGTTTCAGAGGTCCTGTGAGGTGCAGGGCTCGCATCTCCGTTTCAGAGGTCCTGTGAGGTGCAGGGCTCGCATCTCCGTTTCAGAGGTCCTGTGAGGTGCAGGGCTCGCATCTCCGTTTCAGAGGTCCTGTGAGGTGCAGGGCTCGCATCTCCGTTTCAGAGGTCCTGTGAGCTGCAGGGCTCGCATCTCCGTTTCAGAGGTCCTGTGAGCTGCAGGGCTCGCATCTCCGTTTCAGAGGTCCTGTGAGCTGCAGGGCTCGCATCTCCGTTTCAGAGGTCCTGTGAGCTGCAGGGCTCGCATCTCCGTTTCAGAGGTCCTGTGAGCTGCAGGGCTCGCATCTCCGTTTCAGAGGTCCTGTGAGCTGCAGGGCTCGCATCTCCGTTTCAGAGGTCCTGTGAGCTGCAGGGCTCGCATCTCCGTTTCAGAGGTCCTGTGAGCTGCAGGGCTCGCATCTCCGTTTCAGAGGTCCTGTGAGCTGCAGGGCTCGCATCTCCGTTTCAGAGGTCCTGTGAGCTGCAGGGCTCGCATCTCCGTTTCAGAGGTCCTGTGAGCTGCAGGGCTCGCATCTCCGTTTCAGAGGTCCTGTGAGCTGCAGGGCTCGCATCTCCGTTTCAGAGGTCCTGTGAGCTGCAGGGCTCGCATCTCCGTTTCAGAGGTCCTGTGAGCTGCAGGGCTCGCATCTCCGTTTCAGAGGTCCTGTGAGCTGCAGGGCTCGCATCTCCGTTTCAGAGGTCCTGTGAGCTGCAGGGCTCGCATCTCCGTTTCAGAGGTCCTGTGAGCTGCAGGGCTCGCATCTCCGTTTCAGAGGTCCTGTGAGCTGCAGGGCTCGCATCTCCGTTTCAGAGGTCCTGTGAGCTGCAGGGCTCGCATCTCCGTTTCAGAGGTCCTGTGAGCTGCAGGGCTCGCATCTCCGTTTCAGAGGTCCTGTGAGCTGCAGGGCTCGCATCTCCGTTTCAGAGGTCCTGTGAGCTGCAGGGCTCGCATCTCTGTTTTAGAGATCCGGAGCAAATGCTGGCTGTCCGGCTGAAATCCAACATTTATGCCAGAAATCTGCTGGATCACCACTGGACCCCATTCCAGTTAGTGGGGATTGGGCGGTGAAGGTAGAGGATCCGGAGGCTGCTCTGTGTCGGAATAGCCTGCCGGAGATGTGAACAAGGCCTTTGTTAGAATTAGGTTGTATTTCACAATGTCATGTGTGATTTTCATTTTTTACTGTAATGAAGGGATAACCCCTTTAACTCGAAAGCAGTTGAACTACAAGTAGACTCGGCATTTGAAAGCATTTAGGATGAGGCGACATGAAGTCACATGTAAAAGCGTGGTCACAGCTCATCTTTAATTGTTCCCTATTAAGGGAAAATGGCAAGTGACGCGTTGGAAATTTTGTGATGACTTGTGAATTTATAGCCACATCGGGAACAATTGAAGCTTTGAATTTGCAGTGATTTATGCACAACTTCATTTTGGCGTGTAGCTCCAACCAGATAATAGAAATTCAGCCCTACAGTCGTCATGTCTCCTATTCAGATTTGTTAAAATGTCAGAAAAGATATGTGCCTTAGGCCTGTATTCGGATATGTCAGAGAAGCCGCCTGAACGCATCGACTTTCATACCTGCATCATATCACTTTCTTAGATCACAGAGAACAGGGAGCGCTCTTATCATAAACGGCATGTTAAAACTTGGTTTCCGCGCTCATTTTGGGGATTTCTCAGTGGAGGGGTGGGGGTTGGTTCATCCACACACCTTGTCCAGCAGGTTTAAAGACATTGCACTAGGAGCCAGTTGGACAACCGCAGAAGCTGGTTTAGGCAGAACTGCAGATTTTCCGTCTAGATTTCCGTGTAGGAAATTTTCAGAATATTACAGCAGCAGCAGAGGGGATGGGATTTTATCAAATCCACGTGCTGCAAAGAATGAGCCACATGGGGAGCGACATACAGTACAGATGTGAAATCCTCAACATGGCAGGCAGCTCTGTTGAGGGTTTTACCCTTTCAATTCATCAGGTGAAATTCACAGCAGATCTGCAGGCAAAATGTTTCTACTTGGTAGGGATATTATAGGTTGGGTCCCTGGTCATTAACATGGTTATGAGGACACAGGTTATGGCCACTTGCTCAGGTTTTTTGATGCGGCTTTAGAATCCAAAATCGGGAGTGAATCATACAAGGAGAGTAAGGGCTGTATTCCACCAACAGATTATCTAAAGGGGTTTGCAGTGCTAAAATCTTGACCTATCCTCAGATCTGTAGGAGTCAAACTAGTACAAGCACCGCTACCCCTTCTAACATCTGATCGGCGGGGTGCCAGGAGTCATACCCCCTCCGATCTGATATTGATGACCTATCCTCCGGACAGATACTATGTTTCAAATTTTCTTCTCCCCTTTTATCCACTCCTGATTTTTGTCTCCAAAAACTGCATAAAAAAAACCTTACTGTGTGGCATCTCTTTCTAGGACAGTAATTAAAGTGGTCACCCCATTAAAATGATCATAGGAAATAGGTTAGAAATAACGTTTGTGGGAATACCCCTTTCATAGAAAAAAAAAAAACAAAGTAGTAAGAGGAAATTTGTAAGTATCTAAAATATTGGGCAACTTTCAAATACCTTCCATATCTTAGCTTATTGCTGATATTATATTCCTGTTTTTATTATAGTTCAGAGCTGTATTCACAATTCTGCAAGTTTTAGAGGTGCAATGACTTCTTGTCTGCACAGAGCTTGACCTGGAGATATTTCAGCAGGATATCCAGGCCCTGAACATATATCTGGTGTCAGACAAGCAAAGGCTGGCCCGTCACATTAGACAGCGTGCATGGCAAGAGGGGAGAAGGTTGTGGTAAAACTCCCCTGAGAAAGAGAAGGATCAGGCATGTAGAAGTCCAACAGCCTGATCCTGCTCTCCCCAACATTTGCCATTATGGAAGTCGATATGCCCCCATACACATTAGGTGCTTGGCCAAGGCCTCTGAATTCCGGCAGGCTGTTCCTGACCAAAACATACTGCTCCGCTGCATCCTACACCGTTAACTCCCTGGGGATTGGCTTTATTTGGCCATTTATGTAATGACCACAAACCCTGGATATTCTGCAGTTCTCCAGAATTATGGAAGTCTGGGTTATGCAACCAATATGTATACTAAAAATGTTTACTGCTGTTTCAACCGCTTCCTGACATCCACAGTACATGTACGGCAGATGTTGGGTCTCTAAAGATGTAGTGCGCTCAGGCATCAAAGCCACTAGGTGCCATCTAACTCCTCAGATGCCGTGGTCTATTGTGACCACAGTCTCTATGGCAGGACTTGATAGAAACATATTGATTGTCCCATAGGCTGCAATGGGAAGCCTATGTGTGGCGTGGGCGTGTAAGAGGGCACTTCAGCAGGCTCGTCTCACTTGTTGTTTTCCACGCCAGGTTTTGGTGTAGAAAATGACTTAACTGTAAGCCAGCCAGCTTGGTGTATGCTGGCGGATCATGTATTGAAGGCAGGCCTCTATATAACTTCAGCGTGTCCAGCGCAATGGTATTAAGACCGGCGTCTAAAATGACTCTTTAGTGCATAGAGTCTCAGTGTTGGCTATAAATGACAATGGCGTTCTGCTTTTTCCATGTCTTCAATGTGCAGTTGGCACTGAGAGAGTAAGCTTTCTTGTCTCTGATTCTCCAGACCAGGTGCTGCTTGTGTTACCTCTCCCCGGCGTACAGACATCCTGAGGCAATAAAATGTGGCCCAGAATACCGGGAGGAAAGCAATGGTGTGAAGTGTGGTCCTCCAAAAGAAGTGGATTATTAGTACTGCTGCTCTCCTGCCTGCCATATAGCTTCAGCTCAGGTAAGAACATCTTCCCTCTGGTGTGATCATTCATTGAACACCGCGCAGGTTTCCACCCGCTTTCTCCTGACATGTCTGTTTTATAATTACTTGCATTCCCCATGTTATAACAATTCTGGAGCCTCTATTCTTATATCTGTATGTTATGCCATTCCTCTATTAAAACTACTAGAAGCTATGATTAAGTTACATGCAGTCTGCTATAAAGGTCCAGCTGGGTGTTACCAATTGGGCTTGCGGTCCTGCAAAGCCTGACATTATTTAACCAGGGTCAGACTGTGGGGGCGCTTACCCCAACTGGTTTTGTCCCTGCACGCTATCAAATGTATGTGTTAATGTTTATGGTATGTCACTAGGACAAGCATCAGCAACCTTCAGCACTCCCAGCATGCAAACGTGCTTGGCTGTTCTTCTAACTCCCATAGAAGTGAATGGAGCACTCTGGAAGTTGTAGTTTTAGAACTTCTGGAGATCTGATCCCTGGTCTAGGATATGCCACAAATGACAGATACGTGCAGGGGCCCCCTAAGTGAAGGATGGCACAGAGCGCATGCGCAGCATCCCCTCTATTCACTGTTGTATCAGGCTTATGAAAACCGCAAAACAAGAGTGCTTACTCTTTTCTGAAAGTTCCATAGCAGTGAATGGAGGGCAATCTGCACAAGCACGGTCACCAAGCTATTCACCACTGTGCGACTGTCAGAAACAGCAGAGCTAGCACTCTACTATTTTCAACTGCTCTCCCTTCCCTTTAAGGTCCCTTTTCTGGAGATAGATGCGGGATTTGTGGTACATCCTAGTGATATGCTGCAAATGTTTAGATGGAAATACCCCTTTCATTTTAGGATGCGTTTTTCTACTTCCAGAAGAGTCGCTATGAGCAGAGGTCTCAATAACTCCTGTACAAGTGTCATAGACGCCTGTACAGGCCATTTTACTGCCTGAAAAAAGTCTATGGTGTACCAATACGCCATTCATCAGCGCAGTGAGCGCTGTAAACAGCACAGGCATGATTGGTCTTCATTGTTAATAGCTGGGCAGCCATTTACAATGAAGACTGACTATGCAGTGTGGTCTGGAGTGAATGCACCGCGGGCGATTATAGCCAAGTGATAAAGTACAGTCTAATATAGTGGATCTTCCCTATACTTTATCACATGGCTATAATAACCTGCTGTGCATTCGCTCCAGACAAAGGGGAGCAAAGTTATTTACATGGGACTGTATGGCGGAGAAGCTGATGGGAGGACACGTTCACACCGCCACTATTTATTATTGTTGTTCTGCTCAGTTAGATGAGCAGAACAACAAAAATATCGGAAGTGCTGGATCGGGCACCTATTTGACAGGGGCGGAGCAGAGCAGACTCCATTGGCTGTAATGAAGTATGTTCAGTTTCCGTTAAGGATCTGTCTCTTTAACAGGCAAAAAAGTCCTACATGTGAGGCTTTTTTGACAGAATCTGTGACAGACGCCCCGAACGAAGCCTCCAACACATATGTGTAAGGTTACTTTCACACTTGCGTTTGCAGGATCCGTTTGTGAGATCCGTCACAGGCTCTCATAAACGGTCCTGAACTGATCAGTTTTGTTCTAATGCGTTCTGAATGGAAAAGGATCCCTTCAGAATGCATCAGTTTTGCTTCAGTTCAGTCTCCATTCCGTTTTGGAGGCGGACACTAAAACGCTGCTTGCTGCCGAATGAAGAAACTGATCCAAACTGATCCGTCATGACTCACAATGTAAATCAATGGGGATGGATCAGTTTTCTCAGACACAATAGAAAACGGATACGTCCCCCATTGACCTTCAATGGAGTTCATGACGGATCAGTTTGGCTATTTAAAAGATAATACAACTGGATCCGTTCAGAACGGATGCAGACGGTTGTATTATCATGACGGAAGCGTTTTTGCTGATCCATGACAGATCCAGCAAAAATACTGGTGAGAAAGTAGCCTAAGCCTACGTATTATGTATTTGTATTACTGCAACTTTCGTATTCCTCCTCGGCTAAAAATACTCCTGAAAAATGGTAAGAGGAGTATTTTTACTCTTCCAGGAAAAAATGTAGTGCGACCTCTGACTGAGTTTGCCTGTGGAATGTTCTCTTAGAAAATATCTCCTCAACTATGAGGAAGCTATAAACCTCACACAGTACGCAGCCTCATTGTTTGCAGTGTTGTTGGCAGTGTTATCCCTGTTACACAATGAGTGCAAGGTCTAGAGCAGGGGAACTCAAGCTGCTTGGATCTGAGGGCCACATTGTAAGATGACGGTACTTTAAGGGACTAACGGAAAAACTAGTAGAATAATAAAAGAATTGTACTCCCTGCCCGTAACCTCATCCGTTCCCCCACTGCTGCAGTCATGACGTAATGTTCTGGCTGTATCCGTGATGTACTGTGTAACATGTGTGATCGCTACAGCAAACTGCTGATCTCGGCGGTGTACAGCATGAGAAAGGAAATCGCAGCCCGGCCGGGAGGACAGAGCAGAGTAAGAGAATAGGACAAGACGCTGTCAGTCCTCTCTGTCAGTGGTTTACATGTTACCTCGAATGTCTGGTCTAATTCTAAAACCAATGGCTGTCAGGACTGGGTAAAAAAATAAAAGAAAAATGAACTCTCCCTTTAAGTGATGGGGAGCTATTCCTGGTCTCGAACACCGCAGCCAACCCGTGGTCACATGTGCAAGACTGGCGTATCACTGCAGAACCTCAGGCAATGCTATGCCGATCTTACACACGTGACCGATGAGGCCATGGATTGGCTGCAGAGGTCTTGTGGCCAGACAACAGCTCCCCGTCACTTCTGGGCCGACAGGAGAGCAACGCCAGAACGGAGGTCGTTATTTACCAAAGTCCTGATGGCCATGATTTTATTTTTTTTAATTATGCCAACGTCTCTTATATCCTACGTTCCTGATCCTTTCTCCCTGTGACATTTGTTCTCCGGGAATTTTCTCACATCACTAAACGCAGTAGATCAGCGGCCAGTCCTTATTATTTATGGCCAGTGTAGGCTGATTTTACCACTGTGGTTTTTCACGCAGCTTGCAGAGGACGGCCTAGCATCCATACCAGATGTTACTAGCAAGATTAGTTTATCTGTTAAAGGTCCTGAGAACGTCTGTAAGTTCTCTCACTAGATGTGTGACATAAGGGTTGAGTATGTCTCCGTCATCAGCAGTGGGGGCAGTACCTGGCAAACAGCAGGGGTCCCAGTCATCACCCTGATAACCAGGACTATACTGGTGGTCTGGCAGCAGATGGCGGCTACAGATCTAGGTTGGGTTAGAAGTAGAAAACAGCAGAGGACGGCCCCAGCTCTAGAGGATGACTGCACATTGTACCAGGAAGGGTATAATAACCTGTGCGGTTATAAGGTGTGTCGGGTTTATGTCTGCAGCAGGTCCAACCAGTTGTCCCTCATTTATGTAGCATGAGGCAGAGTGTTTATATTATTTTGACCTTCAGCAGAAACCTTAAAGGGGTTGTCCGAGTTATTTTTTTGTTCTTTATATGTTTCTAACTTGTCAGGTATAACAACTTTCCCATATACTTTGTGTTTCTAAAGCTACTGGTTTCTCAGAGTTGACTGAGGGTCACATGACCTGTGATGTCACCTTATCTCTCTGCTCTGTGATGTTTTGTTCACAAGCCTCAGAGTTCAGATAACAGCCTGTACACGAGACATCACTGGCCACGCCCCCTTTCTTTGCCGGGCTCCTGCTATCTTCTCTCTCCCTGGTTTCATTCAGATAAAACATTAACCCCTTCAGCCAGAACACACTGAGGGCTCAAGGCTTTACAACAAGCAGTAGCTGCAGCAGTGAGAGGAGACAAATGCTGGGCACAAGAGCTGTAGAGGAATTGTATTGTACAAGAACAGGTAGAGAGAAATTCCTGTATGTATTAGCAGTGTCATTGTACAGCTGGGACTTGTAGTCCTACACATACAACATGCTGCTGAGTATTCCAGCAGGCAGACATGTCACTCAGCACTTGTATTCATTCCCTTTGCAGAGAGGGGGGGAGAAGGGGGAGGGGCTGAGATTGTTGTTATTGCATGTAAACAAAGACCAGAAGAGAACCAGGGAAATTAGGAAATATGGATTTTTTTTGCCTAAAACTTGCTTAACTTAGTTATATATTGCTGCCCATCAGATTTACAGTGCTATATATTTTTTGTCATAACTCAGACAACCCCTTTAAGTTGTTACCATTCTTCTTGTAATTAGTATTATTCATTACTGAATGTTATTTCTGATGTTGGTTTATTGCTACATTGTAATATTGTCAGATGTGTACCTCTGAGGTATACCACTCTATAGTCGAACAGCGGCATTCACTGTAGGAGATAGCAGTGTGCAGACTTAAAGGGGTATTCCGGTAATCATATGTTATCTAATGCCCGCAGCCTGCTGAAACAGAAGATTCATAATTAGTCCTCTGTGTCCATGTTCTGGTCCCCGTTCATCTGGAAGTGCATGGTCGCGTGCTGCAGCAGAGCTTGTCACCATGTCCATGCAGCTCTGGATGTAAACACTCCGGGGACCACAACATGGACGCAGTGGGGGCAGGTAAGCACAAATCTTCTGTTCCAGGAGGCGGCCAGCATTAGATAAAATGTAATTGTTACCGGAACACCCCTTTAAAGGGCATCTGTCAGCAGCTTTGTATCTATGACACTGGCTGACCTGTTACATGTGCACTTGGCAGCTGAAGACATCTGTGTTGGTCCCATGTTCATATGTGCCCACATTGCTGAGAAAAATTAGGTTTTATTATATACAAAGAAGCTAGAAGAAACAGCAACGCGCCTGTTGCTGCTAGAGGCTCATTTGCATATATTAAAGGGGTTCTCCGGGCTTTTAATATTATAGGTCACCAATGTCAGATCAGCTGTTTGAGGAGACGTAGTGTGCACGTGCCGTCTCCTGTCTCTCTTCTGCTTTGCCATAGACATGAGATGACTGCGGACACACTTCTGTCACTCTTGACCACCCCCTAATTCAAGCATGCATTTGTTGAAAATAGGAGAGAACAAAAGAATGGACTTCCACACGCCCGATTCTTTTGTTCTCTACCATTCACAACAAATACACTTTGTGTGGGTGAGTCTGAAGGCCCCCATAGACATTAGATAGTTTATGTGGCCGGCGTGCATGTAATATCTTCCTGACATGGGCCAAAAAGGACAGTGGAGCAGTATGGATACATGTAGCATATACTATAAATGTGATTGAGCAGGACCTCCTCCGGGGCACAGTAATGGTGAGCAGTGTGCCTCACATATCTGCTTCTACAGAATAATGGACACGAGGCGTTCCCCCGGCCATTTATCACAGTATTGGAGATGGGACAGCCTAAGACAGGGGGATTGCAATGTACCACATCTGCAGCTGTTTTTGTGTCATGTTGTGATACATTGTAGCAGCATGATATTAGTCAGATCAGATAGCAGAGTGCGGTATTTCATATCTAGAGCTTGTGATACCATCATTTCCTGTACTGACTGTCTGTACATGTGGCAGTGACCGTCTCCTCAGAACAGGGGGGGGGTCTTACAAAGCCTGTCTATAATACACAAGGGCCACAGTTTGCTGTCAATGCAGAATGGGATTGTTACTGGTGGTGACCCTGAGGCAGGGCAGTGACCCCGCCATCTGTCTGCACACAACACAGGCCTCTTCTGTATTTGGGGATCACTACGCAATACAATTAGCATTTCAATGGGAATGACAGCTAGGGGCTTTTAAAGACAATTGAGGATGAAAGACACAACGCCCGTTCTTTATTTGTGTGGGCAGAGCTGTTCCCTGCCACATGTCGCCCATCGATGTGCTGCTGGTTTTTTTTTTCTTAACCTGGAAATCGAAGCTCTTTATGGCACACATTTGTCCATGTCATTCCCTATGTTAGGTTCACATCTCCGTTTTATATTTTTTGAAAGCGGTAAATTTTGTAGCCTGTTCCAGCAGGGGAGCAGACTACTGGAGAGACCGTATTCGCCACTGCTGGATCCCCATTCACTGTAATGGGAGTCCAAATGCTTCCATCCAATCCCATTATGGGATTTCAGGCTATGCTGGATACGGTAACTCAGTAGTCTGCTCCCCTGCTGGAGTGGATTTACCTGCTGCGGATGTGAACCTACTCCAAGGAAACTGAAATCTGCAGTGCTCAATCTAACATATGACTCCAACTATGTCCACCGGATCCAGTGGACCATGGAAACCCATACCATGAACTTCCAGGGGCACACCGGTGATTGGCTGCAGTGGTCATGTGTGGTTTTTTTATGTATCAGTTTCCAATGTGTTAATTGCACTAAAGCAATTTTTACTCGTACAGTTTAATGATTTGGCGCATTTTCAAGATGAAAATCTTTGTCATACATAATAGCAGAATACGCCGGGTGCATGAAGATTGTTCTCGTACTTGATGAGTATGAATCCCGATAGAGTAGTGAATGTTTCTCTCTGCGTGATGCTTCATTGCCATGTTCAGTGAAACAGACCCTCATTATAAATAGATACATGTATATCAATGTGCATAATAGCTATAATTATCATTTCCAGTAATCTCAGGCATTAACTGAAATTACACAAGATCGTCTTGACCTCAAATATGGAAGAAGTGGGAGGGCGGGTGACGGCCAATATGACCTGTAGAGCAGATGTTGAGGATGAAGTAAAATCCCATGCAACTGCTGTCATTGTGGAGCTAAGGCACGTGTTTTGTTCTTCTTTTCATCTGCAAGCCACATAGGAAGGAGCCTGACTGCTGCTTAACATATGCATAGACATGTATGGTCTAAGAAGAGGAGCTGTCTGCATGCAGCGAGCCCAGTGGCAGGGTTATTGCAAGCCAACACTACCTATAGCCAGCTGAGTTTTGTAGCCACGTGTAATTTTAAAATGGTTTTGCGAGATTTTCATATCCTCGGCATAGGTCATCAGTATCTGATCAGTGGGGGTCCGACACCCGAGGATCAGCAGTTTCAGAAGGCACCAGCTCTCATGTGCCTTCTCACAGCACCATACATATTATAGCGGCTGTGCTTGGTATGGCAGCTCAGCCACATTCACTTCTATGGGGTTGAGCTGCGTCTAAGCCACGTGACCGATGAAAGTGTCATCACTAGGACTACAAAAAAAGCCAAGAGAAGGCCACGGTGCCTTCTCAAACAGCTAATCAGCGGAGGTCCCGTGTGTCGAACCCCCACCGATCAGATACTGATGACTTCTTCAGAGGATAGTTCATCAGTGTGAAGATCTCAGAAAACCCCTTTAAGTTCACTGTATATGTGGACTGGACCAAACTCGGCTATATGAACCTGCCCATAAACCGTTCAATATGTATTAGTCATAAATGCACAGGTCCTGCTGGTTTTCTAGATGATTGGCTTGATAATGCAGAAGACAGAAATATGTCTTAACAAAAATCGTACATGCCCACCCCTCTCAACCCCTTAGAAACCTGCAGTTGAGAAGCCTCCATACATGTTAGATCTAAAATCTTCAGACAACTTCAATGTGAATGGTCTCATGATTAAATGTTACATTTGTATCTTAGAGCAGGAAAATGGTGTTCAATTGGAATCGTTAAAGGGGTTAACAAACATCTTCAGAGTGACTAAACCGCACGCTGTGGGGTTCATACTTACCTGGTCCCCTCCGCTGGACTATGGCTGCATCTCATGACTCCCAGACACCAGGGACCTGCAATTGGTGGCAGTGAACATGCTGTTGACAGGCATCACTTGACTGCTGCAGCCAGTGTGACCCAGTAATGTACTGCATGGGTGACAGGTCATCCCTGAGGCAGCAGGAGTCCAGCAGTGGAGACCAGGTAAGTATGCACCCCACCGCAGGCCACTCCTGAAGAGGTCTGTTGAAAAAGTTTAGTCTTGGATTACCCCTTAAAAAAATAGCTCCCTAGTCTAGATCTTGCTCTTACAAACATGTTATGGTGCCCCCTACTGTTCTTTTTATTCCCTTCCAGCTCTGGTGGTCAGACTTGCCCAGTGGCTCAGTCTCTCTTGTACATGGATTATGTGATTCTTGAGCACACCGGTTGATAACAATCAGGACACTGGAAGGAAGGCGCTTCTTCTCAGAGGTGCCAGATACATCTCCTCCTTTCTTATGGTCCTATTTTTTTCTCATAGAATTAAAGCTGATAAATATAAAGAAATCTCTGCGCCTCATGAGCTCAGTCGTGTTCTTTTTCTCCTTGTCTCTGTTCTGTGTCTTTCTGTAAGACAAGTGGCTGGAGCAGGAGCCTCCCTGCTGTATACTGCCTGCAGTAGAAGAAAAAGATAGTTATGGGGACACTTATATCAGAAAGTAGTATTTAACTGAGTATTCAGAGAAAACAGTTGTTTTTAGATCTTTAGCTGTTTATCTTTTTCATTGCTGCAGTAATATACCATTGAAAATTAGTATATCTGTATATTATCTGATATTATCTGTAACAGTCAGCACATATGATCAGTCCTCATATATGGATACACAATCTATTCAGTGTTCTGTGGTCAACTGCTAGATTAAGGTAGATCGCACAATTGAATGAATGTTATGCCGAATGCTCATTCCCTATAATAGGACGGTGTGAATGTCTTGCTGGTCACTCGATAAACGAGCAAAATGCTCATTCATTGGGTGTAATGATTTTTCATGCAGCACATTAAGTTATACTTTCTGGGCAGCAGGTTGTACTGTGTAATCGCTGTTCCCCATACAGTGGAGGTGATCGCTCGATATAAATACAGCTCTTTACCTCCACTGAAGATCAGGCAATTAACTGTCCCTTCCCGATTAAATGCCTGCTCACTTGGGCAGTGTAAATCTGCCTTAAAGGGTTTCTGTCATCAGATTTAACCCTCTTAAACCTGCTGCAGACCCAGAGACCCTAACTCTGGTATTATTATGTTTATTGAGGGCGTTTGTTTCCTGCTGCTGGGCTGGCAGGAGAAGACGAGCGCTGGCCCTGTCAATCAAGGACAGTGGCGCGTGAAAGGAGGTATGAGAACGGAGCCTCTAGGAGCAGGAGCAACACCCCCCTCCCCCCTGCTCCTAGAGGCTCATTTACATATTACAAAAGTAGGATTATCACAGTAAGGGGGCCCTCAATAAACATAATAATACCAGAGTTAGGCCCCATTCACACGACCGTATGTATTCCGTGATCCGTATAAGAACGGAAGACATACGGAAAGTCTTCCGTAGTGTTCCGCAATTTTGCGGACCCATTGACTTTAATGGGGCTACGGACGTGATTTTGCGGCCAAGTATAGGACATGTTTTATTTTTTTTGCGGAAGATCTTCCGTGAGATACGGGATGCGGAATGCACACGGTGTGCATTCCGCATTTTTTTTCTCCTATGGAAAAATGAATGGGTCCATATGGTTCCGCATCTTATCCACAAAAATGCGGATAAGATGCGGAAATGTACATACGGTCGTGTGAATGGGGTCTTAGGGTCTGCTGACATTAGCATATCGCTAATGTCAGCAGGTTTAGGGCTCATTCAGACGGCCGTATGTTGTCCGCAAAGATGCGGATCAGTTTTTTTGCGGATTACATACTGACCCATTCACTTCTATGGGCCCTTTTTTTTTTTTTTTTTTTTTTTATTCCATGGCTCTGCAAAACAAATGAAACATGTCCTATACTTGTCAGTGAAAATCAGGACATAACCCCATTGAAGTGTATGGGTCCACAAAAAAACGGATCCATATTTTTGCGGACATCATACGGTCAGCTGAATGAGCCCTTAAGAGGGTTAAATCTGATGACAGAAACCCTTTAAGGTAATCCCCATTGTAATAGTAATTATAGAATTGGGATAACAGCATGACAGGTGTATCATTCTCTTGATAGGCCTAGATAAAGAGGAGCACCTCACTTATCAGTGTGATGCTCTAATTGAGTCACAGTGAATGGTCTGCCTGAAGGAAATGTGTCTTTAGAAAATGACCTTTTAAGTCACGTTTTTATGTTAAACTTATTTTTAAAGAATTTTTGATGTTATTTTTAAACTTTCCATGTCAATATCTATATTTAAACAAAAAACATAAATCCTGCAGTTTTCCCACTGGCCAGTAGTGCTTGTTTCACACTTGCATGAAATACATCCGCCAGGCTGTTCTGGCTAGGAATAGGCTGTCGAATCCATCATTGGCGGCTGTGCATCGGCCCTCATTCACTATAATGGGGGCCGGTGGAGATCCAGCCACAACCTGGTAAATATGCCGAGGAGCAGCCAGACGCATACTACTCAGCAGTTTTTGTTCGGCCGCTCCTCAGCATATTTGCCAGGTTGCGGCTGGACCTCTGCCAGCCCCCATTATAGTGAACGAGGGCCGGACAGACTGCCGGCAGCACATGACTGTGCCCGGCAAGGACGGATCAGACAGGCTGTGCCGGAACTGTTTCATGCAAGTGTGAAACAAGCCTTAAAGGGGTTTTCCAGGATTTTAATTTTACTACTGATTACCTATCCTCAGGATAGGTCATCCGTATCTGATCGGTGGGTGTTCGACGTCCGGGACCCCTGCCAATCAGCTGTTTGAGAGGGCAACGACACTCCCGTTAGTGCCGCGGTCTTCTCTCAGATTTTCCTAGGCCATTGACGTCACGTTCATCTGTCACTTGGCCTAGGAGCCGCTCAGCCCCATTCAAGTGAATGGGGAAGAGCACGATACCAAGCACAGCCGCTGTACAATGTATGGCCCTGTGCTTGGTAAGCTGTGAGAAGGTAGCAGCGCTCACAGGAGCGTGGTACCTTCTCAAACAGCTGATCGGTGGAGGTCCCAGGTGTCGGACCCTCACTGATCAGATAACTGATGACCTATCCTGAGGATAGGTCAGCAGTAGTAGAAACCTGGAAAACTCCTTTAAGCCTAGTCATAGGAGCCACTTCTTGTTCCGTACAGGTCACTTTACTGCAGTTATCTGCTTATCTATACACAGTGACTATATCATTTCAGACAGGATTAGAATGACAGATAAGACAGGATCCACCATTCACAATAGCCATTGTCAAAGCTTGTCTATTCTTTCTTTGTACAATGACAGATCACAGAGTATGCCCATAGAAGCTAATGAGGTCCCCTCCTGACCATTGTATCTATGGACCATGGGGCTGCCATAAAGCAATTTTCTTAATTCTGTAAAGAACAGCTCAGGCAAGATGGCTGCCCCCATAATCATGTTCAAGAAATAGAAATAAAATATCTGAATTAAGAAAATAAAAACAGCTTAAAAAAAGGAGATGTGTCACTATCTGATACAAGAGTTTCCCACGCTGAAAATCCAAACAAAGAGGAAGTTAAAGAGCTAGGACAGGAAGTAGAACACGAGGTGTGACTTATAATTATATCCAGAAAAACATTAATTTTAATAAAAAATATATAGTTTGTTAAAGGACGTCTGTCGGCAAATTTGTACCTATGACACTGGCTGTTTTATTATATACAAATGAGCCTCTAGGTGGAGCAACTGCGGTGTGGCAATTGCAGAGACTCTGGGTGTAATGGTAACGCCCCTGTTGCTCCTAGAGGCTCATTTGCATATATTAGAACTTAATTTTTCTCTGCAATGTGGCCACCACGTGGAAATCTGCCCTAAATGCACTTTTCTGCACTTGACCGTTATCCCTCTGTAGAACCAGCCTGAAGCGTGCGACTACGTGGCGTAATCGACTGCATTCTGCCGCCTGACAAATGTCAGACTTGTGGTGAGCAGAAAGAGCACACATGACGAGGAAGGAGCCTTCTAATGTCTCCTATTGTCTGCTTCTGGGAATGGCCGTCACACAGCATCTACATATGTGCTTTGTGCTGCTTATAAGTGATATGGGCGGCACTGCCAGTTACATATCCCCACAGGAGCAGTGAGTAAGTAGACGGTTAGGATATCTGTACTGTCTGCCAGAAAATATGTCCCTTAGTTTCCTCTCTGGGAAAGTCCCAGCTAGTGAGGCTTCTATAGACGTTAACATTGAAGTCGAGAATGAAACCACAATGCTAGCAGACTGCGAGTAATAGCCAAGGAGGACATATCGTGATATAGCATTTTATTGTCTGCATTACTCGGTTACTCCAAGACTTGAATATTGTTGAGCTATCCTCAGGATTGATTAGTGCACAGCACTGCTGTCGATCACCTGTCTGAAGGGGCAGCGACACTTGGGGAAGAGCCCGCAATGCTCACGTACCCAAGTACAACGACCTGTTCCAACTGCTGATCGGCGAGTCTGAACCCCACTGACAGATATTGATGACCTATCCTCTGAAGATTGGTCATCAGTATTGTCACCAAAATCCCATTTAAGCCCAGGTAAAATAAGCAATACAATTAGCAAGTACACACAAAAATGCTGCTGTCATAATATACTGTATTTTTCGCTTTATAAGACGCACCTCCACCCTTAATCCCCCTTCCCCCTCAGGAAGCACTAGGTATACTCACCACTCCCTGGTCGTCTTCCGGGCCCAGCGCTGCACTGTGCACCAGGACTTAGCGCACGCAGGTGTGCACTATGACCTGAAATTGTCGCAGTGTGGGACCTGGAAGAAGACCACCTCGTCTTGAGCCGGAGAGGTGAGTTCATTTATTTTGTCTAATCTGAGGTCTGATGAAAAATTATTTTTTTTTTCTGATTTTCCTCCTTTAAAACCTAGATGCATCTTTTACAGTGAAAAATACAGTACCTAGGTTTTATATTAGGAATATATATATATATTAAAAGCTACGTCCATGGGGCAGAGCGAGTTTTTCCCGGTAGTAGTCCATTGAAGAGCACTACAGTCAGTCTGAATTGGCCTGGTATAAAATAACGAAGGAATTTTGGTAGGTATCTGTGAAAGTTATTGGGTACAGAGATTACTTATATGGCCGCTTCTCGTCTTTTAGTCACCAGTTTTCTTTTTCACACTATCTTTAATGAGTAGGTCGTTGCACGGCAGCATGCCTTATTTTCTCCATCCAAGAGCCTTATATCCCGGTGGACCAGAACATTGAAAGGTACTTAGGTTCCAGATGGTTGCTGCCACTCCAGTTTCATCCACCAAGCCGCAGCTCAAGCCTTGGCAGCATTCAAAGCTGACCAGTATAAGTGTGTACAACACATGCAACAAATTCCCAGTGTGATGTACATAACAGAAAGTGAGAAACCAGTATATTAACATATCTGAGCAGCTTGACCTGATTTCTTTTCACAATGGATGACTGATATGTCTCTTCTTGTCAACCACTACTTTCGGCTCAACTTGTGTGGTTTCCTTGTCTCATAACCTACATTATCCCCAGTTATTCACTTCTGACAAGTAGATAATGGTTCTGTGGCTGACATAGTTATTCCTAAACTGGTATCTGAGATAGAAGGTGGAACAGAAATAACGGTTTAATGGGTGGTCTACTTACAGCTACTCGTTCACCTGAACCTTCTTCTGTTGGTTCTCCATACACAGAGACATTTACTCTACCCGTCATGTTCTATTGGGTACTATGTTATGGCTGCTCTTTCCCAGTGAAGGTTGATCGCATCCACCTTATAGCAGGAGATGACAATATGTTTCTTACTAGGTGTCCTGAGCACCAGGTTAAGTTGAGGCATGGTAATTAGTCCAGTACACAAGCTGGCTTTAAGGAACTGTTAGATACATTTTCAGAGCTTCGTTGTGGAGCACAGCATCGTATAACAGTGACGTGTCGGCACACAGGTTTTCCATTGTAGAGATGATTTTTTTTTTCTAACACATCTAGTAAATTTTTAAAAGGTCTTTAAATATGTTTTCTGGGACTGTACTATTGAAGGCCTATCCTTATGGAAGGTCATCAATGTCGGATTGGTGGTGGTCTGACTCCTGAAATCCCCACCATTCAGTTATTTGAATGGGCTGCGGTGATGTAGAACAGCACAACTTCTTCTAAGCCGGTGCCTTCACACCAGCCAATTACAGTATCTTTGTGTCTGTGGTAGAGAATGATCTATGTTAAGATAGGAAAAAGAATGTCAATGAATAATTATGCCCCATTAGGATCAGAAATACTACCAGGATTTAGCAACGCCAACTTAAAACTTGTATTTTGCAAAAAATGCCTTTTTTCAATTTAAGGGCTATGATCGAATTTAGGGGGTCATTTATTAACCTGAAATACTCCTATATTAGTAGGCGTATTTCAATTTGCGACTTTTGTGGACCAAAAAATTGGACGTGGCGGGGAAGGGGTAGAAAATGGTCTAAATGTAAGCCAGCTAGGAAGCTAGTTTACATTTAGAACTGGCGCTGGATACACTGAAGTTATGTAGAGGCGATCCACCAGCAGCTATGGGGCTTTATTAAGGCCAGCATCTAAAACGGCGGTCCTAATAAATGACCCCCTTAATTTTTTTTTCTGGCCATAACTTTATTTTACTGTCAATATAGTCATTCGAGTGCTTGTTGCTTTTTGTACGGCAGTTTGTATTTTTCAGTGACACTGTATTGGGGGACCTATAGTTTTATTCTATGAGCTGGTACGATTGTTGTAATTATACCAGTTTATAGAATAATGGTGACATGCTAATTATGCCACATGGTGAGTGCAAACAAATAAAACCAACAAGTTGCCAAATATAGTTTTAAGGTATTTTTTTACCACTTTTGCACAATAATCTCATGCCACAAAACTATTTAAGTTGTCGCATTCCTACACTTTGTGGGTTGTGTATATACCATATGTGTTTTTGGTTTTTTTTTTTGCTTTTTTGTTCAATTTTTCAAAATTAGACTGATTTTTATGGAAATGTTTTTTCTTTTTAAATTAAATTTATTAAAGGGAACCCTTTAACCTTTTTATTTATTTTTTTTGTCCCCCCAAGGGCAATTATTTATAATGCACTGGTATACCTTGTATACCAGTGCATTATAGCCCATCACTGTAACAGTGCTGTCTATGAGCCTGTGGCTACCATTAGTGCCGGGCTCCCGCAGTGATCTGGAGCAGTGTATCAGTGCAGACTCTTCACATGCAGCTCATCTTCAAATGAACTTCTAGTACTCACCATGCCCCAGTGTGTAGATGCCAGGTCTCCTTGTCTATGTGGCGTAGGGGACACCATGTTAGTTTTATATAAAATTTGATTTTCTTTCAAATGAAATCATCAGGCACAATGACTGTAATTTGATGGATCGCCCAGCCCTTGGTTGAATATCCACTTATAGGACTTATGTCCCTGATGCTCTGTAAACCTCACAGTCTTTACTTTTATGGGTACTTAATTCCCACTGTGAAAGTTTCTCACCCACACATAAATCTGCTGTTCTGTGAAGTAGAGCGCACTGGCACCTGTCCAGCAAATGACATAACTGCGTGTTCCCGGACAGCCGTGTGCTATAGTATGACGCAGTCGTGTATCTATTAGCTGAACATATGTCTGGGAAACAGTCCATCTGCTCATTGAGAGATGATGGATGGTGTGCATGGATGTATGTCGGGGTCAGCTGATATTTGTGTGGCCGGCCCTTGGGCCTGTGTCTGGCTAATAAAGAGCACTGATCGACTTTGTACAAGTAGATCAGCACTCTATTAACGGCCTTTCACGCTGCCCAGTGCAAAGGGAAAAGAGGATGAATGATCGTTATTACCATCAGTAGTTTCCCATTCACTTTGCGTATTGTTTTCACAGGGCGATGTGCTATCAATAAACAAGGACATTTACTCATTTTGGGTGACTGGCGGCACTTTTATTAGAGAACCCAAGAGATGGGGTCCCCACATAGGAGAGCTGTTTCTCACCAGTGATGGTCTTTATCTGACCAAGGGCCTGTATACTCCTCCCTGTTGTTTTAGTCACTTTTGTACCAAATATCTATCGGGCACAATAGCCATAAATTCACCTGGAGTGCTGGGGAAAAGGGGGAATCTGGGTCAGTCCTTCCAACCCAATCACTCTAATTTTTAAAAGTAGAGGCATCCAATTACCCCGCCTTAAAGTGTGAATAAACCCTTTCAAAGCAGCATTTCTACAGCTCTGACTACTATTTCATATCTTACCCGAAGAGGACAACTGGAGATCTTTAGATGCTTGGCATAAAGTCTATTACTAATCGTCTCCCGGAGCAAATTGGTTCCTTGTAGGTTAGTACTGTTGCCTGTTCAGCCGTCACATCTGTAAAATATGCATTTTCGGCATATAATAATGCAGTAGAAGCAGGTGTCCCCTTGAGCTGGCCATAAATGTTGGCTGAACCCACCAGCCGTCTGTGTATGGGGGGCCCCAACTCTGTGTAGCAGAAGGGGAGATACACTTCTTCCAGAGGTGTCTTGCAGCCACTTTCTACCCTCTTCCAGTTCAGGTCACATGCATGCTCAACCCAGCATACCTGTTCATGGAGGGTTTGGGAGGACGTTTGACCGACCGCCACATTTACTTTACTTTTTGTAGTCTTTAGTTGATGATCTGTGTCTCATCTTCAGGAGGTCACCTGCCATATTCTGTGGTAACATATTGTCTCTTGTACGACTCGATATGTAGGCCTCTGCGTCCTGCAGCATTGTAAATGCTCACATTGTGTAATTAAAGGGGTTTTCAAGGCTTTTTATAAAACCTGTCCTTTCTTTTGCCCCGAGGAAGAAAGATAGTTTGGTTCATATTTACCTGTCTGTAGCGCTATCATCTCTGCTGCATTCATGCTTCACAGATTGTGAGCTGCTCTTCTCGGGTCCAACCACATGTGTGTCCTCTCCCAGTTCAGCTGTATAGTAGTAAATCAAGCTGAACTGGAAGACTCGGACACATCCAGGTGGGACCCATGCGGAAGATGGATGGGTTAGTATTAAGCCTCTTAGACTTGACTGTATGTATTTTGAGGGCCACAAATTACGGGTGACATCCATGTTGCATCTGCAGACTTCAATGGGTCCATGGTCCGCTTTTTGTGGCCAAATATAGGACGTACAGATATGGAAGGCTGGGGAACCCCTTTAAAGGGAACCTGTTATGTTGAACATGGTGTTTGAGCTGCAGGCAGCACGTTATAGAGGAGGAGGAGGCGAGCAGATTGATATATAGTTTTATGGGGAAAAGATTCAGTAAAACGTGTGATTTATACATTTAAATTCCTGCTCCTTCTGGGCTTTGAAGTCCAGAAGGCGGTCCTATCAGTGATTGACAGCCTTCCATCTATGAGAAGGCGGTCCTATCAGTGATTGACAGCCTTCCCTCTATGAGGAGGAGGTCCTGTCAGTGATTGACAGCCTTCCCTCTATGAGGAGGTCCTATCAGTGACTGACAGCCTTCCCTCTATGAGGAGGAGGTCCTATCGGTGACTGACAGCCTTCCCTCTATGAGGAGGAGGTCCTATCAGTGACTGACAGCCTTCCCTCTATGAGGAGGAGGTCCTATCAGTGATTGACAGCCTTCCCTCTATGAGGAGGAGGTTCTATCAGTGATTGACAGCCTTCCCTCTATGAGGAGGAGGAGGTCCTATTAGTGATTGACAGCCTTCCCTCTATAAGGAGGAGGTTCTATCAGTGATTGACAGCCTTCCCTCTATGAGGAGGAGGTCCTATCAGTGATTGACAGCCTTCCCTCTATGAGGAGGAGGTCCTATCAGTGATTGACAGCCTTCCCTCTATGACTATGTATACAGACATAGCTGTCAATCACTGATAGGACCGCCTCCTGCTCAGAATGAGCAGGAATTTAAGTGTATAAATTACACGTTTTACTTAACCTTTTTCCCCATAAAACTATATATAAATCTGCTCAGCTCATCCTGCTCTATAACAAGTTTCTTGCAGATTACACTGCATTTTTATGGTGACAGGTTCCCTTTAATATGTAGAAATAAGCTAAAATAATTTCATAATAGTCTGATTAGAGAAATTAGAATTAGCTAGAATTAGAACTGGCGTTCTGTTTATTCTGAGAATTTTTGTTTCCATGGAACAGATTTCAAGTGTTTGTGACCATTTTCAGGTGTGTAATCGTGTAGGTTTATAATATATTCCAGTTATGGCTAACTTCTGGCACTCCAGCTAAACTAAAGAACCTGCGGCACTCCGGCTGTGGTAAAACTACAACTCCCAAGATGTAGTTTTACCACAGCCGGAGTGCCGCAGGTTCTTTAGTTTTTTAGTGACTGCTTTTGCCGTTTTTTCATTAGCTAGCTTTGAAGTGAATGGGGGAGATTTTTCAAACTGGTGTAAATCTTGCTTAGTTGCCCATAGCAACCAATCAGATTCCACCTTTCAGGAATGAACGCTAGTTTCTAATAACTGTCCTGGGTAGGTGCCACTGATCATCTGACAAAGGAGCAAACTGCTAGTTTGTCGGGTGATTGCATATTTACACAGCACGATGTGCCATCAGCAAAGGGCGGTTTTAATGCACCACATGGAATATACAAAGTGAATGGGGTGATCAATAATCAACAGTCTGCCCCTTCAGTTTAAATCAGTGGATCATTGTGATCCGAAACTCGATTCGGTCAACACTAGTCATTAATATCAGATCGGCATGGGTCCGACTTCCAGCGCCCACTCAGGTCAGCTGTTTGGAGTTCCAGGCAGCGCTGCAGTCTCTTCACAGCTCACCAAGCACAGCGCCATACATTTGTAGAGTGGCTGTGCTCAGTATTGCAGCTGAGCCCCTTTCACTTGAATGGGACTGAGCTGCGTCTAGGACAGGGATGGCCAACCTGAGGCTCTCCAGCTGTTGCAAAACTATAACTCCCAGCATGCCCACACTGCCTACAGCAGGGCATGGTAGGAGTTGGCCATCCCTGGTCTAGGACATGTGACATCATTGTTCTAGGAAGAGGCCTAATCACTTGGGGAAAGCTGCAGCCTCTTCTACCAGCTGATTGGCCGGGGCATTGGGAGTCAAACCCCAACTGATCTGATATTGGTGACCTATCCTGAGAATAGGCCATCAGTATCAAATTCTCGGAAATCCCCTTTAATAAAAATAGATGGCCTAGTTAAATAAGCAGTATATTATAAACTTGCTTGTTCCATAACCAGGCCTGACATGATCGTTTCTCCCCTGAGGCATTACCCTCTGCGGTTCTACTGAACAAACCTAAATCACAGGAGGTTGGGGCTTTAGGTTTTGGGGTACCCCCTTGTAGACTCAGCAGTATGGTCACTTTGGATAGACCTTCTGAGTCCGCTGGACTCTACACAGCCACGCTTTTGTTTGGTTCTTTGTGGCAGTGGGGGCACGTTTTCTGACCCGCATTCCTCATGTGTTTCTGATGTGTCGTCTCTTTCCCCTTCCTCGCGGTTCTGACTTTTTTGGCTTGTTACCCTCTCGCTCCCTGCCCCCTCACTGGTATGTTTTCATGAGTGTGGTTTCCTGCTGTTATTGATGTTCTGCCTCAGCTGCTGGAACCACATGAATGTCCTCCTCAGAAGCCGAGCCCATGGTAGAGATGGCTGTGTGTTCTCAGCTGTTCAGGCCACGTGGACAGTTCACACTAAGCATGGAGTCCTGAGGGAACCGACCATCTGCTCCAGCAGACATTACAGATCTGTTGCAATCGGCCTGTCTCGGCTTGCTCACGGCTTCACTTTTGTAGTGCACTCCTCATCTGCACACGCTTCTTGGAGATTAAAAAAACTGTGGTTTCCTTAGTAAAATGGCAAACATTTCTCTCCTTGATAGACCCAGTTCTGCAGGAGGAATTTAGGACAAGGCACAGGCCTAGTAATAAAGGAGGTGCACCTTCGACAGTCCATGCGCCCAGAGTGAAAACTATGCCAGCCCCTAGTCGAGTAGTTTTCACTCCTCTTTTACGCCAGTTTTCAGGTGTAAACGTTAGTAAATTTGCTGGGGCCGATTTTCTAGGCCCACCCCCACAATGAAGTGGCGAGGATGGCGTAAAAAACGCCTGTGTGACATAATATTGTCGTTTGGGCATTTAAAAAGTTACAAAAAGGGATCTTGCAACTTTATTTTCCCTTTACACCAAAAACTGTTGCAGTGATTGTACGTGCCAACATCAGTGGGACCTCAGCTGTAAATGTATTCATTAAAGGGGTATTCTGGATGTGAGAAGTTAACCCCTATCCACAGCATACAGGATAACTGTATCATACCTCATACCACAGGGGGCTCCCTGAAATGTATGCATGTACACTGCCACTCCATTCATCTCTATGGAGTGCTGGAGACAGCAGAGTACAATGCTCAGCCATTTCTAGAGTGCATGCCCAACCTGCCGATCCATTCATTTTGTAGGGTCCGTGTTCTGTAAGCCCCCACCAATGTAATAGTTATCCCCTATCCTTTGTATAGAGGATAGCATCTGACAAGCTCAATACGTTTTTAACTTTAGTAGGAATAATAGAGGAATGGCACAACATAATTATATGAAAAGATGATCCAAAATAATGATTACAATGGGAATGCAAGTAGTTACTAAAACAGACCTGTCAGGAGAGGTGACTTTTTCATTCCGTAAAAGCGTGCTAAAAGTTGATTCCTCCCTGTGATGTGTGGCCATGCTCTTATCCATTATATTATGAAAAGTACTGGTATTGCTGATTATCTAGCGCAGTGGGTATTATGAAGTGCCAGCTCTTATGTCTTCTGTGTTTTTACATACAGTATGCCCTCCGCCTCCGGAGCCTGAAAATGGGGGATTCATGTGTCACCCTCCACACTGTGAAAAGCCCTTCACCTCGGGCAGTGTTATAGAGTACTTCTGTGCCGAAGGATACATGTTGAAGGGAGACTACAAGTTCCTAACCTGCAAGAATGGAGCCTGGAACCCCCCTATGGGAGTAAGCTGCAGACTTAGCCAAGGTAAGTCGTCTTGTCCGCCCAAGCTTTCCTGTTCAGCGCAATGTTTCGAGCAGTATTGTTAATTCTTCACATTGTATTTCAGAAACCAATAGAAATACCAGCTTCGGGGTCCCAACACTATCAATCGTTGCCTCGACTGCAAGCTCAGTGGCCTTGATATTGCTCCTTATTGTATTGTTTGTTCTTCTACAGCCCAAAATCAAGTCCTTTCAGCATAGCAGGTAGGTGAATGTGTATGTACCCATATAGTGTGATTCACTTTGGCAGTGAAATCTAATAAAATATAGCCCCGGATGACTAATAGTTTCTGTAAAACCAATCGCGAGATTAACAACTATCAATTTAAGCGACTGGTAAAAGCTTCATTTACTCCCCAACCCCAATTAACTCGCCTGAATAGGGAGTTAAAGGGAGGCTCTCACAATACGAGGAGGACCTATCCATGATTGACATCTCTCTGTATACACAGTCAGAGGGAAGGCTGTCAATCACTGATGGTCACACAAACACTTGAAATCTGTTCCATGGAAACAGAAATTCTCAGAATAAACAGAACGCCAGTTATAAGAAATTACACAACTTCTCTAATCAGACTATCATGAAGTTATTTTAGCTTATTTCTGCATATTAAAGGGAACCTGTCACCATGAAATTGCAGTGTAATCTGTAGGCAGTATGTTATAGAGCAGGAGGAGCTGAGCAGATTAATATATAGTTTATGGGGAAAACATTCAGTAAAACGTGTATTTTATACATTTATATTCCTGCTTATTATGGACTTTGAAGTACAGGAGGCGGTCCTATCAGTGATTGACAGCTATCTCTGTATACACATCATAGACGGAAGGCTGTCAGTCACTGATAGGACCTCCGCCTCATAGAGGGAAGGCTGTCAATCACTGATAGGACCTCCTCCTCATAGAGGGAAGGCTGTCAATCACTGATAGGACCTCCTCCTCCTCATAGAGGGAAGGCTGTCAGTCACCGATAGGACCGTCTCCTCATAGAGGGAAGGCTGTCAATCACTGATAGGACCTCCTCCTCATAGAGGGAAGGCTGTCAATCACTGATAGGACCTCCTCCTCATAGAGGGAAGGCTGTCAATCACTGATAGGACCTCCTCTTCATAGAGAGAAGGCTGTCAGTCACTGATAGGACCGTCTCCTCATAGAGGTAAGGCTGTCAATCACTGATAGAACCTCCTCCTGGACTTCAAAGCCCAGAATGAGCAGGAATTTAAATGTATAAATTTCAGGTTTTAATACATAAAACTATATATTAATCTGCGCTGCTCCTCCTGCTCTATAACATTCTACGTACAGCTCAGACACCTTGGGACTAGTTCCCTTTAAAGGTGTTGGCCACTTTCTCTCTAGTGTTGACCAATGTGTCTGTAAGATGATTATATAACACTTTCTAATATAGTTGGGCAAATCATCTGTGGTGTCCACACAGGAGAACTGTCCATAAGATGGCCGCTGATGGAGGGTCATGTGACCAGGCAAAAATACTCAAACTCAAATATACCACATCTGCCATTGGCACTTGAGAATTAGGGAGTTGCACCATGTTCTTTCTGGTCATGGACAGTCCCTTTAAGAAGGGTTTTCTGGGACATAGGTGTTTTAAACTTTTTATGGTAAGGTAGTTGTAACCTTGGACTCTATCACCACTGAACATAATTCATAACCTGGTGAATTACCTTCATCACTTCAGCATTTGTGAAACCGTTCACATCATTGGGAGTTGTGAGAACGGCCAAGCAAATATGCATGTTGGGAATTGTAGTTTCAGAACAGCTGGATTGCCGGAGGTTGCTGATCCCTGATCTAGTGTCAAGAAGCTTAGGACCCTATTACATGGACTAAGCATCAGATCAATGACTAATGTTTCTCTAAACTCTAGTTTCTAATAATTGCACCACGTAAAGATGTCGCCAGTTTCCACAGACCATAACACAATTCCGTGACGGAATGCATGATGGAATACCTTTTAAAGGCATTCAGTTATTCATTCTGTCATAATAGAAGTCTATGGCGTGCATAACAGCTCCGTCCGGTTTCAGTTATGCTGGAGTCCATAGACTTCTATTATGACGGAATGCCTTTAAAGTTCATTCCGTTATGCATTCTGTCATGGAAGTGCGTTATGGTCCATGGTAACGGAATCTATAACACAATTCAGCGTATACCACAACCCGAACCGAAAACTAACTTTAGAATATGAAATTCGCTCATCCCTAATCATAGTGCTGATAATTGCTGCATGTAAATTATACTGAATAAACTCACAATAATCTGGAATAAATGGTCTGTACCCAATCATTACCTTGAGTATCAGGCCATGTAAATTTGGCCCTTCAGAACGAATGCATTTTGTGCTTTATCCTTTCCATGTTAAAAATGTATTATAAAAATACATCCTTTATATAAAACACATATTAAACAGCTGGCAACCCTTTAAAGGGGTATTGCCATCTCAGACAATGGGGACATATTGCTAGGCTGCGTCCCCATTGTCTGATAGGTGCTGGGTCCCACCTATCGAGAACAGAGCGGGGAAATAAACGGAGGGTGCACTGCCCTCCATTCATTTCTATGGGGCTGCCGAAAATAGCCGAGCGCTGGCTCGGCTATTTCCATCGGCTACATAGAAATGAATGGGAGCGGTGGCCGCGCGTGCGTGGTGTGTTCCCATTCATTTCTATGAGCGCAGCGGGGAACTGTGCCTGGTGGTGGCCAGACCTCGGGTTCTCCAGGCACAGAGCTCCCGCTCCGTTCTCGATATAGGTGCAGATCCCACCGCTGGGACCCACACATAGATCTAGAACGGATCCCCCAAAGTAAAGAAGGGCACACTGCACTCGTGCAGCCGCCCTCTATTCATTTCTATGGGGCCGCTGAAAATAGCTGAGCTCTGGCTTGGCTATTTCCGTCGGCTACATAGAAATGAATGGGAGCGGTGGCCGCGCATGCGTGGTGCGTTCCCATTCATTTCTATGAGCGCAGCGGGGAACTGTGCCTGGTGGCGGCCAGACCTCGGGTTCTCCAGGCACAGAGCTCCCGCTCAGTTCCCGATATAGGTGCGGGTCCCAGCGGTGGGACCCGCACCTATCAGACAATGGGGGCATATCCTAGTGATATGTCCCCATTGTCTAAGATGGGAATACCCTTTTAAGCATACAATAAAAGTTGATGCAGACTCTGTCGCAGGTAGTGCTTCCTAGAATAAAATGTATGCTTTATGTGTAAGATTACTTACTGTCTTTTACAGGCGTGATGCATGTGTGCCAGGGGAACAAGTCTCCATCATGGTGGATGGTGTGCAGGTCGCCCTCCCTTCTTACGAAGAAGCAGTATATGGCAGTGCAGGAAACTGCATCCCTTCTGCCAGTTCTCGTGTACAGATAGTATTATCTGAAGGACCAGGGGAGGATCAGGACATACAGCAGGAGGTGTCTCGCTCCGACACTAGGGGACAGTCTACGGGAAGCATTCACGTCACAGGCCAAACAAATACTGCCCAGTACCCAGCAGGCAGCACACAGCGCTCAGAGACTGTGCTGGTCCACCAGACCTCTTCCCAGTGGGCCGCAGGAGCAGAGGGTCGGACATTAGGACAGGAAGGAGCGGAATCTGAAACCAGTGATGTGCAGAGCCTCCTGTCCCTGTCCTCCGAGGAATACACAGATGGTGAGTAGCTTCACATTACACGCTTGAAGAAATTCACTACAGGACATCCTGTACCCCTAATCGCCTCAGACTGGACACAGTCTGATGTTTTTATCTTTTGGCACCACCTTAAGATTAATGTCCACCATCAAAAATCCAGTGCAGGGTATTGGCCCAATGTCAGGATTAAAAATCATCCACTTAGTCCATCTGCTGTGTCTGGTGTTAGTGCTCATTGCTGTTCATAATTGGGGCAGAGATCCTGTACTAGACACAACCCATGACTGAGATTGGCGCTGTTTTCGGGATGGAGGGTGGGGTGTTCAGAGAGAGATAGATAGAGATATATATATATATATATATATATATATATCTCTATCATACCATCTAATGCATAAACATTGCTAAAGGGGTTGTGTCCCATAGTAAAAGCTTATCATCTAGCTACAGGATAGGTCATGTGTCTGATCACAAAAACAGGGGTCCTGTTTTCCCTATTGGGATGGAGCCATAAGTTGAGTTTGCGCACGCTGCTCCATTAACACTTTATGGGACTGCTGAAGAATAGTACAGTACTGTGGTCAGCTGTCTATCTAGCTGTCATATTTTGGGACCCAGCAGTGACCAGTAGGTGGTAACTTACTGTGTGCTATTTCAGTGAACTCTATAATAAAATAGTATGCCCAAAGCTCCCAAGCAGCGAGACTAATGTCATTTATCTTGTGGTAGCTGTCTTAGGAAAGTGGAGCAGATTTACTCATTGTAAAGGCAGTGTAATACTGCCGACGATTGCTGATCTGCCTTTTTAATACAGGCTTAAGTGTAAACCTATTTCGGGTTTACACAGGCAGATTATCGGGGTGAACATTCCTACGAACGCGTATTCCCGATAATCTGCTTGTGTAAAGGTGCAGCCAATCACGCGATGAGTAAGCGAAACAGTCGTTTGGGCAGGCAAGTAAATTACCATTTCAGGGCAGCACTCTGCTACCCAGAAACAATGCAGCTGTATGAGGACGAGAGATTGTTCACGGAAGGATCGCTTCCTTCCAAATAATTGTCTGCTCCTCGGGCCATTAGTCTAAAATGTGGCAGATTTATCCCAGTGGCTGATGCTGGATGATAAATCTAGTGCACCTTTACACTGTCTAGTTTATATCACCTCTTAGTGGATTACCATACTTTGTGCCAAAAATTCTGGCGCAATTCTGGTGCACGGTATCCCTCCTTAGGTCCTTTCTCCTGTGAAGGAACAACCACATGTTGAACATGGCCCAAAAAAATGGCCGAGACACTTAATAAATCTGGTGCACGGCTGGTGTGCTGGAATTCTGGTGCGTTTCCAATAGTAAATCTGCCCCATTGTGTGCGGCCTTCAGAAGAGGGCTGTATGTGGTCAGTAACGAGGTCAGGCACTCTTGCATGATTTAACTTGGGTTTATTTTTTTAGGCACTACCTATTGTAATATTACATCAAATCATGTAATTGCAATGCAGTATGTATATCACACAATAAAATGCTGTATGTTTTTTCACAGTAAAACATGAATTTGTCCACCAATGATGGATATACCGTACAGTTTTTTTGTTTTTACATCATTGGTGTATATATTTATGGTTTATTGGAAAAAGCATTGCGGACAGGATTGTACTGTGTGATATACATTGCAGTTATGATTCCTCCCCTGCTTTCTTGTTGACGTCCTTTGGTATTTGCTTGTCTGGAAGAATCTCTTGTTTTCTTTCTATTTAAATATAATTTCTCCCATTCTCTCTCCAGATATCCCTCTGCTGAAAGAAGCTTGAATACCTCCGCCGTCTGCCTCAGCCGTGCAGGATCAGTACAATCTTCCTGCTCTGCATCTCCTGTATTCACAGGAGCTCTGGAGATGACAAATCGTGCCTCCCCCCACCTCACTGAGCGCAGACATCTTGTTCCCCAACTGCAGAGCACTGGGAGCGGATAGTCTGAGCCTTGCTTGCAGAGGTGTACAATTATATTTCATATGTATGTGTAATATTATAGGCTATATACAGATATAGGAACACCCCTGGGAAGGGGGCTGGATTTTTACAGCACCTGGCACTTATCCCTACCAATTATAACAATACCTCTTGGCCTTCCTCTGGTTTCAGCACTCGCAGAAAATGCCCTTGGCTTCCGTAAGGCGTACGTTCTTATGTACAGCATATATATAGTCCTTAATAAAGGACCTTTATCTCAGGCTGGCGCTAAATGAATCCACTAATGCAGCAGGCAACATGAAAAAGTCCAGTGCAATATTTCTTGTACAGGGCAAGGATCCCTATAGGCCTAAAAAGCAGACTGCATATCACAGTTCACCATGTTTGATACCGTATAGAAACACATTTTTCATCTTGTCAGACTGAGTTGAATTTGAGGCTTTTTGCATGCAATCTCGTGTGTTGTGGTGCATGCACCCCACAAGATCCTCTGTTTCTGTAGATTAGGAATCCCTTATAGGTTTGACCCTTTCTGCCATATAACTTTGAAGTGGTTGGGCCAATTTATGACATTTTTAGAAATGTAGGTATAAACAGCAATGTTTAATTAATGTAAGCATGACTGTACCCACAGCAGTGACAGTGAGGGCCTCCATCTGCCCCGGTATCGCAGGTGTAAACCAAGAAAACTGACATCTGTGTCCATAGAATTCAAGATGGCGCCAGTCACTTGACTGTTTCCTCAGGCTATTCCTGGCTTCCCCAACTTCAACACAGACCATAACAAAATCCCCTGTATTTGGATGTGCCGAATTAGAGGAAGCCAGATAGGGTACAGTATAAAGTTATTTATGCCTGCATTAAATCAAGCTTTACTGTATATGCAATTTAAAAAAAAAACAGATTTTAAAGAGGAAGTATCTTGACATGTTCCACTTTTTTTTATTTTTTTATTAGAGGATGCTCCAACTACCTATTTCAGTTGTACAGCCAGATACTCAAGTGTGGTTGCGTCGGAGTAATTTTAACTGTAGAAAGTGCTAATTCTGTCTTAAAGTGTACCAAAATTTTCAAAACAGAGAGTTTGCATAATTGCTGTGCTTCTTTGTATAATCAGAACTGTGAAGGAGCAGTTAGGTTTGGACTTCCCCAATGTTTTTTCAGCTGCACAGCTAAATGCATTTCACTCAGAAGCATGAGTACAAGCAGTTCTTATCAGGATCTCAGCTAGCTCTGACACGCCCCCATTTCTTTTGAGTCTGTTGTCAGACAAGTTCCACCCCTGCTAACAGGCTGCAGCTTAGGTGGAAGTGAGACCCCTAGTGACCATAACTTTACAGCTTTTTCCTCCAGTCGATACCGGCAGATTTTATTTTTAATGAAGTGATTTAGAAATTTGCTAGTTATACCATTCTCTATTAAATAACATTTTGTAAAAGTACAGTGATTTTAAATCTACAAAATAGTGATGATTTGGATAAAGGGCCTGGGCTTATAAACAGTAAGTACACTTACGCTTTGACACTATGTATGTAGTATCATGTTTGTATTCTTAATGCTGCCGGTACTGTTCTACAACTAGCAGTCTTTTTTTTAAAGTCCAAAAAAAAACATACTTCCCCTTTAAATAACAGATGTTCTGACTGAGGCCTGGATTATAGGTACATTTATCTTTGGTGGATAGCCATGGTGCATGAAATCAGTAATACACCAGCCTAGATGGTGACGCATTATACAGGAAAGGCCAAATTGGAAATGGGATGAGGTCAGGTAGGAGGTGACGGAACAGTAATCGGGGCTGTGTGGAGGTGCAATAGGGTATTATGCAGGAAATATTCTCCTGGCGGTTAATGCTTTAAGCACACAATGTCCCAGTCCTGTCCACGGAGGCCGTCGGAATATTTATAGGGTGAGATATGGGAACCGTAGAGAGGGGGCAGATTTGTAAAGCGGGAGATTGGAGTCTTGCAAGAGTGTTTTGTATCATTTATTACACAAGACTAATGTCCTATGCACACTTACACCATAAACCTGTGCTCGTGGGTGTGCTTGTGTGAGTGTGCTTATGTTGGTGTGTTTGTATGCTTTTGGGGCCTCTTTTTTTTTACCATTATGTCACATATATAAGATTGACTGTTCAGAGACTACACTGTGGGGGATCAATACAGTTGTGCCGCAGTGCCATGCTTTTTGCTATAAAAAAAAATTGGCAAAGTGAATCACAGTCGACCTCATCTACACAGTGGCAACCATCTTTATGAGCCTGTCCCATCATCCCACACTACTCGAATCAATGGCGCGTAAGGCACATTGGGCTAGATCAGTTGAATTGTCCTATGATCTCTAATTTTAGCTCTGTCTGCATGGCCTGATAAGGGCGCATTCACACGAACGTGGTTTGGTTCCGCATCCGAGCCACATTTTTGTGGCTTGGATGTGGACCCATTCACAGCAATGTGACCGCAAAATTGCTCTGTTCCGTGGCCCTGCAAAAAATTATAGATCATGTCTGTTGTGCGGACAAGAATAGGCATTTCTATAATGGGCCATCCGTTCCGCAAATTGTAAAAGGCCAACGGGCAGCATCCCGGAACGTTCATGTGCATGAGCCCTAACTCTGTTAGGGGTCTTGTGAACAGATGCTCTAAAGCAGAGATCTCAAACTCATGGCCCTACAGCTGTTGTAAAACTACAACTTCCATCATGCCAGGAGAGCCTCCAGCTATTGGTGCATGCTGGGAGTTGTAGTTTTGCAACATCTGGAGGGCCACGAGTTTGAGATCCCTGCTCTAAAGCAAGGGTCAAGAACCTCTGGCTGTTGTGAAACTACAACTCCCAGCATGCACGTATGCTTGGGTGTTCTCTGAACTCACATATAAGTAAATGGAGCATGCTGGGAGTTGTAGTTTCACAACAGCTGGATTGCCAGAGATTGCTGACCCCTTGCTCTAAGGCATTATTCAGTACAGATCTCATATTGAACCTATTAATATGAAAATCTCAGAGAACCCCTTTAAAGTCCCACTAGGGGACATTTTAGAGACTGATCATTGGCCTAATACACTGCAATAATTCTGTCAGGTCTATGGGGGTGATGAGGTGTGATCCTGAGGGGCCAGTGCAGTGCTGTTAGAATAAAGCAGGGAAAAGTCTCCCAAAAATCCCATAATGCAGCCTTAGGGGGTCATGAGCAGTTGCGCCTCATCGGACGGGCTTAGAACTGGTTGCCTGTACTGCGTGTAGATGACAAGTTGATTTTTTTTTTGCGCCACATTCGCTCTATCTTTTGACGTCTTTCCCCACAATCAGATGTGCAATATATTTTGAGGCATAACATGTATAAGGTCCTGTGGCCTGCACAGCGGCTTGTAAATAACAGACTTCTCTGCGACTGTAACCAAGGCTTTGCTTTAAATTGTGGGCTCATCACGTTCTCATTTTGCTCTCTTTTGGGGTGGTGAACCTTACCCTCTCATATCAGGTGATCTGCCTTTCTGCCCAGTACCTAGAGAGTTTAGAGATGAGGTCACAGCCCTGGTCGTCACTTGAAATGATGCTAGATAACCACTAGAATGGTGGTCTGCCAGGCGTTACGTGCAGCATCAGAGTACGGGGCACTGCATGCAGGTGTACAGGGCTTGTTAACCCCTCTGGTGCCAGAATGATACATTATAAATAAATCACAGCTTTATTCCCTCTGCTCTGACTGTCACCCTGGACATTGCTGTGGGGCTAAAGATAATATTTTAATATTTGTACAAAGTAATTTAATTTTAATTGTTCTATGTATATAACTGCATTTCTAAATAATAAAAAAAAGTTTCTTTTAAAATTAAACTTTTGTACAGTGTTGTTTTTTTTTGGAAACTGGAAGATACAATACGATTTCTTGGTTTCTTTGGTCACTGAGTTTTCGGGAAACTTGATCTGTCAGAGATCCTCACCAATCAAAATCTTTGAAGTGTCTAAGTGAGACCACTGCTGAGAGGTAGAACGAGGAAAGAGAACGCCCACATATCATGCTCTCTCCCCTCAGTTTTTTGTAAGCTCAATCACCCTTTAAAAATACTTAAAGGGGTTGTCTCACTTCAGCAAATTAGCATTTATTATGTAGAGAAAATTAATACAAGACACTTTCTAATATATTGATATGATCCATATTGCCTCCTTTGCTGGCTGGATTCATTTTTCCATCACATTATACATTGCTCGTTTCCATGAATATGACCACCCTGCAGTCCATCGGTGGTAGTCGTGCTTGCACACTATAGGAAAAAGCGCAGGCTTCTCTGGTAGCCAGGACCGTGGGTGTGCACATAGGCTAGTGCTCTTATAGTGTGCAAGCACGACCACCAATGATGGATTGCAGGGTAGTCATAACCATGGAAACGAGCCGTGTATAATGTGATGGAAAAATGACTCCAGCCAGCGAAGGAGACAATATGGACAATCACAATACATCAGCAAGTGGCTTTTAGTAACCTAGTCTACATGATAAATGCCACTTGCCAAAGTGAAACAACCCCTTTAAGGAATGTACATAACTGCATTGGTTAGAATTTGTTTTTGTTAAAGGGGTTTTCTCACTTCAGCAAAAGGCATTTATCATGTAGAAAACGTTAATACAAGGCACTTCCTAATGTACTGTGATTGTCCATATTTCCTCCTTTCATTTTTCCATCACATTATACACTGCTTGTTTCCAGGGATTACCACCATCCTGCAATACAGCATCAGTAGTCGTGCTTGCATACTATAGGAAAAAGCATCAACCTCTGTGGTGACTGAAACTGTGGGAGCACGCATAGGCTGGTGCTTCTTCCTATAGTGTGTAAGCATGGCCACCACTGCTGGATTACATATGCAATCATGGAGAAAATGAACTGGACCCATGGAGAGGTCCAGAACAGCTGGATTGCATAAGAATGCACCAAAACCTATTCTCAGCTCATTTGATTGTAAAAATTTCAAATCCCAGAAACAGAGCTAGAGAAAAGTAATTGGGACACGTCTACTACGTCTGGCTTTTTAAGCTGTTCTTGGTTTCCCCTTTGCGCTGCCAGAAGATTTGTCTAGTTTATGACTAGGCACGCTTCTTGGCTTTTTTGCCAACGTTTCCTTTTTCCTGGTGAAAATCTTAGTAAGTTTGCCAGGGCCGGAGTCCCAGCATCGGTCCCTGACACACCCAGCTGCCAAACACAGTCGCATCACGGCCTGTTTCATGCTAAGTATTGTCACAAGGCTGGTTAAAAAAAAAGACTTGTCAGTGTAATGGGGTTCTTTATTATATAAGTATTTGCTCAATGTGTCCAAACATGGATGGCCGAACTGCATCAGTATAATACGTCGCTTATTATTCTATTAACTTCAGGTTTTTTTATGTACTTCTTCCATTTTGTATACTAAGTAATGGAATACACTGATGTTGATATCATTACTTTTGTGCAATAAAGTTTAAAAAAAAAAAGACCAATTTTTTTCTAGAATAGTCTCGTCCCTTAATAAATGTAATTGATTTCCTAGATTCTGCCATCCCTTTTCTTGGAAAATGCAAGTTCTTGTCTAGATGAGCTATGAAGCTGCCTGCATATTTCTCATAGTGCAATAGGTCAATTCATTATGTGCTCTGACAGAGGTAATAATGGAAGCCACCATGGGTCCTAGCATTGAATAATAGTAATACATAATTTTCAGGATTTATCTGCTAATCTACTGTACAAAAAAAGGCATGAGTACATCTGTTTACATTGCTATTAAGGCTCCTGTTTATAAGGACCTGGCTATTTTTGAACAGATCTCATTGAATCCTCATAGATCCCATTTACTTATGAGATTAAAAAGGTTTCCAAGATTCTGTGGGGAGCCTGATAAAATAATAAAAGCACTTAAAGGGAACCTGTCTCCAAAACACCCCCTGAACTATAGTAAGCGTTGTATAGTGTAAGTGACGTCGAGTCCAGTTATGTAATTTTATCTTCATACTCACTTCCATTCTGACGCTGTGCTCCCACAAACCTGCAGTAAAATACACTCACTGGACTCCAGTGCTCACTCACATAATGGAGAGGACTCAAAGAAGAGTCCTCTCAATGCATTTTACTGCAGGTTTGTTGGGAGCACAGCGTCAGAATGGAAAGGAGTATGAAGATAAAACTTACATATTCGGATTCAGCATCACTTACACTATACAACACTTACTCTAGTTCAGGGGGTGTTTCGGAGATGACAGGTTCCCTTTAAACTCACTTTCCCAGTCCCCTCCGATCCAGCACCGCTGCTTTATGGGCTTCTCTCCAAGCTGCAGCCAATGACATCCCCTACATGGCTGCTGCCAATCACTGGCCTCAGTGGTCTTGCGCCATACACCGCTGGCAAAACAATAGTTCACTGGCTGCAGCCTGGGGAGAGGAAGGAGCAGTGATGCTGGATCAGGGGACTAAGAAGGCGAGTTTAAAAGGAACCTGTCGCCATGCAAATGCAGTGCTATCTGCAGGCGGCAGGTTATAGAGCAGGAGGAGCTGAGCAGATTTATACATAGTTTATGGGAAATGAGTCAAAGCAAAATGTGTAATTTATACACTGAAACCTGTGATGTTTCTGTACGTAGGAGACGTGGGCGGCCCGCCTTACTGCTTGACAGCCAACTATGCTTAGTCATGTACAGTTACGGAGTAGGAGCGCCCACATGACTCCTAAGTATAGAAACAACAGAGATTTAAATGAATGGATTACATGTTATACAGAATAATTTCACATAAAACTATAGATCCATCTGCTCAGCTCCTCCTGCTCTATAACATGCTGCCTGCAGATTAAACTGCACTTTCATGGTGACAGGTTAATCTCTTTAAGTGCTATTATTATTTTCTCAGGCTCCCTACCACTACTCCAAATTAAAAAGAAAATAAAAATCTTGGAAAACCCCTTTAATCTATATACGGTATTTTGTATAAGTCATAGCAAAACATAAAAAAAAAAAAACACCACACACGCACATTAGGACAAAACCACGTGGCTTCACCAACACACCAAATGTGAATTGTGCCAATATTCACTGCAGACAGTAAGTATTTGGGTGTCCAGTTTAGGAGATATATTAGATGTCCACTTTAGCCATAATCAGAATAAAACAAAACTATAATAAGGCGTGTCAGAATAACCAGACTACTTGTTGACCGTTTCCTGGTAGGAACAGAGTATTTTTTTTCATACATGTTGCTGGGGAAATCATGTGACAGTAGCAGTTATGCAAACACTTTTCAACCCATATTTGTCATGTACTTCTCGTAAAGTGACAGCCGCAGACTGTGCACAGCCCTAAACTTAGCATTATGTGAAACCAATGGGTTTATGCCTCAGTGGTTTCCCTTCTACACTGTGGGCTTTGACTGATGCAAATTTCCTTTCACATTAAGTTCCTTAAGTCTTTATTAATACAATTCTGAAAATGAATCATGTCTACGCATCTGTATTTTGGCGTAAAACCTGCCACATACACTCCAGATCTGCCTCCTACTCCATGTATTTTACTCCTTTCCCACTGACGTCTATGGAACACCACCATCCATTCTGCTTGAAAGTAGTAACATGCCACATCTAGATCATTTTCACAAATCAGCAGCTGAGAAAACAAACTGGACGTGATCAAAGTATTTAATCTCAATGGGAAGCGGTTGATGGGTTTTAAGTGTGTATTCTACAGTGGAAAATGCCTGTTTTCCACCGGTGAATTAACAGCAGATTTTGCCCATGTGAACATAGCCTAATAATCCCTCACTTTGCTTCCAGCACAAGATGCCCCTTGATCAAAAACAAACTAGTTTCAGCAAATGAAGTCAACATGATCCCAGACAAAGTATGGAGCTATAGCCCAAACAGATGATTGGCAGGGTGGTGGCCCATCTTCAAGAAAGGCAATTGCTTAATATAAGGTGGACAACCCCTGTAAGACTTTGGATTTCTTTCCTAAAGATTCTCTTGTTACAAGGGAGTTTCCTATATTTGGATATTTCAGTGTAAGATGGGTCTTGTAGTTCCACAACAGCTGGCAAGGTACAGCTTGCCAGTCGATACTACACTATATTCAAAACCTGCAGCATGTTCTATGTGTTGTAATACACTTCAAAACAGATTCCCATAGTTTTTAATGGGAACTACACATCATAGTCCACGCTGGCGAGAATTTTTACACTGGGGTTTTTAAAATGCTTCAATAAGTGGAATGTCACTTCTTTGAGGCATTTTAAAAGCTAGTTTTTAGAAAATACACACCAACTGCTATTAGGTATGTGTTTTGCAGATATTTATGCGACAGGAGATATTACTGAAAAAAATGGATATACAAAAAAAATAGGGGGGAATCAGCCTCTGAATTAAAGGAGTTTTCAGGTCTATTTACCTTGATGGCCTATCTTCAGGATAGGCCATCAATATCTGATCAGTCCGATGTCCACCTCCCCTAACAATCACCTGTTCTTCAGTAGCTCTGGTAGCTTACCACCTCCGTCCACTACACTCAATGGACAGGGCAGTAGCTCTGGTAGCTTACCACTAGGGGCGTAACTACCATAGCCGCAGACCATGCGACTGCTATGGGGCCCAGGGCAAGAGGGGACCCAGTTGGGATCCTCTCTTCTTCTACTGTGGTTGAAAACTTGGTCAGGACTCTAAAAAGAAAACAACTTTTAGCAAATGAGGCAGTGGAAAAATGGCCCAAGGGTCATTAAAAAGTCAATGAAAATGGTTTAGGTGGTTTGATCCTTGCTATGGAGCCCTTTCTTCTCTACGTAAGCCACTGTTACCACCTCTGTCCACTACACACAATGGACAGGGTAGTAGATCTGGTAACTTACCACCTCCATCTGGTGCAAGAGCTACTTCAGTACAGTGTTGTCGGATCCTGACGATAGGCCATTAGTGTAAATAGACCACAAAACTAATTTAATTCAGTCCGATTTCTCTTGAAATCAGCTCTGTATTTTTCTGCTTGCTGTGTAAACATAGCCGAATAGAATGAGGCATGGTCTGCTGTAGGGACGTCTCAGACAGATGACTTTCACCTTCTGTTATAGCATACAGTATTTTTAGCTATGCTCTTGTGTTGTTTTAGGTAGATATGTAACTGTAGAATTATACGTCCTATGTCAGGGAGTAGGTGGGTAGTTTCTGTTCTTGTTTAGGCTTCAAAGAGAACTGTGTAGAAAGAAAGGTTGTGAGAAACAAAAGTAACACGTTTATTGCATGCTGAGATATATGCTGACAAGGTTTTGGTTACAGGTTTGAAAATACCCAGTAAGGGGCCTGTTCACATTAATGTTTCTGATATCCAAGTTTTCGTCTCCTCTGTATAACATAGTAACAGTTTATAAGACCGAAAAAAGACATCTGTCCATCCAGTTCGGCCTGTTTTCCTACAAGTTCATAACAGAACTTATCTTAACCCCTTCGCGACCAGCGCCGTACATGTACGGCGCTGGGGCGATGCGGGCACATGGTGCCCGCTCGCGGGTGCGGCGGGCGTCATGGCCGGCAAGTCTCTGCTGTTTCTAACAGCAGAGACTTGCCGCTACCTACTGTGTCGGCGGCGTCTTCCGGGGTGACTAGATGCCGTGATCACACGTGATCACGGCATCTAGTTGCGTCTAAACCCGGAAGCGTTCGCTTCCGGGTGGTGTACAGACACCCCGTGTGGCCAATCGGGGTGTCTGTACACCATATGAAAACTGTAATCCTCGCTGGTGAGGATTACAGTTTTCAAAGTGCAATTCTTATTCTGGCCACTAGATGGCAGGCCAGGATAAGAAATGAGCAATTCATGGATTTCTGAGTCTATAAAACCCAGAATTGCTCATAAAGAAAAAAAAAAAAAGCCACAATATATAAGCCCATATTTGAGCTTTCTAATAGTAAAAAAAAAATTAAAAAAAATGTTAAAAAATATATAAAAAATAAAAAAGATGTAAAAGTTCAAATCACCCCCCTTTCCGTATAAGTAAAAAATAAATACCTAAATAACAATAAATATAGACATCATGGGTATCACCGTGACCGAAAACGCCCGTACTTTTAAAATATAAAAAAAAATTCCAATATGGCGAATTGTGTGGCGGAAAAAAGCGTCCAAATGGCGATTTGCCGTTTTTTGTCGCTTTTTTTTTCTAAAAAAAATTAAATAAAAAGTGATCAAAAAGTCATACACACCCCAGAATGGTATCAATAAAAACTTCAGATCGTCCCGCAAAAAATGAGCCCCCATACAGCTCTGTACACATAAATACCAAAAAGTTATAGGGGTCAAGATTTGACAAGGAAAAAAAAAAAAAAAAAAGGGCAACTTTCTAATTATTTTATCACTATGAAAAAGCAGGAAAAACTATACATATTAGGTATTGCCGGATTCGTACTGACCAGTAGAATGAAAGTAACGGATCAGTTTTAATGCACATCGAACGCTGTAAATAAGAAACCCGTAGAACTGTAGCGGAATAGCATTTTCTTTGCAATTTCACCCGGTTTGGAATTTTTTTCCCGCTTCCCACTACACCGTATGCAATATTAAATGGTGGCGTTGGAAAGTACAACTTGTCCCGCAAAAAACAAGCCCTCATACAGCTATGTGAACAGAAAAATAAAAGAGTTATGGCTGTTTGAAGGCAGGGAGCGCAAAACGAAAATGCAGAACCGAAAAAAGCTCCGGGCGCGAAGGGGTTAAGCAAATAGATCCTAAAACCAAGCATTGCTTCATAGTCATAGGACCCGCACTGATCCCAATTGAGCCATTCCTATTGGAATGGTGACAGCTAGAGATGAGCGAGCATGCTCATTTTAAAATTGGTACGCTAATACATACGCATATTTTAACGTACATAATTTGTACATAACGTACAAATTGTTAAAATGCGTACGCATTAGTGTACAGATTAAAATGTGTATGTATTAGCGTACCAATTTTAAAATGCGTACGCAAATACGCGAAAATGGCACTCAAGCATGCTCGCTCATCTCTAGTGACAGCATATGAATTATATGGGAGCAAGGTTGGGACAAGATCTACTGGGCCCAAATGAAGATGGCCTTGAAGATGGTGGAGCAAAGCTCTTGTTTAACCAAATAAATTACCATCCCCACCCCGATTTCATGTATATAATAATAATCATATTAATAATCAAATAATTATTATAGTTAGGGAAGATTTGTCAAGTCAGAGTCAAAGGAAAACTGGCTTAGGTGCCCATAGAAACCAATAAGATGCCACATTTCATTGTTCAGAGTTCCTTTGGAAAATGAAAGGATCGGTCTGATTGGTTGCTATGGGCAACTAAGCCAGTTTTCCTTTGAACCAGTTTTGATAAATAACCCCTCCCCCCATGTTTTTAAATTCTTTGACTTCATGTAGTTATACATACTTGAAGTTATCAAAGAAAACGTGATCAAGATCGCCACCTGGTGGATTCAATGAGATTTCTGCTTGTGGTCTTATTAGATGATACATGATTCATAACTTAAATATTTTAATGATTACCTTTGTATTTTATGCTAAAGAGATACAGTAGAATAGGTTTGTCAGCATTATATGATTAGTGCTTGAAATATCTGGAGGCCCTTACAAAGCAGCAGCCCATGTGACACTAAAGTGACCACTATGTGCTTAGGTTTTGGTGTAAAATTGGTGGTCAGCTTGTAAACTGGACCAGTACATCCTAATAACAGATGCACATCCTGGTCTCTCTCCCTGTGTGGCAATCCCGTCTCTCTATCAGATGCCCTTACAAATACAGTGGAAGGCAGCCAGTGCATGTTTGGAGAAGAGCAAGATGCCTGCCTTCCATGTAAATTGGACATCCTGCTCAGCTGACTGGGCGGTGGGATCACTTGGCCTCATCCATAGTACCTTACATATTACAGCATCATGGATGTGGCCATAGGTTCCACCTCACAAATTAGTGGAGAAAGATATTCTTCAATGTGAAAACAATTTTAGTTTTAAAGGGAAGATGTCATCAGGTTTATACTTGAGTGTCACTTACTTTTTTCCCCTTACAGTACTTTGCAAAATATCATTACCCTTATGTAGATTATATCTAGGTCTAAACTGTGAACATGCCCTTTAAATATATAAATTCTAATGCAAATCTCTATAACCCTAGCAAATGCATAAGTTCTTTGTTCTTCTGGAGAGACAACCACCTAGCACCAACCTTCATAGGTTCCTCTGCCATTGGAAATGAAGAAAAATCTCCCGAGACCAAGCTTGTTCAGCGAGATCTTGCTGGAAAGTCTCACAAGAGTGAGCACTTTAATCAGAATTTTTTTACGGTGGCAATGGATGCAGATAGTTGCTCCATAGCAGCTTCTATGTCAGTAGGAAGTTCCCCACAGTTCATTCACCAGGACCTCAAAATGATTGCGGGAACCATCCTTATCTTCCACAGATGAGGAAATTATATTTAGGATGGAATGCAAAGCAAATGCGTTTCAACAATTACATTCTGACTCTGAGGTGAATTCCACTCAGAAATAACACATTGTTTGAGGTATTATGAAAGGACGCATGAGGGTGTTTTTGAACAAACACAACACCTGCCCACGGAAACTTTCCACATAGCAGCAATGTTTGCCTCACAGGAGTTTTTACAACATGCCTGCTGTGGGTCTCAGAAAGCAGAACACGCTCCTCTGAAAGGGGAAAATAGAGAGATGCAAATGTTGAGAGTGTTTCTGTCAGGTAGGACCCCACCATCAAAATTATCCTGTCATAGATGGGCCATATCTGAATCTTGTGAAGTCAGAAATTGCGAAGCTGGCCCTTTCATTCCTCTTTGGTTAAAGAGGATGATTTAGTTCTCAGAAATTTTATGGAAACACTTGTCATTTTGGTTCTTATTGCCCCAGAAATAGACCCTGCTCTGCGATCTATTATAGGAACGTCATTTCCCAGTGACATTACCAGGGCCAGGACAAGGTATGTCAGTGCCCTAGGAGGAGCAGGCAAATGGCGCAACCCATGGCAAAGTGACCATGATTTCTAATAACAGATTTAAAACACATTTGAAAAGAAGCAATCAAGGGCAGATCCAGTCACTTACAGGTGACGTCTCAGAACAGACCATCACTGGCAGACATCTTTGATCAGGGGTGTGCAGCTACCTCTGCCACATAAGACACCAGGGTTACTATATGGCACATAGTAGATGGATGCTATTACAGATTTTGCAACCCAGATGTCATCCTGCTGCAACTCCCAATACTGTGCCCCCTTTGCTCCCCCATGCCCACAAATACTTGACTATACTGTCAGAAATAACAGTGCCATACAGATAGTCCCCCCATAGTAATAGTGCTTCCAGACTGAGCTCAATATTAATGCCCCCAATAGGGAAAATAGTCCTCAAAAGTGGATACATATTGTGTCCAATAATAATTCCCCTACAGTACCCCCAGTAGTAATAATATAACTATAGTCCCCCCCCCCCAGTATTCATAAATTCTATTCGGCAATGCTCATGTAGTTCTAATGCCTCACTGTTATTACTCCCCGGTAGTGCCCCCTGTAGTTCCAGTATATATAATACTGCGCCATGCCACCGTAGTGCCAGTATATATAATGCCCCCCTGAAGTTCCAGTGTGTGTGTGTGTGTATATATATATATATATATATATATATATATATATATACATAAAAATATATAATCTCCCTGTAGTGCCAGCATATAATGACCTAACATCCCCCCACAGTTTCACCCCTGGCACCAGTATATAATGCTCCCTCTGTAGCGCCAGGTATATATAATGCTCCCCCCCCCCCTTCCTTTGTGCCCCCAGTACTGACAGGTATTTTAATGCTACTCTCTTTCTTGGTGGCGACATTTAGTATTTAAATTTTTTAAAATTAAATAAATAAAAGAAACACTGACCTCACTAAAAATGAGGCCACGCACCCTGGCTCCATGAAGACACGGAGGAGAAGCTGTATGAGCGTGAGCTACTGAAAGGGTGGACATCCCTGCGTCCATCCAAGAACTGCGCCGGACAGAGAACAGGGAGCCAGAAAACTGGACATCTGTCCACCCTGACATCAGCCTCCTGCCCCTAGGGTGGCCAGAGGTCTGGTTTTAGGCTGGACAGTCTGGCTTTCAGACTCCCTGTCCACCGTCCGGCGCAAGGCCTGGACAGACACAGGGATTTCCACCCTTTCAGTAGCTCATGCTCAGACAGCTTCTCCTTCATGCCTTCACAGAACCAGGGGGCGTGGCCTCATGTTTAGGGGTGTGGCTTCATGGGGACTGGTGGGGGGAGGCTGGACAGTCTGGCTTCAGACTCCCTGTCCTCTGTCATGCGCAGGGCCTGGATGGACACAGGGATGTCCTTTTGAACAGCTCACTCTCAGACAGCAGCACTGTGCAGTCTGAGCATGAGCTGCAGGGAGAAAGTCACCCTCCCTCCCCTGCAGCTGACAGAAGTTGATTTTTACCTTCATTTTTGCAATCCCTGTTGGCTACGGAGTGAGAGGGGGCGTGGCCTGACCGGGTCAGGGGCGTGACTTAGTGGGACCTGGAGGTGGGGCTTTTAAGTCCTTCTTTCGAGGGTGGCCTGAATTACAGGTTGATGCCACAGAAATTTAGGCGGAAACACAGTGGGTAGTAGTGGAAGAAAACATCTTTTATTACTACTGAATGGTAAATATGTGAAATTTACATTATATGAGGTAATGATTGATGAGTTAGTCTAAAACATAAGTTATATTTACAGTAACCGGAATACCCCGTTAAGTGTCATCCACAGCGCTCTGCCCCTTTAAAGCAGACCTACAGCAGTGAACTGGCCAGGTTGTTACAGAAACCTGGTGTCTGTGGAGACTAACTGCCTGTGAGCTTCTATTGGCTGATAATGTGACCAGGCTTCTAATGGCTAATGCATTTTTTGGGAATATCGTCCTGGAGAGCTGAGACCCATTCTAAAACCTTCCCGGACACCTGTTGTACCTGTGTGCCAAATTTCGTGATTGTAGCTGCGACGGTGCGGCTTCCTTTAGCGGACATACACACACACATACACTCATCTTTATATATTAGATTAAAGTCTATGAGGCAGGTCACATGGCTGTTTCTTTAACGGCCAAGGAATAGCGGCTGTCAGAAAGTAGGACATGAGGGCATTACCACTACGAAGGGGACACAGAGGGCATTACCACTGAAGGGGGCACAGAGGGCATTACCACTGTGAAGGGGGCACAGAGGGCATTACCACTGTGAAGGGGGCACAGAGGGCATTACCACTGTGAAGGGGGCACAGATTACCACTGGAGGGGCAGGGCATACCACTGTGAAGGGGGCACAGAGGGCATTACCACTGTGAAGGGGGCACAGAGGGCATTACCACTGTGAAGGGGGCACAGAGGGCATTACCACTGTGAAGGGGGCACAGAGGGCATTACAACCAACGAAAGGGGCACAGAAGGCATTACCACTACGAAATGGGCACAGAGGGCATTACCACTGAAGGGGACACAGAGGGCATTACAACTACTGAGGGGGCACAGAGGGCACTACCACGACAGAGGGCACTACCACGACAGAGGGGGCACAAATGGCATTACCACTACAGAGGGGGAACAAAGGGCAATGCCAATAAAAAATATTTTATATTTTAAAACCATCTAATCAGGGGCAACTATAAAGACAGTGGAGTTAAATGGAGAAGGAGGGATATGCTGATGTTTAAATTTAATGATAAAGCTGCAATAATTCATAGTTATTTTCTATCAAATCCCCGACCACCTTCCTTTAAATTATACATTATCATAGTTAAGAATTCATTTAAGGTCATAGACGTTGAAGAGTTGTTTAGTCTCCTAGGACTAATAATAAGCCACTCAGTCAAAGAAAGGATGCATACGTGAAACCTTCATTCAATCCCTGAGGTGTTAGACTTTTGAGACGATATATCCATTTTGTCTCTTCTTGTTGCAAACATTTGTGAATGTTTCCCATTCTTGAACCTACTCATTTTCTTGATACCCCAAAATTTGTGGTTTGTTGTATCTCCATTATGCTTGGTTTGTACATGTACATGGATTTGCAATTTATGTATTCTTTAATCTGGTATTTCTTTTATCTACTGGATTAGTAAACTCTTTTCTAGGCATCATTTTTTGACAAAAGATGCAGTCACCACAAGGATATGAACCTTGCGTAGATAGCCAGTTTTTATTATATTCTCTATGCTGGTACTAGAAATGACTATGTACCAAATTCTCCTTTAAATTCTTCCCTCTCCTGTAAATTATAGTAGGATTTGGAGTGATCACCTCTCTCAAGTCATCGTCCATCATCAAGACATGCCAATGTCGTCTCAGAATGTTTCTTATTCTTTCATGTTGTACATTAAAAGTACCTATACATCTTATTAATCTTTTCTTCCACATTCGGAGTCACATAGTTCTCTTGGAGAAGAGATATTCTATCACTTTCTTTTGCCCTCTTATATGCTTTGTGAAGAACTTTCTTGGGGTATCCTCTTGCTAGGAATCTCCTATACAGAAGTTTGGGGCCTCAACGTGTGCTTTGGGTTACATGTATTGCTTACTATGAAGTGGGCACAATGGGCATTACCACTGTGAAGGGGGCACAGAGGGCATTACCACTACAGAGGGGGCACAGAGGGCATTACCACTACAGAGGGGGCACAGAGGGCATTAGCACTACAAAGGGGGCATTAGCACTACAAAGGGGGCACAGAGGGCATTACTATGAAATGGGCATTACTACTGTGAAGGGGGTGGGCATAACATATGGGGCACAGAAAGGGCATTACTACTGTGAAGGGGCAAAGAGGGCATTGCTATTGTTCAGTGGCGTGCCCAATACTTAAAAAAAAAAAAAAAAAAAAATGTACCCCCTCAAAGTAGTATAGCCCTCATTGTACAACCTTCACAGTCGTTTTGTCCAGATGTGCCCCCATAACAGTAATAATGCACTCTGTGCCCCCTTCGCAGTAATAATGCCCTCTGTGCCCCCTTTGTATTAGCATTGCCCTACTCACTCACCTTGTCCCGTTCCTGAAGCTCACAGTCCTCACTCTCCTCTGCAGACACAGATCGCTCTGCAGCACTGTGTGGGCAGAGCTTAGGCAGATTTATGGACCGCAGGCTCCTCACATACAGGCCGGCAGTGCGATCCGTTCCTGCAGGCTGAATGATGGAGAAGGGAGAAGTCTCCCTGCTTCATCATTCGGTGCGGGAGAGACAGCCTGCGGGGAGCCAAATGACAGGACTGCAGCTCCCAGCACTCCAGCAATGAGCACTTCCATCTGTTATTGATGGGAGCACTCATTGCTTCTGGGCTCTGGCACACCCCTCACACTGGGCACCACTACTACTGTTATGGGGGCACAGTGAGGGCATAACTAATCTGAAGGGGGCACAGCTAGTGCACTACTACTGTTAAAGGGGCAGAGAGGGCATAACATCTGTTAGGGGGCACAAAGAGGGCATTAAAACTGAAGGGGCACAGATAGGGCATTACTACTGCGAAAGGGCATAACTACTGTGAGGGGGCACAATGAAGGGATAATTACTTTAAGGGGGGACATTGTAGGCATAACTACTGTGAAAGTTGTACAGTGAGGACATAAATACTGTGAGGGGGCACAGTGTGGGCATAACTACCGTGAGGGGGCACATATCTGGACAAAACTACTGTGAAGGTTGTACAATGAGGGCAATACTACTGTGAGGGGGTACAATTTTTTTAAAGTGTTGGGGGGAAGGGAGGGTGCCAGAGAGAAAGGACTCGCCCCGGGTGCCAAACACCCTAGGCATGCCACTGGATGGATATAAAAGATGCCATCCATGCTATATATGTAGCTCAAAACCACAGGCATCTAATCCAAATCAAATGGAAAGGAGACATTTATCATTGGCCTGTCATGGTGTTTGGCCTCTCAAATGCACCTTTGCACTTTTACGAGAGTAATGAAAGTTCTAATTTCTCACATAAGAACGTCAGGATTTGGACAATCTCCTAGTCTTTCATATGGACATAAAAATACTGTTAATCCAAAAAGAGAAGCTGTCTGCTGATGGATATCTGGCTTGGCTATATTCCCTTGTCAATTCCCAAGGCTTGTTGGAAAGTCAAATCCTGACTCATAGGGAGCCACTTCCAATAGGTGGCACTGGTGACATTGTTCTCTTTCTTGGGAGATACCTCTTTGCATATCCAAAAAGAGGAAATACACTGTTTGCAGAAGCAGGATTTTGCATAAACATAGAAAAGTCTATACTAGTTTCTGTCGAACCTTTTAAGGGTTCACTCTGTGACAAGCTTCATGATGGGGGTTCCAAAAACGAAATGGTTCAAAATACTGACATCAGTGGAACAAGCGCAATCCAGAGAAACGGTATCTCTGAAAACAATAGCCAGCCTAATAGAATCTAATAGCCATGCAGCCAGCTTTCAATACGATACCTTTATTGGGACACCAGACAGATCTGGTTAGGCAATCTTCTGAAACACAAGAAAAAGGACTTGATGGGTACTCTTAATTCAAGAAATCAGAAAAGAAACTCAAGAATTATTACATCTTCCCATTCCATACTCTTTATCAGACAAGACACAGCAGACATCACAATAACCTCAGATGGGTCCTTAAAAAGGTGGGGAACCTTTTCGCAACAGACAACAGAAGAATGGAAGGTGGAAGATTTCAGAGATGAATTTTCAGATCAGTCTCTTAGAACTCCAAGCAGTGAAGTTGGGTTTACAGAAAACAATGTACCCATTACCCCCACACCGTTGTGTTATGCTACAGATGGAGAAAAAAAACAGCGATAGTATACATCAACAGGATAGGGGGCATAACATCAATGCAGCTTTGTAAGGATGCTGCAGATATAGTGAGATGGGTTCTAGATCAAGATCTAGACTTGATACGTACCTGAGACTCCAGTAATGTAGCAGTTGCCTTGTCCAGAGAGAAAACGTTTGAGTGCTACAATTGATAGTGGCAACAGCTATTCACAAAGATAACCATTTGGTACTAGGGAAATAGACCTATTTGCATCAGCTAGATCAGCTCAGACCATTAAATTTTTGGTGTGGAAATGGTCCCAGGGAGTATGGACATGGTCTCAGGGAGATTCTCTTTTCCTTGGACAGAAATAAGGAACCTACATGCCTTTACTCCCTTGACTCTTCTCTCTCAAATTCTAAAAATACATGAGGACAGGATACAAAAAAATGGTGATGGTCTACCAAGTATGGCCTTCTAACGCATGGTATCCAGCGATTCACAAGTTGATCACAGGCCAGATGATGCTGTTGGGAATGACTGCAGATTGCTTTCAAGGGTTGAAGGACCTCTTACTGCAGCTTCCACAATTAGGCTTCGTTCACATTTCAATGTCCGTTTCATGTCTGTGAAAAAGTCAGTCTGCATATATCCGTGAAGATGTCCATGAAGGATCAGTGTTTGGTCCGTGTGTCTGTTTTTTACCCTCTGTGTCATCCGTATTCCACGGACACTGCTCAGCTGAAAATGTCTAAAGCATCTCCTCTGTATCGTCAGTGAAAAACAGATGCAACACGGATGCCATCTGTGTCGTGTCCAAGATTTTCATGGACACCTAGACTATAATGAATGCGCTTCTTTGGTCCGCATCACAGCCCAAAGTATTGCATGTGTCCGTAATTTTTTCACGGACCCACAGTCAGTAAAAAATAAAAAATACAATTCTGATCTGTGAAGATTGAAATAAATGGGTACGTGTGCTGTCCGTGGAAAATGTGGACAGCACACATCAGTGAAAAATGGAGATGTGAACGAGGCCTTAATGTGGATAGCAGATCAGGTTGGCTATTTCACTCCCACACCTCTCTAAGGGCCCTATTACACAGGAAGATAGAGCAGACGATTGTCGGGAGGGAAGCATTCCCTCTAGTCAATTGCCTGCTCACTAGAGGACCAGCATTGAACCTAATTATTGTAAACCTTACCAATAAAATTTTACCTCAGATTGTTGAAAGGTGCGGTGGCTTCTAGAACAATTATAACAAAATATTACACAACATGTGAAGTGGATCCATTCTTAGGGTATCACTATTGATATTAAATTAGCATATGTCCTATCTTTAGCTATGGCAGCTAGGCCATACGCTAAGTTTACGGTGTCACACATCATTAAGTCTACAACCCTGGAGGATATCATGCCATTTTAAGACCTAATTCCCATTTCAGTGATTTGATCAGTGATTTCCATCAGTGATTATGAGCTCAAATCAGGTTGGGTCAAAAAACACAGAATAGAGATGAGCGAATCTATTCGCCGCTTGGTAGATTCGTATCGAATCTTGGGATTTTTCAGCTGCGAAGCGAATCCGAATATTAGGTGATTCGCTTCGCTTTTGTCGCTACATAGTTTGTCCGCTAAATTATACGCTATTCTACGTATAATTTAGTTACTCTATACGCTGTTGTGTACGAATTCAACTCAGTGATGCAAACTTTTCCCTGGTAGTTACTCTATACGCTGTTGCGTACGAATTTAATTCAGCGATGCAGACTCCTCCCTGGTAGTTCCGCCCCTTTCTCCGGCGCGGGAGGATTACGAGGCAACTCAGGAAATTAAGTTGCGCACTCGTGCGCCTCATCCCTTTTTCCCCCTTTTCAGGTTATTTGGGGAGCCCCTTGAAAGAGGGTTTTTTAAGGAACCTTTGCTGCTTTTTTTTACCCATTTGGATTACAATTTTACCTATGTGGACTCCAAATTGCGATTGAGTTTGGGACTCTGCTCCAGTTCTATGACAAGCGTCAGAAGAAAAGAGACTTAAACCTGTCCGTGAGCATACTAGGTAGGTGATATTTAAAATTTTTATATTATACCTATAATAATGTATTTGCACTTTACTATATATATATATATATATATATATATATATATATATCTCGAATATTCGCTCTGCCTCTGAGGAGTGCACGCCGCGGCCTCTCCTCATACGTGCCTACGTATTACGTAATCGCTTAGACAATAGTACGCTGAGATTCGTAAGCTATTTGTACGCTCATGCGTACGTCTTCTAAGAAGTTGCGTACATTTTGTAAATGAACGTTCGTTATTAGTGAGCGAATGTTCGCTAATAGCACATAATAATGTATATTTTGTACGCAAATAAAACGAATCTATTCATCGAATATACGAATTTTAGGAAAAGTTAGGCGAATGTTCGGCGAATAATTTAATAATAAAAATGCATAAAAGGCAGAACTAAAACAGCTCACATAGAACACATTTCAATTGAACTAGATTTAGTAAAGGACCCCAATGAACCCTCTCTGTGCCTAGTAAACACAATGAGCACATAACTTAACCATACAGAGAGGGAATCTCTAACTTATTTGTAACATCTAGACCACTTTATTGTGAAGTTTCTGCTAATACTATTAGATGGTGGATTCTTTTCGCTATGAAAAATTTTGGCATAGATATGACCACATTTACACTCACTCGATGGGGAGTCCTGCTTCATTATCAGCTGCCACAAAAGATGTTCCTATAGGAACGATATTAAAGACAGAAGGATGGTCTACAGAATGTACCTCCATTAAGTTTTATTGGCATCATTAAAAAATTAAAAGCGTAAAGGAGTACTAGAGTAAGCGGTGAATAGTATAAAAGTGACGCTGAGTCTAGTATTCTAATTTTTATCTTCATATTCAACGCTGTGCTCTTAAAAAAAAAAATCTGCAGTAAAATGCATTGAGAAGACTCCCATGCCCACACACATGATGGAGAGGACTCAGAGGAGTCCTCTCAATGCATTTTCTGCTGGTTCCTTGGAGCACAGTGTTGAAATACAGGGGAGTATGAAGATAAAAATTACATAATTGGACTCAGCTCTACTTATACTATACACTGCTTACTCTCGTTTGGAGGGCGTTTTGAAGCTCACAGATTCCTTTTAAAATTTATGATACCACCAGGTGTGTGCTACTCTGCCTTTAGATGGTGGTTTCTCCTGAAGAACAAACCACAGTTTGCAGTAATCTCAGCCACCGAGCAACATCAGCCCTACCCACTTAGGTGTCCCGTTTGTTAGCAGAAAATACTAATTTGGCATATATATTTCTCAACAAAGGAATAAGAAACAAGGTCTGTAATTTCAATCTGAGTCCAAGAAGTAGAGGATGATGAACTACCAGTGACACAAGACCATTCTCCATAAAGAATTCTTCCTGAATTGTTACTTTGAGAAATGTGCATTAATTTGGCAACTTTAAAAAAAAAAAAAAAACACACACACACACACACAACACAGCAGTTTCACAGTTATTTAAAAGGGACTCTGTCCAGGGGCGGATTGGCCATAGACCCTACAGCAGTGGTTCTCAACTCCAGTCCTCGGGACCCACCTGCCAGTCAGGTTTTCCTTAGTTTAGACCAGCTGATATAATTAGCGTCCATCCATCAGGACTTACCACAGGTATTCATTCTGTGGGATATTCCTAAATCCTGACCGGCAGGTGGGTCCCGAGGACTGGAGTTGAGAACCACTGCCCTACAGGGAAATTTCCCTGTGGGCCAATGCCTAGGAGGACCAGCCAAGCTGGGTACATAATGATCTGATTCTTTCCTACTCACCTGGATAGCTGCCCTCCTGAATTCAACTGTATCGACACCCTCAGGACAGCTGAATACTATGGCATAGGTGGCAGTGCTATGTGCTGTACTGTGGTATTTGGTTCAGCTGGGGAGGTATTTTGCTCTGCCCTATGGTATTGCTGCTGGCCCTCCTACTTATGTTGTCCCTGCCTAATTATGTTGCCTTCTTTCAATATGGACCCACCTGCAACATGGGGCCACTTAAGGTTTTTTTTCCAGAGCCATTTTTAGTCCGCCCCTGAATCTGTCAGCTCCAAAAGACCTTGCAAACTAGAGTAAGGTGTATAGAGTAAGGGAGTTCATTTATGTAATGAATGACTTCACCAAATGTAACTACTCATTATTATTTTGAGCACACCCCTTTCAATTAAATGATTTGATTACTCGGAATAAACGGCATACATGTCCTAATTGTTGTGTAAGGATGTGGGGCAAGGGATCTTAAATGTATTATTCAGCTGAGTTGTAAATTGTATACTCACTGCAACATCTCACTTTCATCAGTAGATGGGAGCAATGTATAAGATGATAAAAGTCTATATTGTAGCTGCTTATCGGAGGATTCATTGTTTAGGTTGCAAAGTTGGAAAATAGTTAATTTATGTACTGTTTTAGACCCTTACCTGTGTGTCATAGCAAGCCAAATAAACATATTTGACACCGTACTTAGCAAATGACTTAGTGCATCACACTCTCCCTGGGTGAGGGGAGAAGTTTTCCTTGGGAAGGAGGAAGTGAGCAGTGAGAGGCTGTGCTGGAGGCTGCTGGACAGGAGAAGGGATCTTCTCTGCGGAGCCTGGAAGTGAATGGATCGGCCCACGGTGGAGCCTGGCGACAGCACAAAGGGGAGACTTGCAGCTTTGACCTCAGAAGTACCGTGTCGGTAGGATCCAGTTCTGGGGTGGACCAGGAAATAGAAAGAAAAGCACCAAGCACCTGCTCAAGGAACTCTAAGTGTGGTTTTGCCGCATTACCTTGTACCACACGGTTCAAGTGGCATTTGGACATTCACTGATGCTCCAAGTACAGTCGCATTGCTGTGTATGGGCTAACATCTCATGCATAACCGGAAGGCACTCACACGCTGACACCTTCCTATCCCTGTGGCTGCTTGTAAGGTGATATTTATTGAGGGCTGGAGCGCAGATTAAGAGACAGACATCTTCTCTCTGTGGATTACAAATAGTATTGCGCAATACTTAGGGTGCACCCCAACTAGGAACTCACCAAGGAACATACAAGTGCAGCTAGGCAGCTTAATGGACTCTGGGATAAGCATCACGTTTATTGGTTTATTGTCAGGCAGTCTTGCATTTATTGTTGGTTTTTTCTTTGTATATCAGTCTGTTTTACATATATTCTCAGCTTCTTGTTCACTATATAGTTCAGTAAACTCAACTATTGGGAAAGAACCGTTGTCTGTGTCTGCATGGCATCCTGTACCCTCTGTACCTGTGGGCCCAGCCCTCTGCTCTCTTTCAGTTGTCTCTTTTTCTATCAATCTACCACACTTACAAGTAAATTATTTGCTATGTAGAAATATCACTTGTACCAAAAACAGTGATTTATCAGGTTAATGATGTTGGACTGCTATTTTTTTTAACACTACTGTAGCTGCCAGCAAAGCAGTATTTGGCCGATCATTATCTCAGGTGTATAGCCAGCTTAATAATGTGTTTCAAAGCTGTTCTGCTTCTCCATCAGGCATTAAGGGAGTTCTGCCACCTACCTCTGGGGAACACGACAATCCATTTACTACTTTGTTAGAACTATCTTCAGCCCACACATCCAGCCTTTTTCCTTTGCCCGCTGCTTCATATTTCCTTATCTTAATAGCATGTGGACAGGCTTTTATAGCTATAATTGAGCTCAGATTTTTTTTTTTGAAGATTTTCTGCTCTAGTTATGTATTTTCAAATGAAGCACTTTGTATGCCTCTCTGAGCAGAGGGTCACATTTCAGAAAATACGGACTAGATAGTGATAATCAGCCCCATATTGTTTTTCTTCACAAATCACTCTACCAACTATTAGCCACTAATGAGATAACGGTCACAATTACTAGGCCATTTCTTGTATAGCCTATATAGAGAGGTGATTGTCTAAACTAGGAGGCCATTATAAGCTCAGTCTGGTGAATGGAGGGGGTAGGAAGAGCAGTGTGAAGTCAGCGGGTATCCTTGTCTGCTCCAGTCTTCAGCACCAGGACTAAAACACTGTGAAGAGTTTGTCCGCTTGGTTATTAGCTTACCATAGGGGTCCCTACTAAGTGTCACACTTCACTATAATGAGGAACCGGCCGGAGATCCGGCTGCAAACATGTCGAGAGGTGGCCGGACTGACTGCTGGTTTGGCCCCTACATTCCCCAGACCTCAGCCCAATCGAACACTTGTGGGTAGAGTCAAATGGGTAGAGTTAAAGAAAAAGCTGTATTCATACCCAAGTGAGTCGACCAGTATGCACCAACATTGGGAACGTGTAGAAGAGACCTGGGAACAGATTTCAGTCAAGACATGCTTATATCGGATAGAGAGCATGCCCAGAAGGATTCAGGCAGTGTTGAAAGCCAAAGGTGGATTTACAAAATAATAAAAATTAAAATTTAGAATTTTTTGGAGCAAAACAATAACAGTGCAGTCACATGACAAGAATCTGCTAAATTGTTGCAAGTCCAATTTATGTATGAGATTGCCAAGATGATGGTCTATAAAATGATGGTAGTCTAATGTTTGAAGCTGTAGTGGATGGTGAGATATGGAGCCTGAGAGTCAAAAGTTCAAAACATTGTTACCCTTTTGCTCGTCAGTGTATATTTATCAAGTGAACACGTTCGAATAGGAGCAGTTGTGGAAAGAAATGCAGATTTCAAGATGCTGTGCCGTTTACTGGCAGTTCATATATAGTTTAGTTTGGATTTTGATGGTAACACACAATGACTTAGATTTACTACCGTGTTTCCCCGAAAATAAGACCTACCCTGATAATAAGCCCTAATGCTATTTTGCCCTGTTTTTGGAGTAGGCTTAAAATAAAAGCCCTACCCCAAAAATAAGCCCTAGGTACATCGAGGATACACTGAGAATAGGGTTACGGTCCAGGCCCGGGGGGGGGGGGCGCAGACCGCAAGTGATTTTAATGGCCAGTCAGGGCCTCTCTGCTGGTGGCGCTATCTGCGCAATGCTGCGTACTATAGTACGCAGCGCTGTGCAGTTAGTTACCTATACCCATACCCTATCCGGCGCTGCAAGACATCTCCCCTGTGATGATCCTGCGAGACGTGACTTTAGTGCCGGATCTCGTGGGATCATGCTGGTTGACGGGATGACGCAAGCGCACGCCGGATGACAGGATTGGGTGAGAAGAAGTCCGGAGCAGTAATGGTGTAAAAAAAAAAATCCAGAAAAACCATTGCATTTTTCCATACCGCATACAGTTTCCATGCGTTTTTATCATGACTTTTCTAAACAGTATGTGATAGTAACAACAGTAAGAACCAGAGCACATGGTCCACAGCCCTTGAAATTAGCTCAGACCTTTACCCTACACGAGGACACAATGGTTTGGCCACTCTCCACAGTCTTCCGAGTAAATGAGATAAAACTGGCACTAAAATGACCTACTGTACAAACACTTCACAAATTGGGCCCCTAGATGGGATCTATTGAGCATGTCTCCTCCATTCATAAAAATGTGGGGTAATTAAAGATCTTCATGAAATAAATAGCCACTGCAAATCTCTATACAGTATAGTGAACCTGGAAGATCACTCAGAGCTACAATTTTCTCACATGGGTAGGGGTGCCAGAGCCCTATACTGATATCTTGTCTTTAGTATACCTTGAGACAACCCTATTTTGGGAGTACCAAACTTAAAGGGGTTGTCCGGGTTCAGAGAAGAACCCGGACATACCTGCAATTTCACCCAGGCAGCCCGCCTGAAGAGGACATCGGAGCATCTCATGCTCCGATGCCCCCCCTTGCCCTGCGCTAGATCGCGCAGGGCAAGGTCTCTTTTGTATGTAAACACTCGCTGCCGGGCGGGTACTTCCGCCCGGCAGTGAGTTCGGTGACGTCACCGGCCTTAATGGGCCGGCTTTAGCGCTGCCCTAGCCGTTTTACTGGCTAGGGCAGCGCTAAAGCCCGTCCATCAGCGCCGATGACGTCACCGACTCACTGCCGGGCGGAAGCCTCTGCCCGGCAGGGACCGGTACGTCACCGGAACTGGCTAAATTCCTTTGCCCTGCGCTAATTAGCGCAGGGCAAAGGAGGGCATCGGAGCATAGGATGCTCCGATGCCCTCTTTAAGCGGGCTGCCTGGGTGAAATTGCAGGTATGTCCGGGTTCTTCTCTGAACCCGGACAACCCCTTTAAACTTGGAAATTGTCTAAGGACTCTCACAGCCAAAACTGAAGTACATATATTCACTTATATTTCACCATCCATCAAGAAAAAAAAAAAAAAAGGAGGCTAACACTACATTTTTGCAAAGCTTGCCATTTGTTCTTACATTCATCAATATCATGCAGCATTTTGCTTGCTACCTTTCACCCATCCACAACTACAGGGCAATATCATCTGGTCTCCATATGGCACTACTAAGGACAGACATCTCTTATTCCTGTTCAGCATCCTATACATCCACATGGGTGCTTTTAGACGTGCAGTTTTGATACAGTTTTTGAAGACAATTTCATGAGTAGGTCATAAAGAGAGGGATGTGTATATTGGAAAGATTATGCTACTTTTTTAAAATCCATTTTTAGTTTTAACTTCAAAAACTACATAAAGACTGCATTAAATGGCATGTGTAATATACCCTATTTGTTCCCCTAGTTCAGCTTTATTATTGTCTACTCCATTGCTATAGCGAAACACGCAATTATGCTGCTTCATGCGGAGTTATCAGTGGACGTATGGACATGTAGTGCCCTGGAGCAAGGGTGCTTTGGAATATGGACATTCGTGGACATTTGCCCTTATTGCTACTACGCAAACCCATCAACTCTTTGAAGGGTTAACTTGCACTGTGATTTATGATGATGTTTATACTTCTAAAGTTTTATAATGTTGAACTGCATTGTCTATGTGGCATATATCCTGTTTATTCACACTGTTATTGCACTGCACTGTGGAATAGGTTAATGCACAGCCAGCTAATACTAAGACACTTTGGGACTTTCTATCTATGCACTGAGAAGTTAGAAATCACAGTTACTTTAAGGGACTATGCAAAGTTTTGGAGGGAAAAAAAAAACACAGACACACTGACCTTCTGACTGTTTGGTTTAGCTCTGTTGTTTACATTTGAAGACTTGTTTATGTCTGGGAAAAACTGCTTAGTCATTCCCATAGATTTGTATTGAAACTCTATACAAGTCTATGACAGACTAAAATTGCAACATTTTTTCTGTTTAGGCTGTGCTTCTGCACTCCACCCTTCCCTCTAGAAGGTTCTAGTTCAGTTAGAAACTGTATATAAAGGAGAGCAGTTATAGCCTCTAGTTGTTTGCAGATAGGAACCTGTGTTCAGCAGAAGAGATCCTGCCAGACTACACAATGTCCAGAAGAAGGATCTGAGACTGGGATACTCTGTCATGGACCCTGGGTCACCAGCCTTCTGAGAGAGAGAGAGCGAGCGTGAGAGAGAGAGAGCGCGAGAGCAGGACAGATAGCTCAGCCCTTTCCTCCACATAAAACATTCTTCTGCCAGAGAGGTGACTGGAGAAGCCAGCTCAGTGCTGGTTTACTGCAAAACCTGACTCTCCGGACTTAAACTACTCACAAAAAGTCAGGGTTATTTAGGTTGTGAGTGAAATTTCAGGATGAACCTAAAATGCACTCTAACCTTTACAGATGTACTTAATGTGACCTTCTGTAAATTTTGAATGTACATGTCCAACTGTTCACCGTTCGATTTTTTTTGCAAAACTTGCTGTTCTCTAACAAGGAGCTTAACCGCAAAATTCACAATGGGTGTTTTATCAATGAATCACCCAATACATTTCTTGGTTCAATTAGAATTGGTGTTTAAACAGTCCTCCTCATCATGCTGTTCACATTTTGACATCATGAGACCAAGACGACACCTAACAACTGATCAACAGTACATAGTCATTGCGAGGCTTCAAGCAGGATGTTCTCAGACGCAAGTAGCCACTGAGCTTAGAGTGTAACAGTGTGTTATCAGCAGGTTGCAACAGAGATACAGAGAGAATGGAAGAGTCATAGAAAGGCATAGAAGTGGACATCCTTTGGCCACATGCCACACTGATGACTGCTTCATTGTGAACAATGCCCTGTGGAACAGATGATGAATGCCACAGAAGTCCAGGCACATTTAAGGGAGGTTAAAGGCACCAAAGTGTCACGTCAGACCATTTAAAATCCTTTACATCAGTGTGCTAGTACCTGACCACACCACAGGCGTCATCATGATGCATAGGCCAGGGAACGAGGGATCAGTGGGCCTCAGTGCTGTTCACCGATGAAAGTCAATTCACACTGAGAAGAAATTATGGCCACCAATGATGTTAGAGACATCAAGGAGAGTGCTATGCATCAGCCAATGCTGTCACCAGATGGGCATTTGGTGGTGGTGTTACAGTGTGGGCAGGTGTGTCTAGTCAATACAGAATTGCCCTACACTGTGTGACTGGTACAGTGACAAGCCCATACTACTTGAATAACGTTATCAATCTAGTCATTGTTCCTCTGCAAGAACACCACAGGCCTAATTTCATCTTCATGGACGATAATGCACGAGCTCATCAAGGCCGCATCATTAGAAAACGGTTGCTGGAGGCTGGGGTACCTCAAATGGAGTGGCCGGCACTTTCTCCAGACCTGAATCCCATTGAAACCTATGGGATCAGTTGAGTCGCCGTGCAGAGACTCGTAACTCTGTACCACTGAACCTCTATGACCTGAGGGCTGCGTTTCAAGAAGAGTGGGATGCCATGCCTCAGCAGACAATAAGTCGACTTGTGAACAGCATGAGGCGTCGTTGTCAAGCTGTAATTGATCCTCAAGGCCACATGACAACTTATTGAGACACTGACATTTTTGTGGGGTTATACCCACCACTGGTGTTGGCTTTTGTTTCAATAAATTGTTTGAGATGAGGAAATCACCATTGCAGCTTCTACTTAAATGCTCCCAATGTCACTGTAGCGTGAACTTTTTAAGTTTTTTAATAAATTTCACCTGAAGGCCAAATATCCCTAACTTTTTGTGAATAGTGCATTTCCCATTGGGGTGCATAGTGCTTTTCCATTCTCTCCAGAGAGCAGAAACATGTGGTGATGCCCAGTGTCAGACTGGGGTGCCTAGGGCCCACCAGTGAAATTTAATATGGGGGCCCGCCATACGGATACATTCAAATACGGATACTGGCTCACTTTTCTCTATACTTAGTCTGATCGTGACTATAACAACAAACTGGGAGTTTCTTTAATAATCTATCTAGTTTTTTTTTATATGAACATAGGCTGGTTGAGGTGCTGTACATTGAATATATGTATGTAGTGCAGTAAGTCTACTGTGTTATGTGCCACTTGTGTAGGGGTGGGAGACTAGGGACCCACCTTGCTCAGGAGCCCACCGGGGGATTCAACTGTACCCCTGTGGGCCAGTCTGAGCCTGGTGACACCTCAATGTCCAGGAGACCCAGTGTACCGTTGGGACAAACCCAAACCCATGTACTTTGCTTCAGCGTTTAACAGCCTTAGGCCTCATGCACATGACCGTTGCTCAGCCGTTCCATGTGTTGAGGATCCCCAATGCATGGTCACTATCCGTGCGGCTGCCATGACGAATCCAAACCCATTCAGCTTGAATGGGTCCTTGATCCGTCCGCACCAAGAAAAATAAAACATGTGAATTTCAATTCAAGTGAATGGCTCTGCATCCGTTATGCGGTGAGCACACGGACGGTGCCCAGATATTGCGGACCCATGCTATTCATTAGACAGGAGAATGACAGAGTTCATCTGTATCTCCTAAGACCCAGAGATTAAGCAGTCACATTTTTTTTGCTTTTATAAATTGCCAGATGTGCAAATCATATGCAGACCAGCCTGAGGATTAAAGACTGGTTGGCCCACAAGCAGTTAAATAAAAAAAATCCATCTTTCCAACCCTGGACTGGATGCATCATGACTTACAACAAACTTGAGTGACTCATTTAGATCTCCACAAGAGCAGGCAGAAATGTACGCGGTACCCACTGGGAGTGTCTGACATTGTGTATGGGCTAATTCTAAGCATTGAGACCACTGTCACTAGGTTTTAACCCTATAAACTACACTGTAGCGCTAGTAAATTTATGCACTGAAATTACAGAACAAACATTATTAATTCCCTGCTGCAGGCAAGGGGTTAATGTCCATTCTGTGCAAGTGCGTGTCCACATCTTACTACATTTGGAGAGGCCGTTTGAATGATGCAGGAGGCATCCGCAAAAAAAAAAAAAAAAGGATGACATCTGCGTGACATCCGTATTGCATCTGTTTTTTTTTGCTGATCCATTGCAACAATGCCTGTGCCTGTCCGCAAAACGGACAAGAATAGGACACGTTCTATTTTTTTGCGGAACAGACATGTGGACATACGGAAAGTGAATGCATGAGGAGTCATTTCCGTTTTTTTTGCAGACCCATTGAAGTGAATGGTTCCTCATATGGAACTGCAAAAAAACAAACGGAAAGAAAATACATTTGTGTGCATGAGCCCTACGGTTGGTTCAGCCTGTCAGAGTAGTTCAATTTTCAGGCAGAGAAATAATCAAGTAACATAGTAACATAGTTTGTAAGGCCGAAAAAAGACATCTGTCCATCCAGTTCAGCCTGTTTTCCTACAAGTTGATCCAGAGGAAGGCAAAAAAAAACCCTGTGAGGTAGAAGCCAATTTTCCTCACTTTAGGGGGAAAAATTCCTTCCCGACTCCAATCAGGCAATCAGATTAACTCCCTGGATCAACGACCCCTATCTAGTAACTATAACCTGTAATACCCTCCAGAAATACATCCAGGCCCTTCTTGAACTCTTTTAGTGAACTTACCATCACCACCTCCTCAGGCAAAGAGTTCCATAGTCTCACTGCTCTTACCGTAAAGAATCCTCTTCTATGTTTATGTACAAACCTTCTTTCCTCCAGACGCAGAGGATGTCCCCTCATCACAGTCCTCGGGATAAATAGATGATGGGAGAGATCTCTGTACTGACCCCTGATATATTTATACATAGTTATTAGATCTCCCTTCAGTCGTCTTTTTTCTAAAGTGAATAGGCCTAATTTTGATAATCTTTCTGGGTACTGTAGTCCACCCATTCCAGTTATTACTTTAGTTGCCCTCCTCTGAACCCTCTCCAGCTCTGCTATGTCTGCCTTGTTCACAGGAGCCCAGAACTGTACACAGTACTCCATGTGTGGTCTGACTAGTGATTTGTAAAGTGGCAGGACTATGTTCTCATCACGGGCATCTATGCCCCTTTTGATGCAACCCATTATCTTATTGGCCTTGGCAGCAGCTGTCTGGCACTGGCTTCTACAGCTTAGTTTGCTGTTCACTAAAATTCCTAGGTCCTTTTCCATGTCAGAGTTACCCAGTGCTTTACCATTAAGTATGTACTGGTGACTTGCATTATTCCTTCCCATATGCATAACCTTACATTTGTCAGTGTTAAACCTCATCTGCCACTTCTCTGCCCAAGCCTCCAGTCTATCCAGATCCTGCTGTAGCAGTGCACTGTCCTCTTCTGTGTTAATTACTTTACACAGTTTAGTGTCATCTGCAAAAATTGATATTTTACTATGCAAACCTTCTACAATATCATTAATAAATATATTGAAGAGAATAGGACCCAATACAGACCCCTGTGGTACCCCACTAGTGACAGTGACCCAATCTGAGTATCTACCGTTAATAACCACCCTCTGTTTTCTATCACTGAGCCATTTACTTACCCACATACAGACATTTTCTCCCAGGCCAAGCATTCTCATTTTATATACTAACCTTTTATGTGGTACCGTGTCAAAAGCTTTGGAGAAGTCCAAATATACGACATCCATTGAGTCGCCGCAGTCAAGTCTAGAACTTACCTCCTCATAGAAACTGATTAAATTGGTTTGACATGACCGATCCCTCATGAAGCCATGCTGATATGGAGTTATTTGCTTATTTTCATTGAGGTACTCCAAGATAGCATTTCTCAGAAAACCTTCAAACAGTTTACCCACAACAGAAGTTAAACTTACCGGCCTATAGTTTCCGGGCTCTGTTTTTGGACCCTTTTTGAATATTGGCTCCACATTTGCTATGTAATAAAATTAATCGAATTAAATCGATTAAATCGGCTGAGAAATAACTTGAACATGAGACTGACAAGCTCTTATTCAAGGAGATCTGGGGTTGATCTCCAAAATGTCTTTATTTATACCCTCATAATTATAGGAGTAACTGGGAGGGTTTTTAGGCAGTTACAATATTCAAATTATAGCGTGATACTTGCATAATTACATGTGACTACATATTGGCAATTTCTTATGGTCTTAATCTAGGTAATAGTTCACTTGTCAACGTTGATTCATGTCAACTGACGTTAATTCATGATAAACAACTCCATTTGCGGAAAGCACCTAAAAGTTTTTAGAATTAAATATAACATTTCCCCGAACTGTTTGAGGGATAATTAGCGTTTTTCCCCCCTTGGGTTTCTGGAGACCAATAGCAAGATGTTTGTGAGGGTGGTGTCACACGCAGCTTTCTGCGGCAGATTTACTTTAGGACCTCTACTTCTGCATCCTGCTGGATTCCACGTCTGGCTTTGGCTCACAAAACTGCAACAAAAACGGTCACAAAAACCTATATATGACACCATCCTAAAGGTACATACAAGTGCTGCAATGTGGTGGGAATAGATAATAATTCACGGTTCAATAACTGGTCAGTTATATGACGTCTTATATTAATTAAATTATCACGGATTGACTAGACGCTAAAATACTTTTACTTTATTCGCAACTTGTGCAACACACTTACAAGGGAAGGAGGGGAAAGTGAATTTATCACATATTAGAATAAAGGGGTTGACGAAATTATAATAAGCCAACACCCATGACTATGCTGGTACACATAGATAAAGCACTCTGAATGGGTGGTAGTCTATCAAATATGCAGTCACACTGGTGGTGTGTGACCACATGTATCGGCACTGTGATGGCCGCGCGCGGCCGCCGATGCCGCGCGTTTAAGAGGAGAAAGCCACACCCCTCAGTGGGTGGAACAGCATGACGTGCGACTCAGACGAGCGGGAGGCGGAACCCGGCAATAATTATGCACGCCTCCCCGCGCCAAGAGCCGCATACAATCTGTCATAAGCGCTCCACTCCATTACTGTATATACAGGGAAGCTAGCTAAGCAGGATTCCATCAAACATTATCAATAAAAAGGGACACAAAGGTAAGGCAAAACCAGACACTCTGATATCCTCAGAGCTGCATACATGTAAAAACTGCAAAGGGAGTACATTCACTGACAGTGATTATATGGCAAAACACAATGCACAGAGTAAGCCTATATGCGCATATACCTGAACCTTTATGGCCAAATACGCTGCACAGTATATCATTGTTCTTCAAATACACCATGAAGGATGATCATTGAACGCATTGGGACACCTTATGATAAAGGAAATGCCCACTATTCGATGAAACATCCATAAGAGATATACTCATTAATGCCTGAAGGACGCACAGTACCCAGTCTAAAGGTCCATTGGGCCTCTTTTTGTAGGATGCGCCGATCCAGATCGCCACCTCTGGGAGATGGTCGAACTATCTCAATACCCTGAAACCGGACTGATTTGAGATCACCAGAGTGGTAAATGTGAACATGGCGTGCGATAGGAGCATCAGCGTTATTTTTAATGTTGTTGAGATGTTCTCCTATACGATGACAAAACTGCCGAATGGTCTTGCCAACATACTGTAAGCCACAAACACATGTGGCCAAATAGACAAGACCAGTTGATTTGCAGTTAATGAAACATCTGATGTCATAACGCCTAGATGTAGTGGTACATGTAAAAATACGTCCAGGTAGAATAGAATCACACGCAATGCAATTGCCACAGCGGAAGGTCCCTTTTAGTATATTGGTCAGCCAGGTATTTGGACTCGGGGATTGGAAGAAACGGTGTACAACTCAATCTTTTAAATTCCGTCCCCTGCGAAAAGTGACAGAGGGAAGGTCACCTACAAGATGTCCAACATCTGGATCCATACGAAGGATCTTCCAGTGTTTCCGTAGGACCTCTTGTATGTGCACCCAGGCAGCATCATAGGTACCAATCAAGCGTATACTCTCCTCCTTGCTTTCCCTTTTACGGGGATTCAACAAAGATTCACGATTTTGTACAAGTGAATGTTGATACGCGGAGGAAAGGACATGTTTAGGGTAACCGCGCTGTAAAAATCTGTTTTCGAGTTCCCTCGCTTTGTTTTTGAAATCCGCAAATGAGGAACAGTTGCGGCATACCCGAAGATACTGTCCTTTGGGTATTCCCCGCTTGAGGGGTAAAGGATGGCAACTGTCCCAATGCAAAAGACTGTTGGTTGCAGTCTTTTCACGATATAGACTGGTGTGGATCTTACCATCCTCTGCCTTCACTATTTTGAGATCTAGAAAAGTAATCTGTACAGGGCTAATCTCAGAAGTAAAATAGAGATTACAGGAATTGTTGTTAAGAGCCTCTACAAATTTATTGAAATCATCCACTGAACCCGTCCAAAATATAAGGACATGACGATGAATCGTGAATCTTTGTTGAATCCCCGTAAAAGGGAAAGCAAGGAGGAGAGGATACGCTTGATTGGTACCTATGATGCTGCCTGGGTGCACATACAAGAGGTCCTACGGAAACACTGGAAGATCCTTCGTATGGATCCAGATGTTGGACATCTTGTAGGTGACCTTCCCTCTGTCACTTTTCGCAGGGGACGGAATTTAAAAGATTGAGTTGTACACCGTTTCTTCCAATCCCCGAGTCCAAATACCTGGCTGACCAATATACTAAAAGGGACCTTCCGCTGTGGCAATTGCATTGCGTGTGATTCTATTCTACCTGGACGTATTTTTACATGTACCACTACATCTAGGCGTTATGACATCAGATGTTTCATTAACTGCAAATCAACTGGTCTTGTCTATTTGGCCACATGTGTTTGTGGCTTACAGTATGTTGGCAAGACCATTCGGCAGTTTCGTCATCGTATAGGAGAACATCTCAACAACATTAAAAATAACGCTGATGCTCCTATCGCACGCCATGTTCACATTTACCACTCTGGTGATCTCAAATCAATCCGGTTTCAGGGTATTGAGATAGTTCGACCATCTCCCAGAGGTGGCGATCTGGATCGGCGCATCCTACAAAAAGAGGCCCAATGGACCTTTAGACTGGGTACTGTGCGTCCTTCAGGCATTAATGAGTATATCTCTTATGGATGTTTTATCGAATAGTGGGCATTTCCTTTATCATAAGGTGTCCCAATGCGTTCAATGATCATCCTTCATGGTGTATTTGAAGAACAATGATATACTGTGCAGCGTATTTGGCCATAAAGGTTCAGGTATATGCGCATATAGGCTTATTCTGTGCATTGCGTTTTGCCATATAATCACTGTCAGTGAATGTACTCCCTTTGCAGTTTTTACATGTATGCAGCTCTGAGGATATCAGAGTGTCTGGTTTTGCCTTACCTTTGTGTCCCTTTTTATTGATAATGTTTGATGGAATCCTGCTTAGCTAGCTTCCCTGTATATACAGTAATGGAGTGGAGCGCTTATGACAGATTGTCTGCGGCTCTTGGCGCGGGGAGGCGTGCATAATTATTGCCGGGTTCCGCCTCCCGCTCGTCTGAGTCGCACGTCATGCTGTTCCACCCACTGAGGGGTGTGGCTTTCTCCTCTTAAACGCGCGGCATCGGCGGCCGTGCGCGGCCATCACAGTGCCGATACATGCGGTCACACACCACCAGTGTGACTGCATATTTGATAGACTACCAGCGCAGACCAATGATATATTGCTCCTGATGATTCATAAGATGAAACGTGTCGAGCGTAATAATAGCATGTTGGGGCAGTAGCTATCCTTTTTGTTAGTGGTCGGGCAATACTCTATGGTTGGCATATGATGATGCAGCATTTGGCTGGATGCCTTTTGTGCTTAATGCCACGAGTATCCCTGATATGCAGTCGGGAAAAATAAAAATCTGTAGCTGAGCGTTGTGCCTGGGACAAGACAAAACATAGTCATAGTGCCCATGGTCAAACGCAGCCGCAGTGATTGCATATCTAAGGTGTATTTATGCCTGTACCCGTATATAGCACTTTTTGAAGGGGCGTTTATTAATCATTATTACATACACCCATTCAGAGTGCTTTATCTATGTGTACCAGCATAGTCATGGGTGTTGGCTTATTATAATTTCGTCAACCCCTTTATTCTAATATGTGATATATTCACTTTCCCCTCCTTCCCTTGTAAGTGTGTTGCACAAGTTGCGAATTAAGTAAAAGTATTTTAGCGTCTAGTCAATCCGTGATAATTTAATGGGAATAGATTATACCTGATGACCAGGGGGGGACTTAAAGTGGCCCTGGAAAAAAAATACTAAAAGTGGTCTTGTGCAAATTGATGCCAGGTATGGCCAACACAAGCAGGCGGGGCCAGCATTACCATATTGCTGCACATTATACCACCCTATCATACACAGCATGAAAGGCCACCGGGAAATGAGGATTTTTCTGCTGCACTAACGATCCAATTACCCGATGAACAACCGTTTTTCTTGTTCATCGCATAATCGGTGGTACATTTCCACCTCCAGACCATCCCTAACAAGCATCACTGTGAACGCTGGTTAGCAATGACCTTTTCAATTCTCGGCCCGTGTAAAGGGCCCTTATGCAAACAGCATGTCCAGAAAATTACTCAGTGTAAATTCCCTTTAAAATGTAGGCAGGGAATATCTATAACTCCTAACTTTTGAAAAACCCAAGGAGGGACAACAACAGCGGTGTAGCATACTGCAGCACATTTTATTTTTAAACTAAGCTACGTTTTTAACTCTACCAAATCCTTATCTATACACACCCAATTCCCCCAGTCTTATTTGTGCCCCCACAGATTTTTTTATACACTCGTGGTGCCCCCAAACGTACATTGCCCCCTTAGATTCCCCACACAGTATCTATCCTCCTTAGTGCCCAAACACAGTAGTTATGTCCTCTTAGTGCCTCCCCCATAGTAGAATATCCCCTTAGATTCCCCACACAGTAGTTATCTCCCATTAGTGCCCCCACACAGTAGAATGCCCCCTTAGTGCGCCCTCACAGTAGAATGCCCCCTTAGTGCGCCCTCACAGTAGAATGCCCCCTTAGTGCGCCCTCACAGTAGAATGCCCCCTTAGTGCGCCCTCACAGTAGAATGCCCCCTTAGTGCGCCCTCACAGTAGAATGCCCCCTTAGTGCGCCCTCACAGTAGAATGCCCCCTTAGTGCGCCCTCACAGTAGAATGCCCCCTTAGTGCGCCCTCACAGTACAGTAGAATGCCCCCTTAGTGCGCCCTCACAGTAGAATGCCCCTTAGTGCGCCCTCACAGTAGAATGCCCCCTTAGTGCGCCCTCACAGTAGAATGCCCCCTTAGTGCGCCCTCACAGTAGAATGCCCCCTTAGTGCGCCCTCACAGTAGAATGCCCCCTTAGTGCGCCCTCACAGGAAGCCTCCACCTAGCAGAAACCAGGGACGTCACCAGATCTAATGAAAAAGCCCTTGCCCTGTGCGGTGCAGGGCAAGGGAGAGCATTGGAGCATGAAATGTTCCAATGCTCATCTCAGAGGGGCTGTCTGGGTGAAGAAGGGGATATGTCCAGGTTCAGCTCTGAACGCTGAAAACCCCTTTAAAGAGAACACATTTGCATGCTTTTGGTCAATTTGGCCAAGGTGTAACTTGCCTGACAAAGGAGTCTACCCGAAGCGTCCTTCTGGATCAGCTCTCTCTGGCAGCACCGCCACATTATCTCTATCGTCTTCTCTGCATTATTCAAGTAACCAGCATGCACTTTCTATAATACCGATGTCTTCTTATGTGGCACAAACGTCTTTGGGCCCCCTTAGGCTTCTGGGCCCAGTAGCAACTGTTACCTCTGTACCCCCTATTGCCAAGCCCCTGACGAGGCTCTCCCTCCCCTAGTATTTTTCAAATTAAGATCATCATAGATATGACAACAATTCATAACTCTCAACCATCCTGGATCCGACAGGACAGTCCCAGATTTCAGTGGCTGTCCCACGGTCCCGGTATGGGGGAGGTATGTGCTGCTTTCAAGCCGCTGTCCCTGCTTCAGCAGAGACAGCTGCCTGTAATTATGAAGCAGAGAGCAATCAGCAGCATGCTCCATCATTCCTCTCCCCTGCCGGCAGTCCACACTACTAGTCTGTGTAGGGGGCATGGCCTGCAGTCTGTCAGACTCTGCTCCTTCTCCTCCATAGACCAGAGCAGCCGATGTGGATCCTGCTGCTGAAGGTGGCAAGTATGTGCAGTTTTGTTTTGTGTTTTTTTTAATTTCTGTGAAGGGGGCACATGGAAATCTCATCAGCGTAAAACCTATGGAAAAAGGTGAAAATCTATTCTTCACCGCTTCCTCTGACATTATACATTCCAGCTGCAGGTCTAAGCATGCGCATATAAAAGCTATATGCTACAATATAGGATTATTAGTTTGATAGGGGGCAATTTCCATAAAATGTCTGCCGGTAATAATATGTAGGTGACAAACAAAATGGAATGAGCGACAGCATGAAGCCTACTAAGAGAATACAAGGTCAGGGTCTGACTAATAAAAATGATTCTGCTTTCTTCTGATAATTGACTGTATAACACATTGGATTTTTCGTGACGCCCAAGGCATTTTGGGATTGTAGTCTCCTCATGATAGAAGGCAAAACAAGACTCTGGAATGGAAGAGGATATCCCCATGAATTGGACCTGGATGTAGGCAGTCTGCATATTGTGTGTGCCTGCTCATGTGATCACTGCCTTGCTCGTCTAGGTGGAAAGAGATGTTTCATCAAGGATTCACTGCCTTTGTTCCCCAGGATCAGTCTCTGTGACTGATTCTGCCTTTTCTCTTTTTTCGATCCGTATCAGAGACTGTAAGAAGAAGAGAGGCGGAGAGCTCATGTTAAAGACTTACAGAGAGGGGCCAGAGAAGCAATGAGATTCAGGGTCAGCTCTTTCCACCCCCCTCCTTTTTCACAGGCGTCTGACATGATCTTTTATTGGAGATGTTTGCTGGGGGTGAAGAGCAGAGAAAGAGGCTTGTGTTCTCCTTGCCATGTCAAGAGCCAGACAGGCTAAAGCAAAGATGCATCCTATGTGGACATGTCAGGTAATTATTCTGAGATGGGCGCACAGAGCCAGGGAACCTACAGAGCTGTGGGCTTCAGACCCTTGATCCTTGGACCAACAGCTAGAGGAGAGCCAGTGCAGCAAATGCAGTAGGTGACAGAAGAATGGCCATGGGTTATAATGGCAGCCTGATCTTCAGAAATACAAGCGAAATTGGCTTCTTCCAGGCTGGAGCCTTTGAAATCAGAAATGTATCTCATTCACAAGTCCTGTGGAGCAACCGCAGCAACAGTGATGGGCTGAGCTACAGACATTTTACCACAAGCGTCCAAGTTATCATTTTCATTGGGTCACTGTTGGGTAAGTTTCATACTTGAGATTTGCTTCTCCAGGTCATAAATATAGTTTATTACGTCTACATCTATATACATTTCTAAAGAATGAAAAAAAGACCTGACCGTGATTTATGGTAACCTTTGTTGGAAGAATTTTCCATTGAATTACCTTATTGTAGTCTGGTGTTAACGGGAAATGTTAATATTGCATAATTATATGATGATTCGTCTGATGGGGGGGGGGGGGGTTAGTTTTTACCTTTGTGCCTGCCTTTACTCGCCATGCTTTCATAACCTGCTAAATATTTATGGATGATTACACAACCATACCCACCTCCAAATGATTTCATACTGTATTGCTGCAGTCTTAGCTTTCTAACAGCCTCACAATCCTACAAAATTGCTCTGAAGACTGCTGTACAAGATTGTATACAGACCATAATAGACTAAGAGCTGATATAAAGTCAGGTCTGATTTTAGATTAAGCTACCTTATGCCTTACATCAAAAACATATTTGTTTTGTCTCCTGAAATCTGTACAACTACTTGAGAATGTATTACTCAAAATACTTTTTGTATGGACAGAATTATGGGGGGGGGGGGGGAGAATATATTAAGGGTACTATTTGAAGTCAGTTTTGTTTGATTCTGTGTTGTCGCATATTTGATATATTTGTCTTATCCTTAAACCGAACACTTATGTCTGGAAGAGCTACTCCAGTTTTCCTACTCCAACCTTAGATTCAAAAGTCTCAGTGGTAAATCTAGAGTGAAACTCATTAACATAGCTAAACACAGTCACTTTCCAACCTATATTGCAAAATGGGAGTGAGTGGTGTAAAAATAAAAAAATTAGACAATTTTTGTGCAAGTAGCCCCATTTTGCGACTTTTTGAAGCCAGAATTCTGGAGTCCAGGCGGGATAAATTAGGGCCTATATCTTTCCATAATTAGAAGTGATCACCTCCCTTGAGCTTGCCTTAAGCCAAGCGTACACATTAGATAAATGTCTGCAGATCCCAACAATTTGGGGATTTTGCTGATGGAAAAATCAGATACAGCAATGTGTATGAGGCCTTACACTAATTTTTACTGTACACCCTCAGAGCTGAAGCGGAGCAGTGGGGAGCAGGTAAGTATGCTTCCCTTCACAGGTCCAGTGGGGAGGGGGTAGTATTTAAAAAAGCATGTAAACACTGGACAACCCATTTTAAAGGTACATTTCTGCTGTGAAGATTACCTGAAGTCTCTGGCAAAACCCACATGTGCACCACGCATATTTGTCTTGGATATCAATTCTGCATTGTCCTATATTCATCATTTAGGTTGACAGAATGCCCTCAAATCCATACTGATTGGTAACCTACTAACCCCTAATATATTCCCATCATAGGCAGAATGCAGGCTGGTCTAAATGGCAGACCATAGTCCTAAATGAACAAGACCCAAACTTTAGGATGCTTGCTTTATTTCAACACACTCAGAACTCCCTAATGTCGCTCTTTTGGAGGGACAGTCCCTACTTTTGACCCAAGTCCACCTGTCACTCTTTGCTCCCTAAGGCCTCGTTCACATTTCCGTGTCAGTGTTACATCCTTGAAAAAAAGCATACGCGTTTCATCCGTGAAGGATCCGTGGTTGGTCCGTGTATCTGTTTTTACCATGCTTGTGTCATCCATAATTCGGACGTTGCTCAGCTGAAAATTAATTTCCAAAGAATATCCTGTCAGTCTTCAGTGAAAAACAGATACAACACAGACCCGTGTTGTGTCCATGATTTTCACAGACCCGTTTACCTCAATGGGCATGCTTGGTCCGCATCACAGATCAAAGTAGTGCATTTCTCTGTGATTATTTTTACCGACCCATGGTCAGTAAAAAAAAAAAAAAGAAAAATACTGAAATGTGAATAGACACATTTAAAATCAATGGACAGGTGTACTGTCCGCAGAAAATGTCAGTGAAAAATGGAAACGTGGACAAAGCCTAAAAGTCCCTTTTTTAATGTGAGGTATAGATTTGCGTTATAACGTTTACAATATTGATCCAGAAAGTGTTTGTCTGGTTCCTAGATCTAAATATTAGAGTTCGCCTTCTATACTACTTCATTATTTAATGCAATTTGGATTTTTAGAAATTTCTATATTCATATAATTTTTGCCCTATTGTGTAAAAGAAAACTATTGAAGTGTATAAATATGCAGGAAAAACACACAGTGAAACACAAGTGTCCCTCTTTGGTACGGATGAAGTAGCAATCTGACATAAGAGCTTGACATTATCCCGGGAGAACACACAGAGAATATAGCTACCCAGTATTACATCTACATGTGCTATGAAACTGTATTCCTGATTTCTTCTATTTTCATATTTTAAATGTAAAGATTTTTTCCAACGTGATCGGATGTGAATTGTAAGGGTATATGCACCTGAGCGTATTGCATGCATTTGGTAATACAGTATCAGCAAAGTTCATGAGATTTTTCAGATCTCGTACACAGTGCATTTTTTCCCCCATGCTGAAAATGACCCATGGTGCTGATATTGTTTGTGTGAATTTTCAGTGCTGATCTGGGGCAAATCAGCTGCAAAATCTACAAGGAAGACATGCAGCTTTTGTTTTAGAAATGTAGCAAAATCCCCATGAAAATCAGTGTGGAAAATGTGCATAAACTACCCTGCTGTGTGCATTTAAGCTGCTCATACATATTCAATAACTGGTGGCTGACTCCCTCCTGGCTTCTCCATACACATAAAGGTTTATCTCAGCCGAAGGTATACGTCTATCCCATGGGGAGAACGGAGATAGAAGTTCCCAATGGGCCAATGCCCAGTGGGCCACCTAAGCCCTCCTCTTGGCTGCCAGCCAAGTACCTAAAGATCTGATGCTCTGAGCATTAAAGGGGTTGTCCCACCAAAAATATTCTACAGTTTTCAAACCAGCACCTGAATCTGAATACTTTTGTAATTTCATGTAATTAAAAATTTTGCATGGCCAAAGAGTTATTCAATAAAATGTATTTGTATAGCGCTACCAGCTGTTTTTTTTTTCTTATTTCTTTGACCTACTCCCTGAGAAGGCCGCACACGCTCAGTTTCATCCTTCAACTGCCTCCTGAGCTGTGATAGGGAGAGCATGGACACGCCCCCTGAGCTGCAACAGAAAAGACACTTCCCTTAAAGGGAACCTGTCATCTCCGAAACACCCCCTGAACTAGAGTAAGCGTTGTATAGTGTAAGTGGTGCTGAATCCGAATATGTAAGTTTTATCTTCATACTCACTTCCATTCTGATGTTGTGCTCCCACAAACCTGCAGTAAAATGCACTTAGTGGACTCCAGTGCTCACTCACATAATGGAGAGGACTCAAAGAAGAGTCCAGTGAATGTATTTTACTGCTGGTTTGTGGGAGCACAGCATCGGAATGGAAGTGAGTATGAAGATAAAACTTACATATTTGGATTCACCATCACTTACACTATACATCTCTTACTCTAGTTCAGGAGGTGTTTCAGAGATAACAGGTTCCCTTTAAGCAGTCAACTTGATATAAATCTAGCAGACGTCACAGTTGACCTGACAAATTCACGTCAGACAGGCAGGATATTTAGTTAGAGGAATTAAGCATAGTATAGTCAACGACAACACAACTTTTAATAATCACTTCAATCATAAAAGAGAAGACATATACAAATAAAGAGGGTCTGATATCAAATCAGTAAAATAGTCAAGTCCATGCATAGAGGTGTAAAGAATACTGTACTATTCGTGTCCTCGTATAGACCCCCAGTATAGCAAGTGACAAAGGGATCAAGGGGGTAGCTGCTGGATGTTTGCCCAGAGTGGAAAATGCTGCCCCTACTAATATCCCTGACACTATGATGCCCTGCCTAATAACGGAATGGCCGCCCCGATAGGGGCGATCCCGTGTCAGGAACCTCCTCAACAATATATGGTTCCACTCAGACTAGAACCAATACTTGTTGTTATCAATGGGGTATAAATTCCTTCTGTATATGTTCAGTCCCCTGATGAGCTACATTGTCATATGAGTGCAACGCATTGGGACTCATCTTAGGTGATCGTACTGGAATTCCATTTGACCATATTACATCTCCATGGCTTTTGGAAATTATACCACCAAGTTAAACGTTTTTTTGTGTTTGATCTTATTGATGGGTGGTGGTTTTTGATTTTTTGGTTTTGTCTCTAGCTCATGTCCTTTTTGTTACCTCTATAGGGCGGAGTGATCTGTACCATTGGATAGTCCTCAAGGAGTTTTTTATTTTTTTTTATTTATATACTGATTGGTATACATGAATGTATAGGGTCGTAATTAGTGACTGCTGACGTGACTCTTTGGGTGGTGGATATCATTCCTGTGTCAGGGACTTAACAGCAGGGGTGGGATTCAAATGTCAAAGTTCCCCACTTAACGGCGGACATGCGGCGTCATGACACATGTTTACATATACATCACATATATGCTACACACAAATACACCATATACATGGTACACATACATAAATACACCACATATACTGTACACTACACACACATACCACCCAACTTTTAAAAATCCTGAGGAGCTAAACTATGAAATTTAGGGGCTCATCTCCAGCTGCCAGCCAGTTCTGTAATTTTAACAACCGTTTTTTTTAGAACCTGAGGGAACTGGCTGAATCCCATGCCTGCTTAACCGGGTGTTCTATCGGGGCGGACATTCCGTTATTAGGCAGGGCATCATAAGTGTCAGGGATATTAGTAGGGGCAGCATTTTCCACTCTGGGCGATCATCCAGCAGCTACCCCCTTCATCCCTTTGTCATTTGCTATACTGGGGGTCTATACGAGGACACAAATAGTACAGTATTCATTACGCCTCTATGCATGGACTTGACAATTTTACTTATTTAATATCAGACCCTCTTTATTTGTATATATCTTCTCTTTTATGATTGAAGTGATTAAGAGTTATATTTTAGGGGTTCTTGTCGGTGACTATAAGTCTAGCAGAGCAATGAATGGGGAGATCTCTGGATCCATGTGAGGTACAGGGCTGGTTCTAGCTTTTTTGTAAAGAGGTTGTCATGTACTATATATTCTCTGATTTTCATTTTTTACTTTAGTCATGGGATAACTCTTTTAATGTAGGAGAATCAGGGCATTATGCACCTGGCAAGTGACTGCAGGTGCCCTCCTGAATTCAACTGTATTGCTGTCCTCAGGACGATGAGTTTTATACTATGTGCGGGCGGCGGTATTTTGTGCTGCACTGTGGTATTTGGTTCTGCTGGGGCGGTATTTTGTTCTGCTCTACAGTATTGCTGTTCTGTTGTCCCTCCTTCTGCCAATTTGGACCTGCCTACAACATGGCACCAGTTTTTTTTCCAGGGCAACTTTAAGTCCCAGTCTGCCCCTGTCTCTAGCCATAATCTCTCATCCACTTTGCAGCTAGTGTAATACAATGGAGATTTTCTTTCCATAAATCTGGATGGAAAATCTAAGAATATCAGATGTGTGTGAAACCACCCAAACAGAATATGCACACAGCAGTGTAGTTTAGCGCCACGCCATAATACACGTGTTACTTGCAGACTTTGATGCAGCTTTGCTCCAAGCCTCTACCCAGGTGAAATCTGCACTAAAAATCTGTACAGACAATTTACATGCTCTGGATCCATACCACAGGTCAATTTCAGCTTACAAAATTTCCTTACCTCATACATGTGATTTTGAAAATTCATGTATAATATGCACCATGGGGCAGATTTATTAAGACTGGCGTCTAAAACGCCGTCTATAAATTGTGGTTGCAGGCCTCTTCATAACTTTAGTGGATCCTCCGCCACTTCTAAACTTAAGATAGCTTCCTTGCTGTCTTACATTTAAACTATTTTCTACGCCTAAAACAGGCATAGAAAATGGTAAATGGTAATTTAGGCATATTTCTGTTTGATAACTGAACCCTATGTGCATATACCCTTAGGCCACTATAGTACAGTTGCATTTTAAGATTTATATTAGTGACACAAGATAAGGACTCCAATCTAAATTAGAGGTGTCTGTCACCTCCAAAATTGGTTTCTAAGTAAGCAAGTGCCCCAAAACACAATCATATCTTTGTAGTGAAAATTAAGTCATTTTTAATCCCGAGAAATGCTTTATTTTTATGCAAATATGGCTTTCAGTGCACCATGGGAGGGGCTGCTCCATTTGGTGAGCCATAGCTCCACCACTAACGCTACCTAGGGCTTCCTCTCTTGTTTGATTGTTAATTCCTGTGATTTCAAAACCAGTAGCAAAGATGTAAGAAAAGCCAGATGGGGAGGAGGGGCTGTGACCATCACCTGTTGAGAATGGTATGATCATGTGTTATCTTTTTAGAGGTGTAACTAGTCAGTGTAATCCGGCCTTTGAAAATAAAAAGACTGCTGAAAATTGATCTCCATAGAAGAGAAAGTGCCAGCCTATAATAAGGCTCAGTGGCCAGTGAAAAAAATCCTAATGTCTTGCAGTTTTTAAAGGGTTGTCCTATTACAACAACTTAGGGGTTAGCGGATAAGTGTCTGATTAGCAGGGGGTCCAATTGCTGGGGCCCCCATTGGTCTCAAGAACGGGGACCATGTCGACCTCTCCAGTTATCTTGATGGCTCTGGTGGAGATAGAGAGTGCTTGTACTAATCTATCTGAGGCAGTGCCACTGAGTTGAGTGGAGTAACAGCACACATGTCTGTCCATCTCTCTATTCAAATGAGGGAACACGGGCCACTGTTCTCATGGGCCCAGAGGCCCTTATCGATCAGATGCTTATCCCTTATCTACAGGTTGTTGGAGAATGAGACAAACCCTTTAATACAGAACACAACATAGAAATTTTTAGAAAAACACGAAAAAGTAAATGAGCAACAATGGACGTGCCATGCATTGATCGGCACTAGTCATCTGCCTGTGTCACAACCATCAATGAAGCAACATGTGAAGTTGGTAATTTATTTTTTTGATCAACCGCGTTATAAAGTGAAAATACATTAGCAGCTTTCATAATGTTTTTGATGAAAAATAAAAGTCACCAGCTCCACATGTTCCTAGGTTGCTGGCCGTAAACATGGTTCTGAGAGTTTTTTTTCTACATCTTGTGGTAACTGCTGGTAAACAATTGACGGGAAGAAATGATTGCACAGCAACATCCAGTAGCAAAAGTCGTGAAGATCAAGACATATGTATTATACAAAGAAGCTGCCTGTGTTCTCAGAAGTATGGACGGGCCAACCCAGAGAGCAACATAAAAAGAAACGACAAGATAAATCATATCTCAACTGAATTTACTCGTTAACAGTTACTGGAAAATGTTTTCCTCATTATGGTTTTAGTTGCTTGTAGTCTCCCATAATTCGTCCTAGTCTGTGATGGTTTCAGTAGTGTAACTATAGGGTTAAAAATTTGCAGTCGTACCAGGACCTGATGAAGCCTAATGATCACTCTTCCACAAAAGGGAATACCAGTGACTTTCCGCTTTAAAGTACATCTGTCAGCAGATTTGTTCCTATGAAACAGGCTGACCTGTTACATGTGCTCTTGGAAGCTGAAGACATTTGTGTTGGTCCCATGTTCATATGTGCTCGCATTACTGAGAAATATGATGTTTAATTATATGCAAATGAGCCTCTAGGAGCAACGAGGATGTTACCATTACACCTAGAGGCTCTGCTCCCTCTGCACTTTGATTGACAGGGCCAGGCAGTGAAAACATCATCACACTCAGGGGTGGATTGGCCATAGACCTTACTGGGAAATTTTCCGGTGGGCTGATGCCCAAGGAGCTGCCTAAGCCCTTCTCTCTGCCGCTGGCCAGGTACATAATGAGCTCTCAGCAGTAATTAATGCTGTGAGAAGTAGGTACTCGTATCCCACTAGCGACCCACACATGCCCTCCTGAATTCAACTTTTGTGGCCCCGCATCGGACCTCTTGAGCCCCCTGTACCACTTTTAGATAATTTTTTTTTCCAGGGCCACTAAGTTCCCAGGCTGCTCCTGTTCACACCAGCCTGGCCCTGTCAATCAATGTGCAGAAGGTGCAGCAGTTGTAGAGAGAGCAGAGCCTCTAGGTGTAACGGCAAAGCCCCTGTTGCTCCAAGTGTCTCATTTGCATATATTAAAACATAATTTCTCTCAGCAATGCGGGCACATGTGAACATGGGGCCAACACAGATGTCTTCAGCTGCCAAGTGCACATGTAACAGGTCAGCCAGTGTCATAGGTACAAATCTGCTGACAGATTTCAGCATTTATTACCCTTCATTGTGCAATATCCTTGTAATAGAATGCTAGAATGCTGAAGGTTTTCTGAGAGATGCTATCTTGGAGTACCTCAATGAAAATAAGCAAATAACTCCATATCAGCATGGCTTCATGAGGGATCGGTCATGTCAAACCAATTTAATCAGTTTCTATGAGGAGGTAAGTTCTAGACTTGACCGCGGCGACTCAATGGATGTCGTATATTTGGACTTCTCCAAAGCGTTTGACACTGTACCACATAAAAGGTTAGTATACAAAATGAGAATGCTTGGCCTGGGAGAAAATGTCTGTATGTGGGTAAGTAACTGGCTTAGTGATAGAAAACAGAGGGTGGTTATTAACGGTACATACTCAGATTGGGTCACTGTCACTAGTGGGGTACCACAGGGGTCTGTATTGGGTCCTATTCTCTTCAATATATTTATTAATGATCTTGTAGAAAGCTTGCACAGTAAAATATCAATTTTTGCAGATGACACTAAACTGTGTAAAGTAATTAACACAGAAGAGGACAGTGCACTGCTATAGCAGGATCTGGATAGACTGGAGGCTTGGGCAGAAAAGTGGCAGATGAGGTTTAACACTGACAAATGTAAGGTTATGCATATGGGAAGGAATAATGCAAGTCACCAGTACATACTAAATGGTAAAGCATTGGGTAACTCTGACATGGAAAAGGACCTAGGAATTTTAGTGAACAGCAAACTAAGCTGCAGAAACCAGTGTCAGACAGCTGCTGCCAAGGCCAATAAGATAATGGGTTGCATCAAAAGAGGCATAGATGCCCGTGATGAGAACATAGTCCTGCCACTTTACAAATCACTAGTCAGACCACATATGGAGTACTGTGTACAGTTCTGGGCTCCTGTGAACAAGGCAGACATAGCAGAGCTGGAGAGGGTTCAGAGGAGGGCAACTAAAGTAATAACTGGAATGGGTGGACTACAGTACCCAGAAAGATTATCAAAATTAGGGTTATTCACTTTAGAAAAAAGACGACTGAGGGGAGATCTAATAACTATGTATAAATATATCAGAGGTCAGTACAGAGATCTCTCCCATCATCTATTTATCCCGAGGACTGTGACTGTGACGAGGGGACATCCTCTGCGTCTGGAGGAAAGAAGGTTTGTACATAAACATAGAAGAGGATTCTTTACGGTAAGAGCAGTGAGACTATGGAACTCTCTGCCTGAGGAGGTGGTGATGGTAAGTTCACTAAGAGAGTTCAAGAAGGGCCTGGATGTATTTCTGGAGGGTAATAATATTACAGGTTATAGTTACTAGAGAGGGGTCGTTGATCCAGGGAGTTATTCTGATTGCCTGACTGGAGTCGGGAAGGAATTTTTCCCCCTAAAGTGAGGAAAATTGGCTTCTACCTCACAGGGTTTTTTTGCCTTCCCCTGGATCAACTTGTAGGAAAACAGGCTGAACTGGATGGACAGATGTCTTTTTTCGGCCTTACAAACTATGTTACTATCTTGCACCTGATCCCTTTACAGTATTATCCCTGCGTGCAGTAACCTTTTACTATGACATTACTGTGAGCCTTATGTACAGTGTAACTCTAGGAAAATACCAGGCATGTTCAGTGCCAAACTGGAGAAGAATGCAGTCTTTATTGAAGATCAAGGTCCAACAATACTAAAATGTTTCCAGAACTACGCTCCTGTTCAGATAAATAAGACATGCAGGCAATATACACTAACCAATTTAAATGGGGATTCCCAGGCTTCTAATATTGATGACCTTTCTTTAGGATAGGTCATTAATATGCGATTGGTAAGGGTCATCAACATCGGCAGGGGCGGACTGGGAACTTAAAATAGCCATGGAAAAAATAATTAAAAAAAAAAAAAAAAAAGTGTCCCTGTTTTCTATTTAGCGCCAAATTGATGGAAGGCAGGGCCAGCAATACCATATTGTGGCACATTTTACCACCCTAACAGAGCCAAATACCACAATCCATCACAAAATACATCCCCAAAAACTTCCACTGGCTGGCTGTGAGAAGGGCTCAGGTGGCCCCCTGAGCATCAGCCCAACAGGAAATTTCCCTGTAAAGTCTATGGCCAATCCACCCCTGAATATCAGGAGCCTGGAAAACCACTTTTTAAATACATAAACTAGATGCCATAAGGCCAGTGGTCAAACTGTACTGTAGAAACCGGTAGTTATGAATAGAAGGCTAATACAATGGACAATCGGTAAATTTAGCCATTAAATACGCTGCCCAGCAGAAGGATCTGCACATGGGCTGTAGTAGCTATGAACTGATAGGACACAGATGAGCTATTCTCCATGCAGTAAGGGACAATGTCCTCAGCAAGGCAATGAGTGATGTAATATAAGAAATAGTACCACAAAAGGATAAAATAGCATACTGTATGTTATAAATAGATTGAGCTTATTTTGACCTGGGGGTCAGGATGGTCTATAAGTACAAATACTATACCCAACACAACATTCTGATATACTGCACAAAACATATATGAATAGCCTCTCAATAAACAATAATTAAAAAAAAAATCAATAAAATTGTATATTGTACATTGTAAATGGAGATAGAAAAAGGTGCAATAAAGACATAGGTGCAATAGACATAGAAAAAAATAACGTTACTCTTCATGAAAACAAAACTATATGCAATGCAGCAATACATGATACATTGTATATAGTACAAAGTTCATGGATTTCATGTTGTTTTGTACAAGTCCACCATATTAAGATAAAACACAGAGACTTGTTGTTGGAGCTTGGCGCTAAAATCAATGTTATTTCCACCTTGGAAATCCAAAAACATTGTTGCGACTTCCTCAGGTCAATTTGCCATAAAACTTCTATGGTCTGAGTGAGAGGTGCTCCAGAAGAATACTAAGAGCCTTCCGAGGGACAGATCTGACTGCCATTCAAATCATCAAATGTTGGAAATAAAAAGACAAACTAAAGCAGTCACCATATCTGTAAATGGAGTCCCACATACTGGCCATCGACAAGACGTGAACATTAGGGTCTTCAAGAAGTCCTCTGGAACTTCAAGTCTCATTCCAGGCATCTCCCTAAGATACACTTAGTATGGTTTGGATAGACCAACGCCAACGTCCATATCGATAACTATTCAATACACTTGGTCTACCTCTGCAACACCTCACAAAAGTACATCCTCCAGTCAATCCAGTCCAGACTGGTCCCCCCCGGGATAACAAAGCTCAGTCCCTAGTTTGTGCATTCTTGGGAACTATCAATAATAGGAGTCGTCATAAAGGGGTGCACCTAGCCTTTCTACTGTCTGAGATGAAAACTGAAAGCGCTCATTGCCCATGGCCCTTCTGCTGCCCCCCTCTTGCCCCTTCCTGGTGCTGCCTGAGGAGATTGCCTCACCTGGCCTCATTGGTGGTGGACCCCTGTCGTCATACAAACCTCACAACTGGAACTAAGCATAGATCAAGAAGCTTACATCCTAGTCACTAACTCCCCTCCCCAGCCTTACACAATTGATTTTATGGCTCCCGTCCAAACCACAATATCCTTAGTCAACCATGGGCCCCTAAGCACTGCAGTTTCCCTACCATCAGGATCAGTCATTAATATCAGATTGATGGAGGTCCGACCACCAGCACCCTTGCCTATCAGCTGTTTGAAGAGGAAGCAGAGCTCCATGCTATTGTTGTTTCCAGGGGCGTAGCTAACGGCTCATGGGCCCTGGTGCAAGAGTTCAGCTTGGGCCCCCCTTCCCTCAGTGCTTTGTGTGTCTTCTTATGCAGCACAAGGGTCTTTGGGCCCCCTCAGGCTCCTGGGCCCGGTAGCGACTGCTACCTCTGCACCCCCTATAGCTACGCCCCTGGTTGTTTCCTTTTCTTAACACACTCGGAGCATGCTACCTCAACCAGGATCTCTGAATACTTCAGCTGCAGAAGTACTTAACTGACCTCCGATCATACCTCATGGATTCAGCAAGTCTTAGGCCGCATTCACACGACCGTATGTATTCCGTGTCCATATAAAAACGGAATGGAAGACATACGGAATGTCTTCCATAGTGTTCCGCATTTTTGCGGACCTATTGACTTTTAATGGGGCTACGGACGTGTTTTGCAGCCAAGTATAGGTCATGTTTCTTTTTTTTTTGAGGGAGAACTTCCGTAATATACGGATGCGAAAGGCACACGGTGTGCATTCCGCATTTTTTTTTCTCCTATGGAAAAATGAATGGGTCCGTATAGTTCCGCATCTTATCCGCAAAAATGCGGATAAGATACGGAAATGAACATACGGTCGTGTGAATGGGGCCTTATTAGCATCTTGCAATAACAAAGATGGCAAACTTTTTATTGTTGGGTTAGACTTGAAGTTATCGCACTATATAACAATATTCCACATAAGTCAGGGTACAATATTGTACAATATTCCACATAAGTTAGGGGACAAAAATAACATCTGCGTCACATCCCCAGACATCGTACGGCGCACATCACAACCATATTAGGTCAGCAGGAGCTTCTTTATTGGGATTTCTTTATTGAACAATGCATTTGCAAGTATAGAACTCCTTCCTCAGGTCTAAAAAAGTGATATAACAACCATACAGTGGAAGTAATAAAAGTTCCTGACTGTATTATGGCCATCACCATCATGAATTCTAGCCATCATATTTATCATTAATTTATGTGAAAACTTATTATATTCATTGTTCTTTTTACAGCCTATTTATAACTTTTGATTTCTTGTTATTTATTACTGATGTATTCATATATAGGTATATATTTTATTATATAGATCATATCTATCCATTGCTCGAACTACGTTTAAGACTATTTATTTCACCCCCTCAGGGGTTCCTTCTATTTTGCCCTCACTTTATAATGGGGACAATATGACCTGTCTGTATCCTATTCTTATATCGCTTCTATAGCTGTTGTATCACATTTTAAACCTAAGGAAGGAACTCTATATCCAAACTGCTTAAGAAATTCCAATAATGAAATCCCTACTGACCTCCTATATGGTCATGATGTGCACCATAAGATGTGTCTGGTGATGTGACACAGATGTTCTTTTTGGATGAGTACCTAGATTTGCTATCCCTCTCCGCCTGGTGGTTGGCACTCATTTGATGAGAGCCCTGACCAACATCAACAGCACTGACTAGAGTAACTACAGTTAGGAGCCTATCAATAGCTTTATGCAGCCTCTGCCTATAGCACACCGCAAAAATGTGAGCATAAGCTAAATTAGCATGAATCTTTTCACTTGACGTCTTTACCCTTTGAGCTCCTTCTGTTTTTCACCAGTATTGCCATTCCACATAACAAGGGATTGGATTCCATAACTCGCTGCCTTGAAAAAGATACTATCCAACTTTTCAGGCTAAAAGAGTGTATTAGAGACAATACATGCATTCTCACATTCACTTTCAGTCTCAAATACATTTACAAACATGAGGGGACAAGCTTTGCCATGATGGGGACACGATTTGCCACGTCTTCCTAATGTCCATCTGGGGGGGGGGGGGGCGGGGGGCTAAAAAGCAATGTATATGTACTGCACACTAGTGGTCAGCAAATTTCATCCTCTGTTACCATTATATTGATAACACAAAAGGGATTCAGAATGGTGCTAGACTGGATTTTTAATAACATTGACTGGGGTTTGAAGTAGACTGCAATGTTGCCATTATAAAAAAAAAAACAAAAAAACCTTGCTCTACCTTGCTTTCCGTATCCGTATGTCCATTCCGCAAAGGACAGTACATGTCCTATACTTGGTCACAAATGCAGACCACAGACACATTGAAGCCATTTCTCCACTTTTTGGCACCTATTTCATGCTTTTAATTCCTTAATGACCAGCAACATTTTGTTTTTGCTTTTGCTTTTTTATTGTTTCCATTGATGTTGATGCGTCTGAGGCCTTATTTCATGTGGCAGCAATTTTATTTTATTAGTTTTGTAATTTATAATTTTTTCCTTCAGAAATTTTTTTACCTTTATTTTTCATGCCAAATAACCCAAGGTGATACATGAATTCTTGGGATTATTATGGTAACGTGGGTACCCAATATGTGTACTTTATTTGAAGCATTTTTTTAAATCCCATTATGGGATTATATGATTTTATGACTTTATTTTTAATTTATAATGTATTTACATATTCCTGTATGCTAATACATTATAGCATATGTGCCATAACAGCAAGTTGACTGGACAGACAGCCCTTGGGCCCTTTGTAGGTCCTCAGGGCCGACAGCAGATTGCTCTCCCAGTCTCAGATCAGGTCATTGGGAAACCCAGTAACTATTGCAGGAGGAAGTCGCCTTTGATTATTACGTGGTATGGACCACAGTAATATAAGGGTCAACAGTGGTGCTGGTCCTTAGCACAGGAACACTCCTGATGTCCCAAATGCTCTGTACTCTAGTAATGACAGTGGGTGGTCATTAAGGAGTCTGCATATCTTTACAGAAAGGGGTTGTCTCTGAAATGCGCTATAGTCTTGGAACTTGATAGTCAGTACAGATATTGTGCCTTGGGGTTTTTTTGTTTTTTTTGTTTAGCCAGTAATATCACTGTGTGCAATTCCCTTGTAGTATGATTTTGTGTTTATTTATCTGTGTGCTATGACATCACCATATTTGTTATTTTTGTGTTATGACATCACTTTGTGCCCGACCCTGACAATCTAGTGCCTGCGCCGCTCCTCCAAGTAGTCAGGGCTGGGCGAGATGTCCAGCCTCGTCAAGCAGCATTGGGGAGCCTCTTCAGCAGTGGGGACTGCCCTATTCTATTTGTACAAATCGATTTGCTCATCCCTACTTCCAATGTATATGTGTGAAATGTATCCATAGGTACCAAAACAAACTGTGATAAATGAATCAATTTGCTCACCTCTAATTGGGAGCTTTTCCAGCACATGGGATACATTCAAACTGTGTATAATAAAAAAGACCAGCCTAAGGGCTTGTGCATATGGCATTTTTACATGCACATATTCTGTGACAAAATCTGTGCGAGACACTGGCAAATCTGGATGCTTGTGTTTTCAATGGGTACCCGGATTGGCAGTCATACAGCCATGGAGTTTTTCTGCATCAAGTAGGGGCATGTGCGTTCTTGACATGGTCTCTGTATTGAAAATGCCCAGGGCTCCACATACAGATTAGCCCCATTGTGGCAGCAGAAATCCGAAGTTCGGCATTGGATTTCTCTGGAGGAAAGAATCCACCCTGTGAAGAACCTCTTACAGTGGATGGCACCCTGTCCAATGGTGTACAGTCATAGTGTACAAATAAACAATTATACATTGATAGTTTACAATATAGTACTTAAATAAGTGATGTACGTTGAAATACTTTCCTACAGCTGCTACCATCACACATTGCACAAATATACTATATAGTGTCTAAGCTGCAGAGCCACACAAGTAATAAATACAAAACATACAGTGATCAAATGATACCTTCATACACAAAGTAAGCTATTCTGTATGTAAATAATACTGTTATATCATTATCATTTAAGAATTGTGGCGACCAAAAGCATTGGCTGCCAGGCAATCTGCAGAATCTCTTTAGCAGGGGGAAGCAGCTGATGCCTCTGGTTATACAAGTCGCACATCTCCAAGGCTGGCCCGATTAGGACAAACCCTTTCTACATACCCTATTAAGGCATATGGAACATATATAGGAGAGACCCCTGCTCAGGTCGTTCTATCTGCCAGAGCAGAGGGCTGCTAGCAAAAAGTGTCTCCCATATTAGTGGACTCAATGCAACCATGTGTCACATGGTCACTCATTAATTAGAGTGGATGGCATGTAAAACAAGCTGTAGGTGGCCAAGAATAGGACGTGTTCTATTTTGCTTTCCGCATCTGTATGTCCATTCCGCAAAGGACAGAACATGTCCTATTCTTGGTCACAAATGCAGACCACAGACACATTGAAGCCATTTCTCCACTTTTTGGCACCTATTTCATGCTTTTAATTCCTTAATGACCAGCAACATTTTGACACATCCTCTGATCAGCACGGCAGCATTAGACTGAATGGGTGTCTAATCTATTAAAAATATAACAGAATTACTAAGCATTAGCATACAGATTAGAAGATGCGTACGCTACTACTTGAAAATTGCTCCCAAGTACGCTCGGCCGAGCATGCTCGCTCATCTCTAGTGTGTAATTATTCAGAATCCTGGTGGTTGAAGGTATCAGTGAGATACACCATCAGTGTCCCCTAGCTGACGTCTGACTGTTGTGATTCCATTTGATTGCTAAAACGTAGGTTCAGAAGTGCTATCCTAGAGCCAATCCACTTCACTCCACCTTGATTGTAGGCCATGTAGTCAGCCAGTTACTATAATGGGATAAATATTTGGCCTCTGAGAAATAAAAAGCTTTTCAGGCACCAAATCAAATTTGTTTTCCTAGCGCCGCTTCCATTTTTTTGTGATCAGTCACAGCAGTTAAACCCCCACCATCTAGACATCTGATGATGACATCCTAACAATGTAGTCAGACAACCCTTTTAGTGACCATTTCAGGAGCAATAAGTATTAATAAGGGAAATCCGCATTGCTGCAAACACTTTCACAGGACTGAATGCGATTTGGTACTTTAGTGTCCTAGAGTACTTTAGTGTCAATGGTTGTCGTATTTTTTTTTTCCCTATGAATCAGCCCAACATATATAAATGTATTTAGTTATATTGCTTCATAGGTTACACTGTTTATGACTTCTACCCACTTGTTATTAATTGGAATATATGACTATTATATACTGTATATGACTATTTATATACTGTGGGTTTACTGAGATTTATTTAAAAGCGGTTTTAAGTAAAATATTGTAAATATAGTAAAATACAGATGACCTATCCTCAGGACAGGTGGGGGTCTGACTCTCTGACTAAGCATGTATGAAGGGGCCGCGGCACTCCGGTGAGCACTGCAGTCTCTGTCTCTGTTGTATTTATCCCATTTTTTTGTACAATTCGATGATTGTTAGTTTTTTGCCTGTATTACATCACCGTAGTCCGCTAAGGTGCCCCAAATATAATGCAGTGACAGACAAACACACAATATATATTCCATGCAATTCCCATCTTTCCTCTCCATTTTTCTTATGAATGTAAAAGATATTAATGTTCAGATCGGTGGACGCAGGGTTACCATAGAGCTGCCAATCTGACAGATGTACGTATATTTCAATTATGGACAGGCCGCTGCGGTGTGTAAAGGCAGTGATATGCAGGAGGCCATGTTGTACATGTCACAACCAGCAGGACACGGAGGTTAGATTTAATAGCACGGGGCCTGAATGTGTCATTGATGGAAGTTTAGTAGAGTAAATGTAAGTAGATCGACTAAAAGGAAAAATACTTCCAAATTACGTACGCCAGCGGGGGGGGGGGGGGGGGATGTGTGAAAAGACACGGTTACCAAGGCAACAGAACCAGGAGTAGTGAGACTCCGTGGAGAGGAGTATGAGGCGAGCAGGAGGGGATTTATTTTTAGCAGCCGGAATACGTGGTAATTAGACAAAGCAGAAGGTTATATTTAGAAGGAGACGTATTAATACACGATTATAGGAAACTGAAAAGGAAGTGCAATCATTATTTACCATATGTGCCCGTGAAAGGCACATACTGTAAGATACGCCATAGGTCCTCATACCCCTCTCCGCAGAGCTTCTCCGGGGAATATATACCTAGTTCAGTACCACTTCATATGTCTTGTGGTCAGAACCGCTCACCTTCATGGGATAGAATAAAGGGGTTGTCCAACCATTAATATTATTAACATTAGGATAGGTCATCAATATCTGACCAATGGGGGTCTGGCAACTGGCACCACCGCGATCAACTGTTTGAAGAGGAGGTGGTGCTCCCTGCGAGTGCTCCTTCCTCTTCATTACGCTGCACTTTGTCTCAGAACCGCAGTGTAATGACAAGTACTCGCTCCATTCATCTGAACAGAGCTACTTGTTATTACAGTAGGCCGCAACGCCACAGGAGACGATGTATAGTGTAATGACTAGGAAGCGGCGCTCACATGGAGAGCCACCACCTCCTACAGCTGATCAACGTGGGTGCCGGGTGTCTCCCCCCCCCCCCGCCGATCAAATATTGATGACCGATCCAGAGGATAGGTCATCAACATAAATCGCTGCACAACCACTTTAAGGATGGAATATGAGCAGTAGTACACGGAATTATCATTGGTGTCTTCCTAAGGTCTCATGCACACGACTGTATCCGTTTGGAAGTTTGCAACTCACGGATCTTCAAGAGAGTCCGGCTCTTCAGAGTCCATCCGTCCACCGATCAGCTGTTTTAAGAGGAGGCAGCGCTCCTTGTTAGCGCTGCTTCCCATTCATTACACTACGCATTGACTCCTGTGGAGTGGTACTGCCGGAATTCCGGGTTACGGCCGGTCCCCATTATAGTAAACGGGGACGGATGGAGTTCCAGCAGCGCCCCTCAGTGACGAATCCAGCAGGATGTTCTCAGCCAGAACTGCTTAACGCAGATGTAAAACAAGCCTAAGATTATGCCATCTTTAAGATTACTAAATCTGGACCAGTAAGTGAACCCTTTGTCATCATCTGTATTTCTGCATTGATTACTGTATTAACGTCGGTTCACAAGACTGCAGAACTGAACGTCACCTATAGCAGTTGCTTTTCACAAGTACTCAGATACCCTCAGGACTTATAGTAAGATCGAATTGTACAACAACCAGATGATCACAAGAACATTATGAAGCATTTACAGTATCAACACAGGAAGGTAACACTTATACGTGTACAGAAGTAAAAACTCACAGAGATGATGGGAAACAAATGATTACTGTTAGAGATGAGCGAGCATACTCGTCCGAGCTTGGTGCTCGTTCGAGTATTAGGGTACTCGTAAGTGCTCGCTGCTCGGACGAGTATCTCGCCATGCTCGAGGAAATGGCAACTTCCGCATTGTGCATTTTTGGCGCCTATAAACTCACAAGCCAGGAGACTCTGCGGTACACCCAGCATCACGTGGGGCCCTTACATGTCGATAGCAGGGGTTGGCTGGCCTGATCACGTGACCCTGGAATATACTAGTGACTGCCCGCGGTGCTCGGCTCAGATGCTGTCTGGATGTCGTTAGGGATAGAGCTGCTGCGTTTCAGGGAGAGTGTTAGGGCCTGCATTTAGTTCTCTGTTAGGCAGGAATCACCCACAAAGAACCCAACAGCCCTTCTAAGGGCTACAAGAAATTTTTTTTTTGTCTCCTGGCTTGGCTGGCTGGCACTAGTAGTGCAGCTATCGCCATATATAACCCCTTTTTTTTATTGTTATATCTCAGTGATACAAATCCATTTCACACAGCTGCGTGGAACCATTCTGTGTGTCACAGTTCAGTACACTCACTACAATCCGTATTTTCTGTCCAGGTGACACTTTCTGTACGTCACTTAATACAACCAGGTCTTTTGCTCTCATATAGCTTGATCCCAAAAATCTCTGTGCGACATTTGTCTGGGTCGCAGTCAAAATAGCCACCATCAGCTGGGTGTGAGTTAGGTCTATGATAGTTTCTGCACGTCACGTTCCAAAAAAAACAAAACTAACAAAAAAATATAAAAAAAAATAGTTTGGTTGTTTTAGCTCAGTGATACAAATCCATTTCACACAGCTGCGTGGAACCATTCTGTGTGTCACAGTTCAGTACACTCACTACAATCCGTATTTTCTGTCCAGGTGACACTTTCTGTACGTCACTTAATTCAACCAGACTGAACAAGTTTGTGGGTTTCAGTACAGCAGGCCCATTTATTTTTTATATAATACACTTATATACAGAAAATGTTGAACCCCAGGGCTAAGGGTCGAGGACGAGGGAGTGGGCATTCAATTACTGCAGGGGGCAGAGGCCGTGGTCCTGGGCAGGGCGAGACAGTACCTGCTGATGAGGGAGCAGGGGAACGCCGCAGAGCTACACTCCCTAGCTTCATGTCTCAATTTACAGGGACACGTGGTAGAGGACTGTTGAAACCACAACAGTGCGAACAGCTGATGTCGTGGATTGCGGACAATGCTTCAAGTAATTTGTCCACCAGTCAGTCTTCCACTCAGTCCACCCACGTTACCCAAGGGAGCACTCCTCTGGCTCCTCCACCTCAACCTCCTTCCCCCCAGTCTGCCCCCTCCCAGGAAAATTTGGAATGCGATCCGGCATACTCTCAGGAACCGTTTTCTGGACCCTTCCCAGAGTCACAAACCACTTCTCAGGTTGCTGCTGACCTCGTTCCCGATGCCCAAGTTTTCCAACTGTCGCAGTCTGTGGGTGATGATGATGACGACAATGTTGAGTTAGTGGAAGAAGTTTGTAAAGAGGTGTCGGACGATGAGGAGACACGGTTGTCAGACAGTGGTGAAGTTGTTGTTAGGGGAGGAATTCCGAGGGGGGAGCAGACTGAGGAATCGGAGGATGACGAGGTGACTGTCCCAAGCTGGGTTGATAAGCCGAGTGAAGACAGTGCTTCTGAGGCGGAGGCGAGTGCTGCACCAGAACAGGTTGGAAGAGGCAGTGGTGTGGCCAGAGGGAGAAGCAGGGCCAGAGCTGGTGCATCAGCAGCAACTGTTTCACGTAGTGAAGCTCCCGTGGCGAGGCCTAGATGTTCGCAAGTCTGGAGGTTCTTTAAAGAAAGTGAGGATGACCGACAGACTGTGGTGTGCAACCTGTGCCACACCAGGATCAGCAGGGGTGCCACCACTACTAGCCTAACCACCACCAGCATGCGCAGGCATACGAGTGCTAAACACCCCACTCAATGGAACCAATGTCGTTCACCACCTCCTGCGGGTCACACCACTGCTCCTTCCCCTGTGTCACTCGCTGCCTCTGCTAGTCAACCCCCTGCCCAGGACCCCGGCACGAGCTCCTCCCGCGGGAAAACCACACCTTCGCCTCCACGATCCTCCACAGTGTCCACCAATGTGTCCCAGCGCAGCGTTCAGCTGTCTTTACAGCAGACGCTGGAGCGCAAGAGGAAATACAGTTCCACCCACCCACATGCCCAAGCCCTCAATGTCCACATCTCCAAATTGCTGAGCCTGGAGATGCTGCCCTATAGGCTGGTAGAGACCAAGGCCTTTCGCAATCTCATGGCGGTGGCTGCCCCTCGGTATTCGGTCCCCAGCCGCCACTATTTTTCCCGATGTGCCGTCCCAGCCCTACACCAGCGTGTGTCAGAGAACATCATCCGTGCCCTGACCAACGCTGTTTCTGAGAAGGTCCACCTAACCACGGACACGTGGACAAGCACTGCCGGGCAGGGACACTATATCTCACTGATGGCACATTGGGTTAACTTGGTGGAGGCTGGGACCGAGACTGACCCTGGGGCCGCTCATGTACTGCCCACACCGAGCATTGCGGGGCCTACCTCGGTCACGGTCTCTCAGACGTACTATGCCTCCTCCTCCGACCCCTCCTCCACCTCCTCCTCCGAATTACCATCCGTGGGCACGGGCGTAACCTGGTGGCGGCTCTGCAACTCGGCAGACTGACACATGCGCCATGCCTGGCCCACGTGTTCAATTTAATAGTTCAGCGGTTCCTCAAGACATACCCCAATCTGTCTGATTTGCTCACCAAGATGCGCCACATCTGTGCGCATTTCCGCAAGTCCACCACAGATGCTGCCACTCTCAGGGCAGCGCAGCGCCGCCTACAACTGCCCGCTCACCGACTGTTGTGCGACGTGCCCATGAGATGGAATTCGACATTAAACATGTTATCCAGAGTTTACCAGCAGCGCAGAGCGATTGTAGACTGCCAGATGTCAACTTCCACCAGAACTGGTAGTCAGGTCAGTCAGATTCCTCAAGTCTACAATGAGGAGTGGCCGTGGATGTCTGATATCTGCCATGTGTTGAGCAACTTTGAGGAGTCAACACAGATGGTCAGCGGCGATGCCGCCATTATCAGCCTCACCATCCCGCTGCTTTGCTTGTTGAAAAACTCACTGTTCAGCATCAAGTCGGATGCTTTGCGCTTGGCACAAGAGACAGCGGAGGAAGATACGTCGCTTGATAGCCAGAGCACCCTCTGGTCTGTTTCTTAGTGCGTATTGGAGGAGGATGAGGAGGATGAGGAGGATGAGGAGGATGAGGAGGATGAGGAGGATGAGGAGGATGAGGAGGATGAGGAGGATGAGGAGGATGAGGAGGATGAGGAGGATAATGTCGGCGAGACAGTAGAGGGTACCAGTGCTCAGTCCTTAACTCTTGAGCGTGTATGGGCTGAAGAGGAGGACTTGGACTTGGAGGAGGAGGAGGACTTGGACTTGGAGGAGGAGGAGGAGGAGGAGGAGGAGGAGGAGGAGGAAATGGAGAGTCAGGCCAGTGAGGAGAGGGAATTCTTACGTGTTGGGACTCTGGCGCACATGGCAGACTTCATGTTAGGCTGCCTATCCCGTGACCCTCGCGTTAGAAGCATTTTTTCAAACACCGATTACTGGGTGTTCACTCTCCTGGACCCACGGTACAAGCAGAACCTTTCCACTCTCATCTCTGCAGAGGAAAGGAGTATGAGAGTGAATAGATATCAACAGGCCCTGGTGCACAAGCTGAAACAATCCTTCCCATCTGACGCCGCTAGCGGCAGAGGGCATGGTTCTGTGGGCCAAGTAGCGGGGGAGAGGAGCCAAGCAGGCAGCTTGTCCAGCACTGGCAGGGGAACGCTCTCCAAGGCCTTTGCCAGTTTTATGTCACCCCAGCAAGACACTGTCACCTGTCCCCAGTCTAGGCAGAGTAGGGGGGAGCTGTACAGAAAGATGGTGAGGGAGTACCTAGCTGACCATACCAATGTCCGTAGCGATCACTCTGCTCCATACAACTACTGGGTTTCAAAGCTGGACACGTGGCCTGAACTGGCGCTGTACACCTTGGAGGTGCTGGCCTGCCCTGCCGCTAGCGTGCTGTCAGAGCGGGTATTCAGTGCAGCTGGTGGCGCCATCACCGATAAGCGTACATGCCTGTCAACTGACAGCGCCGACAGGCTGACGCTTCTAAAATGAACAAAGCCTGGATTTCACCGGAATTCAAATCTCCTCCGGGGGAAAGCAGCTAAAGATTTACATTACTTATGTATCCGATTCCTCTTCTCTACTCCTCCTACTCCTCCTCCATGTCGTCTTTGCCTAACGCTGACCAAAAAAACGCCATTTTTTAGAGGTCCAAATGGCACTCTTTTGCCACAATTTTTCCAGAGGTCCACCTACAGGCCCTCTCTCCAAACAATTTACGTCTTTTTCCTATCTTTCTCTCTCTCCAAACTATTTTTCCGGATAGCTGCCATATACGGTAATAAACTGAGAAGAAGAACACATGCCACACTTGATCAAGCTCATAATTTACGACTGTACCGGTTGATGCTAAATTTTTAAGTTGGGGTCCTGCGTCGTCATTCACTGAATTTCACTGATCTCCTCAACGTCTCCTCAAAGAACCGAAAGACCATTGTGGAGAGAGTGGCACAGCTCGCCATCAAAGTGACGAACCCCAACGCCAGACTGCGCAGCGAAGAGAACGAATAAATATCTCTGTGGTTATTTGTGCTAAATAAAAGTTAAACACAAAAAAAAAAAAAATAATTGATCTGTTCCTGTGCCTGATCCACCCAAGTTGAATCTGTCCCATCATGAGAAAGTCCCCCCAAGGAGTCCCCACTGTAACTTGCTTCCCATACAACTACCTCACCCCCCGACACCTGTGTCTCGCCATTGTCCACCACCTCCTCAGACAACACTGTTAAATCCCCACTGTCAGCACACGGAGACTGCAAAAGGTCTTGCGAATTGGGGCAGAGAATGTTCTGGGGTAGCACATCAGAGAAGGGGTGACTATGGGGTTCCAGGGAGTACGTGACCACATGCAATCTCCATCTAAAAAGTCATACTGAGGCTCACCACCATGCTTTACACTGCAATCTTATTACTGATGCTCACCACCATGCTTTACACTGCAATCTTATTGAAAGACAGACAATCAGGGGTTCACCGCCAGGTTGTCAGGCAGCATTTTTAAGTGGGTCACCATTACCGTGTCCCTGAAAATTGGCGGTGATGGACCTTCGTTGCACCTAGTTGGGTGCTTCCCTAACATGTGATGGGCATGTGCCTCGCCTTTCTTGGTCTGAGCGAGCACAATTGCCATGAGGGTAACCACCAGGCTGTTGCCTGAGAATTTGGGGTAATGGTGGGATTAGGCACCCTCAGAGGCATCCATGCATGCTGCCCCTGCTGTTTCCTGTCCATTTCCATGGTGTTTCCATCATTTTCTGAGGTTTCCAGGTTTTCACCCAGCCTTCCCTAGGCAGAGCCTTGGTCCCCTGCAAAAAATTCTCGAGTCTCCCATTGACTTCAATGGGGTTCGTTATTCGAAACGAGCACCCGAGCATCGGGAAAAGTTCGACTCGAATAACGAGCACCCGAGCATTTTAGTGCTCGCTCATCTCTAATTACTGTAAACTGATGGTGGTCAGTCAGGTAACGGAGCAGATGGACGATTGTGATGGTATACAGACGAGAAACTACGATTGATGGTGGACAGAAATAGATGAAACTGACCCTAATCTGTAATTCTGACTCTAGCAAGAAAACAAGAAGTTCCCAGGACCCAGAGACAAGACCAAAAAACTAAACTAAACTCAGTAAATAAATTATCAGATTCTATAGGAAAACAACAAACTTCTAGGAGGAAGCAAGATAAAGGCTAGGAGGTCTAGAAGAACCAAGCTATGCTGACAAGACTCAAACCTAGGCTAGGAAAAAGATGTAGAAAATGAAAAGGATTCTGGGATCAAATGCACAGAGTTGTCAGTATACACTAAAACCATAGTACAGAAAGTGGGAACATTTAAAGGAAGGCTAATCAAACTGTTCCTAAACAAACTGGGAAAAAAACATGCAATGCAACAACACTGTGCAAAAATGATTACATGGATAGAAAGTTTAGCTAAAAGGATATACTCGCTATATATATATATATATATATATATAATATATATATACATATACATACATACAGTACAGACCAAAAGTTTGGACACACCTTCTTATTCAAAAAGTTTTCTGTATTTTCATGACTATGAAAATTGTAGATTCACACTGAAGGCATCAAAACTATGAATTAACACATGTGGAATTATATACTTAACAAAAAAGTGTGAAACAACTGAAAATGTGTCTTATATTCTAGGTTCTTCAAAGTAGCCACCTTTTGCTTTGATTACTGCTTTGCACACTCTTGGCATTCTCTTGATGAGCTTCAAGAGGTAGTCACCTAAAATTGTATTCCAACAGTGTTGAAAGAGTTCCCAGACATGCTTAGCACTTGTTGGCCCTTTCGCCTTCACTCTGCGGTCCAGCTCACCCCAAACCATCTCGATTGGGTTCAGGTCTGGTGACTGTGGAGGCCAGGTCATCTGGCGTAGCACCCCATCACTCTCCTTCTTGGTCAAATAGCCCTTACACAGCCTGGAGGTGTGTTTGGGGTCATTGTCCTGTTGATAAATAAACGATGGTCCAAGTAAACGCAAACCGGATGGAATAGCATGCCGCTGCAAGATGCTGTGGTAGCCATGCTGGTTCAGTATGCCTTCAATTTTGAATAAATCCCCAACAGTGTCACCAGCAAAGCACCCCCACACCATCACACCTCCTCCTCCATGCCTTACAGTGGGAACCAGGCATGTAGAATCCATCTGTTCACCTTTTCTGCGTCGCACAAAGACACGGTGGTTGGAACCAAAGATCTCAAATTTGGACTCATCAGACCAAAGCACAGATTTCCACTGGTCTAATGTCCATTCCTTGTGTTCTTTAGCCCAAACAAGTCTCTTCTGCTTGTTTCCTGTCCTTTCCAGTGGTTTCCTAGGAGCTATTTTACCATGAAGGCCTGCTGCACACAGTCTCCTCTTAATAGTTGTTGTAGAGATGTGTCTGCTGCTAGAACTCTGTGTGGCATTGACCTGGTCTCTAATCTGAGCTGCTGTTAACCTGAGATTTCTGAGGCTGGTGACTCGGATGAACTTATCCTCCGCAGCAGAGGTGACTCTTGGTCTTCCTTTCCTGGGGCGGTCCTCATGTGAGCCAGTTTCTTTGTAGCGCTTGATGGTTTTTGCAACTGCACTTGGGGACACTTTCAAAGTTTTCCCAATTTTTCGGACTGACCTTCATTTCTTAAAGTAATGATGGCAAATCGTTTTTCTTTGCTTAGCTGCTTTTTTCTTGCCATAATACAAATTCTAACAGTCTATTCAGTAGGACTATCAGCTGTGTGTCCACCTGACTTCTGCCCAACACATTTAAAATGTTATATCTTTTTGTTTGAAGCCTGAAATGTGGCAAAAGGTTGAACAGTTCCAGGGGGCCGAATACTTTTGCAAGGCACTGTATATACTGCTCTAATTAAAAACAGTCTTTGAAAAGATGGGTGCAAGAGCAAAATGAAGGAAGCCACATTTCCACAAGCATACTGCAAAAACAAGATAAGCAACCACAGATACTCACACCTAAAAGATCAGGTATAGATGGATAGCAACTGCCCTAAACTATAGGAGTAAACAGGAGAAGAGGAGACAACAGGAGAATACCTGCTGCTTGTAGCAATCAGCTAATAAATCAGACTACAATTTGCAATTATAGACAAACACTAAATATCACCAAAAAGTTGTACTGTTTAGGGTTTTATTGAGCAAATTGGGGCAGAATCAAAATGCACCAGATATACCTTGTATACCGAATGTATTAAATGTTGCAGACATTTTCTGCCTCATAGGGAAAGGGGACATGGTCCGCTGGAGAGGGGAGTGGCTTAAAGGCTATGTACACCTTTGGGGCAAATTTTTTTATTAAATGAATAAAGATTGGATGCGCACACTCAGCCTTTGGTTACATGGAATAAATATGGTAAGAAGAAATAATAGTGAAGAAAAATAATAAATATATGTATATGTTCCAATTTTAGTAAATACACATTAGTAAAAATGGGTAGAAGCAATAAATCAATTTGAAAAAGAGGTAATTTAATTAATCACAAAAATAGGAAAAAATAAATAAAAGTAAAAATAAGAATAAAAATAGAGATAAAAAAGGATCCTTTTGGGGACTAAAAACTGGTCCAAAAAGTACAAATCATGGGTGTGTACGTATATGTCCCTTATATGTACTTGATATATGTACAAAAATAGATGTTAGATAATATATAAAGTGTTCGATTATATGGATATTGTGAAAGAGGATATCATGTCCAGATAAGCACTAGTCAATTATGGATCCTCAAAAAAGGAAACAAACAAGCGTATAAGATTGGCAGTACGTTACCATCCGGAGTAAATGTCTCTTTGTTTTTGTGTTGATGACTCCGTGCAGCGTTGGTGTTGTAACGATCCAGGAGAATTCTCTCTTTCTTAATGTCCCGCTATAGAAGCTAGTGCGGCGTCCCACGTGGGTTCCCGCGTGTTACAGGTTGCTTGGCGCTCAAATTTAAATAGCCGTCTCTGCTCGCGGCGTAGGTGTCTCCAGATATGGTTCTTTTCAAGGAGGTGTATTTAGCCAAGGAGAAGAGAGAAAAGAGGAGAGATAATCCAAATAGTTTATATAATGTAGATCTCGCAATAAACTTTTTTTGGTTTATTTTCACATGGGCGTATAGTGCTCCTGTGATATCGATGTCCTCAAGGGGTCCACAGAAATGAACTAAACGCGTTCCGGGGCTTGCCTTGCCCCTTCCTCAGTAGTCTGTGGAAGGGGCAAGGCAAGCCCTGAAACGCGTTTAGTTCATTTCTGTGGACCCCTTGAGGACATCGATATTACAGGAGCACTATACGCCCATGTGAAAATAAACCAAAAAAAGGTTATTGCGAGATCTACATTATATAAACTATTTGGATTATCTCTCCTCTTTTCTCTCTTCTCCTTGGCTAAATACACCTCCTTGAAAAGAACCATATCTGGAGACACCTACGCCGCGAGCAGAGACGGCTATTTAAATTTGAGCGCCAAGCAACCTGTAACACGCGGGAACCCACGTGGGACGCCACGTGGGACGCCGCACTAGCTTCTATAGCGGGACATTAAGAAAGAGAGAATTCTCCTGGATCGTTACAACACCAACGCTGCACGGAGTCATCAACACAAAAACAAAGAGACATTTACTCCGGATGGTAACGTACTGCCAATCTTATACGCTTGTTTGTTTCCTTTTTTGAGGATCCATAATTGACTAGTGCTTATCTGGACATGATATCCTCTTTCACAATATCCATATAATCGAACACTTTATATATTATCTAACATCTATTTTTGTACATATATCAAGTACATATAAGGGACATATACATACACACCCATGATTTGTACTTTTTGGACCAGTTTTTAGTCCCCAAAAGGATCCTTTTTTATCTCTATTTTTATTCTTATTTTTACTTTTATTTATTTTTTCCTATTTTTGTGATTAATTAAATTACCTCTTTTTCAAATTGATTTATTGCTTCTACCCATTTTTACTATACTCATGTGTATTTACTAAAATTGGAACATATACATATATTTATTATTTTTCTTCACTATTATTTCTTCTTACCATATTTATTCCATGTAACCAAAGGCTGAGTGTGCGCATCCAATCTTTATTCACTAAATTTGCACATTTCATATAGCTGGGGGTACAGCTAGGGATACGCAGCACCTCAAATCCATATTGTAATTTGGTGAGCCACTTATATACCCTCTCCTTTCTAAATTTTTTTATTAGCTAGGTTGGCCATCCTTGGTCTAAACGTACCCCAGATTTATCATCCAGCATCAGCTACTGTGGTACTGTAGCAGAGTGTATAGTATGCAGCTGTTCATTACAAAGCCACCTCCTCCACAACAGCCAGAATCTCATCCCTCTTCTCTATACTTCAGCTGTCTCTAGATGAGCTCTCAGCACAGGTACTCAGCTAAAGAGTTTATCAGAAGTATACGTCTTAAGTTGTGTTTCTCTGCCTGGTTGACAACCCTAATGGCTCTAAGCTGGCCATACACATTAGAAGTTGGTTAATCATCAATCAATCACCTGGTCAATGTTCCTTTCACAGATGTGGCCATATACAGTGGTCCCTCAAGTTACAATATTAATTGGTTCCAGGACGACCATTGTATGTTGAAACCATTGTAAGTTGAGTGATCGGTTCCAAAGCCCCAAATTGTCATCTGAGATAAGAGAAAATGAAGATCTATGAAAAATAAGCAGATAACTAACACAGATAAAACAAGTCCTTACATATAACAGTCAGGAATAGCTTCTAACTAGCAACTAATACAGTTACTGTATCAGGGAAGTGGCCTTGATTGGTTGGATCTGAGTCTGAGGCATTGTATGTTGAATCTAGTTTCAACTTAAGATGGGTCAGAAAAGAAATAATAAGAAATATAATAAGAAAATATTGTATCCTGAGGCCATTGTATCTTGAGGGATCACCGCACATTTTAGTCCATAGTGACCATTAAAGTTCTTCAAACTGCACATAAATGTTCAATTATACCAGGCGATGAACAAAAGATCTTTCTGGGAATATTCTTACAAAGAAAGTTCTTTCATTCACAAACAATCTTTCTTTGAACTAAAGATCTTTTATCCAACCATTGAATGAAAATACTGAACATGGTCGACGATAATGGTCTGTCATTTGCTGGCTAAAATGATTGTTGTTTGCTAAATTTCACCTGTCGAACGGTCATTTTTGTTGAAATCGTCTATTTCTATCAACTTTAGGGGGCATTAACACGACTTTGTCCATTTTGTGGTCTGGCTGCACGGATGTGGACAGCACACAGATGACATCTGTGTGCCGTCTGCATGTTTTTGTGGCTCCATGGAAATAAATTAGTCTATGTGCGATCTGCAAAAAATCCAGATTGGACGTGGATCGAAAATATGGTTGGGTGAATGCACCCTTAGATGTGTATGGCCACCTTAACAGGCAGAGCAGGGAGGAGGCTGAGGGAGTTCTTGCGGTCTAATCAACCTATCCTGTTGCATTTAGGATGGTGGCCATTTTAATTCACCTAGTGTTGTTCCTCTAGACAAAATGAGATATCAAAATAAAGCTATTTCAAAATTAATTTATACTTATCCAATAATACAGTATTTTCAGTATTTTTTCTTCAATTTCTAACAAACATCCAATTTTTTATATGTTTTAAGGAGATTGTTTGGGTAAGCGAGAGTTCACATCACCGTTATTTTTTGTTCTTCAGTTATGCATATTTGGCATCCATTTGAGTTATTTCCATCAGAGATCCTTTTTTTTTTTAGAATGGGAAAAAAAGTCAGTTCTGGAAAAACACCTTTGGTTGTCTAATAGCCATGGACATGCCACAGTAACTCCAATAATACCATATTGATGACATCAGGTACATTTTAGAAGCTGTCTTTCCACACTAATTCAGTAATTACGAGCTTAAAGAAAACTTTCAAATGTAAGTATATCAATAAGGAGTGGCACTCACCCGGTTCTTTTATTGCTGTTTTATTGATTCCATAGGGATTCACATTCCGCGGTGCGGGTATTTTACAGTGTGTACGGCTGTGCGGCAACGGCCGTTTCACGCTTCTCCGCGCTTCGTCAGGCCGCTATACTTAAAGAAAACTATCTTAGGAAACAAGGCAGAGTGACCAGTGTGAACATGTAATTAGCTCAATAGGGCTAGTCTGGTGACAGGTTCCCTTTAATAAGGTAATTTGTGTGAACTGATGAAGTGCTCATCCAGTGAGTGCTGCATGTGAGCTCCCCGTAGACACAGACAGTCCATGAAGCAGAAGCCAAGACACAGACAGATGAACAGAGTTCTTTAAGTCTTTTATCATTCCCTAGAGATTACAGCAAGGATGGGTCTCCTGAACCATTGATCCGTGGTGGCTGGAAAACGTCTGGCCCCAGCTGAAAGAACTTACGTAGCCCTTCTAGCTGCAGCGTTACAGCGATTCTGTTGGGGTGGAGCTGATAGTGTGTGTAGACTAAAAAAGGGGGTGTGGCGTGGGCGAGGAAGGGCCTGTCTCATCCATCATTTTCTACACCTTTAGGCTCCTTTCACACGACCGTATGCCCTCCGAATATGATATTATGAGTGCGGGCGGGCGGCCCGACGTGCACAGCATCATTGCAATCAACCCTGCGCACGATCAGTGCTGCTCCTGGAAATTTTTGCTCGCTCAAGGACCGTATGTCTCGGAGGGCATACAGTCGTGTGAAAGGGGCCTTAGGTGTAGAAAATGGTCTAAATGTAAGCCAAGGGTGTTACCCAAGTAGCCCCCCTATTTAGCATCCTTTAACCCTTGTATATCTGCTGCAGGGGAGCTACCAGGCTGGTGGGTCCTAGCTACGAGTTACCAGGTGGAGCAGATGAGCAATCCGGCAGTCCTGCCTACTGAGAGGAGTGGAGTGGCTTTGGGCATAGACCACCCTTAAATCAATGTTCTAGAACATTCATATATTTAGGGTCATCAGTAGTGATTAACAACCCAACAGGCGCAACAGTACCACCTAGAGTGAACTACAAACATTCGGGTGTATCCTCACTGTGTATACGCAGTGGATTTTCCATCACACAAGTGAGAGAAAATCCTCAGCATTTTACAATAGTAGCTAAGTGCATGAAATTTAAACAAATTTCATCCACATACACGTTACATAGAAAGTGTGAAGAATCTGCACAGAATCGGACATGTGGTGGAGATTTTAAGTCCTCAGGATGGCAACTTGCATGCTGGGGATTTCTGCCCAAACCATATGCTTCTGCCACGGATTTTGTGTGCAAAACGCATCATGAAGTGACATGGGAACTTAAAGTGTCCCTGGAAAAAATATACTAAAAGCGTCCCCAACTCATGGAAGGCAGGGCCAGCAATACCATTTTGTGGTACATTATACCACCTCAACAGAGCCAAGTACCACAATCCATTACAAAATACATCCCCAAAAACTTCCACTGGCTGGCCGTGAAGGGGGCCCAGGCAGCCCCGTGGGCATCGGCCCACCGGGAAATTTCCCTGTAGGTCTATGTCCAATCCGCCCCTGGTCCTATCCTTTTCAACAAACTTCACATATATCAATAGTACAGATGGACATAAGAAACTTTGTAATATCTTAGTAGAGGAAATTGCATCTTTATCCATCTTGCAGATCATTTCTATGAAGAGCTAATAAGAGGCTTTTTCTCTGATAACATATATTACAAATTTTCTATATTTTCCTGTACTATTGATTTATGTAAAGTTTGTTGAAACTGTAGTAAACATACAAACTATACTATAAATATTAAGATATTAATCTGTAATTATGCACACTGTACTTCAAATTCTTATTCATTTTAAACACAATATGGAATGTTGCAAGGTCACAAAGTTGTATCGTGAGACTAGAAGCATTGCAGCTAGGGAAGTATACAGACGTGAAGACTTAATGTGCCACAGTAAAGTCTCCCTCCATGCACCATGCTTTCCATGTGCATGCAGAGGTATGTATTTAAGCTTTTAAATAACCAAATATTGGGCATTTGACAAGTGAGGTGTTCATATCTCAGATTCGGAGGAAACCTATACAAGCTGTTTTATGTTAGTATATTCCAGGTTTTTACAGAAAATGTGAATTACAGTTCTTCTCATTTGCAACCGCAGATCTATGGAATATAATGTGTACTTAGGAAGTCAAGTTTGGCCTTGCTATTGAGTATGTGACAGTGCAAAGAAATATCGTAATCTTAGTCATACATACAGAAAGACTGAAGACATGCTCGGTAAGATTACGCCACATGTCTGGAGCACAGCTGTGCGCCTGCATTTATTACAGCAATTGGCGGTTAAAGTATCATTAAAGCAACAGCTGGGATCAGAAACAGAACATCATGTAATGAAGCCATGAGCTCAGGTACAGGCTGCCAGTTACAAGGATAGGATTTTTCCATCTCTAGTAAGGACCACTTCAGTCTGCCAGTCAGTGGGTCTAGAAGCTCCTTCTAATTAATGGTACAAAAAGGGCATATGTGGGGGGGGAAATCGGGTGGTTATACTGCATATGAAGTGCTTTTGTAATAGGTATGTTGACTCTATAAAGAGTGGACCATAAAGGATTTATAGATCACACAGGGGTGAGGGAATTAATAAGGATTTATCATGCTGAGATAGTTCAGTAGAGGTGAATAGTAAGCCAACAGAACCCTACTTTGCTTTAAAAATAAATATGCACGCACGGCCGCAAGTAATTTTGTACCAGGCCTCATGCACACAGCCATTGCCAGTCGTGGCCCACAAACAGTGGGTCTGCAATATGCGGGCACTGGCCTTGTGCTCCCCACATCATGGATGCGGCCCATTCACTTGAATGGGTCCACAATCCGGAGCTGCGGTGCACTATGAAGGGCTTCCCTGGGGTTTCTGTCGGTGCCTCCGCACCACAAAAAAATAGAACTTGTTCTATTTTTTAGCATTGCAGACGGATCACTGACACATTCAAGTGGAATGGGTCTGGATCCGTCACGACAGCCGCACGTATGGTGCCTGAGCATTGGGGACAGCAAATTGTGGTCCCCAATGCATGGAACGGCTGTGTGCAAGAGCCTTAGATTGTGAGCTCCATTGGGGGCAGGTTGATGCTAATGTCTGTAAATTGCTGCAGAATATGTCAGAGCAATATAAAAGTGAGTATAATAATAATAATAATATACAACTGGCTTAGTTGCCCATAGCAACCATATTCCACTATTCACTTTTCACAGCTACTTTGGTGGAATCTGATTGGTTGCTATGGGCAACTAAGCCAGTTCTACTTTACACCAGTTTGCTAAATCTCCCCCATTGTGTGCTATACAGGACCCTGAAGAAGCTCCAGTCGGCATAACAAAAGTGATTTACAGCTTTCAGCTATTTTTTTCTGACTGTTATATGGAAGGACTTGCTTTACCTGTCTTAGCTATCTGCTTATTTTCTTAAATCTTCATTTTCTGGATTTTCTGGATGACATTTTGGGGTTTTGGAACCAATTGCTAGTTTTCCATAGAGTTATGGACTCAAGTTACAACATACAATGCTTGCCCTTGGAACCAAATAATGTACAGGATGGCCCATAAAAAGTAGCCCACCTCCAATATCGCCAAATCAAACTGTCTAACAGTAAACCTGTAAGTTGTCCATAGCAACCAATCAGAGCCAAGCTTTCTGTTCCTACAGGGCTCTGAAAAAATGAATGCTGAGCTCTTACTGGTTGCTATGGACAACTAAGACAGATTTACTGTTAGGCAGTTTGATTTGGAGATATTGGAGGCAGTTTCGTTTTTCGTGGGCCACCCTGTAGTAACTTGAGGGACCACTGTATGCGACAATGTAATCTGCTCTCTTGATACCACAAGGGCGAGTTCATACTTCGTTACTTGGTCAGTTTTTTCCATCAGTTAGGGCTCATGCACAAAAATGTGTGCGCTCCGTGCTGCATACCCCAAATAGTGGTCCGCCATGCATGGGCCCCGGCAGTGTGTCTGCCGTTTGCGGATGTGGTCATTCACTTGTAATATGTTCTATTTTTTTGCGGTGCGGAGGCACAGACTGAAATCCCACAGAAGTGCCCCATAGTGCTTCCGCTCCATGCTTCCATTCTGCACTGCTCGATATGTTGCGGATTGCGGACCAATTTTAAGTGAATGGATCTGCATCTGTGATATAGAGAACACACGGCCGGTGCCCATATATTGCGGACCCGCTGTTTGCGGGGTGCAATACGGCACACCATTATTGCGAGTCAAAATCAGTAGTGAAGCCTACACAAAGGTATAATGGGAAGATCTGCACCTGTTCTGTGGTTTTGGCTCATAATAACTGATGAAAATAATTGACCAAATAACTGGTGTGAACTTGGCCTAAGGCATTCAACGGCATACACTGGAACTACTTATGTGCAGTATTAATAAAGTTGGGCATTGGCCTCACTTTATCTCCTGGATAAAAGTATTATATTCAGAAGCATACCTTCCATTGAGGCAGATCATGCTATGTGGTCTGTGGGGAGAGGGAGCCTGACGCTAAAGTCCTTCTTCTATTCCTGGCATTACAAGGGTATTCCAGGACTTTACTGTTGATGGTTTATCCTCAGGATAGGCCTTCAATATCCGATTGATGGCGGTCTGGAACCCCACACCCTCGCCTATCAGCTGTTTTGCAGTACCCCGGTAAACCCCTTTAAATACTACGGTATTGTCATGTCAATGTGCCGTCTGTAATATGAGCAACTTAAAGGGGTTGTCCAGGGTTCAGAGCTTAACCCGGACATAACCCTTACTTCACCCATCATGCTCCAATGCTCCACTCAGAGGGGCTGGAGGAATGAAGAAGGCGTTATGGCCGGATTCAGCTCTGAACCCTGGACAACCCCTTTAATCTTAACACAATATTTAACAAATTTAAATGAAATCCAGAATCCTGTGTTAGGCCACATGCACTCGCCTGTATGTATTTTATAGTTTGCAAAACGTAAATTTGCAAAATACGGATGACATCTGTGCATCTGTGTTAGGCCAGTTTCACACGAAAGTTGTGTTTTGCGGTCCGCAAAAAAAACGGATGGCGTCCGTATGGTATCCGTTTTTTTTGCGGATCCATTGTAACAATGCCTATCCTTGTCCGCAAAACGGACAAGAATAGGACATGTTCTATTTTTTTTTGCGGGGCTACGGAACGGGCATATGGATGCGGACAGCACACCGTATGCTCTCAGTATTTTTTGCGGACCCATAGAAATGAATGGGTCCGCATTTTTCATGTGAAAAATGCGGATCGTAGTCCGCAAAAAAAATACGTTCGTGTGAAAGAGGCCTTACATCTGTTTTTTTTTTTTTTGCAGACCCATTGATTTTAGTGGGTCCATGGTCTGCATTTTGCGGTAGGACATGTTCTATCTTTTTGCGGAATGGACATACAGACGCTGCAGTAAGACACTCACCCCACATCATTTGGCCCATAAGGCCGCTTTCATACATAGATTTTTTTTTTTTACTCTACCATTTTTTTGCACTTGTGTTTTTGTCACCTTTTTTTTGCACCAGTGTTTTTGGTGCATACACTGCTGTAAAAACACTGGCTCCAAATGTTAGCTGAAGGTGTATTGGAAATATGAAAAGCAGGACACGCAAGGATTTCTTTGCTTCTAGAGGTATTGTTCATTAGGTGGTATTTTTGTCTATCTTGCTTCTTTTCAAAAACATTGCCCAGATTTATTAATGTGTCTGCTCCAAAAAGTCTGTCTACAACGTGGTGCAAATTGGCACAATTTGGCGCATCTAGGATTTCTACAGTTTTTTTTCGACATGCTCGACAAGGTAGTGGGGCTTAGTGTAAACGGGGCGGGCCTAAGATGCACCACTTTGCACCAAAATTGGGCCACAATTCTGGAGGAAAGATCTATCTCAAAGTAAGCCAACCAATAGTTGGTATAGAGTCAAAAAAAACTGCTTTTATTCTGGTGGTTTTTACATGTAAAAAAAAAAAACACCATATTCATGTGTGTAAGGACCCTATAGCAACCTGCACATGAGTGAACGCACATAAGATCTGCACAAATTTGTGTTTCTGCAGTATATCCACACCAAAGTCCACAATAATCCACAATGTCTAACAGTGGTTTTGATGCCATTTTGCCACAGATCTTTCCATTCCATTATAAAGGGTGAAATCTGCAGCTGAAACTGCAAACATAATTGACATGCTGCAGACTTTGAAATCCACAACGCAGTTCAATTTCCGCATGGAAAAAAATCTGCAAAGTGCACATGACATATGTGCAATCTCATACAATTTGCTGGTACTGTAATACGCTGCAGAAAAACTGCACGTATTCCGCAACATGTATAGGTGGCCTAAAGGGTAAATGCACATGGTGCTCATTACGTGCTGATATTTGATTGTATATGATTTTCCATATGAAAATTGACCTGCAGTTAAGATTTTAAACTCTGCAGCATGTTAATTGTTTGTGAGATCTGGGGCAAATTCACATCAAATTTCAGTGGCTAATTCTGCAAGTAACATGCAAATTATGGTGCAGAAACAGTGAAAATACATGTGTAAAATCAGTATAAACTACACTTCTGTGTACATCTACTAATTTATTGTGTACAAAGACACAACAAGGGCTAGGATCCAGAATGAATCCTGACCCATTCATTTTAGTGGGTATATGTATATAAGCGGCGTTTTTCAAACATCAGGAAAAAAAATTAAAATTGCAGCATGTTCTATATTGGGCATTTTTCATACAGCTCCAGTGAATTGGGCTTGCGTGAAAAACAGACAGCATTCCAATACAATGCGTTTTTCACTGATGTTTGCTAGGATATGTTATTCTTCACGGGCGTGAAAAATGCATGCAATATGGACGGAAAAAAGAAACAGTGAACACAATCGCAGACAAAACAGATTCAACTTGCGTGAAATACCATCTGTTTTTCCCTGAACAGATCCTTACACAATCCGTATTGCTTGTGTGAAATACAAAATACTGTTCAGACACATGCATAAAAAGCAAATACATTGCAATATACTATTTTTACAATACATACTAATAGGCAGGCGTTGTTTTTTTCTTGTCTGGCAACATAAAAGAAAATAAACCCCATTTGTGTTTGCAACATCATCACTTGCAATGCATAGCAAAATGTATCCACCTGTAATATATGCAATATAGATGCTAAAATGCAAGACCTTCCCTAAAATTTTGATGAAATAATACACCAGCCAAATTTTACTTTTGTAATTGAATGTTACAGTTCCATGTATACCGTGCATTATTAACCATTAGGGCTCATGCACACGAACGTATGCCAGCTGGGCCCGTGCTGCGGACCGAAAATATCCCTGCGAACACGGACCCATTCCTTTGAATGGGGTCCGTACCACAAAAAAGTAGCGCATGCTGCTAGTGCTTCCGTGGGCTTTCGACCCATACCTCCAGACTGCACCATTTCATCACTATTGCGGACCCATTCAAGTAACACCTACTGGGGGTAGGTGTTATATGTGGCGTTGTAACATGACAGAAGTAAAGCACAGATGGTGTACACTGAAAACGAATCTCTGCTTTGGAGGTGAACCTTCACTTAAATTCAAGTTAAAGGGAACCTGTCATCTCGGAAACACCCCCTGAACTAGAGTAAGTGTTGTATAGTGTAAGTGATGCTGAATCCGAATATGAAAGTTTTATCTTCATACTCACTTACATTCCGACGCTGTGCTCCCACAAACCTGCAGTAAAATGCACTCACTGGACTCTTCTTTGAGTCGTCTCCATTATGTGAGTGAGCACCGGAGTCCAGTGAGTGCATTTTACTGCAGGTTTGTCGGAGCACAACATCAGAATGGAAGTGAGTATGAAGATAAAAATTACATAACTGGACTCAACGTCACTTACACTATACACCGCTTACTCTAGTTCCCGGGGTGTTTTGGAGATGACAGGTTCCCTTTAAACTTTGACAGAAACTGTAAGGGCATGTTCACATCGCAGATTCTGGTGCTGTCAAAATCCACAGTGATTGTTCATTTTTGGATGACGTGGACCTGCTAGCAGCTTTGCTTCACTGAATGGAGCTAAACCGCAAGCTGACACCTGTATGGAGTTAAACCGTAAGCTGACACCTGCAACAGCTTCAAGTGACATTTGTCCAGACACCATGCCAAAAAGGGACATAAATGAATGAAATTCTGCAGATTTGCAGTTGCAGAGTTTTCCAGTAGCAGCAAAGTGGATGAGACATTCAGAAATCTCTTCCCCACGCTGCGTTTAAAATGTCCGGAGTAGATTGACCTGTGGTGTGGATATGAAATCTGCAGCATGTCAATTTATGCTGGGGATCTCCACTACACTTTCAACATTTGCAATCAAAGCTGCATGTAATACATGTGTTTTTTTTTTTTTTTTTACCATCGATCTGCATCAAATTCCACAGCAGACTTTTTGGTCTGATATACATAACTGTGATTACAGTAGCTATATCCACTATCAGATGTTATCACAAACCAGTTATACAGTCAGTTCGGTTTAGGGGAGCCACAGTTGGCCCTGAAGACACGGCTCAAACATGGACAGTGTTTACCGGGTTAATCGCGGTCTGTGATTCAGCCCTTATGCTGTATTTTCAGCCATGTGTATGCACATGCAGCAGATTTCTTGTACAAATTTTTGTGACTGAAAACCTAAATGGGGTATTTACTCCAATAAGACAAACTGGGAGTAAGAGCTTTGGACATATTTAAACTGATTGCTGGAGTGATTGAGTAATGCAGTAAATGCCATGTAAACAAGATAGTAGGTGCCTGTCCACTCCAATCCTCACTTTCCATCAGTTGTCTTACCTGTCTCTCCACCGTCTACTTCATAAGCAATATGTAATTTGGTGCTTTCAGCCTCTGTTCACTAAGAAAATGGTGACTTTCTTCCTCAGTCTAGTGAGACAGCCTGAGCTTAATATGGGTGTGACCCTAGAGAAATCTTAGAACAAGCACCAGGCTGTGAACTGGATTACTAATAGTAGACATGGATCCATGTGTTCCCTTTGCTGCAGTAAGCATAGGTAACTTTTTCACTAAGGCCGCTTTCACACGGGCAAGATTTCCGCGTGGGTGCAATGCGTGATGCGAACGCATTGCACCTGCACTGAATCCTGACCCATTCATTTTAATGGGGCTTTTCACATGAGCAATGTTTTTCACGCATCAGTTCGCCGTTGCGTGAAAATCACAGCATGTTCTATGTTCTGCGTTTTTCACGCTGCCCTGGCCCCATTGAAGTGAATGGGGCTGCGTGAATAACGCATTGCATCCGCACGCAAGAGCGGATGCAGTGCGTGATTCACTGATGGTTGCTAAGAGATGTTGTTTGTAAACATTCAGTTTTTTATCAAAACGCTTCGCACCCGCTGAACGAACTGAGCGATTGCATGCGGATTGGTGTGGATGCGTGCGGATTTTCCGGAACGCATCCGGACTGAATCTGTGACGCCCGTGTGAAAGAGGCCTAAGGCTACTTTCACACTAGCGTTTTTGCTGGATGCAGCAGGGTTCAGCAAAAATGCTTCCGTTACTGATAATACAACCGTCTCCTTCCGTTATGAACGGATCTGGTTGTATTATCTTTAACGTAGCCAAGATGTTGGCTCTCCGGTATGCAGTTTGCTCTCCGGTATGAGAACGGAACAAAATACATTTTGGAGCACTCCGTTCTGTTCAGTTACGTTTTGTCCCCATTGACAATGAATGGGAACAAAATAGAAGCGTTTTTTTCCGGTATTGAGACCCTATGACGGATCTCAATACCGGAAAATAGAAACGCTAGTGTGGAAGTATCCTAAGGGACCATTCAGACAGCTGTAGTATTGTTCAAAATGTTCTATAATTTATTGCGGAGCCACTGCTCGGCAAGATCGCGTGCCGGCCATTAAAGTGAACGGGCACGCACCTATTCTGCAATTTTGCGGAATTTTTATATTGGCACAACCCCTTCAACTGGTTCACAACCTCATATGTGCCTGTACATCCAAGGTGCATGAGCGGTGTATGGAGTGGGCATTTCATATGTGGCAGTTGCCAGCTGTGTGATATAGCAGATACCCGGCCGCAATGACCGGTATCAGAGAGAACACCATTACTGGTAATTTAACCACTTAGATGCCACAATCAATAGCGACCAAGGCATCTGAGGGGTTGCACAGAATGACGGGCCACAGTTGCTATGATAGCCTGGGATTTTGTGAAGGCTTCCAGGCCTTACAGAGCAAGTTACCTGCTAAGTTGTGTATGTGACAGGGTTTGGCAGGCATACAGTAACAATTCAATAGACTGTAATAGTATACTATTACAGTGTCTATAGTACAAGCAATTAGAGGATCGCATGTTAAAGTCCCCTGAGGGGAATAAAAAAATTACAATGAAAAAAAAAAATTAGACCATCCTCTCTCCTTCCCCTTCTTATTGAAACATCTCTATAGAAAGGGACTGAATTCGATGTTTACTTGCTATATTTGGTCATGCATGCACCCCTGAATTTCTTTATTGAAACTGTATCTCCCAAATAAGACAAAATGAAAACTATATCAATTTAGTATTGCTGTAATTGTACTGACCCATGGAAAAAAGTCGTTATGACACTGCTCAAAGTGAATGCCATAAAAACAAAACCTGAAAAACATGGTGAAATTGTGTTTTTGTTTTTACTATTTTTCATACATGATATGGTAACCTACATGGCACAAAAAATAATCCCTCATAAGGCTATTTTATTGTAAAAGTAAAAAAGTTATGGGTCTGTTAGTTCACCAGGGATCAAAGTAAGAGCTCATGCACATATGCAAATCTGCCACTGATTCTGCAGCCGAAAACGGGTGCTTTCCTCTGGTGATTGCACATTCAAAACTGCATCAACAACTTCCCATTGACTTCAATGTAAAAAATTCAACCATGTGTACACCTTCTAAAAATGTATTTCATCATGCCCGATGAAGCCAGTGGTCCGTCTGTGAAACACGTTGCATAGTGGCCATTTTTATTACCGTTTGTTATGTTTTATGTATTTTTATTGCGCAAATAAATCATGGAGTATTTTATCTACCCTGTCACTATGTACACATGCTTACAAGGTATTTCCAGCATTATGCCTCTCTAGCACAACCTCTTCCAGTGAGTTATAGTTCCCCAGGCCCTGGGTGATCACCAGCATGTTTTATTGAAATAAATGAAGGTTACAGAAGGCTGTGAATGACAGCACCTTTCCATTGGTCAGGATCCCAGTTGACAGACCTCTCACGCTGGACTTTTTGTGATGCACGGGACTGACACATCATACAGCATTTTCATAGTAAAGATACTTTAATACTTTGTATTGTAAAATAATCATGATATACATTTCACTTTTGTCTTTTAGGGAACATTATTGTACTTTGGTCGACCTGCAGAACAACCGTCCTGAAATCTGTGACCAACCGCTTCATGAAGAACCTTGCTTGCTCTGGTATCTGCGCCAGTTTGGTGTGTGTGCCTTTTGACATTGTGCTCAGCGCCAGCCCGCAGTGCTGCTGGTGGATTTACACCCTGCTTTTCTGTAAGACCATCAAATTCTTGCACAAAGTCTTCTGCTCTGTCACCATCCTCAGCTTTGCTGCCATTGCTTTGGACAGGTAAATGCTTTTTTTTGTATAACTGTCAAAGAAACCTTCATAATCCATTTATTATGAATCATTCAATAAACATTTAAAGTGAAACTTAGGGAAGAAAGGGATGCAAATGAGCTCTTAACAAGCTCTGCCTCTGATGCCACCAGATGTAAAGCAGATATCCTATAAGTAAGTGTTAAACCCTTTAAATAGGTCTTGAGACATGACTCAGATATTAAATAAGCCAGCATCCCATCTGCAGACAGCTGTTTCGGCGTGATTGCCCCTCATCAGTGCAGAGCAGAGAGTACTGGCTTGACTGGGTGAGAGGCCTAAGTCAGGATTTGGGGGGTACTATATCTCATAGGGGAGAGAGCACCTAAGTCAGCGTGAGGAGACTTATAGACCATACATGCTCCTCTAGAATTCTGGGAAGAAAGGGATGCAAGGAATCCTCACTTAGGCCTCTCAGTTAAGCCAGTACTTTCTGCTCTGCACTGATGAGGGGCAATCACCCCGAAACAGCTGTCTGCAGATGAGGAGCTGACTTATTTAATTTCCGAGTCATGTCTGAAGGCCTATTTCAAGGTTTTAACATTGACTTATAGGATAGCTGCCTTATATCGGGTGGCATCAGAGGCAGAGCTTGTTAAGAGCTCATTTGCATCCCTTTCTTCCCAGAATCCCAGAGGAGCATGTATGGCCTATAAGTCTCCTCACGCTGACTAAGGCGCTCTCTCCCCAAGGCATAGAGAGATAGTACCCCCCAAAAAAAGTGAAACTCAAGCTTGGGTATTACATTTTAATGGGTCCAGCTGTCTAGCTTACAATGCTACCAGAGGAATTGGTTCACAAACTATGTTGTTTCTGGGTTATTCCTTCTATATCATACATCATTTAGGTGTAATTTTCCTTTAAAGTATTCTCCTTTATAGTAGACTTCTACTTTTTTTAGGAGATCCAGTTACGTACCGGGCTCTCCATGGGGACTGTTAGGCGGAGACTTCCGCGTAGCAGTGAGCCTGATAACGTCACCGGCACTAATGGGCCAGCTTTAACGCCTTTATCTGTAAAACGGCTAGGGCAGCTCTACAGCCCGCCCATCAGTGCTCGTGATGACACTGACAACATTGCTAGGCGGAAGCCTCTGCCTAGCAGTGTTAAAAACTTAAACAAAAAATACAGCGCAGGGCAAGGGAGAGCATTAGAGTATGAAATAGCAAATGAACAGCCTGTAAGTGTGGAATGCTATACATATCCATGATATATCTCAATTCTTATGAAACTGATAAGAATATGACTTAAATTAGGGTTTATAAGATCAGGAAATCAGAAATGAGAGCTACACATGAGCCCTCAAAAGACAGGATTCAAAGAAAACAAAGTGACAGACTGATTTTAACCCTTGTATCTCAGAAACAGCTTAACATTTTTAATAGAGGCCAATTAAAAAATATTTTTTTTTAAATGCCCTTGAAGGTGTTCATAGCTTTTAATATTATTTACTTAGCAAAACCATCTGTCTTTTTAAGCTAAACCTTTTTTTTATGTCATTGCAGATATTACTCTGTGCTCTACCCTCTTGAGCGGAAGATATCAGATTCCAAGGCTAGAGACTTGCTAATCTACATTTGGGCTCATGCAGTTGTCGCCAGTGTACCTGTTTTTGCTGTGCCTAACGTGACTGACATCTATGCCATGTCCACCTGCTCCCAGTCTTGGGGCTACTCTCTGGGTCATTTGGTATATGTCCTGGTGTACAATGTCACCACTGTATTAATACCCGTTGCTGTGGTTTTCCTATTTATGCTACTCATACGCAGAGCACTAAGTGCAAGTCAGAAAAAAAAGGTGATCATAGCAGCTTTGAGGACCCCACAGAACTCCATATCGATCCCCTATGTTTCCCAGAAGGAGGCAGAGCTGCATACTATGCTGCTGTCCATGGTCCTTGTATTCATTCTCTGCAGCGTTCCCTACTTGACAATGGTTGTTTACCGCACTGTGCTCAATGTATCTCATATCTCAGACTTTCTAATGCTTACTGCCATTTGGTTGCCTAAGGTTTCACTGGTCACCAATCCTCTCCTTTTTTTGACTGTCAACAAGTCTGTGCGTAAGTGTGTGTTGGGTACCATTGTTCAACTCCATCGTCGGTACAGCCGTAGGAATGTGGTCAACCTAGGATCAGTGGCAGAGGTGAACTTGGAGCCCAGTGTTCGCTCAGGAAGTCAACTTCTGGAGATGTTCCATATTGGACAGCAACAGATATTTAAATCTGTTGAGGATGAGGAGGATAATGAGGTCAAGTTAGAGGCTTCAAAAAGTTATAAACTGAAGGAAACAATGGCCAGTACCAGCCAAGAAGTAGAACAAACTTTGGTCCAAAAGTTAATTCCTCAGAGCACAGAATCATCATCACAAGTGGCCCCGGTGATGCCTGGTGAAGCTGAACTGCTTAATGACAAGTACTCCATGCAATTTGGATATGGGCCCTTTGAGTTGCCCCCACAATGGTTGTCAGATAAAAGAAACAGCAAGAAACGTCTTTTGCCTCCTCTCGGAAACACCCCAGAGGAGCTCATTCAGACCAAACAGCCCAAATGTAAAGCTGAACGTAAGATCAGCCGAAACAATAAAGTTTGTATTTTTCCGAAAGTAGACTCCTAGCACAGACTAGCTACAGAACCCCAAAAAGATCCTATGGATCTGAGCTCCAGCCTTGTTACCTATGCTAAACAGCATACATGGCAGGAAGGAGACGCACAATCAAAGTGTTCCTTATTAAGACGGAGAGCGCGCTGCAGTAGATTTCCTCATGTGCTCTCTGCGCAGCTGTGACATTCTGTGACAAATCAGAGAAGGTGGCTTCAGAATGCTATGGTGCTGGAAGAGAGCGCTGGGTCTTCAGTATCAGATCTGATGACTCTTGTTTCATGGCAAATCACAGAAATTGAGTGGTAGAAGGCCTATGTATAAACTGTCATCACACAACACAGCAGCGCCTCAGGTTAATTTTCATGTGATACAAGAATCTATGACTGTTGACTGTAGCCTGTGGTAATCCACGTGTGTCGTTACTAATGGCTGTCACTCTGTTTGATGCTTAGCTCCATCAGTTATTAAATCATTTTATAACTATCTCCATATACATCATTGCATTCTGAACAGCTGTACAAAAATTGGAATCTTTCACATTAGACTCCAGTGCAGCTCACAATCTAATTTCCTTTTAGTAAATGAATCAATCTATTCCAAATTTGAGATTAAGAGTAAAAAAGAGTAACTTAGAAAAAGCACACATGAAGAGAACATACACACCCAATGCAGATGTTGACACACAGGACTAGAGTGCTTCAACATTACATTTACATTAAGGGGGTTGTCCACCTTTTGGGTTCTTTGGCAAACGCCCTTCCTAGTGAGACCTGCAAAAAGAAAGAATACTAATCTGCAATAGGACAGTGGTTCCCAACTCCTTTGCTCCCATCCTTGGCTACCTCGCTTGGGTCCTCTGCTGTCAACATCCACTTTGACCTTGTGCAGCCAATCACTGGCTGCAGCTGTCACCTACTCCCCTTGCATCAGCTTAATTGGTCACATGAGGCAAGGATGGCTGAAAGTGATTGGCTGCAGCCAGGGGCATAGCTAAAGGCTTATGGGCCCTGGTGCAAGACTTCAGCTTGGGCCCCCCTTCCCTCAGTGCTTTGTGGCCAGGGGCAGGGAAGCACCTAACCTTCGAAAGATTGAAACAACCCACCCCCCCATGCCAAATTATTGACCTTATCCCTTCCCTCCTGCCAGAGGTATAACTTGACCAGCATGCACAAAGGTCGTTGGGCCCCCTCAGGCTCCTGGGCCCAATAGCGACTACTACCTCTGCACCCCCTACAGCTACACCCCTGAATGCAGCAGTGTCAAAGTAGATCATGACAGTTGGAGTCCTGAGCGAGGAAGCTGTGGGCTGAGAGCGAAGGAGGCAGGACCCAGTGATGGGGAGCAGGTAAGTATGTTTCTCTTTTGCAGGTCTGGCCAGGAGGGGTGTTTGCCAAAAAAAAAAAAACAATCAAAAGATGGCCAACCCCTTTAAACTGTTTCCAGAATTTTCAAAGGCCATCAATGTGATTGTTCATTGGAATGGGCACAGCCACACTAGTGGATATACTGGACAGGCAATGAAGAGACATGATGTTCCAGTGAGTGCTCCAACCCCTTTGCTTAAACCTCTACCAATTACATATTCATGGCCAACCCAAAGCAAAGGCCATTAATTGAAGAACTGTGCTAAGTGTCCATATGGTTAAACTTCTCCTAAAGCATACATGATCCACTCAATTATATTTGCATAATAAAAAAGAATAATTTATTTCTAATTTATCTGTAACAAGATATCATGATACATCACAGATGCATTGGGCCCATTAGGAGCCTCCATCACAGATTTTGTTAGGTAACATGACAAACACAATGAGGAGACATGCCAGACCCCATTTCCTGAAGACAGGTCATCAATATTTAGAACCGCACGTAAATGGTCGTACGTGTCAGACAGTACATACATAGCAACTAATCTTTCTCAAATGATGCAGCTGTTTAGCTCAAACTAATTTGTCACTGTGCTGACTGCAATGAAAGGAAAGTCTACTGAGCTGAGATCAAGTCGTCTTGAAGGTTTGACATCACTGTGCCATAAGGCGAGTTGTGCCTTAAAGATTTACAATTTTCAGACTATAAGTTCACAACAAACGAAGAGAGTAATTTTTTAGTAAAATTACTCCAAAAACAACAGAATGGATGACACTGAAAGGATCAAGGGCATGGCTTCCCAAAGGCATTTTGCTTCTGAGATGTTTTCCTATACTATATTTGATGACAAGAAGAAGAAGAGAGTAATAATCTTTCTGTAGAGCAAGCAACAACTGAGTCTGCAGGTCCTTTTACACAGACTCAGGGCAATTATCAGAGATGAGTATTTGTAGAAAAGCTTGTTCCCGATAATTGACCTGTGTAAAAGTTGCCAGTGGTCAACCATAGAATGAGGAAACGCTTGTTCATCAGGTGCTCCTGGCGTTCTGGTGGCACCAAAATTCATTGTTCCGACTGTGTAAACAGCGATCTGCACCCCTCGTCTCCACTGAAAATCAAGCAATTATTGGGAACGTCTGATTGATTCCCAATAATTGCCTGATATATCAGTCCATGCCAATGGATCTTTAAATTGTAGATATTACTTCTGTTAATCCCATTAACAAGCACTATAAAATTATGACCAGTTGCAGTAGAACCTTGTGGAAAGAATGTTCTCAAAGCATCTTGAGCTGACATCTATATATATGAGAAGTGACCAATTGCAAGGAGATAAGCAACGAAAGACAAGCACTTTTGAAAAAAAAAAAAAAGGTGTAAGGGTAGGTTCACACTGAGGATTTTGTTCGTGAACCCCCCACCCCCTTCCCCCCGCGCTTACTAATGGCAGAAAGTGCTACTCTGTGCTGAGGGTTCTGCAGGGGGTTTTCATGTGGACCTGTTCTGAATGGAGCTAAGCTGCGGGGAGGGTTTCTGAAGGGTCTGCTTTGTGACCGAACCAAGAATGGACTAGCACATTCTTGGCGCAGTCTTGAAAACTGTGTGGCAAAAGCTGGTGGCCCCATATACTGTGATGTGTGGGAGGTGGTTGCAGTGCAGATTCAGCCTGTTTTTGGCACCAAATCCTAGCTGAATCCCGAGCAGAAAATACTCCATTTGAATATATGCTAAGAGAAAAAATTTAAAGCTAAACTTTGAGCTTAGAGGCAGATCCTTTATGGAGAGGGCTCCCAACCCTGTTTCATCCCATCCACTTTGCAGCCTTGGGCTCCCTTTCCAGAAAAGCTGCACTGATATCAAACAAGGGTCATGAAAAGACTATTGAGGAAGGAGCAAACACCAGCCCCTTCTGTCCTTAGTCATAGTCCATTGGGATCTTTGCTTTGGAGCCCCCTCTCTTCTGTGTTGATCTTAATTAGAAGAAGTGCATCTGTCCCTTATATTCTTACAAGACATGTTTGAGACGCATTAGTCTGCCAGGCTGGTGGAAAACGTCTCTTTAAAGAAAGAGCTGTACAGATTTGTCTGCTTTAGTAAATCCTTGTATTCACCTTAGGACTCATGCACTCGACCATGGTGTGTTTTGTGGTCTGCAGATTGCGGATCCGCACAACACGGATGCCGTCCGTGTGCGTTAAGCAATTTGTGCAATGGAATGGGCCACTCATAATAGAAATGCCTATTCTTGTCTTCATTGTCCAATTACAGTCTTACAATGACCAAACAGTGTTTTTGGGGTGTATGGACACACACGATTAACAAAGAAAATTTCTAGGCGTAATAGTGGAAGAACGCCATGGCGCATAGTTCACAAAAAAATCACTCACGGAGAATACATTATTTACTAAAACATACATGTTAAGAGAGCTGACAGATCCTCTTTAAAGGGGCATTTCAGGATTTTACCCGCACCCCCCACCGATCAGCTGTTCTGCTGGAGGAAGTCTGCACCAGAACTACACAGGTCTGATCCCACTGAAGTGACTGTCAATGGACGTAGCTGTGTAGTTTCAGGGTCGACTTCCGGTGCTGGGGGTGCAAAGTACTGGACCGCCTGCCAATCAGAAATTGATGGTCATCGGTAGTAAAATCCTGGAATACCCCTTTAGGTGCATCAACAGGTGGACAACCAAAAATGTTTCTTAACTCTGCCTTAGGGTAATTGCTAATTTCTCATTAATTCCATATCTCTTGTAAAGCCACGTTCACAAATGTGGCGGAGGTTCTGGCAGGACACCAAGTCGCAGATTGAGACGAAAAAAAGGACAAAATACAGGTAATATGTCTGTCAGAATGCCAGAATCCATACCGGAAACACAACATCAATGGGTTCCATTGGGCGCTGGCGGTCTGGCATATGACAGATCCGTTTTTATGTTCCTATATCAGAACTTTTAAATAGAAATTCGCCTCTGATTTAAACCTAAAGTAATGGCATTGTTAAATTACTTCTTATCGAGCAGCTTTAAACTCTTGCAGGCATGAAATGTATTTAGTAAAAGTTATATCTAGAAACATTACATTTTTGTTAAAACAATGGCTTTTATATCGGAGCATCAGACATGCTCTTATTTGCTATTATACTGTTATATGTAAAATGTATGCAATGGATTTGAATGCGTTTATGTAAGAAAACAGCGCTCCCTGGTATGTGCTCAATGATCTGAGGATTCAGGGACCAAATTTCAGCAGCGACTAAATGGCATCTAGTTCTCAATTACTATATACTATGTAGCTGTATTTCTTGGATAATCATTTTCTTGTCATTGTTTTATATATATATATACCTTTTTGTTTTTGCTGATTTACATTGTGCAAAGAAGATTGTATAAGGATCAGCACCAAAGACAGTTTAATTAGAGTACATTCACATCTGTGGCAGTGGATCTGGCAGAGAGCAGCCTGCTGGATTTCGCCAGATCTGGCAGTGCCGTATTCCACAGTTCACCGCCTGATCGCGATTGACTATAATGGAGTCTGGCGGTGATCCGGCTACTTTCCGGTTGCTGGAACATGTGAGAAGGTAACTTTAGGATTTCCATCCAGATATAATTGTTTTGTAGTTTCTTTTCCTAAGGTTTGTACATGTGATACAGCACGTGCAGTTTTCTAAGGAAAAAGATCCAGGAACATTTCCTAGAACTGTTTCTTTAAAGGGATATTCCCATCTGAGATGGGAATCTCGCTAGGATATGCCCCCATTGTCTGATAGGTGTGGATCCCACCTCTGGGACCTGCACCTATATTGAGAACAGAGCGGGGAAGGTGGTGGCTGGAGGACTCCTTTCAGGCCACCAAGCGCTCTTCTCATAGAAGTGAATGGGAGTGCACCACGCTTGTGCGGCCACCGCTCGCATTCTTTTCTATGGAGCCAATGGAAATAGCTGAGCCAGAGCTCAGCTATTTTCGGCAGCCCCATAGAAATGAATGGAGAGCGGTTGCACATGCGCAGTGCGCCCGCCATCATTTTTAGGGCTCCGTTCTCAGTGTAGACAATAGGAGCATATACTAGCGATATGCCCCCATTGTTTGAGATGACAAAACCCCTTCAAATATAAAAATGTCCTCACCCCCTACCCACAACAAAAACGGCATGCCAAGGCAAGACATTAGTCCTACCATAAGGACCACTCCCGTCTGCATTACACCATGTAAAATGTTCACTCCTACCATAGTGGTAAATGGAGGGTGGCCACTCATGCACCGCTTGCTCTCCGTGCACTTCAGAAGCCTCATCCTGGAGATAGGAGCTGGTCCCAGAGAGGTAGAGTCTAAAGATATGCTACAAATGTCCCAAATGGGACAACCCCTTTAAGAGGTGGGAGTGGGACAGTCTTCAAGCTGATGCCTTAGTGCTCTTATTGTTATGTGTTCTATCTAATGTCATTTGATCTGCACCAGCAATAGTGACAATATGTGATCCCAGAGCCCTCTATTATAGATGTCTTGCTGTATAAAGTCCAAGCTGGTCCATTTTTACAAACAGGTTGAGATGAGAATCTTTTGTAATTGCTGACTTTTATTTTTGTATTAAAAAAAGCAACATAACAGTGCTGGCACAATTGATCATGGGGGTTGTAGTACCTGCATACTCTCTAATGCTCATCAGCACTGTGACTCATTATGAGAAAGAGCATGAGAGTAGCAGGAAGCAGCGGAACTGACTGATGGTTCAGTACATGCATGTAAAGGGTTAATATAGATTATCTTATTGATTTAACCTGTCTTTGGTTACCTCCATTGTAATATGCACATTGAGTAGTTGTCCCATGCTGTGTCTGCTGTATGTTGCAATAAACTTCAGTTGAATGACTTATTGTGTATTTATCAAGTAATGGACAATATTTTATATATTATTCAAAGACATAATATAGCACATGACAGTCTCTTTCTAACAAAGCTAGAACCAGCCCTGTACCTCACATGGATCCAGAGATCTCCCCATTCATTGCTCTGGTAGATTTATATCAAGCTGGCAGCTTAGGGGACATGCACTTTCTCAAGGGGAGTGTCCTTTCTACTGTAGCTGATGGAACTGAGCATGTGCTTCTGTCTCAGCGAGCAGGAAAAAGAACTAAGAAAAAGCAAACAGCAGGTGGCGCTATACAGATACATTTTATTGAATAGCTCAGTGACTATACTAAATGTTGAATTACCTGCAATTGCAAAAGTATTCAGATCCAAGTGCTGGTTTGAAAACTGTAGAATATTTTTTTCTGAGACAACCCCATTAAGTTTCATTGCTTGCTACATGTTAAAGGGGTTTTCCAGGATTTAACTACTGATGACCTATCCTCTGGTGTCGGACCCCCACTGATCAGCTGTTTGAGAAGGTACCGGCACTCCTGTGAGTGCACCTGCCTTCTCACAGCTTACCAAGCACAGTGCCGTACATTGTATAGCGGCTGTACTTGGTATCCTGCTCAGCCCCTTTCACTTGAATGGGGCTAAGCTACTCCCAGGCCACGTGACCGATGAACGTGACGTCACTGGCCTAGGGAAGTGCGCCGGTGCCTTCTCAAAAAGCTGATCGGGGGAATCCCGGAAAACCACTTTAACTGACAACAAGTGATGACTAGAGTTGATTGAAGTATTGAAAAATGTGTTTCGGCTGCTTTGCCGAATATTACCAAAAAAATTGCTTTGTGACAAAGTAATTCGTCATGCAGCACATTTTTTTGTAAGTATTGGGTGCAATAACAGGGAGTGGAGATTGTGCCGTTCCCCATCATTGTACCCCTTAGATGCCGCGTTCATAGCTGATTGCGGCATCTGACATCAGTATTACAGTGTAAAATAAAAAAAATTTTTTGATAAATTAATTTTGATCTTAAAGAGCTGGCTGCCGCCATCTTGATTAAAGATCTAGCGTGAAATCTTGCGTGTCTCGTGATGACTTCATTATGTCGGCCGGCGTTGTGACATCTTACGTCACAGCATGAGGGATTTTGTGTAAGATCTTGGAACAAGATGGCGGCAGTTGGCTCTTCGCGCTCGGACGGATAAGTTAAGTATGGTTTTTAAAAAATTTTTTTTACCCCCATTCAGGGAAATTCGATTTGCTACCATGAAGCACGTGGAAATTCGGCTTTGCGGCAAATTGAATTTTCCCTGAAATTCAGATCAAATTCCACTTCGTGAAGTTCAAATTGCTCAACACTAGTGATGACGTCACGTCCATAGTACATGTGCCTGGCCTAAGTGGACACATCTGCATAAATGGCACATGACTGCTGTGGGCAGTGATTTTGCTGAGCAGCTACATGAATGAAATTAACATTTTTTCTTTGTTTTGTAAGCCTGTCTGTTCCCCTGAAGATTTTTACAACCTTTCAGACAACTTCTTTAACAATAAGATAGGTGTTAGGTTTAACAATAACAATATTTACTGGTTTAATTATATGATGCAGTATGATCCAATGAATTAAATAACACCCATGGTGGCTAGTGGGTTAATTACAGTATATCCCTGGTGTTTTGCAGGCTAAAACAATGAAGTGTTTACTAATTATTCTGGTGTCTAATGGGTTAATCATATGTCTCTAGCCTGTGATTTATTCATATTTTAATTCCTGGATCCAAGCATATTAATATTTATGTTTCTGGGCTGTAGGCAGTATTCCATCAGGTATCTAGTAGTTAATATTAATACCCTATTAGCCCTTCCGAGAAACTACATTCACAATATTGTTCTGCTGCCAGCCTATGCCCACCGCTGCTCTACTCTCCCTGATACTCTGCCAGGGTGCCCCCACAGTAATAGTGCTCCCAAAAGTCCCACTAATAGAAATAACTATCTGCCAAAGTGCATAGTGTTAACAGTGCCCCCAATAGTAATAATGCCCCCATTGTGCCCATACTAGTAATCATATTCCTAATAGCCCCCCAGTACTAATACTTCTCCTTATAATGTGTACCAGTAGAAAATTCCCCCTAATTTGTGCCAGTACAAAAATAACTATCTTTCAGATCAAATCCCCATATCAGACCTGAAATTAGACCCCCATATCAGATCTTCAGATCAGACCCCCATATTAGATCATCAAATCAGACCCCCATATCAGACCTCCATATCAAACCTCAGATGACACCTCCATATATAAACTTCAGATCAGACCTCCATGTCAGATCTTCCCACATATCTGTCATCTGACAGATATGTGGGAAGATCTGCGCTCACATTCGTTTCTATTAGCGCAGCGGGGGGGCAGCGCCTGGCGGTGGTCGGACCCCGGGGAACCCGGGGTCCTCCAGGCTCAGAGCTCCCCCGCTTCGTTCTCAATATAGGTGTGGGTCCCAGCAGTGGGACCCGCACCTATAAGACAAAGGGGGCATATCCTAGCGATATGCCCCCATTGTCTGAGATGGAAATACCCCTTTAAGTCCAACTTGGAGAACACCTTGGCATCCACAATCTGGTTAAACAAGTCAGGAATCAAAGGAAGGGGGTACGGATTACAGACAATAATCCGATTGGGTTCATGGAAATCCAAACATGGCCTAAGAGTTCCATCCGTTTTCTTAACAAATATAAACCCAGCTGCCACAGGAGATTTGGAAGGTCTAATATGACCTTTAGCCAAACTCTCAGCAATATATTCCTTCATGGCCGTTCTCTCAGGTCCAGAAAGGTTATACAGCCTAGATTTGGGCAATTTTGCTCCAGGGATAAGATTGATAGGACAATTGTATTCCCGGTGAGGGGGCAAATCCCGACATCCACCTTCAGAAAATACATCAGAGAAATCCGATATAAAAGAGGGAAGTGTCTTAGTAGTTAAAGCAGAAAAAGATGTATTAAGACAATTGTCAACACAATAATCGCCCCAATCCACAATTTGTCTAGTATGCCAGTCAATGGTCGGATTATGTTTGCTTAACCACGGTAAACCCAGAACCACATGAGCAGGAAGACCTTCCATCACAAAACATGAAATAAGCTCCTGATGAAATTCACCCACTCTTAATTTGATATCATGCACCATCTGAGACAAACACTTCTGAGATAGAGGTGCAGAATCAATGGCAAACACAGAAATCTTCTTTTCCAATGTACTCGGAGACAATCCATGCATACGGACAAACTGAGCATCAATCAAGTTCACCCCTGCCCCGCTGTCAATAAACACCTTAATTCTCACAACCTTTGACTCTAGCGCCACCTTGGCAGTCAGGAGAAAACGGGTACTACAGGATGAAGACAAATGCACATTTTCAGCTTCTCTACCCACCCAACCAAGAGTGAGACGCCCCCTTTTCTTTTCTCTCTTTTAGAGATTGAATGCATGGACATACATTGATAAAGTGTCCTTTTTGACCACAAAAAAAACACACACCCTTTTTATTACCAAAATGCTTAAGAGTGGAAACAGGAGTAGCTCCCCCTAACTGCATGGGTTCGTCCCCTGACATCAACCTAGCGGAATTTTCACCCAAAGTGTAATAGGAAGACAGTACACTATGTGATAGTATGTCCTGAGAGCGGGGGCCCCTAGATCGCTCTCTCAGGCGCCTATTCATGCGTACAGCAAGAGACATAGCGGCTTCCAAAGACACAGGGGTTTCATGAAAGGCCAAAGCGTCTTTCAGCTTTTTTGATAATCCTTGACAGAATTGGCTAAGTAGAGTCGGATCGTTCCATTCAGTATTGGTCGCCCACCTCCAGAACTCAGAGCAATAGATCTCAACCGAGCGCTCACCCTGACGAAGGTCTTGTATCTGGGTCTTGGCCAGGGAGATACGATCCGGGTCATCATAGATAATCCCTAAAGTCTTGAAAAATTCATCTACCGACCAGAGAGACTGCGATCCGGTCGGCAGAGAAAAGGCCCATGACTGCGCATCCCCTTTAAATCTGGTTGCGGATGTCAGCCACCTCCAAGCAGAGTCCCTGCAGCCGTTCAGCAAGCGCAGCAATAGCATCTATGTCAGCACAAAAATGACATTAATTTTTGTTCGTCGGTTTATAATGTCACACTCTGGTGTTGAGGGAAAATGACACTTATCTTAATGCAGATATTGCAGCAACCGGATCTCAGCCAAGATCCACACCACACACAACAAAGTCAGCAGAAAGTATAAACCGCAAGGAATACTGGGAGCAGAAGGGATAAATAGGGGAAAGATAATCACCACACCCGCAACAGCTGAGGGGAAGGGGTGTGGTAAACAGCAACCAAACAAAAAGGAAAACATGTCAAATTATGTCACTTTTGCAAGTCTAGCCGACCGCCTGCAACCTGATGCAGGCACGTCCGTGACAATATCAGACCTCAGATCAGACCCCTTTATACCTCCATGTCAGACAACACTAAATCAGACCTCAGATCAGATCCCCATTAGACCTCCATGTCAGACCCCTCCATATTAGACCTCAGATCAGATCCCCATTAGACCTCATGTCAGACCCCTCCATATTAGACCTCAGATCAGACCCCCTTTAGACCTCCATGTCAGACCCCTGCATCAGACCTCAGATCAGGACTTCATGTCAGACTCCCCCCCCCCCCACACACACACACATTTCAGACCTCAGATCAGACCTTAAAATAAATAAATAAACTTAACTCTCCTGCTCCGGCACTCCTCTCCCGGCCTGGCAGTCGCAGTTGCGCTCCCTGGTCTTCTCTGCGTCCGCGATGAACTGTCACCTGACTGCCTGCAGCATCAGGTTATAGTGTGTACTTCCGGATACTGTACGCTGTCAGGTAAGTGGAGCGCTGGCCAAGAGAAGACCAGGGAAGAGTGGTGAGTACAGTGCTTCACTCACCTCTCCCCCACCTCCTATAGACTAGTGGAAGCACTCGCTAGTATTCGCTTTATAAGACACTGCGTCTTATAAAGTGAAAAAGGAAATCATTGGCAGTGCACCACAGGCAAGGGGGGCCCTGTGACCGCTGCGACCCCCTATAGCTACGGCACTGCAGCTTGCCTACACCAAGTCATATTGCAATATTAGTGAGCATGCTGTTAAAACTAGGACTTACTGTAAACATACAATGGCATGCTCTGAAACACGCCTCCATAATAAATCAGTGGGACACAGAGGTACAATGTGGACCTATAGGTTTCTATGGGTGTATAGGTTATTATGGATCCATATAATACAGATCTGTAATAAGCAAAAAAGCATGAGCCCTTGTGGGTAAAGAACAATGTAGCTATCAATACACAGAATTTAAGAGACAACGTGGTCTACACCTCATATACACTGCATCGGAAGTGACTCTTTATGTTAAAGGGGTTGTCCCACCATTACAAGTCATAATAATTTTATATATTATATAAAAGAAGCATATTTGCCATTTACTTGCTGTTAAAAAAAAGGATCCTGTGAGCATTTATGACATTTACTTATGTAGTATGGCGCCACCTGGTGTCCAAAATGTACTGCACTGTGTACATCCAAATACTGAGCTATGGTCAGTCATGCTCAGCCTCTTTCCTCATAGACAAGTCTCTGCATAGTCATCGTTCACTGCAGTGCAGCTAATAGGAAGATTATATATATTATTAAGAATAGTTTTCTGCAGGGAAGGGAGACATTTTTTTAGCTGCTCTGCAGTGAACAGAGGGAAGAAAGCCAGAAACTGATGAAAAAGGAGGATAAATAAAGTGTTTTTTTAATCTATTCCTAGCTTTGGCTTCAAAAACTACAGCAAAAACCTGAACATGGAACCTCAGCCTTTACATGGTCATAATCAGACCATTAGCTGCGTTCTACGTGCTTCTAACAATAGATGTCCACATTGGGAACTGCATGCCCCCTTATCTGCAGGGAATATCAAAAACTCCTATTTCAATCTGAATCTTTTGTGGTTCCAAACACAAGGGAGGGAGATACAACCATGTACCAGCCCTGGCATATACTGGAATTCTCTTATGTAAGGTTGTTACTTGAAATGCTTCCCATAGATAACTGCAGGAGTGTTTTGAAGATCTGCCACAACCTGAGAGACTGAAGATCTCCTACAGCCTTTCTCCACCTTCTGCAGCTACACAAGCAGAATCTAAAAACATTAAACTAGGGAATTGCTCTTTATACAGTTCTATGATATATTATTTAAAGCTTTAGCTACACATACATGATGCAAACCTAGCCGAGCAGTTTTGTATGCGCAGTCCATCAGTACCACCTAGTGGACAATGTAGTGGTTTCATCACATACTTCAAGCACCTTCAGGATATACTGTATTCAATGAGGCTTGCAGTAGTCTATGTCTTTTTGGGTAAACGTAATTGATTTTTATTTGCAGAAAGTTCTGCAACAAACAAAGGCACTGAACTCTGCTTTCACACATTTTATTTGGGCCGGTAAATGCCCCCAAAATTCTTACTGATCTGTATTGTCTGAGGAATCTGGATGGTCCGAGGCTACAACTTAGCAAGCTTGGAGAGACATGTTATCAACTGGGTGCATCAATCCGAGTTCTACGCAAACACTTCCTTAGCATCAGATCTGGTAACCCCACGTAGTCTTACGGCGCTACTAGATCACTCCTGTACCTCCTCCAGAGGTGGACAAGCAATCTATTCTAATCTGTGATACAGTAGAGGTGTGGAAAGCACTGAGAAAACTGCATGGTTTGTCTTATCAAATATCAAAATACCTCCGAGGATGTCCAATAACTTCTTTGTTCCATAGAAACAAAAATGAAGACTCACCCTTAAAAGGGTTTTCTGATATATTTTAACTATGGATAGATCATCAGTATCTGGTCAGTGGAGGTCCAACACCCGGGACCCTTGCCAATCAGCTATTTAAGAAGGCACTGGTGCTCACAGTAACTCCGCGGCCTTATCGCAGTTTTTCCTAAGTGCAGCTCAGCCCCATTGAGATGAAGGAGGTTGAGCTGAGATGACAAGCACAGCCGCTATACAACTTAAGACATTTCCAGGGAAGGGGCTAAATTCTTGGCTATGGTCCATATTATTCTTCTCTGGTCCAAGAGATCTCTGCCACAGCATTTGTGATCACCAAACATTCCTTCCACACTTGAAGTTATCACACAAATAAAACACTATGGGGGAGATTTATCATCACCCTTGTGCCTGTAAAGTAGCATTAAAAAGTTGCAAAGTACAGTATGTCTTTCCGACTTTTTTAAAAATTGTCACATCTCTCTGATTTTGCTCCCTAAAAGGGGGCATGGCAAGTGCTGGAAGTGGGCGTGGCCAGATGCCCAACAAATTTCCGCCAATTTTCTGCCGCAAATGAAGCTATGGCACCTCAGAGCTGTCTAGGCGTATGGACTGTGTCTAATTTATGATAAGGAGTCATAAATTAGGCGCATCCTCCGGCGCAGGGGATTTGAAGAAAGCTGCCCCTATGGCCCTGATTTATCATGCCTTTATTTGAGAATTCTGACTTCAAAAAATCACAAAATTGAGCTAATTTGCACAAAAACTTTGCAACTTTTTGCATTTTTGCACTACTCACTTCAATTTTGAAATATGAGTGGGAAAGTGTCTGTGGTTAACTATATTAATGAGTTTAACTCCATATTTATGGCTGAGACTTTATTTTATCTCCTCTGTATTAGGATCAATGGATCAATGATTATTACTATACGTATTACTGCAATCCCTCATCCCCATACAGATTCATTGTTCGTTGGAAGCACATCCCTGTTTACAAAGAGCAATGTGCTGCTCAACATTGACTTCAGGTTACACGGGGCAATTATCAGGAAGTATTGGGCTATACTAGGGATGCCCAACCTGTGGCCCTCCAGCTGTTGTAAAACTATGACTCCCAACATGCCCTGAGAGCTGTACGATGTCCAGGCATGCTGGGAGTCATAGCTTTGAACTTAGAGACCCCTCCATGGAAACATAGTGAGAATAAAAGTATCCTGTCACCTTCTGTCACTCGTGCGGAGGTAAGTGTAGCCCTGAACTTAAACCCCACCTCTGACCCTGCCTACCTGCACGACCCGTCCTAGGAGACGGCGTACAACTAGTTGACGGTCCCTTACCTGGGTACGTGCTGGGGCGTACAGGGAGGAGAACACGAGGAGAACACAATAAACAAACGACAGAACAGACACACACAATAACGAGTAGTCACCAAGTAAAGGGTCAAACCGGGAGGTCACGTCAAAGCCAAAGGAGCGAGCAGGAACAAGGTCAAAGGAACAAGCCGAAGTCAAAACCAGGAGGTAGCGCAGTACAAAAGGATGAGTTCAATAGTCACAGAAAATCAAATCGCAAGCTCTGGAAAAAAGACCAATCATAGGCAACCTGTGGCCAGCAGGTTGCCTGTTTAAATAGGCCTCCAAGTAGGTCACGTGACCTAATTCAAATACTGGAACAGCTGATCGCTGGCTTCCCTGCCAGCGCTCAAAGATCTAAAACATGCCAGCACTCAGAACCCGCCCGCTCGTTGTCTAGGGGACTGGGGAGGACCCATATGCATTGAGACTAAATGTGCGCCGGCTCCTCCCCGCCCCTGTTGTCAGCAGCACAGCAGTAGGAGTCCGGTGGCGATGCACGGAGGAAGCGCGCCACCGGCTCCCCGTGACATATCCCCAGTCCCCAAGATATTCCCTGTTCTGGCTTAGTGTTGTAGTGCTGTCCCTGATATTGGCTAGCTTCTGCTCTGGAAGGAGCAACCCCAAGCCCTGACGCTGCTAATAGTCCCTACAAACTGACATTTGGAGCTCCTGCTCCAACACGTTTCACCCTTCTCCTTCTGGCAAGTCAGAGAGGCATGAAGTTGAGACAGAGTCTTCTACACATTGGCAGTTTGGGCTACTGTGGTCTGGATGCTAACAAATTCATACAAGACATCCATCTCTCCAAACCACAGGGGGTGGATAAGATCTAGTGCTCTGTGCAGGACAAAAGAACACCTAATATTTGAAAACTCACAGTCATAGTATACATTTGGAATAATCCACTGAGATATTCAGAATCAAGAGACTCAGATGCTTCTCCAGTCGCAAGTCCCTGAAGTTTTGGCTTTGGGGAACCTAAGAATTAAATATTGGTCCCAACATCCAATGCTTCATATTTAATAAGAATGTTTGATGTCCCTTGATTTGTAGAAACTTTGATTGGAAGCCTGCTGGTCATATTATCTTTCTAGGAAAGAAGTGCCAAAAGTTATGGCTCAATATAAAATTGTTATATAGCTGATGATGTTGTTCACCAGGTCGCTACCTCCTGGAATGGTCCAGGTGCACTTAGCTGAAACCTGCAAGATAACGAATGCTGGTGCATAGCACCAGCGGTCCGAGCACAAGAACCAAACAGGAACTGGAACCCAAATAATCTGAAACATAGGACACAGTTCAGACAAACCACATACTGAACAGAATACAGGACATAAGTTGAACACAGGCAAACAAAGACAGATGCCTGGACCGCATGCGGAACAGATGCATGGCAATCACAGACAGAGCTGCTAAGACATGAGAAAGGCAGATGCCTGGACCCCATGCGGAAATTATACATGGCAGTAACAGACAGAGCCGCATGGACATGACACCAGAACCCATGCAGAACGGATGCATAGCGTTCCCAGTCAGACAACGCCAAAAACATACAGACATGGCGACATAGAGACAGGGTGACATAGATGAATTACCATGCAACCACATCGATCAGGTTAGAATGGCAAATACCCAGGTCAGGCACATACATCCTACACACAGTCAACCAGGAGACAGACTGCCCTCAGGGACGCAGCTCACAGGCCTATATAGCTGGTTAATGAGAGCACATGACCAACTGGTAATCAAGCACACAGACCAGGGATACATGAACACAGAGCATAAAAAACACAGGAGACAGTTCACACTAGGCACAGATCAATGTACCTAACAAGGACCACAAGCACACAGCATACATGGAAAACACCCACAGCCAGTTCACAATATCACAGGCAACCAGCCAACACGGCTACACAGAGAACTGTCCTGTGATACAAACACAGGGAATATCCACATACACAGGCCCACGTTCAGACACAGAAGACCAAAGCCAGCAAACATCACCCAAGCAACCAACATACATAGGTAGCAGCCTGCAGCCGGGACGCAGATCGCATGCAGCCAGCCTCCATGACAAGCGGTGTTAGGATCTACACTGTGATGCAGACTTGGGGAGTACACATTGGCCCCTTTCAGATGAGCAAGTTCCACGTATCGGACTCGCAGTGTGAGTATGCGGCAGCTTCCATCCTGACCTCTTAGCACTGACGGGGTCACATAGCATTATATTGATTTATAATGGGGTTACATAGTATCATCATCATTAATGCTGGGAGGTCAGGACGGAAGCTGCCGCATACTTACACTGTGAGTCCGATGCTATGCGTGAAACTCGCTTGTCTGAAAGGGGCCATTCTTAGACCACAGTTCACACACGGAAAACCATAGCGAGCAAACAGCACCCAAGCAACCAGCGTACACAGGTAGCAGCCAGCAGACAGTATGCAGAGCGCATGCAGTCAGCCTGCACGACAAGCGGTATTAGGAACTACATTGTGATGCAGACACAGGTAGGGATGAGCGAATTTCAGTTTTTGAAGTTCAAGTTCAGGTTCGGGTATATGCTGAATTGCGTTATGGATTCCATAACCACGGACCATAACGCAATTCAATGACGGAATTCATAACGGAATGCCTTTAGAGGCATTCTGCTATTCATTCCATCATAATAGAAGTCTATGGCCTGCATAACGGATCCGTTTCTGTTATGCAGGAGACTCCTCTAAAGGCATTCCGTTATGAATTCCATCAATTGAATTGCGTTATGGTCCGTGGGAACGGAATCCATAACGCAGTTCAGCATATACCTGTACTCGAACTTTAAAAACTGAAGTGTGCTCATCCATAGACACTGGGGTGGGGGTACACATTCACAGAGCACAGTTCACACACAGAAGACTGTAGTTAGCATGCAGCCTCAAGCAACCAGCGCACACAGGGAACAGCCTGCAGCCAGTACGCAAGAGCGCCCTGAACGGCAACAAGTGACACAGTGAACTGCACCGTGACAGCTGCATACCTCCCAAGTGTCCCTCTTTGGGAGGGACAGTCCCTCTTTTTGACCTAAGTCCCTCTGTCCCTCTTTGATCCTTAAATGTCCCTCTTTTTGACCTGGAGAACTAATGCATAAATGGTCATTAATACATTTACTAAATTGCTCCTTACTAAACTATCTGTTTGGTTTCTACCTGTATATTAGACAAGAACTTCATTATTTGGTGCAATTTGGACCTTAAAATATCTATAATCTGATGATTTATGTAGTAATATTTATATGGACATTGAAGCGCATGAAAAAAAAAAAGGCTGCAGGGGTTCCAGTAATTATGATTTGGGTGGAGTTAGAGTGTGGCCTAGTATTAAAAAAGACTGCAGTGATGCGCGCCACACACATTGTCCCTCTTTGCAATTTTCAAAAGTTGGGAGGTATGCAGCTGGTGTGCTAAAGGCTTGCCTGTTGTACGCTAGAATGCAATGTGCGCCTGCGAGTGCTTGTGTTTTCATAAGTAGAGCATCCCATTGGTCATACTGACGAGTGGCGGCAGTGCTGTGTATGGATGTGAGGATATGGTTGTGGGCTTGCATTACTCCTTTTTAGCCTAATGCATTAGGTGAGTGTGGAAGTGGGGTGCCCTCTTACAGTCACATCCAAGGTCATGAGTGCAGTGAATGACAAAGTGCCCCCTTGTGGCCTGTAGTGTTACATAAGTGGTCATCGTGGCAGACAGCACTGAATATATCCATAAAACAAAATACAATAAAACAATCAGCAACAACATAATCTAATAGAAGGCTGTTATAACCATTATAATACACAAATAGCTCTAAACTTAGTTTGAGGTCCGATGGAGGATAATAACCAGTGGGAACACAAGATAAAGACACTTTGGTAACTGCCAGCAGTATTACTACTGTATTTCTAGCCTGTAGTAGCACGTAATTCCTTGTGCTAAGAATCAGCTGCCTGCTATGGACTACAGAAACCTCTTGGCAGCTTTCCCACTGCCATCAGATTACGTATGATTTGTCATGAAAAAGTAGCAAAATCACATGATTTTTGCTGTGCTTCTATGAAGTTTGCTTCAAAAAACATTTTTTTTGTGCTTTTTTATGACAAATCATCTTACATCAGATGGGAGTGGGAGATACTGCTGAGAAGCTGCTGTAGTCCATAACAGGGCTGCTTCTTAGTTCAGTGGATTATCTGTTGCTACTAATATTAACCCGTTAAGTACATGTGTCCCTTACCCCGGTTAGAGGAACTTCCTTTTCTGGTACCAAAAACTGGTTTCCATGGCCTCCATCCCGTGTGGGCCACCAATGGTCACTCATTCCCTTTTCACAGGCCAAAGCATCCACCCTACCCGGGCAGCAAGTGATTGTCACACATTTGTCCAGCCCCCATCCACATGAGGTCTGGGCAGCAGTCATTTACTATCACAGCTTGACTGACATAGACAGACTAACCCAAACCAATGGATCATCCACTAGAAGAGCTCTATTTTGCAGTCAGTCCACCAGTGGGAGCTGGCTAGCTGCTTGAAAGAAGTCGTATTTCTGGTGCTATATCTGTTCTTCAAGTCTGCTGAAATGGTGGCCGGGCCATACACCACATGGAGAGGTGGTGCGGACAGATGATGGGGGGCAGAGCTAACAAACACAGCTAGGTGAGAGCATGCCATGTTAGCTGCACCCATACAGAATGAACAGATGCTGGCCCTAATCTAGTATCAGAGAGGAGAAAAACCTTCTGGGACTTGACTAAAAGGACCATTATTGAAATAGCAGCGGCCTGTGACCAGCCGGTGGCCCACTGTTTCATCAGAGACTGTTCCTGGTACAGCAGATTGCCAGTCTGGGCCTGATCATTAGAAAGTACAGAGTCTAATGATTTTTTTCACCTAGGTCTGTAACCATGACGAGTGTGCATCTTCTACGTTTAGAGGAAAGAAGGTTTCGCCATCGTCATACATGGATAACCTATACCGTAAGGACCCTTTCACACAGACACAAACACCGATTGTAAATATTTCACATAGAAAAGGGCAGCTGTAAACTGTAACGGAGACCAGCAATCGTTATAGTATGACCATTTGGTCCCATACAGTTTGCAAACTGTTGTCAGTACATCTCCTCTACAAGGGAAGGTGTGCTGCTCAGGATGATGATCTTTAGTCCTGCATAAAGCATGCGATCAGCTGACAAACAAGCACTTCCCAACCATCCTGGAACCGGCAGCACTGTCCTGGATTTTAGTTGTTGTCCTGTGGTCCTGGGATAGCTGAAGTATGTCCAATTCTCAACTTTCTCTGCGCCTTTTGGATGCGGACACTTAACTGCCCACCATTTAACTCAATTGCCACGCTCCACAGCAGGCACGATGAGGTCACACATTGCACTTGCTGGGCTGTGTAGCAGGAGCATGTGTAATACCCCAAAGTTGGGGGTATTACTATTGTGTTTGGAAATAAAGAATTTTTTACATTTCATATGCAATTCTGTGTAATGTTATCTATGTCTCTTGTATTATGTGATCTTACCCAGCAGGGGGAGGTATTGGTTGCCAATGGCTGGCTGTAACAGGGCTTAAAGGCTGTGTACACCATTAATGGCAATTTTGTTTTATGATTGCATTTTACTCATTTAGGACTAAAAATCATTTTTTCCATTGGTCTTTATTAAAAATATTGAGCCATTCTGTCACAAAGGGTTAACTTTTTGTCTAGCTGTGAGAATGGTACTTTTTTACTTTTACTTTGTGCCTTCCTCTAATATACCTTATCACTAATGTAGGTCATAAACACTTATTTAAGCAACATTCATATCAGTAAGATAAGAACTGAGCTATAATGAGTGTTTATAATGTCAGAGACAAGGGATAAGGAGCCCATCAGGTCAGGTGCCTAATGGAAAAGAGAGAAAATTTAGATCCCGCTACTAGAGGAATGCAAGGCTGTACAGAAAAAAGGCCTCCATATTTTAATAAAGACCAATTTAAAAAAAAAATGCTACCAAAGGTGTACATAGCCTTTAACCACCCTGTTCTACCTCTCCTGGAAGAGTGGACTGATCCGACTTCCTGCCAGGTGGGGGAAGTGTAGTGTGATTCAGGATTCTAGAGTCAGAGTTAGGCAGAGAGGGGAAGTCAGAGGACCATCTCCTGCAAGACAGTGAGGAGGCATCTCTCAGAGCACCCACTCTCTAGAATTGAAGTAAGGACTCACGTAAAGCCTTGGGATCAGAGACAGCAGAGTGAACTGCGACATTGCTACTACAACACTGCTGTGAGGTGGGGGAAAACAGGCCAAAGACACCCTCATGGCCAAACAACCACAAGGCCAGTGTCTACTAAGTGCAGAGATGCAGCCATCCCACCTGCCACTATACCTCCTCAGCTGGTGCCAGAGAAGATGTGCACTTAAGCCTGTTACTACTGTCTGTATGTATTGTAGTTCTATGTTGCACTTAGTAAAAGGGACGTTGCTACATTCAATTCTGGCTTCATTCTTTAGTGCTACAACTTTCACTGCAATGGAACCCAAGGAGTGATGGCCTGAGGTAGGACACTGGACACAACTACACTATATCAGGGCCACTACCACTCCCATCCTCTACATCGGCTTCCACGGGGGCTCGCTGCACATGTACAGTCATGGCCAAAAGTATTGAGAATAATACAAATATTCATTTTTACAAAGTCTACTGCTTCAGTTTTTATAATGACAATTTGCATATACTCCAGAATGTTATAAAGAGTGATCAGCTTAACAGCAATTACTTGCAAAGTCAATATTTGCCTAGAAAATGAACTTTATCCCCCAAAACACATTTCAACATCATTGCAGCCCTGCCTTAAAAGGACCAGCTAACATCGTTTCAGTGATTGATCCATTAACACAGGTGTGGGTGTTGATGAGGACAGGGCTGGAGATCAATCTGTCATGATTAAGTAAGAATGATACCACTGGACACTTTAAAAGGAGGCTGGTGCTTGGCATCATTGTTTCTCTTCTGTTAACCATGGTTATCTCTAAAGAAACACGTGCAGTCATCATTGCACTGCACAAAAATGGCCTAACAGGGAAGAGTATAGCAGCTAGAAAGATTGCACCTCAGTCAACAATCTATCGCATCATCAAGAACTTCAAGGAGAGAGGTTCCATTGTTGCCAAAAAGGCTCCAGGGCACCCAAGAAAGACCAGCAAGCGCCAGGACCGTCTCTTAAAAGTGTTTCAGCTGCAGGATCGGGCTACCAGCAGTGCAGAGCTTGCTCAGGAATGGCAGCAGGCAGGTGTGAGTGCCTCTGCACGCATGGTGAGGCGGAGACTCTTGGAGCAAGGCCTGGTCTCAAGGAGGGCAGCAAAGAAGCCACTTCTCTCCAGAAAAAACATCAGGGACAGACTGATATTCTGCAAAAGGTACAGGGAGTGGACTGCTGAGGACTGGGGTAAAGTCATTTTCTCTGATGAATCCCCTTTTCGATTGTTTGGGACATCTGGAAAACGGCTTATTTGGAGAAGACGAGGTGAGCGCTACCACCAGTCTTGTCTCATGCCAACTGTAAAGCATCCTGAAACCATTCATGTGTGGGGTTGCTTCTCAGCCAAGGGAATCGGCTCTCTCACAGTCTTGCCTAAAAACACAGCCATAAATAAAGAATGGTACCAGAATGTCCTCCGAGAGTAACTTCTCCCAACCGTCCAAGAGCAGTTTGGCGATCAACAATGCCTTTTCCAGCATGATGGAGCACCTTGCCATAAAGCAAAGGTGATAACTAAATGGCTCAGGGAACAAAACATAGAGATTTTGGGTCCATGGCCTGGAAACTCCCCAGATCTTAATCCCATTGAGAACTTGTGGTCAATCATCAAGAGACGGGTGGACAAACAAAAACCTACAAATTCTGACAAAATGCAAGCATTGATTGTGCAAGAATGGACTGCTATCAGTCAGGATTTGGTCCAGCAGTTGATTGAGAGCATGCCAGGGAGAATTGCAGAGGTCCTGAAGAAGAAGGGTCAACACTGCAAATATTGACTTGCTGCATTAACTCATTCTAACTGTCAATATAAGCTTTTGTTACTCATAATATGATTGCAATTATATTTCTGTATGTGATAAAAACATCTGACAAACACACATAAAAACCAGAGGGCAGCAGATCATGTGAAAATATAATATTTGTGTCATTCTCAAAACTTTTGGCCATGACTATAGGTCGGGGAATCAGGGGAACTAGGTAAGTATTTACAGTTTAAGGAGGGACACTACTGAATGGGAGCATAACTACTGTGAAAGGGGCACTACTGAAAAGGTGCTATAACTACTGCGAAAGGAGCACTACTAAAAAAGGGCCATAACTACTGTGAAAGAGGCACTACTGAAAAAGTGCCATACCTACTGCGAAAGGGGCACTACTGAAAAGGGGTCATAACTACTGTGAAATGGGCACTACTAAAAGGGGGCATAACTACTGTAAAAGGGGGACATAACTACTGTGAGGGGACATAATGTGGGCATAACTACCGTAAAGGGGGCATTACTGAAAAGGAGGCATAACTATTGTAAAAGTGGGTATAATGTGGGCAAAATTACTGTGATGGGGGCACTATATGGACATAACTACTGTGACAGGGGCTAGACTGAAAGGGGGGCATAAATACTGTGAAGGAGCACAATGTGGGCATAACTATTGTGAAGGAGCACAGTGTGAGTATAACTACTATGAGGGCGCACAATGTGGGCATAACTACTGTGAAGGGGCACAATATGGGCATAAAAAGACTAAAGGGGGCACTACTGAAAGGGGGGCATAACTACTGTGATGGGAGCACTACTGATAGGGGTATACCTACTGTGAAGGGGGCACAATATGGGTGTAACTTGTGAAAGGGGGCACAATGTGGGCATAACTACAGTGAATGGGTCATGGTGTGAGCATAACTACTGTGAAGGGGGCACAATGTGGGCATAACTACTGTAAAGGGGTATTCCTGAAAGGGGGCAGTATCTACTACTACAGCATCTTAACAGTTTAGTACTGGGGTGTGCTGAACCGTGAAGATGGACTTTCACTAGCAATGCTCATTAAGCCCTGCTAAAGGGCCACGTCAGAGCAACAGAAATGTACAAATTCTCTAAATAAAGTATATTACAAAAACATTAGCTATCTCTGTCCCTACGCATTAGAAAAAAAATGACAGTTAAACTTTAAGAGCAATGAGACTATGGAAACCTTTATCACACAATGTTATGATGGTCCATAGAGAACATTTTTGAAATATTTTTAAAGAATATTATTTTCAAAAATATATCACAGGTTATGGGTAGCAGATTTCTGGGGATAGGACATTGATACATGGGTTTATTATTATTGGGATAACTAAAGTTTAGAAAGAATTTCTCCCTAATCTGAGGCAACTGGCATCTGCCTCATAGAGGTTTTTGCCTCTGGATCACACTAGAATTATAGGTTGGACTTGACGGACCGGTGTCTTTTTTCAACCTAATCGACTTTGTAACTACTGTATTCTATGTTAACAGTAAGTCAGGTTCTCTACCTACCTCTTGATGCAGTTTGTTAATTTCCCTAGGCCTATCTTCACTATGATTATTATTCTTCTAACATATTCAGATCTGATGTTAATGATTCTCCCCACTGCATACGACTGCCTGAATCACGGAGCCTGATAATTATATAGAATAGCAGCAGGAGATGACTGAAGATTTCTCAGGTCCCAGAGGAACGGAGGAACATTGCTTTAACGTAAGAGATCAATTTAAATATTAAAAGGTAATTTGACTCAAAATGACTTAAAAGTATTTAAATTATACAGCTTATACAAGGGGGATTAGCTTACATTTTGCTCTGTGTCTGTGTTTGACAGAAGGTATTCCTTCCAGAGACATTATCCTGCTTGATTCAAGACCAAGTCAGGCTATAGTCAGGACCACTCACTGACCCTCAACAGGACCTATGGGAGCTGGGAGCACTGATGGTGCATCTACATGCTGCGATCAAACACACAATTTTCGTGAAGGAGGAGTTTCTTCCCAACAATTGCCTGCTCATCAGTGGAGATGAAGAGATGCACTTACACGCAGCGATCACCTCTACTGTATGGGGACGAGCGATGGCTACTGCTTCCCCTTGTCTTCATACATCGCTGTTCAAACAACGCAATCATTTCCCTCGATGAATTAGTGTTTTGTGTGTTCATCCGGTGATCTGCGCCATCTTTACATGGGATAATTATCTAGAAATGAGTGTTTGTACGAATGTTTGTTCCCAATAATTGGCAAATCCACCTTAATTCATGATAATCAGAACTAGAACAAGGTTGGTGAAGCCCCTTAAGCAAACAGTTGGTGGAGGGCCCTTCCCCCAGTTGCATAGCATAAAATGTGCGTATAATTAAAGGGGTTATCCCATGACTAATGTAAAAAATGAAAATCAGACATCAAATAGCACGACAGTCTCTTTCTAACAAACTAGAACCAGCCCCATACCTCACATGGATCCAAAGATCTCCCCATTTATTGCTCTGCTAGATTTATATCAAGCTGACAGCTCAAGGGGAGTTGGGGGGCAGTCTTTTCTGCTGCAGCTAAGGGGGCATGTCCATGCTCTCCCTATCACAGCTCAGGAGGCGTGTCCATGTTCTCCCTATCACAGCTCAGGAGGCAGTTGAAGAATGAAACTGAGCATGTGCGGCCTTCTCAGTGAGCAAGTCAAAGAAATAAGAAAAAAACAAACAGCAGATGACGCTATACAGATACATTTTATTGAGTAACTTACTTGCTATGCTAATTTTTTTTAATTACAAGCAATTACAAAAGAATTTGGGTGCTGGTTTGAAAACTGTAAAGACCTCTTTACAGACCTTTAAAGACCTCTTTACAGGGGCCAATGATCGGGAAGGAGCATTCCTAGGATAATTGCACTGTGTAAATGTGCCGATTACACAATGAACAAGGAAACACTCATTCATCGGGTAAAAGCATTGCTGATACAGTCAAGTAAAGCATCATTTCTGTGCAGCTGATTACCCTGTCTGAACAGAAACAATGATTCTCTATAGAGATGAGCGATGGCAGCAGTAATCCCTCATCCCCATACAGCGGAAGTGATTGCTGCATGTAAATGCAGCTCTCACCTCCTCTGACAAGCAGGCAATTATCTGGCCTGAACGGATCATTCCTGATAATTGCTAGCTGTGTTGGCCTGTGTAACTCTCAGAAAATCTCATCAATATACTGAGGACCCAACAACAATTCAATGTGCATACTGCCGCCCCATTTTTCCACAGGGTCTGTTGTTTGGTAAGATAAAGTCTGGTATGTCATCTTATAACATGCATGTTATCCAGTATCTTCTAGGGAACTGGGTGGTGCGGTCTTCTGGCTAATTGCCCCTTTTGCCCATAGTCGGGCCCTAAATATTACTTCTGTAATTATATAAAATTATTGTAGATCTTTTAACTCATGAACACAATGTATCACTTTTTGCTTGCAATGTGAAAATTACTATTTGAGGTGCTACAAAGTATTCCATTAGGCTTCTGCAAGACAGTTCTTGTGTCTCTGCTCTTCGTTTATGGGTTAATTGGATAATATAATCTCTGCTACGATGGAACAGATCTGCAGTGAGAAGAACCAATCTATTTAGCAACCTTAACATAACGAAAATCATTTACACTTTGACTTACAACATATACTACGGACATACCCTTGGGGCAGAATACATGCCGTGTAAAGGACTTCCATTTGGCATAGGCTGGGCCTGTATATGTCTGCATTTCTATAGAAATAGATACATAAAAAAACGTATACCACACGGTATACATATACCACTGTATGTCGGAGGCCTCCGGAGCTTTGCATTCAAGAACACTCCTGACATAAACCTCCGACAGACACAAAAAAACTAAATATAACCAAAAAATAACATCTATAAACCAGGCAATATAACCCCCAAATATCCTGACTTTTGTTTTTAAAGGAGAACTCCCACAAATATTTCATTCTCTGGCCAGTTATAAAAATACATGATGTAAATTGTAGTGAAGGTAATTTTTTTTTTTTTTTACAGATGACTGTATATCTGAGTTATCCTCCCCCTTGTGATCCTCAGCTCTGTCATGTGACCGACACTCTGAGTCTCCAACTGACACAGTGTCTTATGTGCGGACAGCAAGTCAGTTCCTCTATTTATTCCTATGAGACCAAAGCTCTCATAGGAATGAGTAAAGAAACTGACTTCCTGTCCTGTCAGTTGCATGGACGTCACTAGGCCAAAACATTCCGTCCATACATCTGATCGGAAACCTGGAGTTAAGACTAAAGGATGTGACATCAGGAGATGTAGGATTTCTGAAGAACTTCCAGAGCAGCCGTCCACGCAGCTTCGAGACAGTATTGGAAGCTTTCTTCTGCAGGCAAGTTAAGGTGTGTTGATGTCCTTGCGGGGTCATGGAAAACCCCATTAACTTTGAAAAAAGGTGTATATATTATTAAAGTCTACATTACATTTGGAATCTTATCTGCTGCCTCCTTGATTTCATGATCCTAATTGACATAGGGCCTGCGAGGCAATACAAGTCTTTTTTTCAGGGATTAGACACATCAGACTGGAAAGGCAAAAGCGACTTTGGAAACAAGATGAAGATAACTGTAAGGTAATGCTGGCGGTTTAATATATGTTTTGTAGGTGACAGGTTCCCTTTAACTTACCAATAGGGGGAATAGTTACCAATGATCTATGACATCAGAAGCGAAACTCTAGGGATGAACAGATGATTCTGAAAAGGTGAGCCAACAACACCCATTTACAAGGGCGGATGATTGAGCCAATTGTTGGGAACGAATGTTTGTTTCAATGCTCATTCCAGATTAATAACCTACTAAATGTGCCAGCGATCAGCCGACAAAGGGGCAAAACACTTGTTTGTCAGCTGCTCTGATCATTTCATCTTGTACAATTCTAGGCACCTCTACATGTGAAGGATAAATGGGTGCAGAAAGATGTTTTGCAATATCAAGGTGATCTGGACAGGCTAATGCTACTTTCACACCAGCATTTTTGCTGGATCTGTCATGGATCAGCAAAAACGCTTCCGTTACTGATAATACAACCATCTGCATCCATTATGAACGGATCCAGTTGTATCTTTAACATAGCCAAGACGGATCCGTCATGAACACCATTGAAAGTCAATGGGGGATGGATCCATTTTCTATTGTGTCCGAGAAAATGGATCCGCCTCCATTACATTGTGAGTCATGACGGATCCGTTTGACTCCACACCACATCGCAGACATAAAAATGCTGTTTGCGATGTTATTCTGTCCGCGATGGGGACGTAACCAAATGGAAGGCAATGCATACTGGTGCATTCCATTTCGTTCAGTTACGTTTTGTCCCGATTGACAAAAGCGTTTTCCCCCACTATTGTGATCCTATGACAGATCTCAATACCGGAAATGGAAAATGCAAGTGTGAAAGTAGCCTAAGATGGCTAAGGACTTGTTCACACTTTTGTGAATCAAAGACAAGTGTTTTCCACAGACAACACACATACCCATTGACTTTTAATTTGAAAGATCAGGGAGACATGCACCACTTTGGTCCATGATACGGACCATGGAATCTATCGGTCTGTGAAAAATCATTGACACATCATGGATGGCATTCATGTTCTGTCAGTGGTTTTTCATGGACCATTGGTGGGAGATGCTCTGGGAATAAAGTTTGAGCTGAGCAGCGTCTGTGGAATAAGGATGACACACAGAGGGTAAAAAACACACACGGACAAATCGCGGATTCTTCACGGACATCTTCACAGGAGAAACAGGGATGGATTTTCCAAGGACGTCAAACAGACACGGAAATGTGAACGAGGCCTAAGGCTGTTAATGCAGCTAATGAGTGGAAAATGACTGGAAACTAACATTCCTATGGATATTTGCTCCCAATCATTGCTCAGTGATTCTGGCCCGTGTAAATGGACCATTTATAGATAATGGATGCTCTCGCTGGACAATAAATGAAAAGACACAGGCACAAGAACAACTGTGAAAATGCTATGTATTGACAAACAGAACCTTCACGCCATTGTGCAAACATAAAAACATTTATTGTTACGTATGTATAAAAAGAACCGTATTTAATGAAAGACAAAATTCATTGGAGATTTGGTGGATTGATACTGGAATTGAAGTAGAGATAAAGTCAAACCAGTTTCATTTATGTCTCTTGCCCTTCATCCTTCTTACCTCTGTACCCCTTTCCTGTATTGGATAAGCTATGAGTATCACAGTATCACAGTTGCTCCGTTTTAATTACCCCCACATCGAAGAACTCAATGTACTGTTGTTGTAAGTATATGTCTTGTATCGGTTTTATAAGAAGCAGCACAGAACAGATTAAAAACTCATAATTACCCACTGCAAAACTAGAACAATCTGCAGACTACATAGTCACTGTGTATTCTAATAATCAGCAGACCTGGCACTAAGAGGGTACTTAAGGGGCATCTGCCAGCAGATTTGTACCTATGACACTGGCTGACCTGTTACATGTACGCTTGACAGCTGAAGGCATCTGTGTTGGTCCCATGGTCATATGTGTCCGCAAAAATTATGTTTTAATATATGTAAATGAGCCTCTAAGAGCAATGAAGGGCATTGCCGTTATACCTAGAGGCTCCCCTTCTCTGCTGCACCCTCTCCACCTTGATTGACTGTACCAAACATGTTGATGTTTTTCCTACCTGGCCCTGTCAATCAAAGTGAAGAAGGCGCGGCAATGCGGTGCGGTGTAATGGCAACGCCCCTGTTGCTCCTAGAGGCTCATTTGCATATAATAAAACATCAGATTTCTCAGCAATGCAAGCACATACGAACATGGGACTAACACAGATGTCTTCAGCCTCCAAGTGCACATGTAACAGGTCAGCCAGTTTCATAGGTACAAAACTGCTGACAGATGCACTTTAATGTGGACCGTTTATTCAACACATTATGTGTAAAAATACTTGGAAGGGTGTAGATGAATAGTGATGCTAAGAATCTATCTTTGTTCTGTTTACCAATGCATTACATGTGGGGATCTATGTGCCCGTAAGCTAAACACTATCTATAATGCTTAGTGATCTGCAAGTAAGGGACACACAATGACTATTGGTGAACGTTTCCATGATGTAACTCAACTGATATTTCATATGCAAGAAAAAATCGAATCGCTATAATAAAGGACATACCAGTGGTTCCAATTTGTTGTTTACTATGTCAAGTTCTTAATCCATAAATCTTTGTAAATCGGTTACATTGATGCATTACCTTATACTGACCCCAAGAAAAGAAAATTAAAGTTGGGGTACATGTAAACATAAACAGAGAACAGTAAACCTTACGTGAGTATTACTGGACAGGTACAGATTTGTCACTTCCCACCATACAAGAGAACAGTAACATTTTTTAGCGTTTGTTTCTTTTTTTTTTCTTTTTTTGCTAATACAATGTAAGGACATTTCGGTCCTTCGAACATTTGACACTTTGTCACTGATATCAAATTAATTTAAGAGAACAGTTTCCAGTTACTTCTCTAGAACTGCTCTCGACTGTACAACATCGAATATTAAGAAGTCATCATAATAAAAGCAGCATATCATGTGTAGCACTCACAATGACTTAATCCCACTGTTCGCACGGTAACATGATAACAATTGATAGGCTTCCTAACTCTATGAAAGGCGGAAAGCTCGGTTCTGTTCCATTTATATTTGACTTCAGGAGTTTTTTTTTTTCTTGAAGTCACCAGCATGCAGCGGCACTCAATACAAGACCCATATCAGAAGGCATCAGAGACCATTGTAGGAGAAAGATGGGTGATTCATTTGCTTGACAGGGTGTATAATTTCCACCTTTCACCACAAATGCATACACACAGCATTGGCCAAACACAGCAATGTGGTCAACAGTCAACACAGCATTTATAAAAGGTGGGGGGAAAGTGCATCTCTACCACACAGTACTAGCCGTTCGATAGTCCCCGGTTCTGCTATGACTTGACTGCAGCATAGATCCCCAGCTCTTGCCACAATACATTGCTTGAGTCTACTGCCTTCAAGGCAGCTTGTTATGACTTGGAGGATGCTGTCCATACCAGTACAGTTTCTCCTCCACGCTTTTTTTTTTCCAGCGACATAGCAGCAACATTTTAAAAGTCTTACGAAAGGTTTTGTTGCAAAGAGCATAGCAAATGGGGTTGACTGTACTGTTCACGTAGCACAACCAGTAGCCCAGGTGCCAGAGCGAGGATGGGATGCAGTTGGAGCAAAAAGTTGAAACCAGAACCATGATGTTGTAAGGAGTCCACGTGATGATGAAAGCTAGGAGAATCGCACTTAGTGTCTGAGCTGCTTTGCGCTCTTTGATGAGCACCATCCTCTTGCGCTTGGTCATGTGGTTACTGAAGGTGGGATCCATGCTTCTCAAAGAGTGTCCCTTGGACATGGATGAGCAAGGAGTGATTTTAACTTTTCTGCACCCATTATTGACCTCCTGAGATCCATCATCGTTCACAACAATTCTAAATTTGTAAGACACACACTTTTGACTCTTTTGTGATTGACTTTTTCCTGGCGTTAGGAAAAATCTTTCGTTGTCATAATCATTTAGCACCGGCTGCTCTTTTGTGAGGATATGCTTGGTTTCTTCTTCCTTTTGAGCTGCAGTTTGATTTTTATAGGCACCCTGGAAGACAGCTTCTTTCGCTTGCTTGTCCTCATCGTCTGAAGATGGGTAGCTGCTGCAAGTGGTCAGTTGATCTTCTTTAGCCCACTCGTTGCAGATGTTGGGACTATGGGAGATCTTGACTGTAGCGGAAGTACTGCGGCTGGATGACGACCATGAGGCCTGGCACCGTTCTCTTTTGGTGAGTGTCTGCTGCTTGCAGCTGAAACAGGATCTTAATAGCGCCCCCTGTGGTCTCATCATCTCAAAATCAGCCACTGACTCAGAGCCCTGCAACTCAGCCAGATCTTTGGTGCGTTTTTCTGTCTCTTTATAGATACGGCAATATAAAATGGTCATGACAGACACAGGGATATAAAAGGCAGCAATGGCCGTTCCAAAAGTGATTATTGGTTCGTAAAGGAACTGTATCTGACATTCTTCGGGGGGTACTGTGCGTTCCCCAACAAAATATTGCCAGCAGAGGATTGCTGGAGCCCACAAAATGAAGGAAATAAACCAGGCCAGTCCAATCATGATCCCGGCCCTCTTAGGCGTGCGTTTTGCCCTGTAAGTTAATGGTCGTGTTATAGAAAAGTACCGGTCAAAACTAATAACTAACAGGTTCATTACAGAGGCGTTGCTAGCCACGTAATCCAGAGCGAGCCAAAGGTCACAAGCCAGGCTACCCAAGGACCACTTCCCAATTAAAATGTAAGATGTGTAGAGATTCATTGAGAAGATCCCGATGATGAGGTCAGCACAGGCCAAGCTCAGAAGGTAATAATTGTTCACGGTCTTCAGCTGGCTGTTCACCTTGAAGGAAACCATCACAAGGATATTTCCTACTATGGTTATCAGGCTGACAACCGCACTGACTGTGGCAATGGTTATAACTTCCCAAAGGCTGTGAACTTTCAAGGGGTTTGTCCCATTGTTATGACTTAAGGATGTGGAGTTCGGCTCCATGGTTCCTGATTTTCAGGGATCCTAAAGATGTGGACACCGGTATACAGCTGGGCAGGTTCTGAAATGAGAAAAGAAATATTTAATATACAGTATTTATGTTGCAAATACAATATGATTGTAGTGTTAACAAGGGCATGAGAAGTTGTTAGAATTGACTCTTATAAGGCAACGTGAATAAAGCGTACTCTGCCTTAGGCCTCGTTCACATTTCTGTTTTCCACTGATGTGTGGACGTACACATTGATTTTAATATGTCTGTTCGCACATCAATATGTTTTTACTGACCGTGGATCAGGTAAAATATCACGGAGAGATGCGCTAGTTTGGTCTGTGATGTGGACCAAATGCGGCCATTATAGTCTATGGAAGAGATTGATCAAAACTGGTGTACAGGAAAACTGGCTTAGTTAGCCATAGAAACCAATCAGATTCCACCTTTCATTTCTAACAGTTCCTTTGGAAAATAAAAGGTGGAATCTGATTGGTTGTTATGGGCAACTAGGCTAGTTCTACTTTACACCAGTTTGATAACTCTCCCCCTATGAGTCTATGAAAAAAAAAACACACAAAGCTGATGGCACCTGTGTCTGGTCTGTTTTTCACTGATCACTGATAGGAGATGTCTTCGAAATTAATTTTCAGCCTAGCAGTGTCTGTGGAATATGGATGACACATAGAGGTAAAAAATGGATACACAAACCAAACAAGGATCCTTCACGGACATTTTCATGGATGAAACCCGGACTGTTTTTTAACACATATGGAAATGTGAAGGCCTTACTGGTGTAAAAATGCTTCAGTAATACAGAGTTCACTACGTTACATATTATGTTACTACATACTTTGAGTCTAAGGGTACAGCCACATGGTCAGGTTTCTTGATGCAGTTTCAGAAGCCAAAACCAGAAGCCAGAAAAAAACTGAAAATAAGCTGTATATGTCCTTTATATTTTCTCTCCTATTATGATCCACTCCTGATACTGGCTTCCAAAATTGCATCCGGAAACCGGACCGCATGGTCGTACAATAACAGTATTTTATTTGGCTTTCAAGGAAGTGACGGTAGACATCCTGTACATTTCTGAACACAGTCCAAAATAGAGCCACCGCCCCTATCAATAAGTCCAGAAGAGCTCTACTCTCCTCCAAGTCACAGCAATTCAATGATGAGGACTTCAAAGATAAAATCCATACTGCTGTTTAGTGAGTCATTATGTCATACGCATGAGTAAGGGGGCAGAGTCTCCCAAAGCATCATGTGGCATGGGAGGAGGCGGTGGAAGATATTGTGCTCAATGTCCTTCACAAATTGGAATCTACCCAATGTAACCAGTGATTTTGTATGAAATATAAAAGATATGAAGATGTTTCATCTATGAGTCGTGACTATGACATACTTAGTGACTCACTAAGCAGCAGTATTTATTTTATCTTTGAAGTCCACATGATTGAATTGCTCTCCATTTCTGAATTTGCTCGGCTGAGGGAAATTGGGGGCATATGACGTGCAGTTTAGATTCCTTTGCATCATTTATGACCATATAGATGCAAACATTCCACCCCCAATCTCTGCAGACCTAGGAGCAGATTTCCTAATAGAAATGTGCCAGAATTCTGTCTCAATTTTAGCCAGAATTGTGGAGCAACATGCCATGTGCCACTTTGTCTTAGACACCATTTGTGTCCAGCTCTGAACGTGAGCGTGGTTTAGTGACAAACAGCCATGTCTTAGGTGGCATGACTTTAGTTGCACACTGTGGGGGAGAGCAGGCCACGTCATATATTAGGCGCATTGTCAAGCAGGCCATGCGCCAGAATGAAATCTACGGCAGCTCAGACCTAAAAACAGACGCAAATAAAGATAAATGTGTGGGGCCTACTGGCCCCGCTCATTTCCATCTTTGTGATGCCCACGTGGCAAGGGGAGCACAGAAATGCCACTTGCAAACAAAATCACAATCACAAAAAGTGGTGCAAAATATAAATCTCCCCCGTGTGTGCCAAAACTGCTCAAAATTCTGGCATAAAAGTATAAACTTTGACGCATTTTTGGACTGCCTGGTTTTGACTTTATATCTTAGCCAGCATCAGGGACGGGATGGCCATAGACCCTACAGGGAATCTTCGTGGTGGGCCGATGCCCACGGGGCTGCCTGAACCCTCCTCACTGTCATTGACTGGGTATATACTACAGAGGACACTATAGGGTTCATTATTAGAGGAAGTCCAGGTAGCATGCTGAAGCAGGCAGCATGTTATTCATTTTTTATTCATTAAAATTCCTGAGCCCAAGACGGACAAACAAATGAGAAAAAGAACAAACAGCAGGTGGCGCTATACAGACACATTTTATTCAATAGCTCACTACTAAATTTGCAATTACATGCAAATACTAATGTCCACGTGCTGGTTTGTAAAATGTACAATATGTTTTGTGAGACAACTTCTTTAATAAAATATGAAATTGATTCATGTCAGTTCTACATTACTGCTGTATTATCTGTACATCTCCTAGTGAAATAATTCAGAATAAAAGTATCAAATCGGTATAAGTCATAGGGGTAATCCTATTACTATTTGCAACATGCAACCAAAACAGGGCTTTCTATTTTTTACAGTATAGGACCTGGAGATGGAGAAATGGAAAGCACGGGCATTAGCTGATTGTGATGCCACATAGCCTGCCAGCACTGCAAGACTGACATCTGTTCTACACGAAGAAATGACACGCATGCACATTATACAAATATACTTTTGTAAAGAACTGGGTCTGGTATTCAATCGAACAGGGCTAGGATGGGATACCAGTGACAGAACGTGGATGGGTATGGCTTTGCTTCTGGAAAAAAAAAAATCAAACCATCTTTACTAATCTTGTTAAAGAGGCCTCATGCATGTGACAAAGCCCAGGAGACTGTGAATGAATCAGTGGCGAAAAACGGTTTGTCCAATGTGAAATCTGGGCTTATAAAGGTAAAGCACGGGCCCATATACTTCTATGGGCGCCATTTCATGGCTCCGCACAAACAGAAACCTATTATTTAATACTAAATAAAACAACTATTCTACCCAAGGTTGCACTTAGTCTTTCTGCTGCCTGAGGCGAAAAACTGAGACGGCGCTCCTCCTTCCCCAATGCCAATTTCTTAACCTAACCCCTTCCCTTCAGCTGCCCCTCTCTTGCCCCTACCTGGTGCTGCCTGAGGAGATCGCCTCACCTGGCCTCATTGGTGGTGCACCCCGGATTCTACCTCAAGTAATATAAGCAGTATATAGCTGACACTGTTGGAAACACATAGAATACGTGTCACCAGTATGTCCCTTTTTTGGGGGGGTGGAGGAGGAGGGACATTATCTACCTTTATGCCTTCTCTTCACCTCACCTTAATAGATGTTCCCTTGGAACATAAGCTGTCCTTCATCTTCACCGCTTACTCCGATCTCTAAACTTCGCAGAGACCTCCTCTTTTTAGATGACCCTGGCTTTACCATAGTAATCATATTTTTCTGTAAGGGAGGGAGGGACAGGGAGAATATCCACCCACACTGTCCATTACTGATGCACCATTTGCAGGGAAAACAAGCAGAAAGGCAAAGCAAACTGTTATCTCCTGCAATAAATGGTAAATGATCCATATACAGGGAATACCCACTTAACGCATAGATAATGTGCTGTCCGAGGATGATGCATTGTCTGTTGTCGTGAAAAATGACCTTATTTACAATGGAGATAACTACAACCGGGTATTTACAGTACCGCGGGTGCTGTGGGAGTCACAGCTGGATGTAAGATGGCTTGGCCGCATCTCAAGCATCGGTATATGACGTTGTACGGCACTATCAATTAGAAGGCAAACACTCCATAAAGGTTTATGGTCTTACTGCAGTCAGATAGTGCACTGCAGTTACTTCTATCTTCGTTCTGCATACTTTCTCCGGAATCATATTAATGAGTATTATTATTCTGGCCTCTCATAATTAAACCTAAGCAGAGGTCGCGCTACGTTTTTTTCTGAAGAGTAAAAATACTCCTCTGACCATTTTTGAGGAGTATTTTTATCCGAGGAGGCGTACGAAATCTGCGGTAATTAAAATACATAATACGCAGGCCTGCACTTGCTCACATCTGTGTTGGAGGCTGCATTTGGAGCCTCTGTTGCAGATTCTGTTGAAAGACCAGACAAAAAAGCCTTGTATGCAGGAGTTTTTTGTCTGGTAAAAAGACAGATTGCAAATGGAAACTGAACGGATCCCATTGTAGTCGGTGGAGTCTGTTCAGCTTCCCTGTGGGGTGACAGAAGGAGGGGGAGCAGGGTCACTAGAGGGGCGACAGGGGGAGCAGGGTCAGTAGAGGGGCGACAGGGGGAGCAGGGTCAGTAGAGGGGCGACAGGGGGAGCAGGGTCACTAGAGGGGCGACTGGGGGAGCAGGGTCACTAGAAGGGCGACAGGGGGAGCAGGGTCACTAGAGGGGCGACAGGGGGAGCAGGGTCACTAGAGGGGCGACAGGGGGAGCAGGGTCACTAGAGGGGCGACAGGGGGAGCAGGGTCACTAGAGGGGCGACAGGGGGAGCAGGGTCACTAGAGGGGCGACAGGGGGAGCAGGGTCAGTAGAGGGGCGACAGGGGGAGCAGGGTCACTAGAGGGGCGACAGGGGGAGCAGGGTCAGTAGAGGGGCGACAGGGGGAGCAGGGTCACTAGAGGGGCGACAGGGGGAGCAGGGTCACTAGAGGGGCGACAGGGGGAGCAGGGTCACTAGAGGGGCGACAGGGGGAGCAGGGTCACTAGAGGGGCGACAGGGGAGCAGGGTCACTAGAGGGGCGACAGGGGGAGCAGGGTCACTAGAGGGGCGACAGGGGGAGCAGGGTCACTAGAGGGGCGACAGGGGGAGCAGGGTCACTAGAGGGGCGACAGGGGGAGCAGGGTCACTAGAGGGGCGACAGGGGGAGCAGGGTCACTAGAGGGGCGACAGGGGGAGCAGGGTCACTAGAGGGCGACAGGGGGAGCAGGGTCACTAGAGGGGGGACAGGGGGAGCAGGGTCACTAGAGGGGCGACAGGGGAGCAGGGTCACTAGAGGGGCGACAGGGGGAGCAGGGTCACTAGTGGGGCGACAGGGGGAGCAGGGTCACTAGTGGGGCGACAGGGGGCGCAGGGTCACTAGTGGGGTGACAGGGGGAGCAGGGTCACTAGAGGGGCGACAGGGGGAGCAGGGTCACTAGTGGGGCGACAGGGGTAGCAGGGTCACTAGAAGGGGAGAGCTGGGTTATTAGTGGGGTGACAGGAGGAGGGGGGGCAGAGAACTGGGAGACTGGACAGAACCATGGTTGGGGGAGGGGGAAAATCACTCACTTGAAGATGGACAGCTTTTCACTGCCACAACTCTCCCATCCCTCTCCACCTGGGGGACACAGGCTGGAGGCAGCTCTTCTCCCAGGCACCATTGACATCAGTCCGCGCCCCTTTACCTCTCCAGCCGCCCTGTTTTGTTCCCCAGGGTCCATGTTCTGCGCGCCCGCTCTCCTTCCAGCCCCGGGAGCAGGCCCCTCCTTCCAGCTCCCGCCGGCTTCCTCTGCCTCACCCGATCTGTATTTCTCTGGTGCACCAATAACAAAGCTCCTTGCTGTAAGGAGCTTTGTTATTGGTTATTTCAGGCACAGGCACAGGCAGCATTGCTGTGCTGCCTGTGCCGTTCACTGCGCTGATAAAAAACTGTGAAAAGTCTAAGGCGTAGTGGTACGCCTTAGACTTTTTTCAGGGAGTAAAATTGCCTGAAAACTTGTCTATGACGAATTTTTATGCGTTATTGCGACCTCTGAACCTAAGGATATACTTCTTTTTGGTCCAGGGGCAGACTGGCCATAGACCCTACAGACCATCTTGAATTTAATGTATCGCCATCCATCCTCAGGATGTGGCAGCTTCTGGGGAAATATTTTGTGCCACCGTCTACTTGTGTTGCAGGGCCTTCTGCCCCTTTGGAGCCGCCTACATGGGGCTGCTTTTAGATTCTTTCCCAGACCCTAGACCATAGACCCTACAGACCATCTTGAATTTAATGTATCGCCATCCATCTTCAGGATGTGGCAGCTTCTGGGGAAGTATTTTGTGTTGCACTTATGGTATTGCTGACCCCATCTACTTGTGTTGCAGGGTCTCCTGCCCCTTTGGAGCTGCCTACAACATGGGGCCGCTTTTAGATTCTTTCCTAGGCCCTAGACCCTACGGACCATCTTGAATTTAATGTATCGCCATCCATCCTCAGGACGTGGCAGCTGGTGCTTACGTCCAAAAAAAGTCAGCTTCTGGGGAAGTATTTTGTGCTGCACTATGGTATTGCTGACCCCGTCTACTTGTGTTGCAGGGCCCTCTGCCCCTTTGGAGCCGCCTACAACATGGGGCCACTTTTAGAGTCCCATGCCCACTTTAAGTTCCTTAGTCCGCCCGTTTTCGTCCCCAACTGAGGAAGGGCATGGCATCTCTGAATCTATTCTACAATAGTACCCCCCTATTTATGTCAGTATGATTCCGTTACAGAAAGGTCACACAGAGGCACACAGCATTATCAATCATACATCTAGAATGCATGATCCTTCTCTCATACGGAGCGTGATTCCTGCAAGGGACATGTTCGGATGAAAGAGCCCTTAGAAATTATTTTGCAGGCTGTCTTAGTATTGCCATATCACTGACAGTAAACACTATAGAGCAGGGGTGAGCAGCCTTCTGCACTCCAGCTGCTGTGACTTCTTGTTACTCCCACAGAAGTGAAAGCAGGATTCTGGGAGTTGTAGTTTCAGAACAGCTGGAGTGCGGGAGGTTGCTGATCCCTGGTACAGAGTAAAAGCCATATCACCATCCTATATATTTAAGAGGATTATTCAATACTCAGTGTGGCTCTACACCATTCTGTATTATGTATTCTTTGTGAGATATATAAAGGAAGGACTTATGCGGATTTCTCTGCTTTTACGCACCAAAATCCACGTGTTACTTGCAGATTTTTTGTGGGTTTGATGCAGTTTTGCCCTGATCTCACCCATAGCACTGCAAAGAGTGAAATCCACACTAAAATCTGCAGAAACTGTTGCCATGCTGTGGGTTCCAAGATCTGCACAGCAGGTCAACTTCCACAAGGAAAATGTACACAAAGTATACATGAGATTTGTCATTGACTTTGCTGGTACTGTATTACGCTGCGTTTTTTCTGTATGAGCGGAAGAAATCTGATGCGTGTACAGGTAGCCTACTTATTCTTTTTGCTGGATCTTGCTTCTGACTCAAAAAACTGCATCAGAAACTGTAGTGGCACCCCCCCCCCAACAAAAAAATTGTTTGTGAAACCACCCATCATATGTGGATTCCTTCACATATTTTTTCTTTTTACCTTCATACTTGCGCCACCTGAAGGCCGAGAGGTTGCCGCAAGTGTGAAAGTATAACCAAAGCAACATGAACTGGCACAAGTCCAAACCCACAAGCAACCGACGCTGGCGAGGCTGGTTCAAGTGAAAGGTCATTAGGTAGAGACTTGGCAACACCATATTACTGATAGCAGCCCTCCTGGCTACAAATTGAACTCCTGGAGATAACAGACTGCATAAGGTGTTAGCTACATATAACATCAGAAGATATCTTTTAATGATGGCTACAATTTGATAGTACTGATTATGCCATGGGGTACTAAACACTACATTCCCTATATTCTTACATGGCCGCCATTTGTTGTTAGAGAGACATTCTTGTGGAGTTACTGGATACTGCAATGTTATAGGCTCCATCTATAACTCCTGACTAGGGATGGGCGAACACAATGTTCTCAGGTTGGAGGAATTCTATTATGGATTCCGTTAGCACGGAACGGAATATAACGGAATTCTGTGACGGACAGCAAAACGGAAGCCTTTGAGAGGCATTTCGTCATAATAGAAGTCTATAGAGAGCATAACGGATCCGTCTGGTTTCGGTTATGTGTAACGGAAAACAGACGGATCCGCTATGCTGCCCATAGATTTCTGCCCAACAGAATGCAAAATGGAATGCCTCTTAAAGGCTTCTGTTTTCTGTCCGTCATAGAATTACATTGTATTCCATACTAACGGAATCCATAATGGAATTCCTCCACCACCCAGATGCCGAAAACGTCGGGTTCGGTCATCCCTACACCTACCTTCTAGAGATGAGCGAACATGCTCGTAACGAGCACTGTACCGCTTGGCTCCCCTGCGCTCGCATGGGCGCAGGCAGCCGCTTCCGTTGGGTGAGGAGGACGGAAGCGGCTGCCTGCGCCCATGCGAGCGCAGGGGAGCCGAGCGGTACAGTGCTCGTTACGAGCACGTTCGCTCATCTCTACTAACCTCTCTTTGAAAGTCTACTGCGAATACAGTATTCTGTGCTTCACTCTCAAAGCTTCTACCATTAATACAAGAACGTCTTGCTTTATTGAACACTTCTACAAGGAGTTTCCTTACCACATGCCACATGCAGTAAGTAAGTATCAGAAACCAATTTTCTATACAAATTAATAGAATTTAGAAGGAGGTCATCGATATAACGTCCATACCAGCAAATATCCCCCACAAACGGATTGCCAGGATTATAAATATATATTTTCTCCCAGTAATATATGTAAATAATTGCTAAGGAAGGGGAAATGCATGCCCCCACCACACCGCCCTGTAATTCTACACAATATACACCATTAAATGTAAAAAAAATTGTGTTTCAAAATAAAATTAGTAGCTGTCAATAAATACTCCAGATTTCAGCAATGTAACTGGTATAATCACATAGTGTCTTAACCAACATGATGGCCCTATCATGTGGGATAGAAGTATATATGGCCACCCCATCACATGTGAGCCACTTCCAACTGATTTTATTCATCATTTTCAAGACTTCACTGATATCCTTATTGTACCCTGGCATTTGTTTCACACCCATCTAGCCAGGAACACAGACCTTCAGCAACAGAATTTACCAATATTTGGTATAAAAGAAGGTGGAAATTCACCTTTATGTAGATTGTGGATTCATAGCCTCGGCTTGGTAGCTGTTATAACACATAGGGTTAGCCCTTCGTCCAAGATATCTTTATATTTTTTTTTAGAAAAACCTCAGTTGGATCTTTATTCAACTTCCTTTAGACAGGATACCATAGATGAGAACATAGCCCTGCCACTTTACAAATCACTAGTCAGACCACACATGGAGTACTGTGTACAGTTCTGGGCTCCTGTGAACAAGGCAGACATAGCAGAGCTGGAGAGGGTTCAGAGGAGAGCACCTAAAGTAATGGACTGGGTGGACTGTAGTCACTAAAAGAGATCAAGAGGGGCCTGGATGTATTTCTGGAGTGTAATAATATTACAGGTTATAGTTACTAGATTTCTGGAGAAAGATCATTGATCCAGGGAGTTAGGGCCCTTGCACACGACCGCACTCATAAGATCATATGAGTGCAGGACAATAGTCCCGCGGGCGGCCCGACGTGCACAGTATCACAGCAACCTATGATGCTGTGCGCTCCCATGTGCACGATCAATGCCACTCTGGGACACATGGCCCTCTCACGGACCATATGTCTCGGAAGGCATACGGTCGTGTAGGGGCCCTTATTCTGATTTCCTGATTTGGAGCTGGGAAGGATTTTTTTCCCCCTAAAATTAGGAAAATTACCTTCTACTTCATTAGGGTTTTTGCCTTCCTCTGGATCAACATAGAAGCCTAATAAGATGAACTGAGACAATATGAAAGAAATAAAGTAAAAAAAAAAAAAAAAGTAAAAAAAGTGCTTTTAATAATAAAGAAAAATAAAGTTTCAAGTAAAAAACAAAACCATCATTTTCCTCTGATTTTATAATAAAAAATAGTAAGAAAAAACGCCCACACATATTAGGTATTGCTGCATCCATAATGACCGTCTCTATAAATATGTCACATAATCTACCCCATCAGATAAACACTGTAAAAAAAATAAAAATAAAAACTGTGCCAAAAAAGCCATTTTTTGTCATCTTACATCACAAAAAGTGCAACACCAAGTGATCAAAAAGTCATATGCATCCCTACAATGGAACTAGAACCGTCACTTCACACCGCAAAAAATTAGCCTTTCAGAATATGGAGACTAAAACATATTTTTTTCTGTTTCAAAAATGCTCTTATTGTCTAAAACTAAATAAAAAAAGACATATTAGGCATTGCCATGTCTGTAACCAGCTCTATAAAAATATCACATGACCTAACCCCTCAGGTGAACACTATAAAAAAAAAAAAGTGTCAAAACAACCAATTTTCTGGTCACCTTGCCCCATAAAGTGTAAAATTAAATGATCAAAAAGTCATATATACCCAAAAACATTGTAAAAAACAAAAACTGTGCCAGAACAGCCATTTTTTGTTACCTTGCCTCACAAAAAGCGTAATATAGAGTGATCAAAAATCATATGTATACAGTCATGGCCAAAAGTTTTGAGAATGACACAAATATTATATTTTCACATGATCTGCTGCCCTCTGGTTTTTATGTGTGTTTGTCAGATGTTTTTATCACATACAGAAATATAATTGCAATCATATTATGAGTAACAAAAGCTTATATTGACAGTTAGAATGAGTTAATGCAGCAAGTCAATATTTGCAGTGTTGACCCTTCTTCTTCAGGACCTCTGCAATTCTCCCTGGCATGCTCTCAATCAACTTCTGGACCAAATCCTGACTGATAGCAGTCCATTCTTGCACAATCAATGCTTGCATTTTGTCAGAATTTGTAGGTTTTTGTTTGTCCACCCGTCTCTTGATGATTGACCACAAGTTCTCAATGGGATTAAGATCTGGGGAGTTTCCAGGCCATGGACCCAAAATCTCTATGTTTTGTTCCCTGAGCCATTTAGTTATCACCTTTGCTTTATGGCAAGGTGCTCCATCATGCTGGAAAAGGCATTGTTGATCGCCAAACTGCTCTTGGACGGTTGGGAGAAGTTGCTCTCGGAGGACATTCTGGTACCATTCTTTATTCATGGCTGTGTTTTTAGGCAAGACTGTGAGAGAGCCGATTCCCTTGGCTGAGAAGCAACCCCACACATGAATGGTTTCAGGATGCTTTATAGTTGGCATGAGACAAGACTGGTGGTAGCGCTCACCTGGTCTTCTCCGAATAAGCTGTTTTCCAGATGTCCCAAATAATCGAAAAGGGGATTCATCAGAGAAAATGACTTTTCCCCAGTCCTCAGCAGTCCACTCCCTGTACCTTTTGCAGAATATCAGTCTGTCCCTGATGTTTTTTCTGGAGAGAAGTGGCTTCTTTGCTGCCCTCCTTGAGACCAGGCCTTGCTCCAAGAGTCTCCGCCTCACAGTGCGTGCAGATGCACTCACACCTGCCTGCTGCCATTCCTGAGCAAGCTCTGCACTGCTGGTAGCCCGATCCCGCAGCTGAAACACTTTTAAGAGACGGTCCTGGCGCTTGCTGGTCTTTCTTGGGCACCCTGGAGCCTTTTTGGCAACAATGGAACCCCTCTCCTTGAAGTTCTTGATGATGCGATAGATTGTTGACTGAGGTGCAATCTTTCTAGCTGCGATACTCTTCCCTGTTAGGCCATTTTTGTGCAGTGCAATGATGACTGCACGTGTTTCTTTAGAGATAACCATGGTTAACAGAAGAGAAACAATGATGCCAAGCACCAGCCTCCTTTTAAAGTGTCCAGTGGTGTCATTCTTACTTAATCATGACAGATTGATCTCCAGCCCTGTCCTCATCAACACCCACACCTGTGTTAATGGAGCAATCACTGAAACGATGTTAGCCGGTCCTTTTAAGGCAGGGCTGCAATGATTTTGAAATGTGTTTTGGGGGATAAAGTTCATTTTCTAGGCAAATATTGACTTTGCAAGTAATTGCTGTTAAGCTGATCACTCTTTATAACATTCTGGAGTATATGCAAATTGTCATTATAAAAACTGAAGCAGTAGACTTTGTAAAAATTAATATTTGTATCATTCTCAAAACTTTTGGCCATGACTGTAGTATCATATAGTATCAATAAAACTGTCAAAATTGTCAAACTGTCAAACATTTCCGAAATGGGGTCGCTTTTTGGTTGTTTCTACTGTAGGGAGCTTCAAGTGCGACATGGTTTATAAAAACCAGTCCAGCAAAATCTGCCTTAGGCTACTTTCACATTAGCGTTTTTGCTGGATCCGTCATGGATCAGCAAAAACGCTTCCATCATGATAATACAACCGTCTGCATCCGTTCTGAAAAGATCCGGTTGTATTATCTTTTAAATAGCCAAGACGGATCCGTCATGAACTCCATTGAAAGTGATCCTTCATGAAACTCCATTGACTTACATTGTGAGTCATGACGGATCCGTTTTGATCAGTTTTTCATGTGAACACCAAAACACAGCAAGCAGCGTTGTAGTGTCCGCCTCCAAAAACGGAATGGAGACGGAACTGAAGCAAACTGAAGCATTCTGAAGGGATCCTTTTCCATTCAGAATGCATTAGGACAAAACTGATCAGTTTTGGACCGTTTATGAGAGCCTGGGACGGATCTCACAAACGGATCTTTACAACGCAAGTGTGAAAGTAACCTTACAAAAACCATACTGAGCTCCTTGCCTTCTGCGCCCTGCCGTGTGCCCTTATATCAGTTTACGACCACATATGGGATGTTTCTGTAAACAGAATCAGGGTAATAGATATTGAGCTTTGTTTGGCTGTTAACCCTTGATGTGTTACAGGAAAAAGTGGAAAATCTGCAAATTCTTTTGGAACACCTAAAGGGTTAACAAAGTTTGTAAAATCAGTTTCAGGAATAACATGAGTGGTTTCTGTTATGTATACCCCACAAAGTGACTTCAGATATGAACTGGTCCTTAAAAAGTGGGTTTTGGAAATTTTCTTAAAAATTATAAGAATTGCTTCTAAAATTCTAAGCCTTCTAACGTCCTAAAAAATAAAATGACATTTTCAAAATGACGCCAAAATAAAGGCGACATATGGGCAGTAGGGCAAAAACTGGCATGGGGTAGAAAGGGTTAATACCTATGGATTTAGGATGTAGCATTATAAAGGCTCCTGTAGGTGTGTACATGCCCTAATACTTTTGTCCATATAGTGCAGTTCTTCTATCTAGTGCAACAGAACATCAAGTTGCACTCAGATTGTTGCTGGACCACAATGGCTGCAGAGCAGCGTGCACTGAGTAACAGGCATGAAGACTGCGGTGTCCACTACCATGCACAAGGCAGCGCTGAGTAATACTACACTAATCATATTACTAATTAGAGCCGAGTTCACATTATGAAACAGAATATTATGAAGCGAAAACCACGTGTAACATCCGCACATCCTGGAGCCTGACTCTTCCCACACACGTGTCTGGTCACATGCTTATGACATCATCGCAGGTCCTTTCGCTTACTGGCACCTAGTGTCTTCCCTGAGGAGATGGACCGTGGCCGTGGTAAACACCGGAGAGGTGGCCGGAGACCGTACAGGGGCCGCGGCTCAGGAGGGGACAGGGAGTATGTCCATAGAGGGCACAGGGACGCTGTTAGGGATCAGAGGGGTCCCCCGGAGCCGGAGAAGGAGGTGAGGACCTGGGGGGCGGGGCTTCTTTCTCCTGACTGGTGGCGCGAGCCGTGTGTCTCCTCAGACATGTAACGTGTTATCATGTAAGCTGTGGATGAGGTGTAGGCTGCACATAGTGGGCACTGGTGACAGCTCTACCTGCAGGAGTCCTCGTCAGTGAGAGCTGGAAGTGACAGCTGGGGTTGAGGTCACTGTACACTACAGAGGGTGACTGCAGCTCCCTCCAATATGTGCAGTGAAGGAGATGCAGCTCGTGTGACTCACATAGGGCTGTTAGGATGACTCCTTATGACATATAGTGCCAGCAGAGTGCCTCCTTACAGACTATAGTGCCAGCAGAGTGCCTCCTTACAAACTATAATGCCCGCAGAGCGCCTCCTCATCATCACCAAAGAGCACCTCCCCATGAACTGTGGTGCCAACAGAGCGCCTTTTCATCACCTAACAGGCCTCCCCACAAACTATGATGCTAGCAGAGAGCCTCCTCATGAACTAAGGGGCCTCCCAACAAATTATGGTGCCAGCAGAGAGCCTTCTCATGAACTATGGTGCTGGCAGAGCGCCCCTCATTACCAAAGGGGTCTCCCAACAAATTATGGTGCCAGGGGAGTGCCTCTTCATGACCTAATGAGCCTCCCCATTAACTATGGTGCCAGCAGAGCGCCTTTTCATCACCTAACGGGCTTCCCTACAAATTATGGTGCCTGCAGAGCGCTTTCTCATGACCTAAGGGGCCTGCCCATGAATTATGGTGCCAGCAGGGCGCCTCTTTGTGAACTGTGGTGCTGGCAGAGCACCTCCTCATGACCTAAGGCGTCTCCCCCAAACTATAGCACCAGCAGAGCACCTCCTTATAAACTATAGTGCCGGCAGAGCCTCACCTCATGACCTAGGGTGCCTCCCCATGAAATGTGCTGCTGGGGGTCTTCACCAACTATGGTACCAGCAGAGTGCCTCCTCACAAACTGCAGTCCCGGAAGTGCACCTCTTCATGTGCTAGGGCGGCTCCCCTCGAACTATGATGCCGGAAGAGCACCTCTCCATGAACCATAGTGCCAGCAGAGTGCCTCTTCACAAACTATGATATCTTCAGAGTGCCTCCTTAAAAAAAACAGTAAATTCAGCTATCTTTAGGACAGGCCATCACAATTGGATTAGTGGGGGTCCAGGAGAGTTGGACCTCCATTGATGTGATATTTATGACATATCCCAAGGATAGACAATCAATGTGCCGATTCCAGAAAACCCCCCTAATCCTACACAGGAACTGAGCTCTGGTATGGCCGAGTGGCACCTACACATTACACAGAGCCTTCTGCTTCCTTCTCCATTCACTGTTTTGTTTCTGGTGTCGGCGGCTCCTGATGTCAGCTGCGGGTTGATGGCCTATCCTGACGATTGGTCATCAATATCTAGAGACCAAAAAAACGAAGCACGAAGGTTGAAGTGATTATGCGTTAATAAACATTGTTGATTTTATTTTTGACAATGGACATGTGCTAGGTGCAATTTTTTCACTAAAGAGGACCTGTCTCCTCTCCTGACATGCCTGTTTTTGTAAATTATTTTATTCCACATGAAAGGACAAATCTGGGCCATCATTTCTTATGACTCGGTGTTTTGCCATTCTTCGGTTGTTCTAGCTAAAAATTTATTGTCCAATCAGTGCAGCCAGTGGCAGACTGTGCAGGGACAAACCCCCAACGGGAAACAACCATCTGTACCTTTATCCATAAACTTCTGGCAAGAATAACAGAAGAATGGGAAAACATATCAAATCATAAGAAATGATGATCCAGAATTGTGTCACACAGCAGACAGTGCCTACAATTGGCGATAATGCCGATCGCAGACATTTAGGGCCCATTCACACGACCTTGTGAATGGGGCCTCATCTATTCTGCAATTTTGCGGAATGGATGCAGCCCTATTCATTTCAATGGGCATCATTAGATCACGGACAGCCGCGGCTCTGCAAGAAGAAATAGAACATGTCCTATTCTTGTCCCCAATAGCGGACAAGAATAGACATTTTGAGTGGAGTGCTGGGCCGTGTGTTCCACAAATTGCATCTGGATCCGCAGTAAAACGGCCGTCTGAACGTCCCCTTAATCCCTCAGATGCTGTGGTCAGATGTGAGGTGAAAAACCGGGGAGCACACCCTCCCAGGGCTGGACCAGATTCCCTGTGTGGTGATCAGGGATTCAGTTGGATGAAATTGAAGGCCCTAGCTTCATGGAAGAAACCAGGACTTTCAGAGTTGTAGTTCCTATGAAGCCCTGCAGGTGGCAGAGCTCCAAAAGAACATAGCAATAGACTTAGAGCATTGCATTGCTTTACTCATTCACTGCAGTCTGTTGCAGAAGCAATTTAATGAGTGCTTTTTATAGTCACCTAGGGTGATGTAATAAAAAAGTTTTAAAAATATAAAAAATCACCCCCCCCTTTCCCAGAATAAAAAATAAACAGTAAAAAAAAACATGGGCATCGCCGCATCTGAAAACGCATGTACCATTACAATCTGAAAATATTATTCCTGTACAGCGAATAGTGTAATGGAAAAAAAAGTCAAAATTGTAGATTCAACTTTTTTTGTCCCGTCACCTCCCCTAAAAAATTGAATAAAAAGTGATCAAAAAGTAGTAGTAGTAGTAGTGATCAAAAATGATATAAAATAGTATCATTAAAAACCTGCAAAAAATGAGCCCTCACACAGCTCCATAGACGTAACTATAAAAAGTGACGGGGGTCAGAATATGGTGATGAAAAGAAAAAAAATGTTTTTCCAAAGTTTATATATTTTTTTAGCATTAAAACACAAGGAAAACAATACAAATGTGGTATTGCTGTAATCATACTGCCCCGGAGAATGAAGGAATGGAAAAATAAAAAATGATGGCTCTGGAAAAGTCAGGAGTGAAAAATAAAAGCAGGAAATTGTCCAGTAAGGAAAGGGTTAAGGGTGGTTGGAAAAAGCTAATGCAAAAAACTTGAGGATTGCCGGCTGAGACATTAAGGTTGTCTTTTACTAGTAAATCAATGGTGAGAAAAGCAGATGTTTGGTAATGATCTTTTTTCTTACAGACATACTGCTCCACTTTTCTTGCTGTCTTGTTTGTTATTTTACTACCTCCTCAGTCCTGACGGGTGTCTGTGACAGTACCTTATGGAGGCTCTATACATGATGGATTCATTGATAATCTGTATGCATTATTACCTGATAATAGATTTGCATTCCTGTAGATCTATCATGTTTTGGCCACTAGGTGTCACTCTATTCCGTGTTTATGTTGACTATTTGTAGAGAAAATTCCCATTACAAATAATAGGTATATGTATATAGCTTATAATATATATATATATAATAATTATTTTGATCCCTTAGTTTCCCAGCTATTGTAGTAGTGTTAATTTACTGTGATCCCTGGTGAATTATAACATCTCTCTAATCTTTGATAAGGTACATTTGACAGAAGTAGCTTAGGCAACTTTCACACTAGCATTTCTATTTTCCGGTATTGAGATCCGTCATAGGATCTCAATACCAAAGAAAAACGCTTTTGTTTTGTCCCCGTTCATTATCAATGGGGACAAAACGTAACTGAACAGAACAGAGTGCTCCAACATGCATTCCGTTTTCATACTGGAGAGCAGCACGCTGCAATCTTCTTTCCGTCATAGGATGCGGAGCAAAACAGATCCATCATGATCCACAATGTTAGTCAATGGGGACGGATCCGTTTAACTCTGACACAATAGAAAACGGATCCGTCCCCCATAGACTTTCAGTGAAGTTCATGACGGATCCGTCTTGGCTATGTAAAAGATAATACAACCGGATCCGTTCATAACAGATGCAGATGGTTGTATTATCAGTAACGGAAACGTTTTTGCTGATCCCTGCTGGTTCCAGCAAAAATGCTAGTGTGAAAGTAGCCTTATGTGCTGATTACACAGGTCGTCCTTCAGATAACAATTGTAATGATTTGACTTGGTAGTGGATTTAAAACCATTGCTATGTGTAAATGTAAGGGGCTATCCCATAATAAATGTTGATTATTTATCAATGTAATCAATGACTGACTATAAAACCTGAAAAAGCAGTGGCACAACAACTTTATAATTTTTTGTGCCGGCGACATGTGCAAAAATTTGATACTTTTTGGGAATTTCCAAGTCCACTTGTGACTTTAAAGGACATCTGTCAGCAGTTTTGTACCTATGACACTGGCTGACCTGTTACATGTGCACTTGGCAGCTGAAGACATCTGTGTTGGTCCCATGTTCATATGTGTCCACAATGCTGAGAAAAATGATGTTTTACTATATGTAAATGAGCCTCTAGGAGCAACGGGGGCGTTACCATTACACCTAGAAGCTCTGCTCTCTCTGCAACTGCAGAGCCCTCTCCACTTTGATTGACAGGACCAGGCAGTAGAAACGTGATCAGCAGAAGCTGTGGCAGCTCCTCTCGCCCCACACCTTTACCAGTATTGGTAAATCTACAATTGGATTACCGTGTTACAATTTACTATTGGATTTTGACAATTTTTTAATGTGCTTTTGCATCTCACATAGGGTTCAGCAGCCTCCAGCACACCAGCTTCGGTGAAACTACAATTCCCAGCATGCTCCATTCATTTCTATGAGAGTTCTGAGAAGAGTAGAGCAAGTATGCATGCTGGGAGTTGTAGTTTCACAACAGCTGGAGTGCTGGAGGTTGCCTATCACTGATCTAACTGAAAGCCTTGAAGAACCTAGGCCTGTGATGTCTAACCCCCGGCACTCCAGCTGGGGTAAAACTACAACTCCCAAGAATCATACTTGCTTGGCTGTTCTCAGAACTCCACAGAAATGAATGAAACATGCTGGGAGTCGTAGTTTAACCACAGCTGGAGTGCCGGAGGTTAGCCATAACTGACCTATGCAGACCTATTTGTTTCCATGGTAACAGACTACAAACAAAACCTGATCACAGCCCTACTCAATTCCATCTGTCTCTTACTTCTTGCTAACTTACATTTAGGTTATGACCCGACGACGCAAATGGGCCGCCACGTCCACCTGAGAAAGCCAATGGCTATGCGTTTTTACTGCAAAATCGTGCAGCTATTGGCTGCCGTGGGTGGGTGTGGCTTGGCGGCGTACAGCCATCTGGGAGACACATGGGTCTGTATAAGAGCTGAATTCACAGAAACTGTTTCGTTAAAGGGGCTGTCTCAATTCAGCAAGTAGCATTTTTTCAATGGTGTGTAAGCACGGCCACTGCTGCTGGATTTCAAGATGGTCGTAACCATGGAAACGAACAGTATATAATGTGATGGAAAAATGAATCCAGCCAGCAAAGGAGACAATATGGACAATCACAATATATTAGAAACTGCCTTATTAACTTTCTCTACATACGGTAATAATTGCTATTTGCTGAAATGAAACAGCCCCTTTAAGGCTATTTGCATTAAGTTAATACATTTTTCAGTTTGGCAAAAAAAAGTTTATGAAATTGGACCTGGCTTTTTAGTACAGAATGGGAGTTTTACAGGGGCCTTTCTGACAGCAGGATCTGAACAGCAGGCCTCTAGTGTTCTTGCTGAGCACATTCACCTTATGACTGTGTTTGCTAAGCAGATGTGTTTTTACACGGGCACGTTCACCTTGCTTGCGGTTTTAATTGCTGTGTTCGGTTAACTTCAAGTTGTCAAGTTTAACCCTCACTGTAAAAAGGCGTATTGGTAGTCACTAAGGAGCCTTAGGCTGGGTCGTTGCCTTTTTGCAACAGCCCAGTGCGGAGTGGGGGCCGTGCTTTCGCTCTGCTGTGACTGAAAGGAGCGTCGATCCTGGCCATTTAACCCCTTATATGCTGCAGGCAATAGTGCCCGCGGCATGTAAGTAGTTACAGAAGATTGCCTATTATAGTCCCATTGTGGGACTATTAACTAGTTAAAAAACAAGTTAAAAAAAATTCCAGGAAAAAGAAATACACAAAAAATTGCAAAAGTAAAATCTCCATAACAACCTGCACTACGCAGTTATCATGTAATTTATCCTGTATGGTGAACGCTGTAAAGGACACAGAGAATGCTACCAAAGTGATAACACCTCCCAGTGTACAGCTATCAGTGACTGACAGCTATCTGTATGCATACTTACACAGAGAATGTTATCAATCACTGATAACACCTCCCTGTGTACAACTATCAGTGACTGAAAGCTATCTATGTATACACACTTACACAGAGAATGCTATCAATCACTGATAACACCTCCCCTTGTACAACTATCAGTGACTGACAGCTATCTATGTATACACACTTACACAGAGAATGCTATCAATCACTGATAACACCTCACTGTGTCCAACTATCAGTGACTGACAGCTATCTATGTATACACACTTACACAGAGAATGCTATCAATCACTGATAACACCTCCCTGTGTCCAACTATCAGTGACTGACAGCTATCTATGTATACACACTTACACAGAGAATGCTATCAATCACTGATAACACCTCCCTGTGTACAACTATCAGTGACTGACAGCTATCTATGTATACACACTTACACAGAGAATGCTACCAATCACTGATAACACCTCCCTGTGTACAACTATCAGTGACTGTCAGCTATCTCTGTATATACACTTACACAGAGAATGCTATCAATCACTGATAACACCTCCCTGTGTACAACTATCAGTGACTGACAGCTATCTCTGTATACACACTTACACAGAGAATGCTATCAATCACTGATAACACCTCCCCCTTGTACAATTATCAGTGACTGACAGCTATCTCTGTATACACACTTACACAGAGAATGCTATCAATCACTAATAACACCTCCCTGTGTACAGTTATCAGTGACTGACAGCTATCTCTGTATACACACTTACACAGAGAATGCTATCAATCACTGATAACACCTCCCCCTTGTACAAGTATCAGTGACTGTCAGCTATCTCTGTATACACACTTACACAGAGAATGCTATCAATCACTGATAACACCTCCCTGTGTACAACTATCAGTGACTGACAGCTATCTATGTATACACACTTACACAGAGAATGCTATCAATCACTGAAACACCTCCCCCTTGTACAACTATCAGTGACTGAGAGCTATCTCTGTATACACACTTACACAGAGAATGCTATCAATCACTGATAACACCTCCCCCTTGTACAATTATTAGTGACTGACAGCTATCTCTGTATACACACTTACACAGAGAATGCTATCAATCACTGATAACACCTCCCCCTTGTACAATTATCAGTGACTGACAGCTATCTCTGTATACACACTTACACAGAGAATGCTATCAATCACTGATAACACCTCCCTGTGTACAGTTATCAGTGACTGACAGCGATCTCTGTATACACAATTACACAGAGAATGCTATCAATCACTGAAACACCTCCCCCTTGTACAACTATCAGTGACTGACAGCTATCTCTGTATACACACTTACACAGAGAATGCTATCAATCACTGATAACACCTCCCTGTGTACAGTTATCAGTGACTGACAGCGATCTCTGTATACACAATTACACAGAGAATGCTATCAATCACTGAAACACCTCCCCCTTGTACAACTATCAGTGACTGACAGCTATCTCTGTATACACACTTACACAGAGAATGCTATCAATCACTGATAACACCTCCCCCTTGTACAATTATCAGTGACTGACAGCTATCTCTGTATACACACTTACACAGAGAATGCTATCAATCACTGATAACACCTCCCCCTTGTACAATTATCAGTGACTGACAGCTATCTCTGTATACACACTTACACAGAGAATGCTATCAATCACTAATAACACCTCCCTGTGTACAGTTATCAGTGACTGACAGCGATCTCTGTATACACAATTACACAGAGAATGCTATCAATCACTGAAACACCTCCCCCTTGTACAACTATCAGTGACTGACAGCTATCTCTGTATACACACTTACACAGAGAATGCTATCAATCACTGATAACACCTCCCTGTGTACAGTTATCAGTGACTGACAGCGATCTCTGTATACACAATTACACAGAGAATGCTATCAATCACTGAAACACCTCCCCCTTGTACAACTATCAGTGACTGACAGCTATCTCTGTATACACACTTACACAGAGAATGCTATCAATCACTGATAACACCTCCCCCTTGTACAATTATCAGTGACTGACAGCTATCTCTGTATACACACTTACACAGAGAATGCTATCAATCACTGATAACACCTCCCCCTTGTACAATTATCAGTGACTGACAGCTATCTCTGTATACACACTTACACAGAGAATGCTATCAATCACTAATAACACCTCCCTGTGTACAGTTATCAGTGACTGACAGCGATCTCTGTATACACAATTACACAGAGAATGCTATCAATCACTGATAACACCTCCCCCTTGTACAATTATCAGTGACTGACAGCTAACTCTGTATACACACTTTCACAGAGAATGCTATCAATCACTGATAACACCTCCCCCTTGTACAATTATCAGTGACTGACAGCTATCTCTGTATACACACTTCCAATGCTCAATGATAACATCTCCCTGTGTACAATTTAACTCAGGAATAGCAGATATAAAGGTATAAAATAGAAAAAACTATAAATCATTCTGCTCGGCTCCTCCTGCTCTATAACATGCTGCCTGCAGATTACACTGCGTATACTAGAGACTATTGACAGGGGCAGTGTGGGGGCACTCCCCTCATGATTACTTGGCACTAGGAGTTCACTGTACTCTTGGCATTTTGAACAGGGTGGATGACCGCGTGTTCCGCAAATTGTGGAACACACGTCGGGCGGGATCCGTGGTATTTTTGCGGATCTGCAATACTACAGCCTTCTGAATGGCCCCTTACCGAGGTGGATGAAGTTAAGGCTATTGGATAGAAACAGCAGGTGGCGCTATACTAACATTCCTTGAATATCTGCAGATATAAGCCTTTTTGTAATAATTTAAATAAAAAAGTCATAGTTTGGGGATGGATGTAACTATATACAATGGGGGAGATTCATTAAAACTAGAACAAAGGAAAAACTGACTTAGTTGTCCATAGCATCATACCAAATCTTGTGTTTCAGTAGCGCAGTCCACGTTATATTACATTATGGTGATAGATCCTCTCTAAGGCAAACCACATATTCGCAAAATATGGACACTGGCTGCGTCCATGCCACCATTTTCTTTTTTCCTCGTATAGTAAGGAAAAGTGGGGGAAATTGGCTTCTACCTCACAGGGGTTTTTGCCTTCCTCTGGATCAACTTGTAGGAAAACAGGCCGAACTGGATGGACAGATGTCTTTTTTTCAGCCTTATAAACTATGTTACTATGTATAGAAATGTCCTGTCCTCATCCGTAAAACAGAGAAGTATAGGACATGTTCTATTTATTTTTTTATTTATGCAGGACGGCATCACGGACAGACAGATGTTGAGAGCATGTGGTGTGCCGTCTGCATTTTTTGCAGCCCATGATTGAAATCAACGGGTCCGTATCCAATCTACAAAAAACACGGATAAAATGCGGAACAATTATACGGTTGTGTACTTGAGGCATAAGGCCTTGTTCATATATAGGTGGATTTTCACGGACCACTGTCCGTGAAAACCCGGCCTGCCGTCCTGCTGAGTGCAGGAGCGCACGGTGTCATTGGTTTCTATGACGCTGTGCACTTAGTGCCGCTGCTGTACAGTAATACAGGAATATATTACTGTACAGTGGCAGCGGCACAAAGCGCACGGCGTCATAGCAACCAATGATGCTGTGAGCTACTGCACTGAGCAGGACGGCAGGACGGGTTTTCACGGACTGTGGTCCGTGAAAATCCACCTATATATGAACGTGGCCTAAGACCGCTTTCACACAATCGGTGTTTGATCAGTGATTTCCATCAGAAGCAGAGCCTACACAGAAATAAAGTATAAGACTGGCTTCTCATGTGACTGATTAGCTGCGGATTTGCCTTTGCGGATTTTTGTGCGGCAAATCCAGAGTGTTGTTTGATATTTTTATCTGCTGCAGATTAGAAGCAGAAATTCTGCAGAAAATCCACAGCTAATCAGTCACGTGTGAACTCAACCTAAGGGCCCGTTCACACGACCGTGTGAATGGGTCCGCACCTATTCCGCAAAATTGCGAAATAGGTGAGGGCCCATTCACTTCAATGGCCGGCACTCGATCTTGCCGAGCTGCGGCTCTGTGCCGTGGCTCCGCAAGAAATTCTAGAACATGTCCTATTCTTGTCCGCAACAGCGGAGAAGAATAGGCATTTTGAACTGGGCGGGCGGCATCCGTGATATCCGCAAAAATACTGTACGACGGTCGTCTGAACTGCCCATAGGGACTCATGCACACGCCGTTGCCCGGCCGTGGCTGTATTGCGGGCCCACATCACAGATGCGGACCCATTTACTTGAAAGCACTACGGAGTGCTTCTGTGAGTTTTCGGTCCGTGCCCCCGCATACACTACTTTTTTGCAGTGCGGACTGTCGGATGCGGATTGCGGACCCCATTCAAGTGAATGGGTCCATGATTCACATGCGGAAGCCCCACGGTCAGTGCCCGTGCATTGCGCACCGCGATGTGCGGTCGTCCAGCACACAGTTGTGTGCATGAGCCCTAAGGGGCGAAAGATCGCATCTGTTCTGAGTTTTTGACCTGCACCTGGCTTGGGTTCACAATCAATGATCAAACACTGACGTATGAAAGTAGTCTGAGGCCTTGTTCACAATTCTGTATCCGTTTGACGTTCGTGAAAAAATAAGTACATTTAATAAATAAATAAGTACGTTTCATCAGTGAAGTTGTCTGTGTTTGGTCCATGTGTCATCTGTATTCCATGGACACTGCTCAGCTGAAAGTTAATTTTCAGAGCATCTCCTACTAGTGATCAATGAAAACTGGACCAAACACGGACACAACATGGATGCCATCCGTGTTGTTTCCGTGTTTTTTCATGGACCCAGAGGCTCTGTTTTATCATGCCTTCATTCCAGAATTCTGGTTTCAAAAAGTAGCAAAATAGGACTTTTTGCACCACTTACTCCAGCTATGAAAAGTGGGCTTGGTTAGGAATGTCATTGAGTTTCACTTTTTAAAAAGTCTCAAAAAAAGTCACAATCACACTCCAGTAGGAGGATGCAGTAGGAAAACTGGAGGAACTTTTCTAGGCAAGTGTTAGTTTTAAGGATAAAATAAATATATCAAGTAACAGGAGACATTTGATAAATGTGTCAAAAAGTACAACAACACAGACTAAAGCAAAACTGACTTCAGATATTCCCTTCATGATAAATTTCCCCCTTAAACTATACTGGGCTTATGTGGTCCGCAGCTCGGATCAAAGTAGTGCATGTCTCCTTGATTTTTTTCACTCACCCACAGTCAGTAAAAAAAAATGCTAATGTGTGAACAGACTCAATGAGTACATGTAAAATGTGGATAGCACATGTGAACGAGACCTAAGGCCACTTATAAAGTGAGCTGACATAAATTGCTGCAGCTCTTCAGTATGTGTTTAATAGATTAATTTATGACGAGAAGCATGCGGCACAGGATAGCGGTTTATGGAGGTCCTGTACTATTACATACTGTGCCTGGTTAATCCGCCTGATAAGCTTAATGCACGTTATGTACCGCCATCCTCCTCTATACAAGTGGCAGGGGAGGCAAACAGCCTGACATAATCAGCTCTGCATGACCGGGTCTATAATCCCGCAATCAGAAAAATGCATGTTTTCTTTTTATTTTTTATTAAGGAGCTAGTTATCACTTGCGCGGGTATAATTTGGCTGTGTCTCACACGTACTTGACTTTAAGGTTTATGGCGGTCCTAGTGTCAGTGTACGTTTCTGCTCTTTCATTCTGGCACGGATTAGATGTCATTAGTGGCCACACATTATAAGGAGCCCTGATTGTAAAGTGGCTTCCCGCCTGTTGCTTATATTTTCCATGAATTTAATTCTGTAATCAGTCATTAGTAAGACCTTTCCTTAAGGTGGCCTCAGAGAGCTGCGTACCATCTCCGGGGACCGTCTCCTGGCGGATGCAGATTTTTATTGTTCCAGCTTTGTAGCTTTCATGACATTGAGGTTTTTAGCAGCGAAGCTGCAGCTCTTTGTGCCATGGCAGCTGGCTGTATAACTCATTCAGTGACATTGAATAAAGCAGCGGTCTGCTCAGGTTTCTGGAGCAGAATCTGCCACCGTTCTCCACTATAGATTTTTATATTATCTTCCAATCTAATTCTTTACTTTCAGAGAGCCCACGCTGTGTAACTTATACATTAACGTGTGCTGTGTAAAAGGCAGACCCCTCTTCTGAACATCACTTCTGTTCTTATGCCTTTCACTGGTAACAGGAGGAAACATGGTGAATACAATCTTCTTTTCAATGTGATTGTCCAGATGACAGGGTTTTTCTTTGACTATAGATATGAAAGGGACAGAAGTGTGGAAGCCTTTGAACTCTGGTGTTAATGCCATCTGATTCTAAATTCTTAATATATCTTTAGTGCGGTCGGCACAGTCGTTTTCTGCTGCAGATACCAAAATCCCTGTGCATATTTTTTCATTAATTTAGCAATTATAATTGACAAAATTTGCAGACTTAAAGGGGTTGTCTGCTTTTTACTGTTGATGACCTATCCTCAAGATAGGTCATGAATATCAGATCGGTGAGGGTCCGACTCCCGGCACCCCTGAAGATCAGCTGTTTGAAGAGAACTCGGCGTTCGTACAAGCGCTGTCTTCATTATTTACCTGCTCTCCATCAACATGGCAGTGGTGAGGGGGTGGTGGACTTCCTTTCAACCTTGTTATCCAGTCCTATCCTGTGCAGCCTGGAGCTATGTCTCTTGGGTTTATTAGACCAGGAGCATTAGGACCATTTTATGGCCATATTCCTCTGGGAATTTTTGTTTCTCGCCCGTAAATATATTCTGATTGGATTAATATAATTGGATATTGAAGACCTATCCTGAGGATAGGTCATCAGTAGTAAAAAGTGGACAACCCCTTTAAGGTCCTTTTACACGGACCAATGTGTCAAGCAATCAAGAACAAACCAGATGTTCCTCATAATTGCCTGATCGTTAGTGAAGATGAGGGATGCATTTACATGCAGCAATCACTTGTAATATATGAGGACGAGCGATTGCTAGAGCGATCACTTGCCCCCATAGAAAATCATTGCTCCCAAGCCGCAGACCTCTGTTTAGACAGCACGATCTGCTGCTCAGGATCGATGATTTTTAGTGCTAGCAGAACAATGCGATGATTACTGGCAACGTTTATGCAGGTCAATTATCAGGAATGGTCAATCCCAATAGTCGACCTGATTATCGATCCTTGTAAAAGGACCTTTAGAAAGGGATAAACTAGTTTATGAAAAGTGAAGACCGTTCCAATAGACACCAGTCACATCACTACAGGTGGTTATAATGTCAGTCTATACAGTGGTCCCTTCCTTAAAGGGGTTGTCCGGGTTCAGAGAAGAACCCGGACATACCTGCAATTTCACCCAGGCAGCCCGCCTGAAGAGGGCATCGGAGCATCCTATGCTCCGATGCCCTCCTTTGCCCTGCGCTAATTAGCGCAGGGCAAAGGAATTTCGCCGGGTTCCGGTGACGTACCGGTCCCTGCCGGGCAGAGGCTTCCGCCCGGCAGTGAGTCGGTGACGTCATCGGCGCTGATGGACAGGCTTCAGCGCTGCCCTAGCCAGTAAAACGGCTAGGGCAGCGCTAAAGCCGGCCCATTAAGGCCGGTGACGTCACCGAACTCACTGCCGGGCGGAAGTACCCGTCCGGCAGCGAGTATTTACAAAACAAGAGACCTTGCCCTGCGCGATCTAGCGCAGGGCAAGGGGGGGGCATCGGAGCATGAGATGCTCCGATGTCCTCTTCAGGCAGGCTGCCTGGGTGAAATTGCAGGTATGTCCGGGTTCTTCTCTGAACCCGGACAACCCCTTTAAGTTATAATATTAATTGGTTTGGGGACGACCATTTTATATTGAAACCATTGTAACTTGAGTCCATAACTCTATAGGAAACTATTACTTGGTTCCAAAGCCCCTAAATGACATCCCAAAATAAGATGAAGATTTAAGAAGAATAGGCAGATAGCTGACAGAGAAAGCAAGTTCTTACATATGAGAGCCATAAATGGCTGCTGGATCCTGTAACTCACTTTCTATGATGGGACAGGAGCTTCTTCAGGGTCATATACACTACAGATTTACCAGAAAAATAACATGAAGCTGCCCATGCCTAGGTTATGTGGGAGCTGCTCATTTTGACAGGTATTTTACCAGAGAAATGGCCATGTTGATGGTTGGATCTGGGTGTTAGTCTAGTTCCAGCTCACAATGGCCCAGGAAAGACGATTGTATATTGAAAATATTGTATCGAGGCCTTTGTATCTTAAAGAGGCTCTGTCACCTGTTTCAAGTATACCATGCTAGATATATCGTGAGGTAGGGCACCAAACGCTGCTCAGAAACATACCTTTATTTCTCTTATTTCAGGTCCGATCACACTGTAAAATCCACTCCGGAGCACTCGGAGGCGTGCTTATTGCTTCTGAGCACCGCATCTCCGACGCCCTCCTGCCTGTTAGTGCCGCCCTGTATGTAATAAAAACACCCCCCATTCATTTGATTGACAGCGCTAGACTCACTGGTCTAGCGCTGAGATCCCGCGCGTACGCATTCCAACGTATGACGGCGCGTGCGTACTTCACTTGCACCGTCGAACTCGGCAAGTCCAATTCCTTTAGAGCACATGCTCCGTCATACATAGCAGTGCGTACGCACGGGATCTCAGCGCTAAACCAGTGAGTCTAGCGCTGTCAATCAAATGAATGGGGGGTGTTTTTATTGCATACGGGGCGGCACTAACAGGCAGGAGGGCGTCGGAGATGCAGTGCTCAGAAGCAATAAGCACGCCTCCGAGTGCTCCGTTTGCTCATTAGCATATTTTTAAAAGTGGATTTTACAGTGTGATGGGACCTGAAATAAGAGAAATAAAGGTATGTGTGTGATCAGCGTTTGGAGCCCTACCTCACGATATATCTAGCATGGTATACTTGAAACAGGTGACAGAGCCTCTTTAAGGGATCACTGTATGTGGATTTCTGGCTGCATGTAGACACCTCTAGGGGGAGCAGAGGAGCTTACTGCATACTGTGTTATCATTGAGTTCGGTGTATAACAGGATGCAATGAGGTCCAAAGAGTTATCTAGTGCTGACTGCAGGGAGCCAGCATGTTATCTGTGTCAGAAAAAACGAGATCTGACCACTATGAAGATACATTAGGAAGTGAGCCAGTGCAGAATATGGGACCTAAAAATAACATAATGGTAAAATATGAATATTCTTACAAGGCATTATTACGGCATGGTCAATTGATTGAAAGAAATTGAGAATTTAAATGGGTTTAATGGGTCAGCAGAATCAACCCTCTTAAACCAAATATAATGCCTAGTAGAGCTCACCCTACATATAAATGGGCAAGTTGAGCAAGGCGCAGACATGTATTCTTTTTGGCATAAATGTTGGTAAATGTAGCACTCATAATATGCGCTAACAAACCTTGCACATTGTCAACCACATCCTAGGCGCTAACAGGTTGATCAATCTGAAAGTTTTAGATGAACTCCCGCTTGAAATGAAGAACAACCAGATTAAGCTTGCCTTGCATAGTAGTTGAGATTGGCATCACTTGATGCATCATTGCCCTTCAACAAATATTGAACTGATATGCACAGTGGCATGCAAAACTTGGGCATTCCTGGTCAAAATTCCTGTTACTGTGAACAGTTAAGCAAATTGAAGATTAAATGATCTCTAAAAGGCATAAAGCTAAAGATGACACATTCCCCTTATACTTCCAGCAAAAAACATTTTTATTTTGATCTTTTACATTTTCAAAATAATAAAGAAAAGGGCTGAAGCAAAACTTTGGGCACCCTGCATGGTAAGTACCTGGTAACACCCCCTTTGGCAAGTATCACAGCTTTTAAACGTGTTAAGTAGCCAGCCAACAGTCTTTTATTTCTTGTTTGAGGGATTTTCATCCAGTCTTCCTAGCAAAAGTCTTCCAGTTCTGTGAGATTCCTGGGCTGTCTTGAATGAACTGCTCTTTTGAGGTCTATCCACAGATTTTCAGTTATGAAGGGGGCTGTGAAGGCCATGGTAAAACCTTTAGCTTGTGTCTATTGTGGATTTTGAGATGTGTTTAGGATCATTATCCATCTGTAGATGCCATCCTCTTTTCAGCTTCAGCTTTTTTACAGCTGGTGTTATGTTTGCTTCCAGAATTTGCTGGAATTTCATTGAATCCATTCTTCCTTCTACCTGTGAAATGTTCCCTATGCCATTGGGTACAACACAACTCCAAAGTATGATTGATCCACCACCATGCTTAATGGTTGGAGAGGTGTTCTTTTCATGAAATTCTGAGCCCTTTTTTCTCCAAACATGCCTTTGCTCATTGTGGTCAAAGATCTATATTCTAACCTCATTGGCCCTCAGGACTTTCCAAAATGCACCAGGCTGTTTAGATGTTATTTTGTAAACTTCTGGAGCTGAATTTATTGGTGAGGATGTAGGAGAGGTTTTTTTCTTCTATTTGTGCAGGTGTCACTGAAGAGTAGAACAATGTACCACAACTCCAGAGTCTGCTAAATCTTCCTGAAGGTCTTTTGCAGTTTAATGGGGGTTCTGATTTGCCTTCCTAGCAATCCTACGAGCAGCTGTCTGTGCAATTTTCCGTGGTCTTCCAGACCTTCTCTTGACCTCCATTGCTCCTGTTAACTGCCATTTCTTAATTACATTTCACACTGAGGAAATAACAACTTGAAAACGCTTTACTATCTTTTTAGAGCCTACTCCAGCTTTGTGGGCCTCAACCATTTTCAATTTCAGAGTGTTAGGCAGCTGCTTAGAAGAACCCATGGCTGCTGTTTTTTGGGACAAGGAGTCTGGGTATTTAAAAAGCTTGGAAATTTTCAGCACCTGGCCTTTCCTGATGATTGTGGACAGGCCTTAACCCTAACAGGCTACTTAAAGGGAACCTGTCACCTCCAACACACTCATAAAACTGCCAGCATTACCTTAAATTAGGCCCCAGTGTGTTCCTAGTGATGCCTTTCATGCAGCAATTTGATCCTCCAAACTTCATGAAAACGAGGTTTTAATCGCCATCTGCGCTCTCTCTGCAGTCAGCTTGAAGTCAAGGGGGCAGCGGCCTCCTTGCTTCAAGTCATGTAAAGCACGCCCCTTTTACCACTGATTGACGTCCTCTGTGTGGCTGCGCGATCCGGCCCTGGATCCTGCGCTCCGCCGGCTTTCATCTGCCTACTGCGCATGCTCCAGAAGCTCCAGCTCGCTCGCTCGCTCGCTCATCCGTCCTCTGGTACGCACGCCTGCCCGCCTGCATTTCTTGAGCGTGATCACTGGCTGCAAAGGCGGAGTGCAGGAGCCGGGGCTGGGATCGTGCAGCCACACAGAGGACGTCAATCAGTGGTAAAAGGGCTGTGCTTTACATGACTTGAAGCAAGGAGGCCGCTGCCCCCTTGACTTCAAGCTGACTGCAGAGAGAGCGCAGATGGCGATTAAAACCTCGTTTTCATGAAGTTTGGAGGATCAAATTACTGCATGAAAGGCATCACTAGGAACACACTGGGACCTAATTTAAGGTAATGCTGGCAGTTTTATGTGTGTGTTGGAGGTGACAGGTTCCCTTTAAGGTCTGAGACCTTGGTCAAAGTTACCTAAGCACTCAGATCTCCTTGGGCTCTCGTACTTTTTCACTCTAAAATTGTACAAAACCAAAATAATATATTGATATTGCTTAAAATGTTAAAAAGTGTGTTTCAACTTTATGCCTTTTGGAGATCATTTCATCTTTACTTGCTTAACTGTTCAAAGTAACAGTATTTTTGATTTATATACAGTATGGTATATGTGTGTGTAGATATATATATATATATATTATATTCCCCTAATAACATGTGAATTCAAATGTATTGCTAGGGAGCACTATGGAAAATCAAACATGGCCAAACTAATTTCTGTCCAGTGGTGTCAAAAGAATATACAGAACATATTTGTAGCATATATCATTTATATACTCACGGCCAATGGTTTCAACCTGAAGCTTGGCTTTTAGCCATAGACTGATGTTATAGATCAGGGATCAGCAACCTTCAGCACTCCAACTGCTGTGAAACTACATGTCCCATCATGCACACTTACTCCGCTGTTCTTTTGACTCATATACAAGTTAAAAGAGGGTTCTGGGAGTTGTAGTTTCCGAACAGCTGGAGTGCCAAAGGTTGCTGACTTTGTTATAGATAATATAGTAATTCCCTTTTTTTTAACAGCAGTAAATTCTGCCAATTATGCAGTCTTTGAAATTTCTAAGTTCTAGAGATGTACAATGAATCTCTCTGTTACGTCTGGTCCTTCTCTAATACCACTTTTCACTCTTCCCCAGAACAGACATGTCATTTTTAAGTATGAAAGACAAACCTGTTATAACTCTTCTAAGATGCTGGTCAGAACAGTCAACATGTCCAAGTCAGAAAATAGCGCTGGGCAAGAATTAAAGAATGCTTTACCCATTCATACATCAAGTTACTTTAAAATCAAAATGACAGTACGATTTCCCACTGATCTATACTCTACACAACCAAATAGTAATGTTCATTTTCTAATACACTTTTATGAAACAGAGGCAGTTCCGGTATTCTGGACCCTCCTTGCCAGAGAGAAGCTACAAAGTGTGTCCCACTTTAGAGGAGCAGACACGTTCATGCATTATGCTGACAATCCATTTAATTGAGAACTGTTTAATGCCTTATTTCCACTGTGGTACTGCTATAGGGTAATTGAACCCTTAATTCCAGACCCTTAATTACAGGGGTTCCAGATGCAGGACACCCTGTGATTGACCCATCTAACAAAAAGGGATTGTCCAAATGGAACATCCCTTGCTACTAAGCAGTAATGGCGCTTTTTAATGGTTTCACTTGAGAGCTCAGGTTCACTACTTCACATAGTAGTCTGATTTAAACAATGATAATTACTCAATTCAGTCCTGAAATCAAAATTTATACTTTCATAAGGCGTAACATAAGCCACAGGTATATGTAACCCTTGTTACTACGCTTGTAGTAACCCACATAAAAACATCATTAATCCCATACAAGATGTGTTGGAAGCCTCAGCTTATTTATTTTTTTGGTCAATTTAACACCGTTTGTATTACTGTAATGTGATTTTGTTGCATTAATGCACTAAACCAGTCAAGGTAATGTTGGCTACATTTGTATGTTGTAGCTTTCAACTCTAAGGTAGTGCTAGTACTTATCAGGAGAACATTTGAAACTCTGGAACAGAACTTTTTGTAGGTCACAAAACTGTTCCCAGTGTGAAAAGTGAGGATGAGACACCCTGATTATTAGAAGGGAAAAGCCATTAATAACAAAAGCAACTAATGTGGCGCTTGCACTGGGGTTCACTGCCGGTGATGTACTTTTGACCTTATTGCTAGGTTCTAGTAATGTTACAGGAGCTTGAGAACTAGAGATGGGTCCTGAGCCAGTGGTTGAGGAGCCCAGATTGTTAACCTGTGGTACATGTACCGGGTGGGTACTTGAACTGCTCTCATGCTAGAGCAGCAAAATGTATGATTATAGCCTTGGGAATACTTAGAAGTATTATTTTGGATTAGAGTGGTGAAGGGCTCAGAAATACTGAAAAGTACTGCTCTAGAATCCTAAGGATTGTCTTATCTAGTTAGTATTAGACTATTTTTTAGAGGGTTGAAGGGTTGAGAAATAGTAAAAATCACTGCTCTAGAACACAAGGACTGGCCTACCCCAGTTAGTGCTGTTGGTGCCTTTCTATGGCTTCTGGAATGCTTTTTTTTTTAAGGTTGAAGGCAGATGTCTAAAAGTAAAAGACCGGCCATTTTGTGTTCTCTTTTGAGTAAATATCACTTGATATTTCTGCTGATTGCGCTAATTATGCCACATACCTGTATTGTCTTAGTGTAACCTGATGAAGCTCCTGACGTTAAGCTTTCTTCTTTTGAAAGGAAGGAAATGATGTTGCTGAGCACCAAGAGCATGAGGAGCAATCATCAGAGTTCTCCAGGAGGAAAATCCTTTCCAACTGGGACCGATACGAAGCGGCAGAGAAGGAGACGGAAAGTGAAGTGCTGCAGCGTGGGACGGATTACGGTGTTCTCCTAAGTTCTGCAGGTCGGTGCATTTCGCTCTTTATAAACCCAAGTATTTTTTGATTAATGCCTGTTGTATGTTCCCATGTATGTCCTCACTGGCTGAAAACCGGAGGGTCAGGAAAAGTTTATATTGTGCAGATAGACAACGTATTATATTTTAAAACACAGTAAGTTCTTGGTGTGTATGTTCCTGACAGTGCGTAGGTAGAAGCTGGCATTTACCTGATTGCTTGCCATGTGCCCACGGGATTTGGGCTGAAAATGAGGACTTTTTGAAAGAAATATTCTTTGTTTGTTTTAAGAAATAGATAATCCCATGATGACTACAAAATAGAGAATAACAATATTATTGTGGTTTGGCAGAACATGAGCGTCTGCAAGGAAACAATGTATCAGTGGGGGTTTTTTATTTGAGAAATAGCCTTTTTAGTATATTTGGAGAACATCAGTCTGCACCTGGTGGAGTAATGAAAAGCCATTATTGCTGCACTGTACAGATGTTCAGTAATGTTGCTGCACATTGCTACCATACTACAATTCCCCACTACAGTGCTTTTACATCTCACATATACTGATCTGTGCTTGCCACAAGAAATTTACAAGATGCTATGGTTGATGCTATGGTACAAGATATCCTCTACCCACTGTATAGGGAATAACTGTTAGACCGTGGGGGTTTGGCCATCACCATTCACAAGAAAGAGTGACAGTGGAGGTGGCTCGTATGTCTTGTAATAATGAGATCATAGACATTCATGCAAACACCTTGAGTCTGGAATGGTGGCCCGAAAAAAGGTGAAGAAGTCTTGACTTCAATATCGTCATAAGAACCGTCGGCTTGAGTTTGCAAAAAAGTATGAACAGTGGACAGTAGAAGATTGGAAACAGGTGATTTGGAGCGATGAAACGAAAGTCAATAGACTGAGCTCTGATGGGTGCAAATAGGTCTGGAAGAAACAAGGGAAAAAGGTGGTAACGGATAGAGAAATTGAAGTATCTTGTCAAGTTCAGTGGAGAAAGCCTGATGATATGTGGTTGTTTTACAGCCAAAGGCTTTGGATACTTGACCAGAGTCGATGGTGGTGGTCTCAATACTGAGCTATATGTAAGTATCCTACAGGAAGAGTTACTTCATACACTCAAATACTTTGGGTATCAAAAGGATTACATAGTGTTCCAGCAGGACAATGACTCGAAGCATATGTCGAGATTGGCGAAGAAATGGTTCAGTGACAGTGAAGTAGAGGTGCTGGATTGGCCCCCACAGTCTCCAGATCTCAACCTAATCGAACACTTGTGGGTGGAGATGAAGAGAAAGCTGTATTTGTACTCAAGTGAGTCGACCAGTATGCACCAACACTGGAAACGTGTAGAAGAGACCAGGGAACAGATTTTGATCGAGACATGCTTGAATCTGATTGAGGACAGAAGGATTCAGGCAGTGTTGAAAGCCAAAGGAGGATTTACAAAATATTAACAAAATAATAAAAAATTAAAATTTAAGCATTTTAGGAGCAAAACAGTAACAATGCAGTTACATGACAAGAATCTGCATAACTAATCATATGCTAAATAGTTGCAAGTCTAATTTCTGTATGAGATAGCCAAGATGATGTCTATAAAATGATGGTGGTCTCACGTTCGAAGCTGTAGTAGATGGTGAGATATGAAGCCTGCAAGTCAGTGTCAGTGTATCCCTCATCCAGTGGATAGTGGAAAATGTGTTCTAACTGGAATATTCCCAAATTCCCAGCATCAGATGGTCTTTCATGTTAGACATATTGTACATGTGAAATCCTTTTCTGACAAGTACTTTGTATTTGCTTTGTACAGATAACTGTAAGGTCTCAAAAGCTTGGAGCAGTAGTTCATATTCATTAAATACATACTGTTAGGTATTTTTCATGAATTAAGTCCAAAATGATCTGCTGATTCATTTCATAATACATCTGTATTGGGGTCGATGGTCTTATTTTTCTGGTTTACATCTCTAATTATGTTGCTGCCCTTTACATCAAACATCGACAACCTTTTCGGACTTTGTTAGTCACTTTCAACTTTGAGCAATGGTTGGGAGCCGCATTCAACTCAAAAATTGGAGAAGTGACATTAAATGTGGACAAACAAGAAATCATGAATTTGCAAACATTACATTTTCCATTGTCAGATTAGACTCTGGTATCATACCATCCAAACTGTCCAATGTCTGTACATATGGCCATAACTCAAGATTACAGTGGAGAGCCATGCCGCAGTGGATCACAAGCCACATGTGACTTCCAAAGCGTTGGTTGGGAACTACTGCTTTACACAATCATATAATTAAATAAAAAAAATTCCTGCAGTCACCACTAGGGGTGCTTAATGAAGATAGATTTATTATGGAGATGACGGGAGCTCCCCCTAGTGGTGGCTGCAGACAGAGATAATTTTATCAAGCATGTTTTATCCAACATAGCTGCGACTTCTATCACTTATGAAGTAGACACTGGTACTTTTACTGCGGTAGTGATGTCTGGTAACATTCCCCCTTTTTGGACTCTATAGGACATTTAATCCTCTGTCTTTGACCACTGTAGCTGATCACTGGACACAGCGTTAACGTGCTAGTTTAAACGTCACCTCTATGGCCAGCGATTTGCTGCTGCAGTCCTTTTATGTATGAAACATCATAGCGCTGAGGATGTAGCCAAGACGAGGTGGGCAGGAGCGACTCAGGGTTCAAACAGCATATTAATCAAGACATTTTAGCCCATCAAGCATCAATATTAGGGGTTAGAAAACGCCTTTCCAAGGCAGAGAACGAATGACTCTCTTTTATATCCGATGGCCATCAGTTGCAGGCAGGGCATGCTTGGTTTCTGTTCACAGCCATTGTCTCTTGTAACTTGCTGACTTCATCTGCTGGGAAGATGCCGTTGATACGGGTGTTTCGGGGACGTGGCACGGCCCTTGCTGTCTCTTCCGATTGCCATCACTTGTGTCCGATACTAAATATAGGACAATGCAGAATCATCTTCCAGCTTCAGGATTCTGTTACTTTGTCTTATGGGGTTAGTTGGGCAGCTGCTTGCCCGAGGCTGGCGCATGTCATTCCCATTCTCCGGCTCTATGTACGCCAGGTTTGAAATTGTGTGACAAGGCAAAGTTGACCCATATGAGAGCGTGAAAGCCATGGGAGGCAAAGGCTTGGAAAGACAAGCTTATCAGGTCACAAATTCACGAAATCTAGTAATTCAGTAGGTTTAAAAAACAGTAACAATATTTAATACCCTTCTCTCTTACGGAAACCTGCCCTTTCTTGCCACTCAGAAAATAATGCATTTGTCTAGCTGCGACCTGACTTCAAGGAGACACACTTTCCCTATTTAGATTAGTGTTTGAAAGTATTACAGTATTTTGTAATCTGGTTATTGTTAGGTTTACAGCTGTTTTTATGGCTTTGCCTCCATACATGGAATTACTTTTCCTCCCCGTTTCACACAGTGAATTTGAGACCTGCTCTTTCATGAAGGTACTTGCATTGTTTTGTGATCTCCTTCTTGCTTTCCCTCCACACTTCAGCTCCAACAATGCTAAGTGCTTCCCAGCTGTCAGATGCATTGACAGTCAGCTTTTAGAAACCATTCAGCCACCTTTTTTTTTATATGTACTTTGCTTCCTGCTCCCTTTTCATCTATCATTAGAATCTGTTGGGGGTTAGTATTGCCTGCTGCTGTGCCAGGATGCACACGTGTTATTTGAGGATAGCACTCGGTTAAACACTTTACCATATATACTTGTTTTTCCAAATGTAATAAATCATTTCACATCTATCTCATAGAAAGTGCAGAAACAATGGAAAATGAGGATTTCACCAGGCCTTCAGTTATACATTTTCTTCTAGATAGAAAAATACTTTGGCTACTTCTTATCTGAAGATATGTCTGTTGTTTTTAAAGTTTTTTTTTTTTTTTTTTACATGGGACCTCCATTGCTCAGCAGTCCTGTTTATTTAAAGGGCATCTATCAGCATATTTGTACCTGTTACATGTGCACTTGGCAGATGAAGACATCTGTGTTGATCCCATGTTCTTATGTGCCTGCATTGCTGAGAAATCTGATGTTTTATTATATGCAAATGAGCCTCTAAAGGCAACGGGGGCGTTACCATTACACCTGGAGGCTCTGCTCTCTCTGCAACTGCTGCTCCCTCTCCACGTTGATTGACAAGACCAGGCGTGCTCACATTTACACTGCCTGGTCCTGTCAATCACAGTGGAGAGGAAGCGGCAGTTGCAGAGAGAGCAGAGCCTCCAGGTGTAACGGCAATGCCCTCGTATTTTTTCTCAGCAATGCAGGCACATATGAACATGGGACCAACACAGATGTCTTCAGCTGCCAAGTGCACATGTAACAGGTCAGCCAGTGTCATAGGTACAAATCTACTGACAGATGCCCCTTAAACGGGTGTTCCCATCTTAGACAATGGGGGCATATTGCTAGGATATGCTCCCATTGATAGGTGGGGGACCCGCACCTATATCGAGAACGGAGTGGGAGCGCTGTGCCTGGAGGACCCCGGGATTCGCAGGGTCCGGCCACCACCAGGCGCAGCTCCCCCACTGCTCCCATAGAAATGAATGGGAGTGCACCGCACATGCGCAGCCACCTCTCCCATTCATTTCTATGGAGCCGATGGAAATAGCCGAGCCAGCGCTTGGCTATTTTCGGTGGCCCCATAGAAATGAATGGAGGGTGGCTGCGCATGCGCAGTGCTCCCTCCGTTCTGTTCATTTCCCCGCTCTGTACACGATAGAGGTGCAGGTCCAGGGCTGGGACCCGCACTTATCAGACAATAGGGGCGTATCCTAGTGATATGCCCTCATTGTCTAAGATGGGAATAACCCTTTAAAGAGGACAAGCTCTCCAGTAGCCTAAAAAAGATGTTATTCTCCCTGATTTCTCCAGCACCGTTTCCCTTTGGCACTGGTCTTAATCTCCTGTGACTGCATTTTTACAATGTCTTGGCATACGGCATGTGACAGCTGCAGCCAATCACTGTCCTCAGCCTCTCTTCCTTTGTTTAATGACTCTAAGGCTACTTCCACACTAGCGTTAGTACGGATCCGGCGGGTCCCTTCACCCGCCGGATCCGTACTGAGTAATACAACCTTGTGGATCCGTAATTCCGTATTCGCTTTTAAACGGATCCGGAATAACCTCTATTGAAAGTCAATGGAGGACGGATCCGTTTACAAGTGTGTCCACACCAAACGGATCCGTCCCCATTGACTTGCATTGGGGGTCATTCCGGATCCGTTTAGGTGCGGATAACTAGTACGGAGAGCAAACCGCAACATGTTGCGGTTTGTTCTCCGGTCTGAAGACTGAACGGAATGCTTTCAGGAGCCTCCGTTGTCTTCAGTTCAGTTTTGTCCCCATTGACAATGAATGGGGACAAAACGGAAGCGTTTTATTCCGGTATTGAGCCCCTATGACGGAGCTCAATACCGGAATTCCATAACGCTAGTGTGAAAGTAGCCTAAGGGTTCATCATCTGTCTGATACATGATTTTTATCACCTTCGTACCACCAATGCTCCAGTATCACTGATACCTGTACAGAACAAATTCACTGGTTGTCAACCCAGGCATTACATAAGTCAAGATCTAAGGCTGAGTTCACGAGGTTCATGGTTCTGTTTTCAGAAAAAAACATGACAGTATGAAATATGTTTTTTAAAAGAACACCGGCAAATAGGGACTGAACTAATTGACTTTAAGGGTCCATGCACTTCCTGTGTTTTTTACTCCAACAACAGTGCAGCAATCTATGCTTTTCTTGCTGCAAATATACCAGAAAGTCCCAATGGACCCCATTAATTCATGTGTGAACAGACCACAGTATGACTTGTAAAGGTTTCAGGTAAGGTCTACCATAGTGCTAGTGTCAGAATAGATCCCAAGAGAAAAGAACAAACATCCATGTCCACCCTTAGGTTTAACCTTTTGCTGATGCAAAACCTTTTTCAAAACCAAAACTGATATAAAACACTCTGGGGGTCATTTACTAATCCTCTCTAATTTGTAGATAGAGTAAATATAGAAAGACAATCTGAAAATGCAACAAATTTATCATAGTGACTGATGCTGGGTGATAAATCTGATGTATCTTTAGGGCTCTTTCACAGTACAGTGAGAAAGTCACACGGCCGTTTTCAGAACCATTTAAAGTCTGTGGGGCCCTTCACATGGGTGTTTTTTTTTTTACAGCCAGGGAATAGCAGCCGTCAAAAAAGCCATTTCCCATTTCCAAACGGACCCCATTGAAATCAATGGGCCTGTTGTAACAACCATTAAAAACGGGTACACTATGTGAAAAAAAGGGGTTTGAGGGGTTACTTGATGTGATGTCTCCGTGCTGGGAGCATCTGGTTCTGGTGCCTTCAGTGCAAAGTAAGTGTTCCCTTGCGTTCAGGTTGATACGGTGAATATTTATTTTTTAAATTGCTGCCACTACCGGGGGGTGGCAGAGGTTTTGCACTATAATTACTGAGGGCACACGAGGGCAAATTATATATACTATACACTATGGGGGCCATTCTTTATACTGGGGGCACTATGGGGGCCATTATTTATACTAGGGAGTACTATGGGTGCCATTCTTTATACTGGGGGCACTATGGGGGCCATTATTTATACTGGGGAGTACTATGGGTGCCATTCTTTATACTGGGGGCACTATGGCAGCCATTTTTTATGCTGTAGGGCACTATGGGGGTCATTCTTTATACTGGGGGGCACTATGGGATCTATTCTTTATACTGGGGGTGCACTGTGGGGGCCATTCTTTGTACTGGGGGGGCACCGTGGGGGCTATTGGATGTCCAGGGGAGACTATGGGGGGCATTATGTATACTCAGTGCACTAAGCCTTTGAAATGAATCTGTTTTTAATGCCCGCTTTTAACGGCAGTTAAAAACGGATGCAAAAAGGCCATTAAAAACTTATAAACGCATATAAAATAGATGAACACACTGATGCAAAATGGTCATGAAAAACTGACAGTTTATCAGTTTTGAATGCAACTAAGACTGTATCCATGTTTTGCGGATCCACAATTTGCGGACTGCAAAATACATACGGTCGTGTACGTAAGGCCTTAGACAGTATTTGTAAATCTGCCCCAATATGTATCTAAGGGCTCATGCACACGGCCGGTGCCGGCCCGTGGCCGTATTGCGGCCCGCATACGTTGGGTCCACAATACACGGGCACCGGCTGTGTGCAGTGTGCATCACGGATCGCGGACCCATTCACTTCAGTGGGTCCGCAATCACGGAGATGCAGAACGGAGGCACGGATCGGAACACCACAGAAGCACTACGGTGTGCTTCAGTGGTGTTTCTGGCCATGCCTCCGCAGTGCAAAAAAAGTAGTGCATGCAGATCTCGGATGCCATACAAGTGAATGGGTCCGCGATCCGAATGCGGCGGCCCCACAGTCAGTGCAAATTGCGGTCCACTGCACGGGCACTGACAGCACACGTTCGTGTGCATGAGCCCTAAGAAAGTGGTGAAGAAAACGCCATACCATTAAAACTTCAGAAAAAGGTATCTTCTAGTGCATAGAGGAAAAACTACTAAAAGCCTTTCCCAGGTGGTGGCCGAGTAAATGTTCTTATTTGTTGTAGAGTGGGTGTTCTTGGTGAGGGGTAAAGTTATCTTTGCACAGCTTTTAGATGAAAGCCTAGTGCTCGGATTTATCAGTACTAAAACAGATGACTTTCTGCTAAATTTAATGTAATAGGAAATGTACATGACACAAAGTCTAAATGTCATTTGAATAATAAAGCTTAGTGAATACTAGCTTTAAGGGGTTTCCGAGGGCCTTTTAAGTATTTTACCGGCAGGAATATCTCAGCCTGCAGTAATATTCCTGCGGTCAATCACACAGTCATTGTGAGGGGAATTTATCAAGTCATGCAATCCAGAATACCGGCTTCAAAATGTTGCAAAAATAAAAATAGGGAATTGCAACTTTTTATTTAAACAACAATTTTGCAGCGTTTTGCACTTTTACACCACTGTAAAGTGGTTGGGAAAGAAGACAGAAGCCTCAGACTTAAAGGGGTTGTTAAGATTGATGACCTGTCTCCATGATAGGCCATCGTTATCTGAATGGTGAGGGTCCAAAACATGGCATCTTGGCATCATTGCCAATCAGCTGTTTGAATAGGAGGTGGCGCTCCATGTAAGCGCCGCTTACTCGTCATTACTAGGGATGAGCGAATCGACTTCGGGTGAAACATCCAAATTCGATTTGCATAAAGCTCTGTACAGTGTTAGAATGTATTGGATCCTATGAGCCGAAGTTATTATTTTGCAAAGTCTCGCAATAACTTTATAAATTAATCTGTACTGTAAAAAAACATTTCCCGAGCTCGGGTTCGGTTCCAAGGTACCACTTAGAACAAAGCTTTATGCGAATCAACTTCTGATGTTCCATCCGAAGTTGCTTCGCTCATCCCTAGTCAGTACATCACGTTTCGTTTCCAGTGGACATGGGGCATAGTGTAATTACAAGCACTTGCTCCCAGGGCTGTGGAGTCGGTAAGCCAAAGCCCCAACTCTGACTCCTCAATTTCCCTTGACTCCGACTCCCGACTCCGACTCCCTCATACATGGCGCATGTTTAAGTGATAACTTTAAACAAACTTTGCATAAATGAATAGTACAGATATGTCATGACAAAAAGAGTTTGTAATATATGTTTTACTAGATATCTTTACTCTGAACTTTCAGTATCAGGCTTCTCTGGGTACAGCTCACTAAGGTCCTGATGTATGAAAACTGTCTAGGTCTAAGACTTTCTTTTTTGCCCATAGCAACCAATCAGAGCTCCCCTTTCATTGCTCCAGAGCACAATATGAAATGAAAGGGGAGCTCTAATTGGTTTCTATGGGCAACAAAGAAACTTCTACACCTAGACAGTTTTCATACATAAGGCCCTATGTGTTTTGCATCAGCAGCATATAGAAGCCATCTGATCAGCTAAACTCTCCAAACATGAGCTCAGAGGAAAAGCAAACTAAAACATAAAGCATACAGAGAGAACATGCACTGGACAAGTGATTTATGCACAGTTTATTGAAAGTTTAGATATACTAAGAAATACTTGCCTTAAAGGGGTTTTCTCGGCACATTGATTCACTGGCTTTTGGAGTTTGCACTCACTATGTCTCCTCAGGCCGTGGCGGGGGGAGGTCTCCAGCAGTTATTAGCATATATTAACTTACTCTGAGAGACCAGGAGGTTGAGATCTCTAAGGCTACTTTCACACATGCGGCACGGGGCAACGGCAGGCTGTTCTGTTGTATTTTAGTTCCGGCCTCCTTTCAGCAGAGGTTGCCGTGCTGCGGCCGGATCCATGGCCTGCCCCCATTACAGTGAATTGGGCCGGAGTGCAGTTCCGGCCCCACACGTGCACCTGCGGCACCACGAATCCGGCGGGCTGTTCACCCACCGGAACAGCCTGCCGGAGCCCCGCGCTACAGGTGTGAAAGGGACCTAACACAATTACAGGTAAAGCCATCCTTCTCAGTCCTCAACCCATTTTGCTTACTGAGGTCACTCCTGCTCTCAGCCAATCAGATAACAGTCTTTCTGGTCTGCAGGTTACCATAGAAACCTGTGTACAGTGAGAGACCTGCTGAATTGTCTATAGTTCATGACTAAAGTAAAATATACTGACCACTGTATTTAGAAAATGTCTTCTTTTAACTGTCCCTTTATGTAGAAAGCTAATCTTTGTAACTAGTGAGAAAAACCCTTTAATCCTGTTTTCTCTTGTAGATCTGAGATGAGTGCAGCCATGCCTTCCCAGTGCCTTTTTCCTCTGATCTGTAGCAGAGGAGCTTCACTTCTGAGCATCTACATGAAGGGCAGCACACAGTCATCTCAACTGAAAGCCTAGATCCTTAGATCAGGAATAGAACAGACATTTATAGGACATTTCATCATATTCCCAAATTCTTATGAAAATATATTCAGCACATACTGCACTGAACTAAATGTACCAATTTATTATATATTTTAGGAGTCGGTCCATTTCATACCGACTCGAACTCCGACTCCACCAAAATGGTCACCGACTCCGACTCCAACTCCACAGCCCTGCTTGCTCCATTCGTTTGAACATAGTGAGTACCTGTATTACACTGCACTTCCAAAACAATGTGCAGTGTAATGAAGAGGAAGCAGCACTTGCACGGAGCGCCACCTCCTCTTCAGACAGCTGTGCCCGTTTCGGACCCCCGCCAATCAGATATTGATGACCTATCTTGACGATAGTTCATCAATATTAACAGCTGGACAACCCCTTTAAGTCTGAGGCGTCTGTTTTCCTTCCTTCCCACTTTTTGAAACTAAAGTGGTATAAAAGTGCAAAATTTTGTCAAAATTGTTGGACAAATAAGTCAAAAAGCCGCAAACAACAGTTGATAAATTTTGTGCAAATTATGTAATGTTATCTATCTATATATATGTATATATTATAATCAGCCTGTATTATGCAGTTCGTTCAAGGACTTCTTTTTTTTCGAATCATTTCTTTATTTTGGGCCAGTGCTCCAAGGTGCCCCTATTATCGCACTTTGTGTTATCGGAGCTGCCGCGCTTTAGTAACTCTGTGCGGGTCTCATGAATTTTCATGTGTTCATGCTGTTTCTGATCCTAAAAATTCCAATCTTTTGTCCGGCCCTCTCTTCCAGTTAGTTACATGTCAGCAGGCACATACTGAGCATAATAGTTTGATAGGACCATATAATGTTGGTAATGTGGCTTCCGCCCAGGCTGCTGTGTAACGTGACACAATGCAGACGACTTCAAAGGCCATTGATTAGCTGGGAGCTGCGCGCCATTGTGAGCCTTTTGGCTGAGGCCTCTTTCCGTTTATTCTGCTGATTATTTTTTGCCTTGTAGAGACCATTCTGCTCTGGGCAGACCAGCACACAACAGCCATGAATACAATGTGTATCTGCATGTCAAGCCATAGAAACACTAGTTTTGAACACTAGGTATTGGTTAGCGTATGATGGAAAAATTACATTCACAAGATAATGCTGCTTCAAAAATCAGAGGCTAATGATGTAAAATGAAAATTCAATTAGAATTTAATTATTTGGCCCCAGGAGACAGTGCAAGCATTCCCAGTACATCAGTCGGTTCATGGCATCATTAAGTCTGAGTGGCCATTGCCGTCAAGAAACAGCAACCATGACTTGATCGTTTTCTGTAAAATAGTTCCCTTCTAATTCTTCATGTATGTTTTTCCTAGAATGTTTGTTTCTAAGCACGATATGAGTTCAGCGCTATTTTCAGCCAGTAACAATCAGTGCTTCATAAGCCCGCCATGATCGCGTTCACGGTTAGACGTGAGTTTGATTTAATTTAATGAGAAAACATTTTATCATTCTTCACAGTTTATACGTTTTTGTATGTTTTTCAAACTTTTGTTTTACATTACTTAGGGTACCTGCACCTGATGCAGACTACATGCGGTTTTTCCACGCATGTGAAGGAGATTTATCAGATCTCATTTACACTTTGCTATTTTGCTTCTGTGCGGAAATTGACCTGCAGTGTGGATTTTGAAATCTGCAGAACGTCAGTTGTTTGTGTGATTCTGCACTTTATGTAGAGTTATGTTTCCCACAGACTTCAATGGGGTTCTTAACATAAACAGGCTCTCACCAACGCTCCTGAACTGATCAGTTTTGTTCTAATGCATTCTGAATGGAGAAGGATCCGTTCAGAATGCATCAATTTGCTTCAGTTCAGTCTCCATTCCGTTTTGGAGGCGGACACTACAACGCTGCTTGCTGCGTTTTGGTGGCGGCATGAAGAAACTGATGCAAACGGATCCGTCATGACTCACAATGTAAGTCAATGAGGACGGATCCGTTTTGTCTGACACAACAGAAAACGGATCCATCCTCCATTGACTTTCAATGGAGATCAAGACGGATCCGTCTTGGCTATGTAAAAGATAACACAAACGGATCCGTTCAGAACGGATGCAGACGGTTGTATTATCATGATGAATCCGTTTGTGAGAGCCTGGACGGACCTCATAAACGGATCCTGCAAACGCAAGTGTGAAAGTAGCCAAATACATGGATTGCTTCAGTCTGGAGGAGTGAGAGCTGCCTCATTCTTACGGCTATCCACTCTGGTTCAAAAGAGCGTTACCAAGCATAAGACCCCCATGATGTTCATATGACTTAATAGAGCACGTCGACAAGTGTTGTCCTGATGGGAAGACTCCTTTTATAGGAGTATTAATGTCTTAATTCTTTAAGGATCCAGCATTTTTTTCGTCTCTGCATTTCAAAAGCCATAATTTTTTTTTATTTTTCTGTCTAAATGTCCGACGAGGGTCTCTTTTATGCCGAACAAGCTGTATTTTTTACTGCCACCATTTTGGAATTTCTCTACTGTATTATATAACTTTATGGGATGCCATTGTGAAAAAACAATGAAATTCCTCCAATGTTTTTACTGTTACATCCATCCGGTGTTCATGCACAGTAAAAACAACTATATTCTGCAGGTCAGTACAGTTATGGAGATACCAAATCTATATGATTTTGTTTTTTTAATTTTACTACTTTTTTAAAGAAACAATTGCTTTGTGCCGCCATATTCTGATTCCCTTACGTGAGAAGCCTCATAACCATAAAGAAAGCAGATAAAGCGGTTTTTATGGTTCCATTTCCACTCGAACATAAGGGGCAGTTAGTAATAAAATGTATGTGCCATGAAAAATGAAAGAATGACCACATTCTAAGTTTTACTATGGAGCCTTATGGTTACCTCCTCTAAATTATCCCTTCTGTGCTGCATTACCTTTTGCGTTTTTCTTTTGCTGTGACATCACTACATTATTCCTGTACTGTGACATAATATATGTATTATTATTACTATTAGTGTTGTAACATCACTGAGTAGATCACTCCTTTACTGTGACATCATTACCTTATACCTCTGTACTGTGACATCACTGTGTGGGTTATGCCAGAATTGTGACATCACTGTGTACACTGTCCCTATACTGTGACTTCCTGTGCACATATTCCACTGTTATTACATCACTGTAACCCTGTATTGTGACATCACTATGGGCATTATCGCTATGTACTTATCACTATGTACCGTGTGCATCAAGGAGACCTATCATTAGGTTTTCTGAACATGTAGTTGAAAGAGTTTATGACAGAACTTGTGCTCTCAGGCCCCATGGTTACTCCCCTACACCCAGTAAAGTGCAAAACTGTATGTAAGTAACTGTGTTGAATACTGGAGTTCTTCTTTAATGTTTTCCTTTTAGTTCTTGACCTGTACTGCAAAATCCAGCACCCAGTATTGAAAGGGTTTCTGTCACCAGATCTGGGCATATTAAACAGGATGACATTTGCAAAGTGCAAATGTCACCTGATGCCCAATCTGGTATTGTTTTTTACATCGGTGCCGCCGTTTTTGTGAAAAAAGCATTTTTATATTATGCAAATTAGGCTTACTAGGTGCAAGGGGCGGTTACCCTGCACCTAGTAAGCGCCGTTTCCCTACCTCCTGGCACGCCTCCATAGTCTTGATTGACAGGGCCAGGCAGCTTGTTCGCTCTTCTGCCGGCCCTGTCCTCGCTACAAATCCCGCGCCTGCGCCGTGCGGAAGAAGATCGGCACAGGCGCAGTGTGTGGCGCTGGCCGCCGGGCTCCCGGCTACCTCACTGCGCCTGCGCCGATGATGCCGGGTGTACTCTGACGTCATTGGCGCAGGCGCAGTGAGGTAGCCGGGAGCCCGGCGGCCAGCGGCACCCACTGCGCCTGCGCCGATTTTCTTCCGCACGGCGCAGGCGCGGGATTTGTAGCGAGGACAGGGCCGGCAGAAGAGCGAACAAGCTGCCTGGCCCTGTCAATCAAGACTATGGAGGCGTGCCAGGAGGTAGGGAAACGGCGCTTACTAGGTGCAGGGTAACCGCCCCTTGCACCTAGTAAGCCTAATTTGCATAATATAAAAATGCTTTTTTCACAAAAACGGCGGCACCGATGTAAAAAACAATACCAGATTGGGCATCAGGTGACATTTGCACATTGCAAATGTCATCCTGTTTAATATGCCCAGATCTGGTGACAGAAACCCTTTAAAATTGCGACACCAAGAAAGACAAGCTGCAAGGTCATGCAAATCGAGGGAGCAGCAGGTGTTGCTAAAGTCTGCAGATGATCAAATTTTCAAGCACCTAGCCCCAATCTTTGGCATGTGAGTGGGGCATAAAATCCACAAACCTTCAGAAGGAGTTTGCACAACATTGGGCAACGGTTGAGGTGTCCGGCTACAGGTGTTCTATGCACCTCACGCCACCCCTCTCAAAGGCTATCATGGTGCACAGCAAGACAGCAGTGGAAGATGGAATGGAGATCTATGCTCTTCAATGATGAGTCCCACTTTTGTCTCTTGGATGCAATGATAGCCAGAGATTGGTCTGGAAACCACATGGGAAACATCAGGAGGAGGCCTTCATAAGGGAACATCACACTGGTCCAAATCCCGGGATTATGGTGTGGGGTAACATAATGTACGGTAGCTGGACCCTTATAGTGTTAATTTCAGATACACTAACAGCTCAGCATTACATTGATTTGGTCGCAGGACCAGTGGTACAGCCATTTCTCCAAAGTGTCCCAGTTGCTTGTGCTACTATGAGCAGCCTGTGTGTCCTAAACGTACTACCGTGGCCTGTATAATCTCCGGACTTGTCTCCCATTAAGCATATCTAGAATGTCATTGATTGGAGTGGGAGCTGCCAGTAGCAGATCTTGATGATTTGTGTGCCCTAGTCTAGTCAGTGTGGCAGAACATTCTTCATTAATAACCTCACTGATAGCACGCCTAGGAGTGTAAGTGCATGTGTTTCTGCATGTGGCACCCATGCTCAATACTGAATAAATCGAGATGTTTTAATAATTTGCATATCATTAACCTGTCTATCAATCCTGTGATTTCAATAATTTTATGATTTTTCCTTCTTGATGTTGCAATTTCAATTTTGAGAAGTGTACATTTTTATACTGATTTGCCATTGAATGTATCAATTCCAAGGTATTTTGCTTTCTGATCTAACCTTAAAACCTGATCTAACCTTATCTTAACCTTAAAAGAAGCCAATTTGTATCAAGTGCATGCAATCTCTTCAGTAGGTTTAGTGTAATAAACTTAGAAAATGAAGCAATTTGAGTGCAAAAAAATGATTATTGGAGTAAGTCCCTAAGGTCTCTTGCATTTGAAGGAGTTGAAGGAAAAGTGGGGCACAGACAGGGGATGACGTTAAAGGGGTTTTTTGAGTTATATATATTGATGACCTATCCTCAGGATAGGTCATCAGTATCAGATCGGCGGGGGTCTGACACCCAGCACCCCCACCGATCAGCTGTTTAAAGAGGAGGCGCGCGCCGTATCAGCGCTGCCTCCTCTTCATTGTTTACGTGCTGGCCGTAACGGGGTAATGGTGAGTAGGTGTAATTATACCTCACCGCCCCATTCATTTCTATGGGAAGAATCCATTCTTCCCATAGAAATGAATGGGGTGGTTAGGTGTAATTACACCTACTCACCACTACCCTGTTATGGCCAGCATATAAACAATGAAGAGGAGGCAGCGCTGATACGGCGCGCGCCTCCTCTTCAAACAGCTGATAAGCGGGGGTGCCGGGATGAGGATAGGTCATCAATATATATATAACTCGGAAAACCCCTTTAAATATCAAAATCATCAATACTTACCTGTTGAACTGCTTGCTGCTCCATTGCCACCATTATGGTCCTCACCGCTGGTCTTACTTATCCGGGCTGCAGCACTTGTGTAACATCCACAACACCTGACCGCAGCAGCCATTCAATGGCCTAAAAAGTACACTGTTGAGGTCAATGGTTGGCTGCACAGGTCGCATGTTGTTGATGGGATGTCAGCGCTACAGACTGGTAGGCAGAGACATCTCTGTATTTTCATGCTTATGTGGAGATCTAGTGTTGTCACTCACATTCAGGGAAAGAGATTGGGGTGAACATTCACACACATCAATAGAAAATATGGTCCCTAGGAATGTGGGAGTGGGGTTGTGATTTTATATGTTTCCACAATCCCACTTTCCTGTCCCTGATTTAGGGACCAGACTTTCATGTAGTGTTTTCAGAATATGCACCTCGCGCTCTTTGATGCGACCGAGTCCATCAGAGCTACATATAAAAGCTCTTTGTAGTCGCTATTTATGCTGGCTGATGATGTAGGATTCGGAGTAGAGAGCCCTGCCACTGTTAAAGGGGTTATCCCATGATTGAGGTGAAAAATGAAAATCATACATAATCTATTTCATGACACCCTCTTTCTAACAAAGCTAGAGCCCTGTACCTCACATGGATCCAGTGATCTCCCCATTCATTGCTTCAATTGTTCTGCTAGAGTTATTTCAAGCTGGCGGCTTAGGAGGCGGGTCTTTTCTCAGGGGGTGTGTCCTGTCTGCGGCAGCTGGTGGCAATTGAAGGATAGAACTGAGCATGTGCGTCCTTCTCAGTGAGCAGGACAGAGAAATTAGAAAAAGTGCAAACAGCAGATGGTGCTATACAGATGGATTTCAATGAATAACTCAGTAGCTATAATACATTTTACATGCAATTACAAAAGTATTCAGATCCAAATTGCAGAATATTATTTTGGGACAAATCTTTTAATTTAGGAGTCCTTATTACAAGATTGGTCCTGTTTGTCATCAACATGACTCATAATTTCAAGCCATGATTAGACAACCACAACGGTAGAGTGTCGGGGGGTTTAAAATTCCAACAAAACCTTAAGCATTACCAAGATCTTCTAAGTGCACAAAGAAGAAACGGGTAAAATCCTGTCAAAGGACTAGGCAGCATTACTATTTATAACGGCATCTCCAGGCTGATTTCCCTGACTTGGTCTATATTTACATTAGTTGCTTTCCTTGTTAGGTTCTTAATCTCATCTTAATGTTTGTTAGACTCTGCCAGATACGTCACTATAGCTAGAAGCCGATTCCCTTGGCACCGGTGAACATAGGTACCGCATTTAACAAATTCCCGTCTGAATAGTAATTAGACAGACAACAGATGTTGGGTAGAGTGCAGGGAAATTAGGGGGAATTGTGTTGAATAATGAAATCCTACCAATTCTTTGCCATTGTGAATCACCAAGCGTGTGGTGCAGTACGTACGGTTTAGATTTTTTGTCGTTAATCAGAACTTGATCTTCAGACTTGACATTTAAACGACCATATCCTTCTGTCATACATAGTCAGTTAAGGTGTACTACTGCAATGCATATTTGTCATAGGCAATGCGTGTTTAGCTGGGGGAGGGCCGGAATCTGGCATAATAGATAGAAATAGGTTGTTGTCATAATAAAACCCGTTCTGATCAGCTGATAATTTAGACTTCAGAAAAGCCACCATAATGGATGCTACTATGGGAAATTTTCTATCCAAATGAATGGCTGAACATCTAATTTATGGAAAGGCCAGCCAGAGCAGTAACCAATAATAATAAAGGAAGACCTGGAAATTTAATTATAAAAGTGAATGGGCTGTAAATTTGCTCACAGTGTTTATCAGTCTGCAAGATTTTTTGTATTTTTCTGAATCATAGTTTTGTATAAATTGTACACAGAATGCAGGAGTTTAATTCTTGCTTATTTGTTCCATTTTTGACCGGGAAACTGGGAGAGGTTTAATTAACTAAAGGTCCTATTAGGCCACACAATTTTTTGGCCACTTATAAGGGCTGTACTGCCGATAATCAATAGAACTGAATATAGGAAGAACGATCAGTGGGGCTGGAACCACTCTGTCGACCAACCGGTTTGACTTTGTACTAAACCTAAGGGTGTTATCCTGGTAGTCCCCTGTTGTTCACCCTTTAACCTGTATACAGGGATCTGGACTTCGCTGCAGGGAGCCATCAGGCCACTACCTCTTGGATTAGTGCCAATGTGGTTGACAGCTGACCCACAGAAGTCAGAGACACTGGTGCAAAGAACCAGGGTATCAGGCAAATCTCATAGTCAGTAACAAGCTGAGCTCAAGGAAGACAGAGTTTGTGCAAGTCCGTGAAACAGGTCTTAAGTCAGCTCAGGTGGAGCCAGAATTATTGGGCAGATGCCATGCTCCACGTTTATTGTTTTTATATCCTATCTCTGCAATGGGGTTAGAAAGGGATGTGTACGCAAAACTCTGATGCAAAATAAGCCAAGTGTCTAACAATGCACCAGATGTATCATAGAGTCTGCCCCTGTGACAAATTGCCTAAATATTAGACTGAATTAGTAAATTTACCCCATACTAAGTGCTTTCATTTTTGATAACTGTGATCCTGGCAGTTTAATTCCTTAAATGTCGCCATCAACTTTAACACCGACCCCTAAAGTGTTTGACAGAGGGAGGAATACATACCTAGCCTTCATTTCCTCATGGCTCCGCTTCTGGCCTGCCACATCTGAACGGAGTGAACAGGCAGGCGATGATAAGTGGCGTGATCAGCTCAGTCTTCCCTCTCCATTTACTTTGATAATGTTGACATCTAATTACAGTAGTCAGTACAGTCTGAAGCCATCACTTCCTTCATAGGGAAGCCATAGTCTGAAAGTCATTGCAAGATACATTGCCCTGACTTCTACAAGGATCATCTTGACTAGTGCAATCCTATGGAAGGAAGGATGTTTGAGCTGAACGCACAAGACTTCTGGGTGTCTTCATATAATCTGTGGTGTAAAGAAAGCAAGACATTGTCAGCACATTAACCCCCTAACTGTTTTGCCAGAGTGGAGCTCCAGCAGTGGGAAAAGTAGCTAACTGGAGGTGGGAAGGCTGCTTTAGATGTTGCTACCTTCTGAATGGTAGCAGCTAGAAACATGCAACTGATCTTGTTTGAAAGCAGACATTCCAAGCTTTCAGACAATACATCAATATGTTCAGGACAGAGGAAGATATTACTGATTGAAATCGGGATGCTGTGAATGCAGCTGAAAATGAAAGTAAAAACAGGTTTTACTTGCGATTATTTCCGACTTGATCCAACTGGATTGTCAGCTGTCATAGAAGACCAGTTGCATGTTTCTAGCTGCTACCATTGAGCAGATATCACCATCTAAAGCAGCCTTCCCCTTGCAGTTAGCTACTTTTCACACTGCCCGAGCTGGACTCGGGCAAAACAGTTAGGTGGTTAAAGGTGGACTCATTTTTCCCAGTAGAGGCTGTTCTTTCTTCTGATGGTGAGCAGCCATCCTGACATGTTTATTCTAGTAACTGCTTACAGTCCCCATATAATAATGATTCTGGAGCATCTATTCTTATGACTCACAGGAGCATCTGTGCCTTTTTAAACAGCTGATTGGCAGAGGCCCCGGATGTCGGACCCGCACTGATCAGATAACCTGAGGATAGGTCATCAGTATCAAAATCTTGGAAAACTCCTTTAAGGCCTTGTCATAAAAGCAGTTTGCACATGAGCATTAAAGCAAAGTATATTGTCCTCTCCTTCGTATATATACGCAATGTGTATGTGCACCATTGCTGCCGGAGAGGAGTCTTGGACTGGGCATTGTTGGAAAGCTAGACTCCAGCTGCATAGTGGCATGCTGGTTTAGCAGCTCTAAAGCAAATGATGGATTCCCTTTAAGTCGTCAGCTGTGTTGCCCATGTACAGTTCCTCTCGTGGGTGATGTTTTTAGTCTAATTTGTGACAATGTAATTTTCTTTATATGATTTGGGTGGTCTAAGAAATAACCTTGGAAAAAGAGACCAGAGCGTGCTGCAATAAGATGATCCAGGATTGCTGAAAGTCAGGTGGGAGTCAGTGTTAATAATTTAGGATCTGTTGTTCCTTGAGTTGTAAATAATACAGCTATATTAAGGGTTTCCTGACTGTGCCGGCATGCAGTGGAAGCAGAATATTGACCTTGAAATAGGAAAGGTGTATCACTATTGTACTGCATTGTCCAATGTCTATCCATTGTACGAGGAGCAGGAGACAAAGCAATACACAAAAGTCTATATACCAAATAGTGCTCCAAGTGTTACACAGCACTTATAAGCACTATAAAGTACAGCGGTGTCTGGAAGTTGTAATATCTTGTCAGTATATACTCCCAGATTTACAGCAGTAGCCATTCCGATTGTTAAAGAAATACAGAATGCCTGTAAGCATGTGTTCACATCTGTGAAGATACCTATGTCTGAGGTATACACTGGGAGGATCGCCCTATGTATACCTCCCGTCTTCAAGACTTTTCTCGAGCTGCACCTACTCTTTGGAATACGCTGCCCCAGAATATCAGGTCAATTCACAACTTCTCCACCTTCAAACGTGCCTTAAAAACACATCTTTTCAGGACAGGCTTATCAAGTTACCTAAAATTACTATTCCTCGAGTAAATACATGAACCCTATGAATTTCTAAAGCGCTGCGAAATATGGTGGCACTATATAAATTAATACTATTACTATTATTACCTCCAACAGATGGCACAGACATATCCCACTATATATGCGCATACAGTGGAATACAATGTAAGGGCTCCCACTGTAAAAAATTTAAAATGGTATATTGCCTGATATATATATATATATATATATATATATATATATATATATATATAAAGAAAAAAATGGCAGCACAGAAAAAAGTACAAAATGAGGTGCACGCCCTAGGTCCGACAAAGACCATCCACAAATAAATCCAAAAAAATAGGCAGCACTCCCATATAAAATGAAGCAAAAAAATGTCTTTATTCACCCATACTGTGGGACCGCGACGTTTCAGCTCAACACTAGAGCCTTTCTCCAAAGAGAAACACTAGAGAGAGGCTCTAGTGTTGAGCCGAAACGTCGCGGTCCCACAGTATGGGTGAATAAAGACATTTTTTTGCTTCATTTTATATGGGAGTGCTGCCTATTTTTTTGGATTTATATAGTTTTTTTTTACTGTATAGTGTAGTCTACTAGCCTATTCCAAACTGTATATTAAGTTAGTACAATTAAATTCTTAGTCACTGTATTTTTAAAAAAATGTAATAAAAAATGATGTAAATAGCAAATTTTAAATCTCTTCATTTAAAAAATATGCCTACATCCACCTAAAAAAAGCTGTAAAATCATGGCCACTAGGGGTCTCAATTCCACCTAATTTACCAAGATCTGTCCCTGGTAATAGAGACTCAGGAAATGGCTGAGAGAAAATAGGGGCGTGCGAGAGCCAGCTGAAATCGTAAACCTGATAAAAACAACTGCTTCGGAAAATCACAGGAAGTTCCTGCTTTTCTTTGTAATTTATTCCTCCTTATCACCTTTCTGAGCTCCTCAAAAGAAAACAAACGTAGTGGGGAGTAATGGAAGTGAGGTCACTGCTTTCAATACTGGCAGAAGGGACACACCTCCTGCTTATGAGAGAAATGCATCTATCCGTGTAGCTGAAACAGAGAATAATATGGCTGACAGAGGCTTTAGAGAAACCCAAAAAACAGCAGTTCTTTCAAAGTTATGATTGTACAAAGCACAGCCATTATGCAAACTTTTTTTTAACTCATGTACGCTTTAAATTATATTGTGCAGTGTATTTTTTCTTTTTGCTTACAGCTGTATTGAAAAGCAACTCAGCAAGATGGAGCATAGTTTATGTGATTTTTACATGCCGTGCTTTCAAAGAGCAGCAAGCCCTAACCTTGGTTTTTCATTGTTTGCAATTTCCTATGCTGTAACCATAATCAGTTTTACCTTAGCTATTCTCACAGTTATTCTGATTAACTGCAACATTTTATTTTTGTATTTTTTATTCTTACATTAATTAGTAGGTCCTTATTGCTAACCTAATCATTTCTGGATTATTGTGAAGGTGTCAGAAGCCCAGACATTTCCATAAATCATTAGTATTCTGTTGTAAGCACATCAACTTAGGGTGCATTCACATCACCAATTAGCTTTCCGTTCTTCTGATCCGTCAGAAGAGAGAGAGAGAAAAAAAAACAGGATCCAGTAAAAAAACAGGATCTGTTTGAGCCATTTCAGTCTGAGATCCGTTTTTTAGACTGCGGAAATAGTCCTGCATGCAGTACTTTTGTTTCTGTCTAAAAAAACGGATCTCAGACGGAAATGGCCCAAACGGATGACAACTGATGCAAAAGGATCCGTTTTTTTATTGGATCCTGTAAAAAAAACGGATCAGTTTCAATCCTATGCATAACTGATGCAACAGGATCCGTTTTTTTTCTCTCTTTCTTCTTCTGACAGAACAGAAGAACGGAAAGCTAAACGGTGATGTGACTGCACCCTTAGGCTGGGTTCACATCTGCGCTTTTAAGTCCGGCAACCTGTTCCCACGTCGGAGGAACAGACTGCCGGAGTTCGCTGTATCTGGCATAGCCGGATACCACTGTGCACTGCCGGATCCCCATTCACTGTTATGGGATCCAGCCACTTTCCGGCTGTGTGTAGTATATTTGTCTGTCTGAAAGCTGGCATGTATGCCGGATACAGTTAAAAGTGCAGATGTGAACCCAGGCTTATCAGTGAAGGAAAATTATTAGGCAGTAAACCAGTTTTCTACTTGCTAACACAGTGCCAGAATTTTTTGTCTTTTGGGAAAATTATTCGGAATAGAAGCATTAGGGGAATAAATTACAGTAAGACAATAAATAATGTATACCCGGCACAGCAAACATCAGACTACACTCTTTACATCAGTTATCCTGACTTTGCTTGTCCTAAACAAGTAGCGTAAAAATTCCAATACTGGTATGCAAAATCTTCCAGTTTTATTCTCCTCTTAAATAATTCCGCTAGCAGTCCTTGTGAAGAAGACTAAAGAAGCATCCATCAATCTTCTCCAAAAAGTATGTTGCTTCTAAAATTGAACCTTTTGTAAAACTAGTTAGAATCGTATGTTTACCAGAAATAATTTCTCAGCTGTGTGTGCCTTAAAGAACATCTGTCAGCAGACTGGTACCTATGTACTGTCTGACCTATTACATGTGCGCTTGGCAGCTGAAGACATCTGTGTTGTTCCCATGTTCATATGTGCTCGCATTACTGAGAAAAATGATGTTTTATTGTATGCACATGAGCGTCTAGGAGCAACGGGGGCGTTGGCATTACTCCTAGAGACTTAGATAATGTATTCACTGCCTAGTCCTGCCAAGTGGAGCGGGCGTGGCAGATGCAAAGAGAGCAGAGCTGCCAGGTGTAATGGCAACTCCCTCGTTGCTCCTAGAAGCTCATTTGCATATATTAAAACTTAATTTTTCTCAGCAATGCAGGCACATATGAACATGGGACCAACACAGATGTCTTCAGCTGCCAAGTGCACATGTAACAGGTCAGCCAGTGTCATAGGTACAAATCTGCTGACAGATGTCCTTTAAAGTCACTAGTGACCCCATGTTCAGAGAAGGGGGCCACCTGGACAAAAAAAATCATATTTCATATGGCAGAAGCAATCCCTTCCCCTATGGACATTTTTCGTCACTTCTTTATCATTTTTAATATGTTCTAAATAATTTCCCATTTCATACTAAAGCTACATGGTTACTTTTGGTCGTGCGCCATTTGCATCAGACTTGAGATGTCAGATTCAGTCAAAAGGAAATCAATTCATAATCATAATAATACAACATTTTCACCATTCAACATAGAACTGCAGGCGGAATATCCACAGCGTCATGCAGTAGTATCTACAAGTGGATAAATATGTAAGCCAATCTTATCCACACACTACGGAAACAAATCCGCACAAAATCTGCATAGGACATCCTCAGCATATCAATTTGTTCTGTAGATTTCTACTGTGGATCCAAAGCAATCCACTGCAGATTTTTCTGCACATAAGTCCTGTGTGGACATACCTTTAAACAGTTTTTAGGATATGTTCATACGTGCATTGTGCCGTTACGAATGGCAGATCTCTCAGATAGTGGATTCCACCAGTGCCTGACGGACCCCATTGACTTATAATAGGGTCAGTCAGGTTCTTGCATGGTGTCCGTCACTTTCAAATGTGCCAGAATCTGCACCAGAGGCCTGAACAGATGTACAATGTTACATAGTAGCAAAATAACAATACTAAACAATACTAAACTATTTTTACTTAGTAGCAAAATAACAATACTAAACAATACTAAACTATTTTTACTTAGTAGCAAAATAACAATACTAAACAATACTAAACTATTTTTACTTTGTTACATAGTAAGATATAAAAAGAAGATCACAAGTTGGATCTGCAGGACCTGGACTAGGAACCAGACTTTTCTAAGCTTGTAGCTTTTTTTAAAATTCTATTAAAACAAAGGAAATGTGAGCTAAAAGTGAAAAGTACTGCACAAACTACTGTAGAGAGAATAATGATAAAGTGGTATTTTACCTGCCAGCATGTAAGCTCCACATCTAAATCCGAAATCCTCCAGAATGCTGAACAGTCTATACAGCCATATACCGTAATTGCACCAACACAATGTGCTTGACAAATGACTATTCTGCAACTTTACGCTGTCTGTTGTTCATAAATAACCTGCTGTGTATCATAACGTGAAGCAGAAACCCAGCTAAGTCTTCTTCATTTCTCCATCATCAGAAATAAGGTTCTCTTCACTTTATCCGTTTCTGTCAGTTGCAGTCTATAGGCTTCCATACTCATTGGAGACAGAGAGATCGAGCATGTTGAATTCCGACACCCGATCCTTTTAAAGTGTCTGGTAGTGGCTTTCTGGTCTCTCCCCGTTGAATAGGTATATATGCCCAGCCATGCCCACTGTGCATGTGGAGAGTCTGGAAAGATAGCAGCTGTTGTCCGAACAAGCATTCGGCTGACAGCTATTGAATATCTGGCCATGTTAACCATATTATGGTAGTAGGTAGCGTCAGGAAAATGTAGTAAGATGTCTGTCCGTCCAGTCCATTTCCATAATCATAGTCTAATATTGTCTTACCCTATCCCACATCTGACCGCCTGGAAAAATTAAAGGGGTTGTCCTGCCATATTTATTGATATCCTGTCTTGTTCCTGCCATATTTATTGATATCCTGTCTTCAAGATAGGTCATCATTATCTGATCAGTGAGGGTCCGACGCCCAGGACCCCCGCCGATCAGCTGTTTGAAAGGCCGCGGCGTTCCAGGAGCGCCGGGGCCTTCTCTCTGTTTTCCTCAGACCCAGTGACATCACGACTACTATCACTGGCCTGGGCGGAGCTAAGCTCCATTCATGTGAACAGAGCTTAGCCCTGCCCAGGCCAGTGATACTAGTCGTGACGTCATTGGGCCTGAGGAAAACACAGAGAAGGCCGCGGTGCTCCTGCAGCGCTGCTGCCTTCTCAAACAGCTGATCGGCAGGGGTCCCGGGTGTCGGACCCCAGCCGATCAGATGCTGATGATCATCAGTTTTAAACAACTGCAGAACTCCTTTAATGCATTATAAGTCCAAAATAAAGTTATAAAATAAAATTTATCCTAACCTATATAATTTAAATATCAGTTTATTTTGTGTGAAACATGAATAGCATAAAGAATAAATAAAAAAAAACTGTTTTTTTTTTCTATATTTCCACAGCAAAAAAAATAAAATAAATAAATTATACAGTAATGTATATGTACACCTGAACAACAACAAAAAAATAACTGTTCACCTGTCACTTTATTTTTTGCCGCTTGTTAAGGCCTTTTCAGGGTTAAATCCCTTACAGTAAATATAATCTGAACTTTAACAGGGCTTCTGTGTGTTCAGAAAATCTTCTGCCCCCACTTACTCATATTCCTATTTGTGAATGTTGTATGTACTAATGCAAGTCCCATTATATGCAATGTGTTCAGTCACCCAGACTCATTAGATTGCACAGCATGATTTTTCGAGACTGTGTAAATTTCGATAACTATTATAATGCGCCATACAGTGGTGTTATGGTTGAAGGTATAATCATAATTAGGGCAAAAATAATCGGCATCATTACAAAAATGGCATATTCATGTTTATTGTAAGATACTATGGGAGATTTTCTACTGTTATTTGAGAATATTACTCGAAATAATCGGCTTTGACACCAGAAAAGACATTGCAACATGTAGAATATAATAGGCAGCACGTTCTCTTATTATGTCTGGCAAAAAAACTGTGTATGTGAGTATTTAGTGACAATTTTCAGTTTGAAATATTCGGACAGGCATCTCATCCTAACTGCTGCTGGTAGTGATTATAAATCAGAAAACATAAAAGGGATGACAATACTGTACAACCTGACTTCATATTGTTTAACTTTGTGCTTGTTTTTCTCTACCACTGTTGAGAGAGAGGAAGAAACTCAAGCATATTTTATATTTATTTTATATTATTATATTTTATAATTATTTATTATTATTTTATATTTATGTATTTATATTTATTTATTTTATATTTATTTATTTTATATTTTATATTATTATATTTTATATTATATTTTGCTGAGGAAAAAATCCCTCCATTTCCTAGAAACTTATGAGCATACAGTAGCTGCTTGTAATTGTTGGTTGTGGGAGGTCCAGACATATTGAATGTCGTGCCAAACTTTGAAATTACTGAAAATGTCTTAAATAATTGAAAAAAAATATTTTACAGACCCCTCTCATTTTGGGGGCAGTTTTTTATTATTATTATTATTGCATTGTACTCATTTTGAGCCAAAATAATTATTTTCAGTTGGTCTTTATTAAACGTTTTCAGCCCTTTTCTCTGTACAGAGTTGAGATTCTCTGTTAGCAGGCTGTGTTTACACCATGTCTAGTCAATGAACCCGGCTACTGCTCATGTGAAGCCTTATCTCTGAGCTCCTGACAGCTCATAAACACTCATTCTATCTCAAGTCTTATGAAACTGATAAGAATATGGCTTAATGGACGTCACAGTGGAGGGGGTGGGCTGGATGGAGCACAGGGAGGTACAGGAAACAAGTAAAAGGAGGACATGGGCTCTGGCTAAAGGCGTGCCTGGTCTCCTATAACAGTTATACACAGTCCACTATGAATCAAAGTTATTTTTCGGCACTTCAGAAATACATATAATACTAACAAAGGTATTTTTTCATAGTGTTAGGCAGGACTTTATGTGGCTACTGAATGTAGCCTTGGCTTGGGTTCCTTTTTAAGCCATTTCCTTGGCTTGGATTCCTTTTAAGCCATATTCTTATCCGTTTGATAAAAATTGAGCCCCAAAAAGTGTTAATGAGCTGTCAGGAGATCAGAGATAAGGCAAAATGACAAAAACGTCTAAAAATTATTAATAAAGTTCAATTGAAAAAAAATATTTTTAGCCCAAAATTAGCAAAATTGCCCCCAAAGTATTCATAGCCTTTAAGCCCTATATGTTGCCATATGTGGCCTCCATAGGTTAGACTTGTTTTTCCAGCACATCCACAGATGCTTAACCCTTTCTACCCCGGAGGTTTCTTCAGTTTTGTGTTTTCTTTTTGCGCCCTCTGCCTTGATACAGCCATAACTGTTTTATTTTTCTGTTCACATAGCTGTATGAGGGCTTGTTTTTTGCGGTGCAAGTTGAACTTTCCAACGCCACCATTTAATATTGCATATGGTGTAGTGGGAATCCAGCGATACCTAATATGTATAGTTTTTCTTGCGTTTTAATAGTGATAAAAAAATTATAAGTTGGACATTTTTTATTTATTTATTTATTTTTTTCATTTCTTGACCCCTATAACTTTTTGGTATTTATGTGTAGGGAGCTGTATGGGGGCTTATTTTTTGCGGGGCGATCTGAACTTTTTATTGATAACATTCTGGGGTGTGTGTGACTTTTTGATCACTTTTATTTAATTTTTTTTTTTAAGTGACAAAAAATGGCGAATCAGACATTTTGACACTTTTTTCCGTTTCGCTGTTTTCCGTATGGGAAATAATTTTTTATATTTTTATAATATTTCGCGTTTTCGCACACAGCGATACCCATGATGTGTATTTTTTAAATTTTTTTTATACTTTTATTTTTGGGAAAGGGGGGTGATTTGAACTTTGAGGTTTTTTTATTTTTATTTTAAAAAAAAACAACTTTTTTTTTTTTTACACTTTTTTTATAGTTCCCATAGGGAACTATAACTAGCAATCATTTGATTGCTTATATCACAGACAGGAGTCTATGATGATTTTAGTGCTTTCCTATGGAGCCCTATTACAGGCAAGGGCTCCATAGGAAATCCTATGCAGCAGCCTCCTGTCATTTACTATGACAGGGGCTGCTGCAGGCACGCTCCGGCTCCTCCGATTGCCACACAGGGGAGCCGTGCGCTTCCGGTGTTTGCCACCTTCGGGTGCCGGTCGCAGACATTAGCCGCGGGTGTCTGCTAGTGGGAAAAGCAGGTCACCCGCGGCCATCACGCCCACTCCGTGCAGGAGCGGGCACCATCTTTAAAGTCCCGGCCATCGCCGTACTAGTACAATGATGCGGGGGAATCCAAATTCACCAAATGGAACGGCCGTGAGCATGGTGCGCCAAAAACCTAATTTGCATCAAAATAAGCCTTTCTTAGGATTAGAGGACTGAGTTTTCATAAGAAAGGTATGGTTATGTTTCGGGGCACCTACTCTACATGGTATGCTTCCTTTGAATCTGATGTGGGAGGTGATAAACTCCCTTTAAGGGCTCATGCACACAACTGTATGTATTTTGTGGTCCGCAAAAAACGGATCCGCAAAATATACGGATGACGTCCGTGTTTTTTTGGAACAGAACAGCTGGCTCCTAATATGACAGTCCTATCCTTGTTCTTAATGCGAACAATAATAGGACATGTTCTATTTTTTTTGCAGAACGGACATATGGAAACGGAATGCACATGGAGTAACTTCCATTTTCTTTGCGGACTCATCAAAATAAATGGTTACGCATACAGTCCGAAAAAAAGAGACACAGAAAGAAAATACCTTTCTGTGCATGAGCCCTCAGTATATTTTTTTAGGTGTTTTTTTTTGTATGTATTTTTGTCTCCAGTCCAGCGAGCTGTTAATATTAGAAGCAGAGACTGTTGTAGAAGATTGACCCTTCTCTTTTACGATGCACGTCGGGCAGCAGCTCCTTAGGACACTTGATGTTGTTCTGACCCACTGTGTTTTATATGCTCCATCTATCATATTCATACAGAGATTCCCTTCTGGGCTCTCCTGCCCTTTGTAAATATATAATTTGATTTGGGTAGAGAAGCAGCTTTTGAACTTCCAGTACCAAATATGATTCATTCTTTCGCTGCTTGAAAGACCCTTTGATTTGCCTCTGGCAATCATTATATTTCTTACAGTTTTAAGGCAATGTATTCTACATGTATATAAAAACAAGTTGTTGGATGTGTTAAAACATTTTATCTATTTTTATTATGTTTTTTTTAATGGTTCATTCCTTCTGCTGCTGTCGTGTAAATGTCAGTTCCATTTAATCATTACTCATGGACTCATTAACAAAGTTTTCCTGGGATAACTAAAAGTAAAAATATTTTAAATTGGCCCACATTCTAAAATAAGAACTTCAATCTACTCCTATTTGTCACCATTCCCTCCTGTACTGGGTCCTGTACTGCATTTCTGTTTGCTCTCTTGCAGTCCAGTCATGGTCCGCTGTAGTGAGGTCAATATCAATGTCACTGCAGCTGTCAGTAATTGGCTAGCTCAACAATTGTTCAAGAGTTATGGTAGGTGGGACTGTACTCTGAAGGTGTTGTCCCATCAGGAGGACCACTACTGTACTCATGTCCTATTAGGGCCTATAAGCATCATAGAAGGAGGTCCCTCTTAGAGGTTACTTGCCTGACGAAGGGGGTCAGTCCAACCGTGAAACGCGTTGTACAAATAAACTTTCTGTACAGCGTCCCTCTGAAGGAAGTCCCTCCTAGAGGTAAGTTGCCTGACAAAGGGGGTCAGTCCAACCTTAAAAACGCGTTGCACCAATAAACTTTCTGTACAGCATCCCTCTGAAGGAGGTCCCTCCTAGAGGTAACTTGCCTGATGAAGGGGGTCAGTCCAACCCTGAAACGTGTTGTGCAAATAAACTTTCTGTACAGCGTCCCTTCCGCTTCCGGTGTCCGTTCTCTCTTCGGCAGCACCACTACAATGCCCCATCTTCTTCTCTGCACTCCTCAAGACTCCGGGATCGTCTGGACAGGGACAGAGTGCAGAAGCCAGCCCAGCCGCCACATGAAACTAAAGCCAGCCATGCTCTTTTACTACTCTATAAACAAGCCTGTTCAGAAGTCTGCACATGCATGCTTCAGCACTTGTATCCTGGGAGGACAAAGGATTGGAGAAATTAAGAGACATGTGGTGACATTTATTTAGTATGTATGAACAGCATGGTAATAAGAATAAAAGACCCAAAGGAAGAAAAGCATTTATCTCTGTTTGTATTGTGCATTACATCAGTGAACCGAGTGGTTTATATGTATTTTTCATTACATGCACATTCAGATGTCTGTAATACAGCTCCGCATGGAAGCCATACTGTCGTCTTATGTATTGTCAGGACGTAGCGGGAAAACCTTCTCCAAAGTCACATCAGTTCAGTGTGTGGCGATTTTGTTTGGCCTGTGCTCTATATACAGAGTATGATCCTCGGGGTATAATTGTGGTTTATTGCTGAAGTAATAAGTAAGGTATTAGGAAACAAATATTCCTTTTATGTGTATGAATGCTTTTCCCGTTTGATGATCTCGGCTCGGATGAGACGCTTTGACTCTTATTGTTCTCTCGCTGTCCTGGTTTTCTATGTACTGCTTTAGTGGCGTTGGCGTAAAAGCTGCAACACCTGCACATTCTGGCAGTTCAGCCTACGTGGTCCATTATCAACAGCTCCCTTCATTGCCAGGAGATAATCACCCCTGTAAATTCTGCTTTATAACTGCCGGGCATGCATTTTTTTTTGCATTATAATATTGTCTGGCTTATGAAGGCTTCATAACTGGTCACAGTTTTATGATTCCGCAGTCAGCCAAGAATACACACGTAGCCCAATAAAGCTACAACGAGGCATAATGGTCGTATTTGACTTTGTTAATTGGTAACACGTTATGTAATATGGTTGTGCATTTCCTTTTAGGATATTAGAACACAGAGCTTCTATTTTGGGTTGAATGTTTCGAAGCTCTTTATTGTTACTTTATTTGTTTCATCTATTGCTTCTTTTTCTTCTTTTTCGACCTCTTATCCACAGCTTCACCAACAGATGAAACCTTTACATTAAGTGGATAATTAAAGCAATTATTCAGCCTTTACTGTCTTGTCTATCGCACTTTCTGATGTGGACTTTGCGGGGCCTGATGGGTTTACAGCCGTATTAGAACATATGTTGAAAGCACCACCAGTTTTTAACACTCATTTGCCTCTTTCATCAGATCTTCAGCAAACATGCCCTATAGATTTTCCTCCGCCTGCTGGCTTCTCTCTGTGCCTAGTACTTCTTGAACCGTAATCTCATCATAGGAAGCAGATAGACTAGAGGCTGGGTGATTCTTCCTGTTGGCTTTTATAGACCCCCCTAATCACCTGGAAAAACACATCAGACTTTAATAAGGGCATGTTTGCTTTTTATGATAAGGATGAGTTAGGTTGCACTTGATTGATAATTTCAGAAATGTTCAAAGGTTTATATTTGCAAGATCTTAAAGAGGATCCCCGGTTTCTATACATTGATAACCTATCCTCAGGTTATGGGCCACTACACAGTGGACAGAGCCATCTACTTCCGTCTCCATCCAGCCTATTTGTTTCTGACTCCTGAAGATATTGTTGAATATGTTTAGAAATACTTTAGTCATCTTGTACTGCTTCTTAGTTATATGATATTTCAGAATGTGCCAGTAATTTGTGGTAAAACAGTGGCATTACCACAACGTGAATGTTTCCTTGCAGGAAGCTGTGTAGAGCCTCACAGGCAATGTTCCTCTGACCAGCTGAATTTCTGTAAGGCCCCATGCACATGACTGCACCGTGTTTTTTGTGGTCTACAAAATACAGATCTGCAAACATGGATGCTGCCGCAGATTTGCGGAACGGGACGTCCATAATAGAAATGCCCATTCTTGTCCGCAAAACGCGGGGCCATAGAACAGAGTAACGGATGTGGACAGCACACAGAGTGCAGCCCCCAGTGAAGTCAATGGGTCAAAGGCAGACTGTGGACTGTGGACCCAAACAATGTTCTTGTGCATCCGCCCTAAGAAGAATCGGGGTACTATTGGAGGGGCCTAGTAGGCATAAGGAGCCTTATAGACAAGGCAATTATCCTCCTGAAAAAGGTGTGCAAATTACCATAGTTCTCTTTAAAAAAAAAAGAAAGAAAGCTGCCAACAGTTTGGAAGGCAGCTATTCTATAATTCCATGTTCGGACTTAAAACATAATTTAGGGTTATAGCTAAGCCAGCATCTCATCCACAAACAGCTGTTTTTTTTTGTTGGGGGGGTGGGGGGTGAACTTCCTCAAAAACAACTCACCCTGCCAGCCAGAACCCTACACTGTTTGCAGACTGGTGTCTCCGGTTTGTCTCAAGGTGGTGTACAGGATAGCTAACTGTAGGCATCTGTGTGAGAAGGAAAGTAACCTAATCCCCCCAAAATCTGACATTCCTATATAGATTTCAGGAACCAGCAGAATTTTTACTTTCACTTCAACTGTGATTTTCAAAGAAGTGATGTAAAGCTGTGGATTTTCCGCAGTGGAATTGCATGCGGAAATTCCACAGTGTTTTACAGTAGTAGCAAGGTGAATGAGATTCAAACAAATCCACAGAAATCCAGAAATTGACCTGTGGCACAGAGTTCCTACCCACACCACGTCCATGTTCGTTCCACCGTGGTTTCCTCCCTTTGCAATGTATAGGTTGACATCTGCAGCAAATCCCCAGGGGAAGTTCTGCTACCAAAAATCTGCCCTATGTGGCCCCTGTAGGTTAAACTAAGTACAAGATAAGCAAAGTACAAGATAAACAAAATGTCATCATTTTTAATGTAGATTAAGTTATAATTGTACTTCCAATGCAGACTTTTCCTTTAAAAGGCTTTTCGCATGTAATAAAGTGACAGCGTATTGTTCTGGGATCTCACTGACCCTGAGGATGCAGTTCTGATTACTACATTATCTTCCATTCTAATAACCTTCAGAAGCCCCTACACTACATACCTATGTGTGAAGAATGCTGCGGTATTACTAGTAATACTTATGTACATTGTGTATGTTTAGTGCTCCTCTCTGTAGGAGCTTTGAGTCACACCGAACCTTTATTTGGAGATTCAGCTCAGCTCTGAGTTCACAGACCCAAATACATGTGTTCACATAATATATAGTCAGACCTTTTATACAGTACCTTGCGCAAAAATGGCATTTTTTTTTGGATATTTACGTTACACAGTTCATTTGACTTCTGCTGATAATATCCATTATTCCAATTGATTGGATAAAGTAGAAGATTAATGTTGAACGGTGGCTTGAAATTGCTTCCTCGAGGGGCCACCATTTTTCACGGTTGGTTACTGCAGACCGCTTACAGCGGTTCCACTACAGTGTAAAAGTCAAGGTTTGCTGTAGGGTTATTGGGCAGCCGCCATGCTCTCCTGTTCAGCCCATAGGCACCTTCCTAGTTAGAAATGTCAGCACACATAAAGAGCTCTTATTGGACTAACTTAGCGATCAGCCACATTACAGTAGTCACACCTGTACCAAGGTGACGAGAGAGAAATTTTACTGTGCCAAAATTAAGACGTGCATTGATTGCGATTATTTGTCTTTCAATCAGAAGACTTGTATTTACATATGAAAAGTAATCACTTCAGTTGTAAAATGCCTAATTTTTCTGATTTGCTCCGTCTAGCTTCTATTTACTGTTACCTGCTTAGAGCTATTTTTGCATTTGCCATCAGCATTGTTTTATTCTTTTATCGGGTATTTTACGTTGCTCTTCAGAATACTAAAGTGTTCCCGTACAGACAGTAATGTCCTGTCTCCAGATTACGCCTTCGCTGTCTGACTGGGGAGGGTCTGATCACCCCGCCAAATGCTATTATCCCACTTCATCTTCTGTTCAAAAAAAATAACACAAGCAGAGGCAAAAGGTGCTGGAAGTAGCAGGGCAATTTCCTGGAGCTACTGCCACTTTGTTCTGCGGATTTGACATGAGTCACCGTGGTCGGACCCCCATCGTAGGAAATTGATGGAATACCCTGCACTGGACAACACCAGGACTGAATACTGACACATTAATGATTATGTGCGAAATTGCATTTTAATGAGTGGGTCTGTAAGAAAACCGTACCCCACACGGATGCCATCTTTGTGCAGTCTGTTTAAAAACTCATTTACATTTACTTTCCGGAACATGGACAAGTTTTATATTGTTTGTCTGAAAGAGCCATTAAGGCGCACTGACTGAGCAGGCAGTTATCTGGAAGGGATCGTCAGTGGAGGTAAGAGCTGTATTAAACATGCAGTACTGTATTTTTCGCTTTATAAGACGCACTTTCCCCCCCTTCCATTATGGAAGCGCTCACTTGTATGTTTTAGCTACGGCACCCCCATCAGACCTCAGATCAGCCCACCCAGCCCCATAACAATAAAATAAAAACCTCTCTTACCTGTCCTGCGCCGCGCCTCTGCTCTGGGTCCAGTGCTCCTCTGGCTTCCCGGGCCGGCGCTGCACTGTCCTGACAGCGTACAGCATCAGGACGTAGTGTGCACACTATGACCTGACGCTGCACGCAGTCAGGTGACAGTGCAGCGCCGGCCTTAGAAGCCAGAGGAGCGCTGGAGCGGAGCCGTGACGCAGGACAAGTAAGAGAGGTTTTTATTTTATTGTTATGGGGCTGGGTGGGCTGATCTAAGGTCTGATGGGGGCACAGTGGGCTGATCTGAGGTCTGATGGGGGCACAGTGGGCTGATCTGAGGTCTGATGGGGGCACAGTGGGCTGATCTGAGGTCTGATGGGGGCACACTGGGCTGTTCTGAGGTCTGATGGGGGTCTGATGTGATGTCCTGAAATTTATGGGGGGTCTGATATGAGGTCTGATGAAAAATATTTTTTTCTCATTTTCCAACTCTAAAATCTGGGGTGCGACTTATCTTTGGGTGCGTCTTATAAAGCAAAAAATACGGTAATCATTGCCTCTGTATGGGGACAAGTGATGGCAGCTAAAGACATCTGCGTCGGTCCCATGTTCATATGTGTCTGCATTGCTGAGAAAAATGACATTTTAATCTATGCAAACGAGCCTCTAGGAGCAACGGGGGCGTTACCATTACTCTTAGAGGCTCTGCCCTCTCTGGGCCAACTGCTGCGTCCTCTACACTTTGACTGACAGAGCCAGGTGTGATGATGTTTACATTGTCTGACCCTGTCAATCAAAGTGCAGCAGTTGCAGAGAGAGCAGAGCCTCCAGGTGTAACAGCAACAACCCCATTTCTCCTAGAGTCTAATTTGCATATATAAACTTTTCTCAGTAATGTGGACATGTGAACATAGGACCATCACAGATGTCTTCAGCTGCTAAGTGCATATGTAACAGGTCAGCCAGTGTCATAGGTACAAATCTGCTGACAGATGCCTTTTAAAGTCTCATATATAATGCATTTCTGGGCTCCAGGGCTCTTTCGTCAAGAAACACAACAACAGATACCGTTTTTCCCCGAAAATAAGACAGGGTCTTATTTCTTTTTTTTCTCTGAAAAAAGGGTTAGGGCTTATTATCGGGGTAGGTCTTATTTTTGCCCCCACTGAACATATGTCATTTTTTTTCTCCCACTGAATATATATGTCATTTTTGGCCCCTCTGAATATATACTGGTATGTAATTTTTTTGCCCCCGGTCCCCTGAGCACACACAGACAAAAAATATACTTACCTACACTCCGCTCCGGACTTCTTCTTCTCATCCAATCCTGTCATCTGGCGTGTGCTGCGTCATCCCATCAACCAGCGTGATCCCGCGAGACCCGGCACTGAAGTCACCTCTCGAGGGATCATCACAGGGGAGACGTCTTGCAGCGCCGGATAGGGTATGGGTATAGGTGTGTATAGGTAACTAACTCTGCAGCGCTGCGTACTATAGTACGCAGCATTGCGCAGGTAGCGCCACCAGCAGAGAGGCCCTGACTGGCCATTAAAATCACTTGCGAGCTGCACCCTCCTGGGCCCGCCCCATAACCCTATTCTCAGTGTATCCTCAAGGTACCTAGGGCTTATTTTTGGAGTAGGGCTTTTATTTTAAGTCTACTCCAAAAACAGGGCAAAATAGCACTAGGGCTTATTATCGGGGTAGGTCTTATTTTTGGGGAAACACGGTAGTGTGGTGCGGTGGTAAGCATGCATTACCATGACACAGTAACCCTATGAGTGCCTTTCTCCCCTCTTGTTGTATACGCTTTCTTCACTCTAAGGGACAATTTACACTGGCCAGTTATAGTTACATTTCACACATTTCTGAATGCTTAGCTCATGGAAATGCCGAAATGGAATAGCGATAAACTACCAGTTTGACCTCATCATGCAGGAGCCTGTTCCTCATATGCCGCTACTACATCTCCATCCATCTCTACACGCATCACAGGGTAACAGTGCCAGGGCCGGCCTTTGGGGTGTGCGACCCGTGCGGTTGCACAGGGCGCTTCACTCCCGGCCACTTAAGGGGGCGCCCTGCCAGAGCGCCCCCTTAATGGCCCGGCCGTGCCCTGCAAGTGCCGCACAGTTGGGGGCAGCGGTGGGGCAGAGGGAGATGAGCGCTTCCCCTGTGGAAGCGCTCATCTCCATAGTCTGCCTTTGGAGATGCGGGGCAGGAGAGGGAGAGGCGTCTCCCCTGCCCGTTCCTCTGATAGGCTGCAGGCCCTAGGCCTGCAGCCTATCAGAGGCCAGCTCAGGCGGCGCGATGACGTCATCGCGCCGCCTGAGCCGTACAGCGCGGGACACGGGCTGGAAGAGGCCTGCATCGCATCGCTGCTGGCTCCATGGAGGTAAGTAAGTGTTTATTTTTTTTTTATGGGGGCATTTTACTGGTACAAGGGGGGCACTGGGGGCATTTTTATTGGCACATGGGAGCATTTTACTGGCACTGGGGCATTTTTACTGGCACATGGGGGCACTGGGGGCATTTTACTGGCACTGGGGCATTTTACTAGCACTGGGGGCACTTTTACTGGCACAAGGGGGCACTGGGGGCATTTTTACTGGCACATAGTGGCATTTTACTGGCACATGGGGGCACTGGGGGCATTTTACTGGCACTGGGGGCATTTTACTGGCATAAGGGGGCACTGGGGGCATTTTTATTGGCACATGGGAGCATTTTACTGGCACTGGGGCATTTTTACTGGCACATGGGGCACTGGGGGCATTTTACTGGCACTGGGGGCATTTTACTGGCACTGGGGGCATTTGTACTGGCACAAGGGGGCACTGGGGCATTTTTATTGGCACATGGGAGCATTGTACTGGCACTGGGGGCATTTTTACTGGCACATGCGGGCACTGGGGGCATTTTACTGGCACTGGGGGCATTTTTACTGGCACACGGGGGGCACTGGGGGCATTTTTACTGGCACATGGGGGCACTGGGGCATTTCTTACTGGCACATAATTTGGGGGGCATCTATGGGGGTGGGACACTTTTTACTGGCACATGATTTTGGGGAGGAATCAATGGGGGGAAATTCTGGCACATTATTGGGGAGCATTTCTTACTGGCACATTGGAAGCATTATTACTTCTGGGGAACAGTGGGGACATTAGTACTGTTGGGGGCACTATTACTAACAAGGGCACTATTACTGTGGGGGCACCCTGGCACAGTATCAGCGCAGTTATTTCTGGGGAGCGTTATGTTTACTATATTACTGGGCGCACTATTACGGAACACTATTTGCTGGGCGCAGTTATTTTAGGACACTGTGTAAACTAAGATTTTTTTTTTGTCAAACTGCAGAGATGAGAAATGGCTGAAAAATGGCGTCTGGTCTGAAAGGAGAAGATGAGAAAAGAGAAGATCTATATTAGAGGAGACGTCACTGGATGTAAGAGGTATGTGCGCTATATTAGGTTACATTTCAATATAGAAAGCTATAAATACAGTGCAGAGATATATAGTGTGATATAGAACAGTATAGAGAGCTATAAATACATATATATATATATATATATATATATATATATATATATATATATACTGTCTTACTCTACCTACCTATATCACTCTATATATCTCTGCACTGTATTTATAGCTCTATACTGTATGATGTTAGTACTGTCACTCGGGGAGGGGGGGGGCGCCGAGAGAAAGTTTCGCACAGGGCGCCATCTACCCTAAGGCCGGCCCTGAACAGTGCCCATGCTTACCGGTACTGAGGATCGTCATGATGGAAATAACCATCAGGTCCTCGTTGGACAACTTATCAAACCATCGGTGGTGTGAGAATGCTGACTGTTGACTTCTTCCGATTGTTCCTTGAGGTTGCACATGCTGCATATCTCTACAAGTAAAGTGAATCTCTGATTTGGAGCCACTTTTAGGGTTGTAATACAATTTGGAATTGATAATAATTCCCTAATAGAATATTGACTGAATTGCTCCAGACACACAGCCTGTAATGATACGACCGTGGATTTTATGACCGTTGTGTCTGCCGCTCATCAGAAAACATGGAGATTGCTGTAAGTAGCAGTGTATGGTCTGCAGTTAGGTTCCTCGGGGTAAGGAAATGCAATTTGAAAATCCCCACATGTTTTTGCCTGATTGTTACTGCTTTAAGGAATGCATTTCCATTAATACACATATAATAAGGAGTCGGTGTTTATGCAATTCCCTGATATAATCTGCAGCGCAGCATAAGATGCATTCTGTAAGCAATTTCTAAGTCAGATGGTCCCGGGTGACATTAATGGCTTATTAGCTGCTGAAATTGGAAGTTTTACTATTACTGGTTCTTCTTGTTACATTCTGGAGCAGCCATTTTTGTAGAAAACAATTTTAGGTAATTTTTTTCTGCTTGTCTTGAAGTTTTCAGCAAAGGATGACAATATCTTTGTAATGGTCCACTTAGTGTGAATTTGTGTCATTAAAGAGGACCTGTCACCACTCCTGACATGCCTGTTTTAATAGCTTCACACATTCCTCATGTAATAACAATTGTGGAACATCTATTCTTGTGTCTCTATGGTGTACCATTCCTGTGTTATTTCTACTAGAAGTTATGAATGAATTGCTAGCAGTCTGCAGTAAGGGTACAGAGGGTTGGTAACCAGTTGGGGGTGTGAATCTATACAGACTGACGATGGCAGCACTGATTGGATAGAGTGAGTCTGTGCAGGTACACCCCCCCAACTGGTTACGTCCCCTCTGTACCCTTACTGCAGACTGCTAGCAATTCAGTCATAACTTCAAGCAGGAATAATAAAGGAATGGCACAACATAGAGCCAAAAGAATAGATGCTCCAGAATTGTTATTTCATGGGGAATGCGTGAAGCTATTAAAACAGGCATGTCAGGAGAGGTGACAGGTCCACTTTAAGATAAAAACCTTTTTTTTTTTTTATAAAGACAGAATGGTACTAGCCAAAATGGAGTGTATTAATGACCTTCTTTTTAAGCAGTGTGTTGCCAGTGATTATGTCCCCCTTATATATTATGGCATATTCAATAAATATGTTTCTAATAAGAAGCTAAATGAATCTGTGGAGGCCAGCGGATTACTGGACACAGCATTAATGAGGTTTTAACAAGCAAGCTGAAGCAAGACAATTATTGATCTTTATTTAAATGGATCAGAAAGACACCTATTTTTCTGCATCATGGGCCACTTAATTATGATGAAGCGTTGCTGCCTTCATCCAGATTTACATACTGAAATTGCTTTTGTGTGAATCGTTCAGTGGTCTAAATATGAGCGGCTGCGTTTGATGTTGTCCCCCCATGCGGTGTACCTGGGTTTATGTAGATAGGGGCTTTTTTTGGAAGAACTACTAGTTTTTGGATTGCTCTTATTAGATTAATATTCTTTAATTCATCCTAATAAATACCTGATCATTTCTGGTTTTTCGCGCTAATTAAATTTTATCCCCTTTCATTTGGCTTTTCAGAGATTAATGCCTTTAATTTTAAATCCGAAAAGTTTGTAGTTAGGGAAATGTGGTGAAATGTTTGAAATATTGCCTCTTATTATGTGATGCTGGGAATACGGTGTGCAGCAATGCAGAATAGAATGAGAATTATTTGGAATAAGTTCCAGTATAAGATATACAAAGGTCAAAACCGTTTACCTTATATCACCTAGATACAATAGGATGGAATTGTAAAGTCTATATGGATTTGGTGGCCAGAGTATGACACTTGGATGTCTCTATGATATCTGCAATGATCCATGCCAAAAAAGCTCTTTAGCGGTTTTTCTTTGTGGTCAAATGTAACTTAAAGAAGAACTCCCGACAAAAATTTTATTCCATGTCCTGCTAGAAATGTACATGATGTAATCTGTAGTGAATGTCATTTTCTTACCAGTGTCTGAATTCTTGACTTATATCATCCTGAAGTTTCTTATCTGTGTCATGTGACTAGGAATTAGACCCACCAACTCACACAGAGACTTATGTGTGGACAGGAAGTCTAATTCTCTATGTATTCCTATGAGACTGAAAGTGAGGCTCCCATAGGAATGAATAGAGCAGTGACTGGCTTCCTGTCCTGGGTCAGTTGGAGGTCAGGGAGTTGGTCACATGACCCAGCTACAATAAGAGGAGAGGTTTTTACTCACAGAAACAGTCACTGATAAGAAAATGACAATCACTACAGATTATATCATGCACCTTTCTAACAGGTCAGAGAATAAAAATTTTTGCGGGAGTTCTTCTTTAAAGGGAAAGTGTCCTCAGAAAATGACATTGTTTAAATCACATTTTTATGTTTTAAGATGTATTCGTATCACAGACATTGGGGGCATATCGCTAGGATATACCCCTTTGTCTGATAGGTGCAAGTCCCACCTCTGGGATCCGCACCTACCACGAGAACGGAGCAGAGAGAGTTGTGGCTGGAGGACCCCGGGTTTCTCGGGTCTGGCCACCACCAAGCGCTGCTCCCTGCTGCTCCCATACAAGTGAATGTGAGCGCACCATGCATATGTGGCGCCCGCTCCCATTCATTTCTACAGGGCCGACAGAAATAGCCGAGCCAGTGCTCGGCTATTTTCAGTGGCCCCATAGAAATGGATGGAGTGTGGCTGCGCATGCATAGTGCGCCCTTCACAACTTTCCCCGCACCTATCAGACAATGGGGGCATATCATAGTGATATGCCCCCATTGTCTGTAATGGCAAAACCCCTTTAAATATATTTTTTAAGAATTTTTGGTGAGTTTTTTTTACTCTTCCATGCTTTTCTATGTATTATAAAAAAATGTATGCAAATCTGATATTTTCACACGACAACTAACACCTCTGTACAGGAACCATCATTCACAATAGGAGATATCACAGCTTATCTACTCCCTCCAGACCTCTGCACAGGTCACAGAGCATGCCTTCCATGGAAGTCAATGGGGTCAACCCCTATCTATTGTCGCTATGGCCCATGTGGGTGCTCTAAAAAGACAGGAAGTCTTGACATATTTTAGTGTGAAATCTGCAGGATTTTATCGTTATCAGATGGGCTAGGGACCGACTTCCAGCACCCCGCCGATTAATTGTTTGAAGAGAATGCAGAACTTCTACGAGCGCAGCCTTGTCTTCACTGTTTACCAGCTCAACGTCGACATTGCAGCCCCAAGCAGTGTAATTACAATACCACAGTCCCCAGTCACTTCAGTGGGACGCCCCTGTCCTATTCACTTGAACAGAAAGGAGCCATCCCATTGGGGTTAATGAGACAGCATAGCTGAAGAGAACGAGCGCTGCTTTCTCTTCAAACAGCTGATCATCGAGGGGGCCGGGGATTATGATATCTTTGTAAATCAGTAGGAGACGGAAAAAAAAAAGGTGAGTGTCAAGGGGAGTGTCTTTTCTGCTGGAGCTAAGGAGGTGTGTCCATGCTCTCCCTGTCACAGCTCAGGGGACGTGTCCATGCTCTCCCTGTCACAGCTCAGGAGCTGTGTCCATGCTCTCCCTGTCACAGCTCAGGAGTTGTGTCCATGCATATCTATTCAGCTGTATTTAGCGTCCCTTTGAACGACCTGATTATCTGCGTACAGATTTCAAGCAACTCTCAGGATTTGAAGATAAGTAAAGGAAAATATTTAGTAGATTAAGGGAAATTTCTTTTACAAGCATTTCTCCCTGATAGCATAGGATAAGAGCGGGAAACGCTGAGCTTATTAATATTTAGGCTTAAATTATTAGATCTTTAATATTTTAGGAAAAAAAGCAGTGTAAAATCTGTTCAAAGTCTGTGAATGAGCGAGCGAATCCAACTTGCCACGACCTTCACCTCATGCATACAGGGGAAGCAGGGAAGCTTCATGAAGCAATGTAATCTAGCATCTCCCTTAATGATGATTATCCTACACTGCAGATAGTGGATGTCCTGACTGGTCTGCTATAATAAAACTTTTATTAGCACTTTATAAATCTAGTGACAATGTGTATATAACACATTGCTATATTACGGCAGTGGTGCCTTGTGTTTGCTGCTATTACTAGGTGTAATGTAATGTCTCACTAACTACCCCTGAGGTTTTTGGCAGATGGTCCAGATATTTTGTGAAAGGTCAAAACAAATTCTTATGGGATAAAAACCTGTTTATGGCCTTCTTCTTGACAGTATTATAACGTACTTGTATCCTCACTCCTGCTCTATCCCTAGTAGTTGTTATGTAGCACAGTTGTGCAGAAAGTTCTAGTATTGGGGTTATTTCGCATTTGCTGTGTTATCTAACGAGGTTATTTAAAGGGTTTATCTCATGACTAATGTAAAAAATGAAAAATCAGATATCATATAGGACATGACAATCTCTTTCTAACAAAGCTAGAACCAGCCCTGTACCTCACATGGATCCAGAGATCTCCCTCATTCATTTCTCTGCTAGATTTATATCAAGCTGACAGCTCAAGGGGAGTGTCTTTTCTGCTGGAGCTAAGGAGGTGTGTCCATGCTCTCCCTGTCACAGCTCAGGGGACGTGTCCATGCTCTCCCTGTCACAGCTCAGGAGCTGTGTCCATGCTCTCCCTGTCACAGCTCAGGAGCTGTGTCCATGCTCTCCCTGTCACAGCTCAGGAGCTGTGTCCATGTTCTCCCTATCACAGCTCAGGAGTTGTGTCCATGCTCTCCCTATCACTGCTCAGGGGGCGTGTCTATGCTCTCCCTATCACAACTCAGGGGACGTGTCCATGCTCTCCCTGTCACAGCTCAGGGGACGTGTCCATGCTCTCCCTGTCACAGCTCAGGAGCTGTGTCCATGTTCTCCCTATCACAGCTCAGGAGTTCTGTCCATGCTCTCCCTATCACTGCCCAGGGGGCGTGTCTATGCTCTCCCTATCACAACTCAGGAGGCAGTTGAAGGATGAAACTGAACATGTTCGGCCTTCTCAGTGAGCAGGTCAAAGAAATAAGATAAAAACAAACAGCAGGTGGCGCTATACAGATACATTTTATTGAATTACAAAAGCATTTAGGTCAAGTGCTGGTCTGAAAACTGTAGACTGTTTTTTGTGGGACAACCCCTTTAACTGCCTTGAAATGTAAAGATTGCTGGAAATTATGCCAATTCACCTTTCAAAGAACAATTTATATTGGCAGAGCCTGTGCCTCATATGGCGCTCCCTGTGACGCTGTGGGTTTATTCTCTCCTGGAAGCAGTACTATGCGTCTCATGCTTATAGACGCCTGTGAGGTGCCTTATTAGTTGTATAGCACTGTAATACGGCAGTGTGCACAAGTCCTTATCATTTAGAAACCCTTCCCAAAATATATTTGAGAATTGCTCAGCTAACCACTCCTTAGTATATTATTACAATCAGAAATGCGCTTGGTTGCTTGGTACGATCAGTGCCTCGTCCCAAAGACTCTTATATTTTCTGCTTCTGTTCAGCAATCAAGTATTTACAGACTTCAAAGGTCAACGATTAAGTGTGTCTAATAAAATGGCCTGGTGTCCTGAAAATAGTAGCTGTGGCAGCAAGTGGGTGTTTAAGCATTTGCTTTCTTGTGAGCATGAGCAGCATGAGTTAAAGTTATCCGGTAGTACGCCTGCAGAGGAATCCGAGCGAGTGCATGAAAAGAGCAGCGTGTCGCCTGCGGTGGGAATGGCGGAGTGTTCTCTTGTGGTATTGAGGGGCAAGCATAAACACCTCCAGCAACGAACACAAGACACAGTTCAAAACCATTCATTGCTTATTTAGAACCTTCCCCATTTAGGCAGCCCCCGGGGGCCTCCATGCACAGCTTTCCTTTTGCAAAGTGTTGTGCTGGCTAAAGAAGAACAGTTGATATTTGCTAGAACTTTTTCCGTTTTTATGGCTCCAAACCATCTAAATGACAATCAACATCACAAATAGTTTTGTTAAGAAAAATCCAACTGTGTGGCATATATATATAGCTCCTCTCTAGAACGGAGCCTCTCCATAGTAGCACGCTACAAGCAAAGCCTAGTCAGATGTAGGGTTGCAGCGGTAACCGGTTCCACGATATACCACGGTAATGAAATGCACGGTTATCAAACCGTGGGCATTTGCTTATTACCGGTAAAAGGTAAATGGCGACAAGACTTCGGTGTCCGCTTCGGTGTCCGACGCTCCTCCTCTTTTCCGGGTCGCGCTGTACTTTCCTGACCGCGTACAGCGTCAGGACGTAGTGCGCGCACTCTGACCTGATGCTGCACGCTGTCAGGTGACAGTGCAGCTACGAGAGACTAAGGAGCGTCGGACACCGGAGAGGAGCCGCAGCGCAGGACAGGTAAGTGTTTTTTTTATTTTATTCAGATAGGGGCCACAGTGGGCTGAAGGGGCCACAGTGGGCTGATGGGGGCACAGTGGGCTGATGGGGGCACAGTGGGCTGATGGGGGCACAGTGGGCTGATGGAGGCACAGTGGGCCGATTTGAGGTCTGAAGGGGGCACTGGGGCTGATCTGAGGTCTGAATGGGGCACTGTGGGCCGATCTGTATTGACCATATTTGTATCATAGTCCAGGGCCTCTCTTTTTTTCTGTTTTAAAGTGCCCAGATATTAATAGTGCTGTTCTTGTTCATGGATTGAGTCTCATCTTGCTCTTACATACAGTCTACATATAGCTGACGTAGAATACCAAGTAGGGAGTCAAATAAAAAAGAAAGCTTATGCTATATGCAAATGACTAACCACGTGTCTCTACAAGAGCTGTTTAAGTGCCATAAGGTTTAATGTAATAGCCACACCATGGTTGGAAGCCATTTGTTTTCAGTTGTTGTGGTCTTCATTTACAATTGTTAAAGTTGAAGTCTTAGGGGACGACCACGGGGTGCGATCGTGTCAAGTACAGTGTGACCAAAAAAGCGTCAGCAGGCTCTAATTAAATTAATGAAGATGGCACTGTTCAGTGGGTCTGTATTGTTAATGGCCACGTGGTATTGAAGGTGCCACACAGCTATTAACAATACAGACCGACTGAACAGTGTGATCTTCATTGTTTTAATTAGAGCCCGCTGTGGCCCTTTCAGCTGCGTGGTGCTTGAATGCAGCATGGCTGTGACACGACCGCGCCATGTGGTCCTCCATTATAAATTTGCTATTACATAAGGGAAGTTCCCAGTGGCAGTCTCCAGTTAGGGCTCCAGTCACCACATACCTCAGGCCCTGTGCATACAACACTAGGACGTGACCCGTCCTCACAACATAGCCCCAAGCAAGCTCCTGCTTCTCTCTGGCTTAGGATACTTTCACACCAGCGTTTTTGCTGGATCCAGATGGATCAGCAAAAACGCTTCCGTTACTTACAACCGTCTGCATCCGTTATGAACAGATCCAGTTGTATTATCTTTAACATAGCAATGACTGATCCGGCATGAACGCCACTGAAAGTCAATGGGGGACAGATTTGTTTTCTGTTGTGTCCAAGAAGACTCATCCGGCACCATTGACTTGCATTGTGTGTCATGCCGGATCTGTTTTGCCTCACATCCCCTGACGGAAAGAAAACCGCAGCGTTTTTCTGTCCAAAATGGGAACGCAACCAAATGGGACGGAACACATTTTGGAGCACTCCGTTCTGTTCAGTTCCGATTTTTCCTCATTGACAATGAATGGAGACAAAACAGAAGCGTTTTTCTCCGGTATTAAGATCCTCTGCCGGATCTCAACACTGGAAAATAGAAACGCTAGTGTGAAAGTAGCCTTAAAGGGATTTGTCAGCAGGATATTGGGTATAGAGATAATTACATCTCTATACCGACCTTACTGCTGTGATTGTAAATATGTAAGTGTAATTGTTATTAGGGCAGTAGTTTACATAAAAAAGTGTTTATTAACATGTGAAATACCTGGATAAGGAGCCCAAGGGGAGGTCCTGCGAGCCGTTAAAGCCCGGGCACGCGCATGTGCCGTGCATAAAAGAGTCTGTGCCGCAGCCGGAGGAGAAGACAGCGCTGAAGGGGCGTGCATAATTAGCTGGAGGGCGGTGCTGGGCTCCAAAATCTGCGGCGTGCCCGGGCTCCAACGGCTCGCAGGACCTCCCCTTGGGCTCCTTATCCAGGTACGTTATTATTAACATTCACATGTTAATAAAAACGCTTTTTTATGTAAACTACTGCCCTAATAACAATTACACTTACATATTTACAATCACAGCAGTAAGGCCGGTATAGAGATGTAATTATCTCTATACCCAATATCCTGCTGACAGAATCCCTTTAAATGGAATGGATCCTTTTAATTAAGGTTTTGACTTCCGCCAGATGTGAAAGTAGTCTTAGCTGTCGTCTCTGACCCATCGATAAATTGTCTTACACTATTACAGTGCTACGCTATTAAAACATCCAAGATTCTTCTTAAGGACTTTTTCATCACTGAGCCCTATGACCTGTGATGGGTCCGGATGTGCTGTATTTATATTAACCTTCTTAAGAAAAGTTGAGATGTGTTCATAGCTTCCTCCCACTCAGTAATACCTTATATATTCTTCTTATGTCCTTGATCGTCTTGCACATGAAGATATATTAGTAAAGCACATAAAGGGGTCTGCTACAAAGATACTGTGGATTCAAAAGCATGACACTTCATTCACAGTAAAGTCGTCTATTGTTATCTGAAGGATCCTTGTCTTTATAGGGTGACAACAATAAAATAAGTGTTGCCATGGGAAACAAAAACAATTCCTAGCTATTGCTCTTAGCAACTCTGTGCATTAGCCTTCCATTTAATGCCTATCGTTCCACAGTTAAGGCTGTGCACGCCCCCACATCTGTGTGCAGCCTAATGGAACTGGTATGGAAGAATGCTGTGCAGACGCCAGCCGTCACTGTCATTTATCCTTCTTACCTGAGCTGTCAGTCACTACTAATTGAAGATGCAGTGTGCAAAGAGCAGAGAACAAGCTGCTCCATCTATATCAGGCTATAGAGCTGTTGTTTAAGCAGGGTGTCGAAAGCTTTAGCGCCAGGATAAAAGCTGAATCTTTAGCTTTTTTTCAGGCTGGAGAACAGCTGAGGTCTTGTTTGATGATGGTTTTACATGATGAATCCTGTTGCTGCATTTGAAAACACCATATATAGGGCTGCAGCTATCGACTATTTTTGTAATTGAGTATTCTATCGATTAATCCAACAATTAATCAAATACTCTAATAACAAAAAAGTAATTAAAAGAATGTTTTTCTTTATAAAAACTCATCAGCCCCCCGTGCCATCAGGCTCCCCCCCTCAGTGCCATCAGGCTCCCACCCTCAGTGCCATCAGTTGCCCCCTCATTGCCATCAGTTGCCCCGTCAGTACCATCAGCTACCTCCTCAGTGCCACCGTCTCCCCTTCCTAGCCATGTCCATAGCGCCAGTGAAATAAAATACTTACATGTCCTGACGATGTGTCAGGAGGAAAGTGCTGCGTGGTGCGGGCCGGCGGGTGACTTCAGAGCGGTGATTAATAGCAAGTGTTTCACTCCCGCTCCGTGGTCACATAACACAAACGGATCCTTGATGCAAAAAATTTGCATTAAGGATTTTTTTGGGTCCAGTTACTCGATTCAATCAAGTAATCGTTTCAGCCCTAACCATATAACACAAAATTGATGCAATGCAATACAGTGCATTCCCACAACTGTATTTATGTGTCCGTATCCATTCTGCAATTTTGTGGAATGGATGCGGACCTATTCGTTTCAATGGGGCCGCAAAAGAGGCGGACAGCACACCACGTGCCACAACAAAAATATAGAGCATGTCCTATTATCCGCAATTGCGGACAAGAATAGGCTTTTCTATCATAGGGCTGGTCGTGTGTGTTCCACAAAATGTGGAATGCACACAACTGGTGTCAGTGTTTTGTGGATCCGCAATATAGTGGACCTCAAAACACATGTGGTCGTGTCAATGCACCCTAAATGTGTATCTTGAATTAAAGGGAATCCAGCTGCCATGGAAGATGTGTGCTTCTCAGTAGAGTCTAATGCTCTTTGCCCCATCTTTATACGTCGCCCAAATCCAGAGAGATTAGCCTCTTGGAGCAATGAGGGCGTTGCCGTTGTACCTGAGACACCACTTTGGCAAGGCCTGGCAGTGTAGAGGCAATTGCGCCTGGCCCTGAAATCTCCCAGGAGTATGTGTACGCCTTTGATTGGCGCATTCACAATATTTACAGCAGTGAAGCTTGCCGGGCTGATGGATGCATTCGCAATAGAGGTTTCATCAGCATGGCGAGCTGCAGTACGGTACAGTGCGGCACACACTGTTTTTAGGGCCAGGTGCAATTACCTCCACACTGCTTGTATGGACAGAAGTGCTCCAAAGGTCACTTTCGTGATGCAAGCAAGTTTCATTTATTTGGGTCTGATGGGAAACATTATGTCCATCATCAAACTGGGGGAAAGACTGAACCCAAAGTGTGTAAAGAAATCAGTGAAAGGTGGAGGAGGAATTGTCATGGTTTGAGGAATGTTTTCCGCAGTCGTATTTCGGCCTCTTATATAGCTACATGGCAAATGCAAATGTTTTAACTTTCTTCCACAACGTGGTTCCCCCCCTGCATTAATCACTCAATCAGCCAGCAATTTTCAATGCCCCGTCACTCAGCAAAATGGGTAAAGCAGTTCCTTGAAACCAAAAACATAAAAAATAATGAAATGGCCAGCCCAGAGTCCTGATTTAAATAGAAAACCTCTGGAAAATCCGTGGAGACAAAGTTATGGCCAAGAAACCCACTACAGTCACCGAACTGTGGAAGAGACTGGAAGAAGAGTGGACCAAAAAGAAAAAAATTAAATAAAAAGTGATCAAAAAGTCATACACACTCCATGGTATCAATAAAAACTCCAGATACAGAATAAAACACAAGAAAAACTATATAAATGTGGTATTTCTGTAATCATACTGGCCTGGAGAATGAAGGTAACAAGTCACTTTTACCGTATAGGGATTGCCGTAAATATGAAACCGCCTTTGGCGGAATTGCATATTTTTTTTCAAATTCAACCCATTTGGAATTTGTTCATTGTTTGCAGTATAAAATGAAAGTACAACTTGTGAATGGAAAAATAAAAAAAATGTATGGCTATAAAATATATGAAAACGGAAAATCATAAGTCTTGAGGGGTTAGAGGTAACAAAGGTTTGTACTTTTAAATAGCAAACAAAACATTTCATTTTTAAAAACATCCATGAATAAAAATGTGAATTTTGCAAAATACTGTGTGCAGTATTCATGCACTAGTAATGTGAAAATGATAACACTCTGGACGGGAGCCCTAGCTAGGACCAGAATGCATCTGTCAATGAAGCATAATAATTGTAAAATGAAAATGATGCAAATGTGTCCTCTCTGCTTCCTGTCAATGAAAGGAAACATTCTTATTTCATTCACAGCTGCCAGTGTTCTACATTTGTATTCAGTGTCGAAACTCTTAGCAGCTTTGACCTCATGTTTTTTTACATTTTTACATGTCCTGATACATTGTAACAATCGTTAAAGACAGTTGAGAGATTTGTGTTGTTTGTGCATTTAGCAAACAAAGGATTACCTTGACCGGATAGCGTTGTGGAATCTCTGAGAAGCTCCAGATTTGTAAGGTTTATCAGCATCGGAAGGTGAGGCTAGTTTCACACTGGCATTCAGAGATCTAGAAGCTGTTTCGGCAGGGAATGGCCTGCCGGAGCTCTTTGGATACGGTTTTGCCGGATGCTGTCTGAAGGCTTACCGGCCACTTTAAAGGGGTTGTCTGGGTTCAGGGCTGAACCAGAACATACCCCTATTTTCACCCCAGGGCAAGGGCTGTTTGTTTATGTTTTTAACACTTCTAGGTGGAGTCTTACCCCTAGCAGTGTTGCCGGTGACGTCATCGGCTCTGATGGATGGGCTTTGGCGATGTCCTAGCCATTCACTGGAATGAGCCCTACCCATTAATCAGCCTTCTGAATGGTTTTCTGGTGTCAAAAGGCGCTTGCTATATCCTAATCTACTCATCCCTTTTGAATGACAAGGATCATTTGGTTGGTATCCAGACTTTCTACACATGGTCATGGACATTGTTCAAGACATTTTTTCAGAATAGTGATGACCGATTATCTCAAGTCTAATATTTCTACACCACCTATGTAAAAGAGTTGTCCCTTGAAGACAAACCCTGTCCATATGACCACAAAAAACTGCTTGGAGCATGACCTGGGGCAACTAGCTAATCTCCCTGACAGATGCATTTTGAAAGGCTCTGTCTCTGATGACCAGCCGTGTATTATACTCCTTTATCTGGCTCCCGCCATGTTGTTGTACGTCATGGAGTCCATTGAAATAATGTATTATATGATCCCATTCGTTTTTAAAGCAACCCTCTACTCAGGCCAGTGCAGCCCACAGTTATTTACAATAGCTCAACTCAAGAACACATCTGAAGATACTAAACTTCCCAAAAAATGTATTAGCATCATCTAATACTGAGAAGAAAACATCAAAACCTAAAGTATGTGTGTGCCACCAAACAGAACTTTCCTTAAATCCACTGAACGTTTTTTCTGATATATCCAGAGGCCTCAGAACTTCACCGGTTTAAACATGTGGCCTTATTTTATTTTTAATGGAGGAAGACTAATTAAAAAAAGAGAGATCTTACAAAGCCAATACATGTCCTCCTAGCATGACGTGTGCAGGCTGGTGGGACCACTTGGCAAGTCCTAGATAAGGAAATGTGTTTGTGCTTGAACGTGGAGCTGAAAAGATGCTGATAAAGGAACAAGAGCGATGCTGGCAGATCTGCATTGTTGGCAGTTAGGCCAGAAATCGAATAAGTGGCTAAAAGTTAATTAGGATTATCCTTATCCCCGGCAATAGTTTTAAAATTAATTTGCTGAGACTTTGCTTCTGTAAGTATATGCAGACCTCTTCAAAAATGTGTTGGGAGAAGATCATCCAGATGCTGATGCTTTAAAAAAAAAAAAAAAGCTTCAACAAAAGAAAATCCTGCTAATATTCTTTAAACCAAATGTTTGATTTTATTGGTTATTGCTCTGATTTCTTTCTTTTGAATATTTCAAAAGACACAGTTTATGCCCAGAGAGTGATGGTATATACATGGCTCTCTTCGTATAGTCCTACTGCTAGTTATACAAGTGGGATTATAAAGTCTTGGGGAATAAAATCCCTCCAGATCACCAAACATTCAATGACAGAATGTACATGGCTGTATGTAGAAGTGCCCTGCATAGGAAAATGTGATTTCATCAATAAAACCAGGATAGATTGTTGTAGCAAATTATTAGACGATCCTCAGATGGTCCCTGCTCGGAAGCAATAGTGAACCCTAAAATTCAAAAATCTACCCCATTCGGGGTTCACTTTGGAGCTAGTTACTTGTTGGTTCACAAATAGCCTTTTGTAAGATATTGACGATATAACAAAGGTTTCAGTACAATGAGATTTACCTCGATGGGGCCAGGAACCCCAGTCCAACAGTTGGCTATGAAGAACTGTTTGATGCAGGTAACAAAAGAAAATTTAGCATCTACTTATGACACTGTCCCATCATCGAAACAAGAACTAATGAACACATCTTCATAGGATTTCATTCAGATTGATTCTTTATTAATTTTGCTTAGGCAAAAAAGAATTTCGAGGAACTTACCTTCCCTCCATTTCACCTATTGATCCACTGATTCCTGGGCTTTCAGACTACCTGAAGTGTCTCAGCATAACGATGCACTGTGTGCATCAGGTAGTTTGAGAAACTGCACAGCCATCTTGTCTCACAGAAGGAGGGCCCAGGAATTGATGGATAAGTGGACATTGTTATGTGGAACTAGAGGCAATGTGATAAGATGACAAATGAGCCAATCCCCGCCTGTGAGATCCTTTGACGTTGTGGTGTGATGACGTGTCTGTCTATCCACTTGACCACTGCAGGTAATCACTGAACTGAGCAGGAGACCACTGAAGCCAGTGATTGACTGCAGCAACTACGTGAGTAGAATCGTACATTATTGCTGCAGCTAAAGGGCCCTTTACACGGGACGAGAATTTTAAAGATAATCGCTAATGAGTGTTCATAGGAACGCTCATAAGCGATTATCTGGCTTTGTAAATGTACCGCCGATTACCTGATGAACGCGCAAAATCCGATTGTTTGTCCGTACTCAAAAATCTGTGTTTGCCAGCAGTGCTGCGTAAACATGATCTGCTGTCAGCAAACAACGAGTCAGTATGGGGAAGAGTGATGGCATTAGCGATCTCTCCTCCCATACTGTGGAGGAGATTGGTGCATGTAAATGCAGCGGTCTTCACCACCATTGAGCAGCAGATCGTCGGGAAGGAACGCTTCCTTCCTGATAATCTACTGCTCTGTGGTCCCATGTAAAGGGACCTTAAGTAAAGAAAGTCCAACAGAGAGCACTGGAGCAGCAAAGGATCTGACAGGTGAGTATTGGTTCTTTTGTTGCTTTATCGTGTTGTCTGTCGTCTTGGATAACCCCTTTACCCTTGTCATATTAAAGTCTGTTCCCTGCAGAGTCTTTGATGAACTGTTTTCCCTCCGATTTTTTGAACAAGGGTTCCTCGAGTCCCTCAAAAGGAAATAGATCCACCATCTATTCTGAAAAATTTTTTGTTAAAAATTAATTATAATTTGTGGTAAGTAGTAACAGAATTGTGAAATTTAATACAGTTCTGCTTGTTGTATTTACCAAAATTCTCTCTTCTGTATCTCTTCCCTGAGCTGGCAGAAAGATCTCCCTCTTGCCTTCTGTGGATCCATGGGAATGCAGAAGTAAACCCTAATAGATTCTTTATAGTATTTCTTTTAAAATCATACGTAGAGCTATTAGATTTTTTATGGCAGCGTCAGATATGTCTTCCCATCTCCATTAGTTCTCTAAGACACAAGCCTATTTTATTGTATGTGCTATTAGGGATAGTCTTCTTCGAGAAGAGAGCAGAAGCAGTAAAAGCTCTATTCTTGCTACATAAACTCCCCACAGGGAGCAATACTGCCAATGCTCCCTCATTCACTTAGACTTTTTATAGCAGGAAGGAAAAGCTTGGTGGTGCTAGAAGCACATGGCCTGTTCATTCATTACTTACTAATAAAATCAGCACATCAGCTCAGAAGAAATCTTATAGTTAGATGAACTAGCCCATTCAGTTTTATATCAGAACAGCTCTAGTTTGGTAAATCTCAGTTACGATATTTGAATTATTCTGTGTTCTGGATTATGGACTGGCTATTATGAGCGTACAGAGTGGTAAAATCATGAATGTATATACATGACGTATGTCTATGTATATCTTCTTCCCAAATCAAGTTAAGAGAAGGGCTAGAGGTCTCTGTGATGTCTGCATACCTGCCTCCTGCTGACCTGAATTGCTGATAGTGTGGACTGGGCTGAAACACAACAAAAATTAAATTTTCCATATAGCTGCCTTGTGGTATACATCAGTATACTGTCTATAGGAATACATATGGTGCTGTACGTTCAGTTCATTAGAACTACTGTGGGTCCATCCTTTACATCCAAAATATAGTCTTATTAAACAGTGGTACCATGTAAATGAGGTTTTTAGCTGTGTTTTATATATTACTGATATACTGTACTTTTTGCCCTATAAGACGCGCCTAGGTTTTAGAGTAGGAATATAAAAGAAAAATATTTTTCATCAGACTTCAGCTCAGAACCCCAGTCAGACCCCCCAATATTAATGAGTCCTCAGCTCAGAGCCCCATTCAGACTCCTAATTTTAATCAGACCTCAGAACAGACACCAAATGTTAATAAGTCCCCCAATCAGACCTCAGATCAGACCACCTAATTAACACTCAGACCTCAAAATAGACCTTCATATTAATAAATCCCCCACTCAGACATCAGATCAGACCTCCATGTTAGGAAGTCCCCCAATCAGACCACAGATCAGAACCCAATGTGAATGACCCCCATTCAGACCTCAGTTCAGATCCGAGAAAAAAATAAAATAAAACAACTTACCTCTCCTGCTCCAGACACCGCCGCCGCTCCTGTCATCCATCTCTCTTCTTGTTCTTCCTGCCGCATGCTGTGCTGTGAATGATGCCACACAGCGTGAGGTCACAGAGCGCTGACGTCTTCACACTGTGCACAGTCACAGCATAGCGAGTGGCCGAGGAAGACCAGGAAGCAGTGAGTAAAGAGCCCAGGGAGAGCTGCATTCACCACTTTCCAATCTTCCTGTACTAATGAGCTCTTCCATAATGGAAGTACTCATTAGTATTCGCCTCATAAGACGCACTTTGGGGTGAAAAAGTGCATCTTATAGGGCGAAAAATACAGTAGTTACCACCTCCAATGTTTTACTGTTTTGTTTTCACTGTTGCCTTCATTATTGAAAATGGTAATACGAGTAAAAGAGGGTTTTTTTTGTTGTTTGAAATGTAAAATAAGCAAACTTACAATTTACATCTGTTTCATGTGTAAAAGCTGCATTTACCACATTATTGCTACCTTAACCATAGATGTCACATTGTGCAGGCGGGGGTGCAGTGAAGTTCAGTTAAAGTTGATGGGGAAATATGTGAATCTCTACAATATAGCAGATAAAATAAATCCATGATTAAAGTAGATTGCACTTGTAAATCACATTTTTAGGCAGATTTGTAGGATTTTCTTCTGTTAATGAAGCTACAGACTGGAGTCTGTTTATTGTATTTTATTTTTTGCATTGAAAATCTCCATCTGTGAGTCCTTTAGCATTTTCCAAATGGTAAGAGATTGTAATATTTTAGCAGTTTTATAATCTATTTAAATTATCCCCCTCCCTCCCCCAGTAACATTTTACGCTACAATATCTGTGTCATAATGGGTTTTTTTATAGTTACAAATCTCTGCAGTTAGTACTTGTGGCAAAAATCAACCCCAAAAAACTTATTGTGAGGCCAGTTTTACATGGCCATAGTATGATCACATCCTTGGCCTCTGTATCACAATTGAAACCTCTGGATAGCCCAAGGTTCTACTGAATGAAACTGAACTGTAAATGTGTTTCCTTGTTTACTGGTCTAGGGAACCACCATTGTTGGGGACTGGGGGGGGGCAGATAGGTTGGGTTTCATCATACACCTCGACAGCTTCTTCCAACAGCTGATCGGTGGGGTGCCGGTAGTTGAAACCCTGCCAATCTGATATTGATGACCTATCCTGTAGATAAGCCATCAATATCATATTCCTAAATAAACCCTTTAGTCTCATTTAGTTGCCGCTTCAAGGATTATTTGATGGAACCATTCTAACTATATATTACATAAAGGTAATTTAAAAGCTAAAGTAAATTTTTTAAAAATTGACCAAAAATGATCATCAAACATATGATATTATTTTGTGTAAGAAAGAATTTTTCCCTCTTTTTGGCTGGGATCTTACCCTGTTTTGGTCAAAATAAATACAGAAAGGAATACAGAGGTGAAAAAGGGTTTTTATATGTAGCCGTTATTTTGACTGTCTTAATGCTTTAACACAACCAAAACACAGTAATCCAACAAATAGTGTAAAAAAAATGAGGACTCCTAAATCTGACATCTGATGGTCCATGGACACCACATCTCTAACTGTGTCCCATTCTCTGCAGTCACCAATATTCTTCTATTGCCAGGGGCCAGAGCCGTGACGCTTTAGGCCAGTGCTTGATTCTGAACTCAGAAGTAGTATGTTTATGCATCTTGTATTCTGGAAATGAGAAATAAGCAGGACCCAAGCTGTAGAAACCCTCTACTTATGAAGCCTCAGCTGTAGTGATAATGAGTGGGTAGCAGATGTCATTCTCATGATGAGAACTTACTCCCAGACTCTTCCTCATATCATATTGTTCCTGTCATGATCTGCAGCAAAGAACAGGAGCAGTTAAGATAAATAGTACCTTTTCACAAATACACATATTAAGATATAAGAAATAATAATTATAGACACAATCAGCAAGTATTATAGATATGGCTGAGTTAGCTTGCTTAAAGAGTTATCTCATGAGAAACGTAAAAAATGACTATAAGTTATCATACAATACATGGCAGTCTCTTTCTAACAGACTTAGATCCAGCCCTGTACCTCATATGGATACAGAGATCTCCTCATTCATTGCTCCAGTTGTTCTGCTAGGTTTATTTTAAGCACTCTCAGAGGATGTGTCCTTTCTGATGCGGCTGGTGGCAGTTGAAGAATGGAACTGAGCATGTGTGTCCATTTCAGTGGGCTGGACAGAGAATTTAGAAATAGGACAAACAGCAGGTGGCGCTATACAGATAGATTTCAGTGAATAACTCACGGGCTATACTAAATTTTTAATTACAAGTGATTACAAAAGAATTCAGAGCCAAGAGCTGGTTTGAAAAATGTAGAATATTTTTCTTGGGACAACCCCTTTAAGTACTGTTTAAAAAATGGAGTCTGATGTATTAGACTCTATTCACATCTGTGTTGGAGACTTCATCAGTTATATTTGCCAGAAAAAAATAGCGCCGCATGCAGTGCTATTTTTTTTCCAGCGAAGTGACTGACACCATGACTGATCCCGACAGACCTCATTATACGTCAGCGGGGTCTGTTGGCCTCCCTTGTTGTCTGTTATGTAGCAGATGTATCACAGCTTGAATACCAGTTTCTGCTCCTTTAACAAAACTGAATTTGTTAGGCAGATGTGAACTCAGTCTTAAGCTAAGTATTGGATTGATGTAAAATCTACTGTTTTCCAATGGAATTATTTATGAAACTCTCCAGACTCCCTACTGAACAACTTTCTTGCCCCTTGTCTGACATTGGCCCAAATATATGGTGCTGACAGTGGATGACCCATAGGATTTACATTGTTAGCCATCTCCCCTATTATTGGAATTGCTTTCAGTTATATAGAGAGCAATATTAATAATAGGTATATTAGAAAATAGTTGTACTTACAATTATCTAATATTTATTAGTAAGTTTGATAAGTACAGTGACCTGGCGCATATTCACAAAATGTTGGCGGGAGGTTGAGTAAGGTGAGTATTGCTGGTTTTTCTAATTTAACATTATTCAGAGCATTTCTTTTAATTCTAAGTGGCGGAAAAACCTTTTAGCAGTAATCTAGTTAATTGTAAGCTAATTACGGTATCTACTCCATTCATTCACGGCTGTTAAACAGTGGCATTCAGGTAGTTGATGGCAGGTACAGTCGGTCTTATGTTCATACGTTTACATACACTGTAGCTACATTTATTGTGAGGGTAATATTTGAAGTTAGTCCTGCGTTGGTGTATTGCGCGCAATTTATCAAACATCACACATTGTGAAATCCGGGGTATGTTTAAACCTAAAGGTACATTTACATGAGCGATCAGTCAATTATGAGGAAGGAAGCATTCTTTCCCGATAACTGCCTTCTTGTTCAGTGGAGGTGAAGAGCTGCATTTACATGAAGCGATCACCTCCATAGTATGAGGACAAGCGATGGCTGCTGCTATCTCTTGTCCTCATCCACATTCATTGTTTCTATCCAGCAGATCTCATGATGATTTAGGTGTGTGCACTAAATATCATTTCACTCGACAAACAATTGTTTTGCTCGTTCATCACGTGACCTGTGGCATCTTTACACGGGCAAATAATTGGGAACGATTGTTCGTACACACGTTCCTTCCCAAGAATCATGCCATGTAAATCCAATATTACAACATTACATTTTTGTGTAGATATGTTACTCCAGTTTTCTACATAATCCCCCTACTGGAGTGATTATGGGACTTTTAGCGACTGGGTGGCCCCACTCAGTAATTGATAGCATCCTCTGTATAAGTATCACCTAATAGATCCACCTACTGGACTTCTAAGCCCAGAATTGGCAGGAATTAAAATGTTACACGTTGAAATGAGTCTTCCCACAAAACTGCCCAGCTTCTCCTGCTCTATTAAATAATGCCTGCAGATCGAACTGCCTGCTCAAATGAACAGGTTCTCATTAGAGGGGTCTTTTCTGGTCCAATAGAACATATAGATCTCTACCTTGTCTATGTGTACATCCAGGGGCTGGTTAAGTTGTGACTACATTTTTAAATCTGACAAATCTGTCAGCAGATTTGTACCTATGACACTGGCTGACCTGTTACATGTGCACTTGGCAGCTGAAGACATCTGTGTAGGTCCCATATTCATATGTACCCACACTGCTAAGAAAAATGAAGTTTTAATATATGCAAATGAACCTCTAGGAGCAAAGGGGGTGTTGCCGTTACTCCTAGAGACTCTGCTCTTTCTGCAACTACTGCACCCTCTCCACTTTGATTGACACGGCCAGGCAGTGTAAATGTGAGCACGCCTGGTCTTGTCAATCAAAGCGGAGAGGGTGCAGAGAGCTGAGCCTCTAGGAGTAACGGTAACGCCCCGTTGCTCCTGGAAGCTCATTTGTAACATAGTTTATAAGGCCGAAAAAAGACATCTGTCCATCCAGTTTTGCCTGTTATCCTGCAGGTTGATCCAGAGGAAGGCAAAAAACCCCTGTGAGGCAGAAGTCAATTTTCCCCACTTTAAGGGCAAAAAATCCTTTCCGACTCCAATCAGACAATCAGAATAACTCCCTGGATTAACGACCCATCTCTAGTAACTATAACCTGTAATATTATTACACTCCAGAAATACATCCAGGCCCTTCTTGAACTCTTTTAGTGAACTTACCATCACCACCTCCTCAGGCAGAGAGCTCCATAGTCTCACTGCTCTTACTGTAAAGAATCCTCTTCTATGTTTGTGTACAAACCTTCTTTCCTCCAGACGCAGAGGATGTCCCCTCGTCACAGTCACAGTCCTCGGGATAAATAGATGATGGGAGAGATCTCTGTACTGACCTCTGATATATTTATACATAATTATTAGATCTCTCCTCAGTCGTCTTTTTGCATATATTAAAACATCCACACCCTCTGCAGTTTGACAGGGCCAGGCAGTGTAAATGTCATCAGACTTGGCCTTGACTTCCCCTCAAGTCTTGCGCTTTAGAAGGACTGCTGGCGAGCCTTTTTCCTGTACTGAGCATGTGCCTGATACTGAAGCGCATGGAGCAGCGCAAGAATTTTGAAGGTCAGGGCCAGTTGTGATCACAGTTTACACTGCCTGGACCTGTCAAAGTGCAGAGGGCGAGACAGTTGCAGAGAGAGTAGAGCCTCTAGGTGTAATGGTAACGCCCCCGTTGCTCCTAGAGGCTCATTTGCATATATTAAAACATCATTTTTCTCAGCAGTGCGGGTACATATGAACCTGGGACCAACACAGATGCCTTCAGCTGCCAAGTAACATGTCAGCCAGGGTTATAGGTACAAATCTGCTGACAGATGCCTTTTAATAGTTATGCACATAGTTGAATTTAGGGTAAGGTTGCTCCTTGTTGTTGTTGGGTCCCCAGTAAATGCCTTTCGGTTTGGCATTCAGTTGAGTTACTGATCAGTAATTCCGCCTACTGTTCTGATTCCCTGTTGAGAAATAACACAGCATGGATGTTCAGCACCTCCATGTCAGACATCGCATTCCCATAGACATGCAGTACTTTCTGGAGACATTCTTCTCATGCTCTGTGGTTGATTTGCTGACACTCCTATAGGATGTAGCAGTGCTGACTACCGGTGTTGTCTGAAGTGTCACTGCTATATCTTACGGAGACGTTTTTCTAGAACCATAGTCACCTTTGTTGCTGCTGACTTATTAGCCTTTGCATTTTATATAAAGGCCTTCAGCAACATAAAGCAGATCTCCTGTGACCTATATTTAAAATGGAATATCATTAAGATATGCTGTGGTTCCCCAGTGAGAGATTAGACATCTGTGAAGTTAATCAATCTATACTGAGGAAGGGCGCAGGTGCATGGATAATGTGCCATCTAAAGTAATGAACATGAAAGCAGAATGTGATAGAAATGCAGATGTGGGAATTACCTCCGAAAGTTGTAAGACATTGTGACTTATTAAAGTGTGACATTTCAGTGTACAAATCTTAACACCTACTCCAAGCAACATACTATTACATGCCTGTGGCCCTGGAGGATAACATAGCAGCCCCATCAATTACTGCAGTCTTGTATCCTCTCCAAGAAACGAGAGTAGGACTATTAGCTACAGGAATGGCGGTAACAAATCAGGAATATTCACTGTGCAGCCGCTGTGCGCATACATTGTGCTTCTGGCTAATAGCTGTATTAGGTTTTTTTAGTTTTGTCCTCGGCGCATTTTGTCCTTCACAAATTGATGCACTTGTTGTATTGTCACATCCTTGTTAACAACTCTGCGGACCGTGTGCTGTCATCATCCAAACATTGGTGTAGGGTCTAGAAGATACGTGTGCACTAAAACAGGAATATTCTCTAATGGCGTTCTAGTGTGTAATACTTCCAATGTGTCTTCCATTGCTTTCTACCTGATGTCCGTAAGTTCAAGAACATTTTCCGCCAAGACCAGGATAAGCTGATTCTTTCTTGGCTTCATTACGTTTAGCAGATGGACAAAGTCTGTGCCAGTCCCTGCAGTAGGCATATTATTCTCTTGTTTGGACCATGCTGAGAACAATGGAGGGGGGTCAGTCACGGCTAGGAGACTAAGCATGCACTCGCTTTCATAGGCTTTATATTTGCTGTAAATAGGTTGGCCGGTTTCCTATATTGATGACCTATCCTCAGGATAGGTCATCAATATGAGATTGGCGGGGGGCCGATACCAGGCATTCCCACAGATCAGTTGTTTGAAGAGAACGCAGCGCTCGCATGAGCACTGAATTCTTTTCTCTGCTCGCCGTTGACATCACAGAGATGAGCAATGTAATTACAGTATCTCCCTCCCATTCACTTCAATGAGAAGGAGCAGACCAGGGATGGACTGGGAACTTAAAGTGGTCCTGGAAAAAAACAACTAAAAGTGGCCCCATGTCGTAAGTGGGTCCAAACTGACAGAAGGCAGGGTAACACAAATGGGCAGCGCCAGCAATAATACCATAGTGCAAAATACTATCCCAGCAGAAACATATACCACAGAGCAGCACAATGTATTGCCCCAAAAGCTGTCCATCTGTTGTGGCCATCATTAGATGCCATATTCTGTCCTCCTCCAGTTGTCTCTGATTACGATATGGAGCAGGGGCTTAAAGGGGTTCTCCGAGTTATATATATCGATGACCTATCCTCAGGATAGGTCACCAATATCAGATCGGCGAGGGTCCGACACCTGGCACCCCCGCCGATCAGCTGTTTGAAGAGGAAGCAAGCGCCGTACCAGCGCTGCCTCCTCTTCACTGTTTACATGCTGGCCGTAACGGGGGTAGTGGTGAGTAGGTGTAATTATACCTCACCGCCCCATTCATTTCAATGGGAAGAATCGCTTCCATAGACTTGTATGGGAGCGATTCTTCCCATTGAAATGAATGGGGCAGTTAGGTGTAATTACACCTGCTCACCACTACCCCCATGTCGGTCAGCATGTAAACAGTGAAGAGGAGGCAGCGCTGATACGGCGCGCGCCTCCTCTTGAAACAGCTGATCGGCGGGGGTGCCGGGTGTCGGACCCCCGCTGATCTGATATTGATGACCTATCCTGAGGATAGGTCATCAATATATATAACTCAGAGAACCCCTTTAAGAGGTGAGATATGGGCCACAGTATTTGAATTCAGAATGCATGTGCCGTCGCTAGTGGGGTTTCTCACTCTCACAGGGTTAATTACTACTGAGAGCTCATTATGTACCTGGCCAGCAGCATACAGGAGGGCTTGGGGGGCCCCATGAGCATTTGCCCATCGGGAAATTTCCCTGTAAGGTCTATGGCCAATCTGCCCCTGGAGCAGACAGAGTGTAACTTCCCTAAATACTCCTACTTGTCGCTATGATGTCGACAGCGAGCAGGTAAGCAGCGTACAGAAGGCAGCGCTTGCACGAGTGATGCATTCTCTTCAAACAGCTGATCTGTGGGGGTGCCTGGGTCGGACCCCTGCCTATCTGATGTTGATTACCTCTCCTGATCAATATAGGAAACGGACCAACCTCATTAAGGTGCATTGATGGGCAACAAAAAGGTTGGCCTGACATTTTTTTATAAATATACTCTTTGATACAAGTTATTTGTGTTACCTCTGTTCTTGTTGGGTTACTTTGCCCTCTTTACTGGGCAGAAAAAAGGGAAATGAAAACTGTGTATTTCCAGTTCACTTCTGTTGACAGATTCATAAATGAGTATGTTATTAAATATATTTTCCACACTGCCTAACCATTATTAGCCTTCTTCTTAGAGAAAATAATAGTGCAAGCTATTATTTGCTTTTTATATTTCTCCTTAAAACACTGCACAATTTGTAGATTACTATTATTATTCACATCATCTGAAATGCTGGCCTTGTACCATTTGAATGAGGGATAAGGAAGCCAAGATATAGCTTCTCCTTTGATCGCTCCCCTGCATCATTGCGGTGCAAAACCATGAAGTTTGTACAAAAATGATTCAGTGAAGATTACTAGTTCTCTGTTTGGTTTGTTACAGTCATTTCTGGTAAAACCATATGTGTACAAAAGAATTAGCTAAAATTCTGTGCCAGTAGTAGATTAATGCCGATGTCAAACGTTCTGCACACTGTGAAATATAGATCCCCCATGCTTTACTGGGTATTACAGCTAAAAAAAAAGAAAATAAAAACATAAAGGGGAGATTTATTAAGGCTGGTGTTCCCAGACTCCAGTCTTGATCCTTTGTGTGCCAAAGTGATATTCACCAAATTTATTAAGAGGCACCTTAAAGGGCATCGGTTAGCAGATTTGTACCTATGAAACTGGTTAGCTGTTACATGTGCGCTTGGCAGCTGAAGGCATCTGTGTTGGTCCCATGTTCATATGTGCTCACATTGCTGAGAAATATGATGTTTTATTATATGCAAATGAGCCTCTAGGAGCAACGGGGGCGTTACCATTACACCTAGAGCTCTGCTCTCTCTACAACTACCACACCCTCTGCACTTTGATAGGACCAGACAGTGAAAACATCATCACACCTGGCCCTGTGTATCAAAGTGCATAGGGTGTGGTAGTTGTCTCTAGGTGCAATGACAACACCCTTATTGCTCCTAGAGGCTCATTTGCATATATTTAAACATCATTTTTCTCAGCAATGCGGGCACATATGAACATGGGACCAACACAGATGTCTTCAGCTGCCAAGTGCACATGTAACAGATCAGCCAGTGTCATAGGTACAGATCTGCTGACAGATGCCCTATAATAAATTAGTCACATCTCTGCCCCTCTTTGCGCCAGAAACTTAACACCTTACTTGTTTTTGGTCTTGAATTTTTTTTGTGATCTGAAATGAAGCCTTTAAGTTTGTGGATGCTGGATTTTCTCCTGGGCTCTATTCTTTGTGGTGTTTCCAGCATGTCTGTGCAGCTGGTTTTACTTTCTGTTTCTGGCGTACGTTATAGTAAATCTGGCGGGCCGCCGGAAGCCCCACTACTCCTGCTGAGCCTCTCCCTTTTCTCAGCACAATCATGGCACAAGTATGCCGTGCACCATAATATTAGACTTTTATACCCTACTATTGTGGCATAATAGCTTTGATAAATGCTCCCCCCATGTTCAAAAGACATTCTTCATACTGGACTTTAGTGGGGGAATTTATCATGAGGGTAATATCTGAAGTCAGTTTTGATCGAGCCTGTGTTGGAGTACTTTATGCCACATTTATCAAATATCAAATGTCACATATTGTTTGCTAAATTTGTCTGATCCTTAAACACTTTTGTCTATAAAAGCTCCTCCAGTTTTCCTACTCCACTCTCCTACTGGGGTGAGATTGTGACTTTTATTTTATTTTTTGGTACTTTCAAAAAAAAGTCTCATTTGATAAATGTGGAGTGAAACTCCAACAACATAACTAACCACACCCATTTGCCCACCCATATGTCAAAACTATATAAGTGGTGTAAAAATGCAAAAAGTTCCCAAAATTTTGCACAAGTCCAAAAAGTCGCATAAACCTAATTCTGCAACTTTTTGAAGCCAGAATTCTGTTGTTAAGGAATGATAAATCAGGGCTGTATTTTTAGAAGGTATCTCCAGCGAGTCACGGTTATGCATGCTAGGGTGTGTTCACATTGCAGATTCAATAAAAATGCCAGACATAATAGCAAAGCACGCTGCAGTTTGGGTAAAATGAAAATCACCATGGCATCCATTGGCATCACGTGATAGATCCAGCATTGTCTCATTTTCAGTTAAAAGAGCAGAACAATGTAGGTGTGAACATAGCCTTAGTGTATAATTCAAATTTTTGCCCCTGATTTAAAACAAAATCAGCTATCGTATTTTTCGCCCTATAAGACGCACCGGCCCATAAGACGCACCTAGGTTTTAGAGGAGGACAATAAGAAAAAAAATATTTTTCATTAGACCTCAGATCAGACCACTAATCAGACCCTCAATGTTCAGACCTAAGCTGGCAGCCCCAATAGGACCCCCAATGTTAATAAGACCTCAATAAGACCTCAGATCAGACCCCCAATCAGACCTCAGATCAGACCCCAATGTGAATGACCCCCAATCAGACCTCAGATCAGCCCCCCATATGCCTCATATCAGCCCCCATTGCCTCTCATGAGCCCCCATTGCCTTTCATGAGCCCCATCCGCCATAAATTAGCCCGCAGACACCATAAATATGCCCCCAGTGCCATAAATTAGCCCCCAGCCGCCATGAATATGCCCCTAGCTGCCATAAATATGCACCAGGACGCATTACATGAGCCCCCCTTTGCCTCCTGTTTTATAAAATAAATAAAGCACTTACCTCTCCTGCTCCTGGACGCTGACGCTCCTCTCCGTCCGCGCTCTGCCTTCCTGCTGCCGCCAGCTCTGCTGTGAACTGGCGCGCACAGCATGAGGACACAGAGCGCCCTCACCCTGTGCGTACCACTGCACAGCCGAGCGGAGGACCAGGAAGCAGTGAGTACAGAGTCTTCACCGCTTCCTGGTCCTCCGGTGCTAATGAGCGCTTTCATAATAGAAGCGCTCATTAGCATTCGACCCATAAGACGCAGGGGTATTTTTCCCCCACTTTTTTTGGGGAAAAAATGCGTATTATGGGGTGAAAAATACGGTATGTTGTTTGGTTGATTTGTTCACTTTTAGGCTGCACAAGTCTATTTGTTTCAATATGGGACAAGAGGAAACAAATTAATGCTGCCCTTTACTTCCTCCCTGCTGAGCAACAGCAGCTGGTCATCTACAAGAGCGGTTTGCGAAAGATGGCTAAATTAACTTGAATGTTTTACCCAAAAATGGAATTATAAGCTGTTTATGCATCTGTAGAGGGAACTTGTCTTCTAATAAAGTCCTAGGATTGCAGTGGACACCATCATATTTCCAGAAGTCAGTTTCTCTGGGAATGGGAGGGATAGAAAAAGGAGAAGCAAGAGTAATGCAGACTAGGAGGCTTGTAGAAACAGTGACCGGATTTCACCTCAACTTAACATGAGAGACAATGATAACCATTCTCTGCATTGCGAAGGAGAGCTTAGTGGGAATATAAGCTGAGCTTCGAAAGGAAGGGCATTACAGAGGTGCTGTCCCTGATGATCTAATATCACTATGAAGGAGAGAAGCTTTAATGCAGACTATAAATGAGTTGTCTCATGAAAGCAAACCATTTTAATGAAGAAGCAGGTCCATACTCTTCCTTCCCATGGCTAGGAAATACTGTGTCTGGCTAGTCATTTCTCCTGCAGTGGTTCCTACAAGGGAAATATTGCCCTTAAAGCACTTTTTACCTATTGCAGTGAATCTGTCGATGGGGCTCTTAGGTCACGTTCACATCCCTGGTAAACGTTTCCAGCAGTCTGTTCTGGCAGAGAACAGCCTGCCGGAGTTCACCGGATCCGGCATTGCTGGATTCAGCAGATCACCACCGGATCCCTATAGACTATAATGAGAACTGGCCACTTTCTGGAATAAATGCTGGGTTTCTGATTTGGACAAAAACCATTGCATGAATTGGTTTTTTGGTCCGACTGACAGCCCGATCCTCTTGCTGCAGATGTGAAAGTAGCCTTAGTCGTGTCCCTTTTTAAAAATAATCAAATTGAAGCAATTTTATAGGTAGGCTTTATTCAGTTCTGTATGAAGCGAATTAGGTAGGCACACTCTCATCTGGGGATATATAGTTAAAAATATATATATATGTTTATTAGTATCGCTTTAAGAATCTATTAAAATGCCCATATGACAATATAGATAAATAAGATAAATATAAATATAAACCCTACAAATCCAGCGCTGGATTAAAATAGAGTAGAAATAAAGGTAGATAATAACGGTTCAGTAAACGTATCAATATAAGGATAGCAGCAAAAAATTCAATGTCAATTGTTCCTTAGCAGCATAAAGTGCATGGCATATCTCACCACAGAATATAAATATTGTTCATAAATACACGATCCAATGAATAAAAGTGTTCATAAGTATATAATCCAATAAATAAAAAAGTTCCTTAGCGGTATATAGTATAGTATCTTATGACTTCTTCAAAGGTGGATGTTGTTAGGAGGTGAGTATGATGGTATATACTCAGCGTTTATCCAATATGTTTGTTCAGTGTTTATAATCAGGCAGAGCACCTCGATTTCATTCTTCAGGGTGGTGAGCCACTGTCTAATTAAACAGTATACCATTTATTCAGTTCTGCCTATCTATAACTGTAATCACTAACCTGCATTCTGTAATGTTGTGAAACTGAAACCCGTCGCACAGCGGGAGCTGAGGCTTCCCAATGGCAGGAGAACCTCGTGTTGTAGATCACTGCTGAATAGAGACATGTTATATTCCCTTCATATTGGTCTGCTGCATCAAGTACTGCATTTACACCAATGAAAAGCGTGAGTTCCTGTGAGCAGGACCATGCTGAGAACTGTTAGTTTTCTTTAAGATTTCTGTAAGGATAATTATACCTTTTTTAGTAAAGCACTAAATCTGAAAATCTGTTTTTAGTATAAAGTTCTACCGCGGCTGTTCATTTATTTTTACTAGGTCACTCACTTGCTCAGTCATGGAGCAAATGCTTTAAGATTATACTCGGATTATAATATCATAGTATGGCCTCCTGCACATGACCACATCCGTTTTTGCAATCTGCAAATCGCGGATCTGCAAAACATGGATACTGGCCATGTGCGTTCTGTATTTTGCTGCGGATCGGTACGTCATGCCCTCCACAATATGGACAAGAATAGGACATGTTCTTTTTTTTTTTTTTTTTTTGCGGGGCAGCGAAACGGAAATATGGATGCGGACAGCACACGCTGTCCACATTGTTTGCAGCCCCATTGAAATGAATGGGTCCACGTCCGATCCATATTTCTTGCTAAAAGAGTGCATGAGGCCTAAAGCAGTAAACGGATCCTAGAGCACATTTCTCCAAGTTGGAATATAATTCTAATCGTGCGAGGGAGACGGCTAAACAAACATTGGGTTTAGAAATATGCTTTATTCACTTGTTCAGTATGTACTGTTTGTCAGCTGGAACTCTGGGTTACTAGATGGGAGCATCAGCTACGGGTATAAGGAAGAATGGGCTTCTGATTCTGGATTGCTCCACACAACGATAAATACTCGGAGTCAGACATGAATTCAATGAGTGCTATGTAGTTCTTGATTTCCTCTAGTGTGACACAGCAGGTTCTCCCGCATATTACAGCTGATCTTTGGGGTCTGATGATCTTCACACCCCCAGTGATCAAAACTGCTACTATGACATGTCAAAAGTTATATGAAAGGACAGTTACTCGTTAAAACCGTTACGTCTTTAAATCTAATTTTCAAAATTTCACAGGTTCTGGTATTTAACATGTAAGTTTTAGGGCTTATGCACACAGCCTTTGCCCATATTGCAGCCTGCAAACAGTGGGTCCGCAATATACGGGTACCGGCCATTTGCACCCCGCATCATGAATGTGGACCCATTCACTTAAATGAGTCTACAATCCAGAAGGTCCGGTGCGGAATGGAGGCACAGAACCCCGCGGAAGCACTATCTCCATGCCTCTGCACCGCAAAAAAATAGAACATGTTTTATGTTTTTTGCAGAGCGGACGGATCATGGACCTATTCAAGATAAATGGGTCTGGATCCATCTGTGGAATCCGCACGGATGTTGCCCGTGTATTGGGGACTGCAAATTGCAGTCCACAATGCACGGAACCACCAACCAACGTCCGTGTGTATGAGCCCTAAGTCAAATGCTGCTAACCAGAAAGAAATCTAATCTAGTCTGTAAGGGGGACATTATATAATCGTCATATCATTCTAGAGGTAAAAACAGATACATTCTGGGACATTTAATGTTGAAATGGATAGACTAAATATTTGGTCTTCCAAGGACGACAATTTTTTTGTCACTATAAATGTGTCATTTCACCCTCTCCTCAGTAGAGAATGTATTAAACATAAAATACACAAGGGAAATGTCTAGACAACAAAAAAGTCCACAAAAGTTTAAAACACATTTTATTTTTCCTTTAAATATGCATTTGGACAAAATTTACATTCCAAAGAGTTCCTACTCGCCTGTGTAGTTCACACAAAGTGATAGCATAAATTGCCAGTCAAAGCCACAAATCAGCATAGCATGCATTCATCTACATCATAAAGGGCTGTTTTCCAATATTACTGCGGCTGTCCAGATGACCAGTTTAATGCTCCACTCATTTCCTGGCTGGTACACAAGTAACCTGATCCATCATGCCATAATACCAGTCTGTATGTGCCCATAATCTAGGGAGGTTATTTCATACTATTCTACAGCATCATTCTTAAATTAAGACTTGTCTTAAATGTATTTACCTTTAGAATAACATAAGGTAGCTTATCCGTGTGGACTGGATGCTTACATCTATGTGTCCCTCATGTATGTAGCTGTCATCCCCAGGTCACCTCTCTGACTGTTATGTGTCGGGGCGTATCTATAGGGGAAGCAAGGAAGTGGCTGCTTTGGGGCCTGAACTTAGAAGGTGCCCACCCATGAGGTGGACTAAAACGTTTTATTGTCAGGGCCCCTTCAACAGTAATATAAAATGACACTGTAGGAAACGGATGGACCGGCTGCCAAGCCTTGTCTGAGAGAGCGATCTTTACTAGCTACAGGAGTCGGGGTTGTATGAGTAGAGAGGGTTGAGACAAAGTTGCTGGGGGGAGTCCCCATTCAAAAGTTTGCTCTGGGGCCTAGTCATTTCTAGCTACGCCACTGGTTATGTGTGTCTATTGAGAAGAAAGGGGAGAGCAGCGCTCATTGGTAGGACCGCTATACAAACTGGGTAAAATGCAGGCTAGCAGAAGCTCACCTTGTGGTGTTGTGCTAGGAGCACAACATCCAGAATTGCATGTAGCATAAAGGGTCCTGTGCTGCCAGGCTTCTCCTTTCATGCATGGACATGTGGCAGCATGACCAGACGAGTCCGAAGTAGATTAATGTTCTTTATTAGTATCTCCTATAGGTTACGCATTGTGGGGTTGAATGGACCCCTTCTTCAGACCAAAGACCTGCTCGCTGTGATGTTTGTCATACTTACTGCCTGAGTAATAGGTTTACTAGCTTGCTAGATCCTGCAAAGGTGCTATAATTTGCTTGTCTGTTCGTTTACTGACTTTTCCCTGATCCCCGTACTGACCCTGAGCTGCCTGTCCTGACCTTTGGACTGTTTCTTAGATTCGCCTGACCTCAGCCTATTACTGACTACAAGTTTTGCCTCATCCCTTGGGGCTTCGCTCCTGTGTCTCTGACCAACGTGGGTCCCCTACAGCAAAGTCCAGATCCCTGTATAGGGGTTAAATGGTAGCCCTTAGGTTTAGCCCAGTCTAACCAGTTGGTTGACAGTAGTTTCACACCCACTGATTGTTTTACAGACATCACATTTATGCAGTGTATAATAGGACTTTAGAGGGCTGCAATTGCTTTGTTGTATCTTACTTAGACAAGGACCTTTAACCCTTTCAGGTTTTTTTGGTTATGCATTTTCGTTTTGCGCTCCCTGCCTTCAAACAGCCATAACTGTTTTATTTTTCTGTTCACATAGCTGTATGAGGGCTTGTTTTTTGCGGGACAAGTTGTACTTTCCAACGCCACCATTTAATATTGCATATGGTGTAGTGGGAAGCAGGAAAAAAATTCCAAATCGGGTGCAATTGCAAAAAAAACGCTATTCCGCTACAGTTCTACGGGTTTCTTATTTACAGCGTTTGATGTTCATTAAAACCGACCAGTTACTTTCATTCTACTGGTCAGTACGAATCCGGCAATACCTAATATGTATAGTTTTTCCTGCGTTTTTTTTTGTTGTCATATCTTGACCCCTATAACTTTTTGGTATTTATGTGTACGGAGCTGTATGGGGTCTCATTTTTTGCGGGGCGATCTGAAGTTTTTATTGATACCATTCTGGGGTGTGTATGACTTTTTGATCACTTTTTATTTATTTTTTTTTTAGAAAAAAAAGCGACAAAAAACAGCGAATCGCCATTTGGACGCTTTTTTCCGCCACAAAATTCGCCGTATTGGAATTTTTTTTTAAATATTTTAAAAGTACGGGTGTTTTCGGTCACGGTGATACCCATGATGTCTATATTTATTGTTATTTAGGTATTTATTTTTTAATTATACGGAAAGGGGGGTGATTTGAACTTTTATATATTTTTTATTTTTTATATATTTTTTAACATTTTTTAAAAATTTTTTGTGATTATTTTAAAGCTCAAATATGAACTAATATATTGTTTTGTTTTTTTTTTCTTTATGAGCAATCAGGGATTTACTAGATTGAGATAAATCCAAGAATTGCTCATTTCTTATCCTGGTCTGCCATCTAGTGGCCAGAATAAGAATTGCACTTTGAAAGCTGTAAACCTCATCAGTGAGGTTTACAGCTTTCAGATCGTGTACAGACACCCCGATTGGCCACACGGTGTGTCTGTACACCACCCGGAAGCGTACGCTTCCGGGTAAAGACGCAACTAGATCACATGATCACGGCATCTAAAGGCCCAGCAAGACGCTGCCGATCGGGTAAGTAGCGGCAAGTCTCTGCTGTTAGAAACAGCAGAGACTTGCCGGCCATGAAGCCCGCCGCATGTGCGAGCGGGCGCCATGTGCCCGCATCGCCCCAGCGCCGTACATGTACGGCGCTGGTACTGTAAGGGTTAAACATGGGGGCTCAGTGGTTTGCACTGTAGCCTTTCAGCACTGGGGCCCCGGGTTTGAATACAATCAACATCTGGGGCTAACTGGGAGCCACACTTTAATGTACAAAGCGTGTCTCTCCCTCTTCTTCCCAAGAATGACATTTTAAAGGCAGTTTTAAATCTTTGTCCTATTTTTGTGACCAAAGGAGGTTTGTGCAAAGATCTCATTCTTCAAACGTTTTTCTTTCATGATAGATTAAAGCTCAATTCACAAGGGCACAGCTGGAGACGGCATCCTTTTGGAGAATGGTTTAGTGTAGGAAATGGGGAGGAATAGCCAATGCTGTCATTTTATTCAGATCTTGCGAATGGGCTAATCCAAACATAACTAGAACATTAGGTCAGATATTTGAGAAGTTATCCACCTTGTTTCCTTATATTTTGGGTGCTGCACCTAAATGTGGCAGGAACGGAAGGCCATATACATGTTTCCATAAGGGCCTATTCAGACGGCCGTAGTGCTTTGCGGATCCGCAGTTTGCGGATCCTTAAAACATGGATACCGGCCGTGTGCGTTCTGCAATTTGCGGACCGCACATGGCCGCAACCATAATAGAAAATGCCTATTCTTGTCTGCGATTGAGGACAAGAATAGGACATGTTCTATCTTTTCAGCAGAGCTGCGGAACGGAACCACGAAAAAATATTGCAGAATGTATGCGGACTCATGCATATGGCCGTCTGAATGAGCCCTAACTGTGTGACATTCGCAATAACATTTTGCTGCACACACATAGTCTTACTTTTAATCTCAAAATGGCAGACCCTTAAAGGAGCTGTGAAATGTAGAAGATAACACTGTTAGAAAATTGATTTTTACAGCAAGGAACCCTGTACTGGGCTCTCATCTTTTAGCCAGAGCAGACGAGCAGTGAGCAAGAAGTCATCCATAGTGTCCTCCATTTCGGACGACACAACACCTCCGTGCATAAGGCCAGGTTCAAGAGAGCATATTTGGTCCTGTAAATTGCTGCGACTACAGTTCAGGAGACCCGTGGTGAGATGGGAATTTGCAGCATCATAAATCATTGTGATCCTGCAAGTTTACTTTTGAGGAGCAGTGGGAAATGCAACTCCCACATGGAGCAAATTTCCTGGACTTAATAAACTTGCATGAAACTGTCCAGAGCATTGCATAATGTTTCATCCTCCTTGTGGTAATGCTGCGCGATAATTGGAATTGTATTACTTGGTTCTCTCACACATTACAATTGTAAACTTGGGCGCCCTTCAGTGGAATACACTGGGCAAATTTACTAATCGTGTAAAATGTACACATAAATTTAGGAGATCCAAAAAATTCCCAAATTTAACACAGTGGTCAACAATCGATGAGAAATTTTGTGCATAGCTAAAGAGTTTTCTCTAACTTTATAATTTAGCTTAAAATTTTGCGCCCACATTGGCGCATTTTAAAGGGGTTGTCCCACTAAAAATATTCTGCAGTTTTCAAACCAGCACCTGTATTTGAATACGTTTGTATTAAATCTATCTTACAGCACCACCTGCTGTTTGCTCTTTTTCTAGTTTCTCTGTCCACCTTACTGAGATGGAAGCACATGCTCAGTTCCATCCTTCAGCTGCAGTAGAAAGGACACACTCCCTGAGAAAACACATGTTCCCCTGAGCTGGCAACTTGGTATAAATCTAGCAGAGCAATGAATGAGATCTCTGGATCCATGTGAGGTACAGGGCTGGTTCTAGCTTTGTTAGAAAGAGATTGTCATGTATTATATGATGTCTAATTTTCATTTTTCACATTAAACATGAAATAACCCTTTTAACCTAGCCCATCCTTAGCTAAGCCATGCCCCTCTTGCCTACTAATGTGTACTCAGCTTAGTAGAATACAGCTTTTGGCTCATTTGCTTAATACATGTTGACAATTTTGAAACAAAAATTTAGTTGGCTTGTATTTTGTCATGCCGTGGATCCAGCCACTCATTAGCCCCATTGAAACCAGACCAAAAAGTTGTATTTCGCTTTTCTTTTTCCATTATATAGTTTTATAAACAGCATGAAAAAAAAAATCGGTGCATGTGTTTCCATTGAAAACAATGGAAGGCAAATTGTGAGTGGAAAAACTCTATGTGAACATAACCTAAACGTGTACATAGCCATAGCCCCTGAGGCAAAATCGTTTCCTTTCATACCCCTTCTGAATAGTGGTATGCGTCAGAGTACCACTAAAAAAAAGTACATATACTTATATAGACAAATGGGACCTATGAGAGATGGATGCCACTGTATGACATCTGTCACAGGCCATATTCTCTGGGGTCTATGCCAAACAGAAGCCATAAATGTGTTCTGAACACAGCATAATAAAGATTAGTTACAATGATAAGAATCGTTTTTCTTTTATTCTGTATGTTATATCGCCCAAGGTAATCAAAGCTGGAGCGTGAAGCACGATGTAAGTGACTGTCGGAGTGCTAAAATATCATTTTATGAAGACTTGTGACAGTGCAGGATATATGTTTGTGTGTAAACTAGTCTATAAATTATTAGATTTTGCTTGATACCAGTTTTAGAGCAATATTACCGGCAGCATCCATTATGCAAATCTTCCCCAACTGCATTGAAAGAGCTGTGATTGCAGCGTCAGATCAAATTTACTTCAAAACAGCTGGAAATCCCTTTATGCAGGCGCTTTGTATTTTGCTGGAAAATGAGGGCTTGTAACTGCAATGAGTCAGATCTCAGTATTAAAAATAAAATGGTGGTCAGATGGCGGAAGGAATGTAATATTAATGTATAAACAGTTGTCGTAAAAACCTGACCTGTCATTGCTGGAGGTAATAGTGCATGAGTGTAATGTAATAAATCTGATTTGAATGGAGATCTTATTGATCCCGGTGTTAAAACAAACTCTATACAAACTAATTTACAGCTTCTGTGCAATTAAATCGCCATTATCACCGGGGACATAAATGTAAAAGATATTTATCAATTTATTGATCGAATGACCAAAGCCAGTTTTCTCCGGCAAAGTTACACAAATCATTTGCTTCAATGGCAGACAATCCCACCATCTTGAAAAATTAAAGCACATTAGGCATCATATGGGAACCTACAAGTTACTTAAAGCATACCTGCGGTTTAAAAACAAAAGTTTACATCATGGCAGTGCTTTTTTTATACAATCATAACTGCAAAGCAACAGGTCTTTTTGGGCTTTCTCGTTGCCTTTTTCAGCCTAATTATTCCCCTCTTCAAGTGCACAGCTAGTTGCATCTCTCTAACAAGCAGGGGGCATTTTAGTTCTATGGAATCTGCCAGTACTGTACTACTGCAGTGTCCTTTCCCTTACTTCCCACTATGTTTCTTTTTAGCTCTGGAACTCACAGAACAGATAAGGCAGGAGAAATTACATTTACAGAAAGACAGGAGGCTCCTGTGTATTCAGAAGCTGTGTAGAAGCAGTTCTTTTATCAGGCTCAGGATCTCAGCTAGCTCTGACATGCCCCCACTTCCTGTGAACTGTCTTCTGTGTCTCTGTTACTAAGGATGGATATTGCTTGGTAACAGGCAGTCGACTACAAATTAGTTGGAAGTGAGACCCCTAGTGGCCAAGACTTTACAGCCTTTTTTTAGGTGGATGCAAGAATATTTTTTAAATGAAGGGATTTACACATTTCCTAGTTACACCATTCTCTATTAAATAAAAGGGGTTATCCAAAGATGTACCCCACACACACACACAATGCCCGGGCCCCTCATACAGACATTACTTACCTGTTTCCCGATGCCTATATACTACCGGATCCCTCCTCGAGCGTCTCTGCATCTCCCCGTTGTGCAGAGCACAACATACGGCGACGTCGGTGCAGCTAAAAGCAGGCAGTGACGGTGACCTGCCCCCTTTGCGTCACATGTGGCCTATGTGCCTCTCCGTGACCGTATTGCTACAGAATCATACTGACATACAGCTGTCACTAGGATTTGGTAGGTGTTAGGTTGTGCAGAAGCACACAGCTTTATAAATCAGTATAATGCTAGTGCGCTCCTGCAAGACCAGCAGTGTCCATAATGGAGGATCACACTCACACACGGAGCATGAATCCTGCAATGGACTCGCTTGTGTGAAACAGCCCTAAGAGCACTGACTTGAGACCACACATTGCGCAGCCATTTTGCAGTATAACAAAAGGAAATAAAAGGGCGCGATTTACTTGTAAACACATTTTTAATCTGCGTAATATATCAGTATTAAAGAGGTTGTCCAAGATTTTAACATTGATGAGATGTCTTCAGGATAGGTCATCAATATTACCAACTCTTTGCACGCCCACTGATCAGCTATTTGAAGGAGGCCACATCGCTCAGGCAAATGATACAAGTGCATCTCAATGAATTAGAATATCATTAAAAAAATTTTTTTCTCAGTAATTCAATTCAATAAGTGACACACATATATTATACAGAGTCATTACAAACAGAGAGAACTTTCTCAAGTGTTTATTTCTGTTAATGTTGATGATTATGGCTTACAGCCAAGGAAAACCCAAAAGTCATTATCTCAGAAAATTAGAATATTATATTAGACCAACTGTAAATTGTTTTTTAAAATCACAGAAATGTTGGCCAAATGAAAAGTCTGTACAGTAAATGCACTCAATACTTGGTTGGGGCTCCTTTTACATGAATGACTGCATTAATGCAGAGTGGCATGGAGGCGATCAGTCTGTGGCACTGCAGAGGTGTTATGGAAGCCCAGATTGCTTTGATAGCAGCCTTCAGCTCGTCTGCATTGTTCGGTCTGGTGTCTCTCATCTTCCTCTTGACAATACCCCATAGATTCTCTATGAGGTTAAGGTTAGGTGAGTTTGCTGGCCAATCAAGCACAGTGATACTGTGGTTATTAAACCAGGTATTGGTACTTTTGGCAGTGTGGACAGGTGCCAAGTCCTGCTGGAAAATAAAAATTCCATCTCCAAAAAGCTTGTCGGCAGAGGGAAGCATGAAGTGCTCTAAAATTTATTGGTAGATGGCTGCACTGACTTTGGTCTTGATAAAACACAGTGGACCTACACCAGCAGATGACATGGCTCCCCAAACCATCACTGATTGTGGACACGTCACACTAGACCTCAAGCAGCTTGGATTGAAGCCTCTCCACTCTTCCTCCAGACTCTGGGACCTTGATTTCCAAATGAAATGCAAAATTTATTTTCATCTGAGAACACCTTTGACCACTGAGCAACAGTCCAGTTCTTTTTCTCCTTGGCCCAGGTAAGACACTTCTAGCGTTGTCTATTGGTCATGAGTGGCTTGACACATGAATTATAACACTTGCAGCCCATGTCCTGGATACGCCTGTGTGTGGTGGCTCTTGAAACACTGACTCCAGCAGTAGTCCACTCCTTGTGAATCTCCCCCAAATTTAGGAAAGGTCTTTTCTTAATAATCCTATCAAGGCTGCAGTTCTCCCTTTTTCTACCACCCTTTTTCCTTCCACTCAACTTTCCATTAATATACTTTGATACAGCACTCTGTGAACAGCCAGCTTTTTTAGCAATGACCTTTTGTGGCTTACCCTCCTTGTGGAGTGTGTTAATGACCGCCTTCTGGACATCTGTCAAGTCACCAGTCTTCCCCATGATTGTGTCGCCTACTGAACCAGACTAAGGGACCTTTTTAAAGGCTTAGGAATCCTTTGCAGGTGTTTTGGATTAATTCTAATTTTCTGAGATAATGAATTTTGGGTTTTCCTTGGCTGTAAGCCATAATCATCAACATTAACAGAAATAAACACTTGAAAAAGTTTACTCTGTTTGTAATGACTCTATATAATATATGTTTCACTTTTTGAACTGAATTACTGAAAAAAAACAACTTTTTGATGATATTCTAATTTATTGAGATGCACTTGTACATCCTTTTCATTGTATGCCAAACACGGCACAGTACATTGTACAGTGGCTGTGCTTGGTATTGCAGCTCAGCCCCATTCATTTGAATAGGACTGAACCTCAGAAAGACCAGTGGTTGCAGAAGTGGATAGACCGTGTGACCAATAGACTTGACATCACAGACTAGGGAAGAGGCCTTAGTGGCTCGTATCAACAGCTGATTGATGGACAACCCCTTTAAGATCATCCGTCTGTGCTACTACAAGATAAACTAGTGTTTGCTCTGCACATTCTCAAATGTGTTTGCAACTTATGTTGTTTCTGCCTGATCATTTCCATGTTAAAACAAGTTAACAAAAAAATGATAGGAATACAATAGCCTCTAGTACTTGACTGCAAAAATGGAAGCTCAGCAGCTTGTATATTGTGTCTTCATTCTTAGTGAACCATGTTGGGAAATCTTAGATGTTCAAATTGCTAGGTATGTAACATATAATAAAATACAAAATCTGTCAACCGCAGCCTGAATGTTTTATATTTGACTTAAAAACAATGGTTCTGAGAAGTAATTGAAAACAGCAAAAAGCAAGACAAACTCTGGCAGCAGCTGTAAATGGGATAAAATAATGAAATAAGGGCTACTAACCACTTTTCTCTGTGATGCTTCCGACATCACACTTCAGTCCTGCACAGCTGACATCTGGCCTTAGTGGAGACATTTTGTATACATTAGTCACTGGCCTTAGTGGGACATCAGTGATTTGCTGCAGCCGTGACATGATGTGTACGGAACGTCACCACTACAACCAGAAAAACAAGGACTGGAGTGAAACACTGGAAGCAACAGGGGAGAAAATGCTGGATTATAATTGTGTTGACTATTTAATCTCAAATTTAGTACAGATTTACGGTACTTAAAGCATACCTGTGCTTCTTTGTACGATCATGACTCTGAAGGAACGGTTTGTTTTGGGCTTCCCTACTGTCTCTTTCAACCATAATTTTCCCTGTTTCAGCTGCACAGCTAGATGCTTTTCACTCAGAAGCAGGGGGGCGTCTCCCTTCTGCCAGTACTGTACTGCTGTGATGTCTTTGTTTTCAGCTCCAGAGCTCACAGAAAAGATAAGGGGGGAGAAATCACCCAGAAAGACAGGAGGCGCCTGCGATGTTCTACAGAAGCAGTGTAGAAGCAGTTCTTTTATCAGGCTAGCTCTGACACGCCCCCACTTCCTCTCTGCCATCTTCTGTTTCTCTGTCACTAAGGACAGATCTAGCCTGACATTAGGCAGGGGGTTGCAACTTAGGTGTTAGTGATCTTACAGCTTTTTTCAGGTGGATGCAGGCAGATTTGTTAAATGAAGAGATTAAGAAAATTGCTAGTTACACCATTCTGTATTAAATGAAATGAAATTGTGTGAAGGTACAGTGACTTTAAATATTTTCCATTATTCAGTATTATGCAAAAATGTGCATTTCTTTTAAAACTGTACATCGCTGTGTGCATATCTAAGAGGGGGCAATGTGCCATGGGAACTGCTCGTCACCTCTACAAACAGTCATCTGCTATCAGCGCCTAATGAATCCCCAGCTTATCGGCACGCTCTAACCTTGTGCTACAAAAATGGAATTCATATTATTCCTGCAGAAAGAACTCCGCGTTCCTCTGACATTCTTCATGAAACATAAGTATCACCTGCCAATCTGTTTAACTTCTTCCTACGTACGCTTCTTAATGCTGGAACTCGGGGGGCTGTAACCTAATTTTAAACCTAAATGAAAGATCTTTTCTAACGTTTGGCATTGACAATGGAAACTGTGTGCAGTGTGCCCCAGCATTTCACAGTCTGTGCTTTAAAGGAGCCATAATCATGAAGTTTAATGCAATTGCATAATGATTTGAAAGAATTTAAACCCTATAATCTAAGGAATTATCCTTGTTTCTTGGTTGTTTATACGCCTTTATGTCACCACTGTTCTGGTCCTTTAACCCTTACACTCCCAGCCGGGACACAAGTCCATGTACATGTACGGCGCTCTGATCGGGCGGGCACCAGAGCTGCGCTCGCCCGATCAGCTGCAGGGGTCCGGCAGTGGGCGGGGACCCGATGGCAGGGAAGGCAGCCCAATGCCTTCCTTAGGCATCGGGCTGCCTTCTATGGAAGCCTGTGAGATCCAGCCCCCTGGATCTCACAGGCAGGAAGCTGTAAGTGTATTACACTGTGTACAGTCATGGCCAAAAGTTTTGAGAATGACACAAATATTATATTTTCACATGATCTGCTGCCCTCTGGTTTTTATGTGTGTTTGTCAGATGTTTTTATCACATACAGAAATATAATTGCAATCATATTATGAGTAACAAAAGCTTATATTGACAGTTAGAATGAGTTAATGCAGCAAGTCAATATTTGCAGTGTTGACCCTTCTTCTTCAGGACCTCTGCAATTCTCCCTGGCATGCTCTCAATCAACTTCTGGACCAAATCCTGACTGATAGCAGTCCATTCTTGCACAATCAATGCTTGCATTTTGTCAGAATTTGTAGGTTTTTGTTTGTCCACCCGTCTCTTGATGATTGACCACAAGTTCTCAATGGGATTAAGATCTGGGGAGTTTCCAGGCCATGGACCCAAAATCTCTATGTTTTGTTCCCTGAGCCATTTAGTTATCCCCTTTGCTTTATGGCAAGGTGCTCCATCATGCTGGAAAAGGCATTGTTGATCGCCAAACTGCTCTTGGACGGTTGGGAGAAGTTGCTCTCGGAGGACATTCTGGTACCATTCTTTATTCATGGCTGTGTTTTTAGGCAAGACTGTGAGAGCCGATTCCCTTGGCTGAGAAGCAACCCCACACATGAATGGTTTCAGGATGCTTTACAGTTGGCATGAGACAAGACTGGTGGTAGCGCTCACCTCGTCTTCTCCGAATAAGCTGTTTTCCAGATGTCCCAAACAATCGAAAAGGGGATTCATCAGAGAAAACTACTTTACCCCAGTCCTCAGCAGTCCACTCCCTGTACCTTTTGCAGAAATCAGTCTGTCCCTGATGTTTTTTCTGGAGAGAAGTGGCTTCTTTGCTGCCCTCCTTGAGACCAGGCCTTGCTCCAAGAGTCTCCGCCTCACAGTGCGTGCAGATGCACTCACACCTGCCTGCTGCCATTCCTGAGCAAGCTCTGCATTGCTGGTAACCCGATCCCGCAGCTGAAACACTTTTAAGAGACGGTCCTGGCGCTTGCTGGTCTTTCTTGGGCGCCCTGGAGCCTTTTTGGCAACAATGGAACCTCTCTCCTTGAAGTTCTTGATGATGCGATAGATTGTTGACTGAGGTGCAATCTTTCTAGCTGCAATACTCTTCCCTGTTAGGCCATTTTTGTGCAGTGCAATGATGACTGCACGTGTTTCTTTAGAGATAACCATGGTTAACAGAAGACAAACAATGATGCCAAGCACCAGTCTCCTTTTAAAGTGTCCAGTGGTGTCATTCTTACTTAATCATGACAGATTGATCTCCAGCCCTGTCCTCATCAACACCCACACCTGTGTTAATGGAGCAATCACTGAAACGATGTTAGCTGGTCCTTTTAAGGCAGGGCTGCAATGATGTTGAAATGTGTTTTGGGGGATAAAGTTCATTTTCTAGGCAAATATTGACTTTGCAAGTAATTGCTGTTAAGCTGATCACTCTTTATAACATTCTGGAGTATATGCAAATTGCCATTATAAAAACTGAAGCAGTAGACTTTGTAAAAATTAATATTTGTATCATTCTCAAAACTTTTGGCCATGACTGTAATACACTTAAAGCCAATGCATTACAATACAGAAGTATTGTAATGCATTGTGCAGGGGATCAGACCCCCAAAAGTTGAAGTCCCAGACTGGGACAAAAAAATAAAGTAAAAAAAGAAGTAAAAAAAATAAAGTTTAACAAAAAAATAAAGTTTAACAAAAAAATAAAAGTTTCAAGTTAAAAAAAAAACAAACGTCATTTTTCCCAAAATAAAGTTTAAAAAAATTGTAAAAAATAGGGAAAAAAAGAAAAGCAGGCATATTAGGTATCGCCGCATCCGTATTGACCGGCTCTATAAAAATATCACATGACCCACCCCGCTAGGTAAACGCCGTAAAAAATAAAAACAATGCAAAAAAAGCCATTTTCTGATCACCTTGCCTCACAAAAAGTGTAATACCAAGCGATCAAAAAGACGTATTAATCCCAAAATGGTACCAATCAAACCGTCATCTCGTCCCGCAAAAAATGAGACCCTGAGACAATCACCCAAAAAATAAAAAAAATATGGCTCTCAGAAAATGGCAACACAAAAAAAGATTTTATTCTGTTCAAAAATGCATCTAATGTGTAAAACTTAATAAAAATAAAAATGTTAGACATATTGGGTATCACCGCATCCGTAACCTGCTCTATAAAAATATTACATGAGATGGCCTCCCAGGTGAATGCTGTAAAAAAAATATAAAAAAAACTATGTCAGAACAGCTATTTTTTTTTTCACCTTGACTCACAAAAAGTGTAATAGCAGGCGATCAAAAAGTCTTATGTACCCCAAAATGGTACCAATGAAAACTTCACCTCATCTCGCAAAAAATGAGCCCTCACATTATACAATAACTCAAAAAAATAAAAAAATGGCTCCCGCAAACCAATCCATCAAAATCTGTGCTGCAAAATCCATATGACACTCCTTCTGTTCTGACTCCTTCTGAGTCCTGCCATGTGCCCCCACAGCAGTTTACCACCACATATGGGGTGTTGCTGTATTCAGGAGAAAATGGGTAACAAATTATGGGGTGCTTTTCTCCTGTTACCCCTTGTGAAAATGAAAAATTCGGGGCTAAAGCAACATTTTATTGGAAGAAATGAAACTTTTCATTTTCATAGCCAAGTGTTTCCAAATTCCGTAAATTCCGTAAAAGGGGGTCAAAGTGGCCAGGGGGTCAAAGTGGCCCCCTTAATATATTCTTTAAAGGGTGTAGTTTCCAAAATAGGATCACTTTTTGAGGGTTTCCACTGTAGGGGTACGTCAGGGTCTCTCAATTACAAAATGGTGCCTAAAAACCATTCTAGCAAAATCTGCCTCCAAAATCCGTATGGCGCTCCTTTCGTTCTGACCACTGTCACAAACCCATAGAGACGTTTACCACCACATATGGGGTATTTCTGTAAACTGCAGAATCAGAGTAATGTATATTGAAGTTTAGTTTGCTGTTAACCCTTGCTGTGTTGCAAGAAAAAAAATTATTAACATGAATAATCTACCAAAAAAGTGAAATTTTGAAATTTCACCTCCATTTTCCTTTAATTCTTGTGGAACACCTCTAAGGTTAATAAAGTTTGTAACATCAGATTTTCATAATTTGAGGGGTGTAGTTTCTAAAATGGGGTCATTTATGGGTGGTTTCCATTAGGTAAGCCTCACAAAATCACTTTATAACTGAATTGGTACTAAAAAAAGTGGTTTGGGAAATTTTGTTGAAAATTTGAAAAATGGCTTCTAAACTTCTAAGATTTCTCACGCCCCAAAAAAGTAAAATTACATTTATAAAATGATGCCAACATAAAGTATACATATGGGGAATGTAAAATAATAACTATTTTTAGAGGTATTACTATGTATTTTGAAAGTAGAGAAATTGAAATTTTGAAATTTGCAAATTATTCCAAATTTTTGCTAAATTTGGTATTTTTATTTTTATAAATAAAAATGAAATATTTTGCCACAAATTTACTACTGTTGTGAAGCACAATATATGACGAGAAAACAATCTTAGAATAGCCTGGATAAGTAAAAGCATTCCAAAGTTATTACCACATAAAGTGACACATGTCAGATTTGCAAAAATCGGCCTCGGATTTAAGGTGAAAAGTGGCTCGGTACTGAAAGGGTTAATTTTGATATATTTTCAAAATATAAATAATATATTACACTATGTCTCACCCAGGGGCTGATTGGCCATAGACCTTACAGGGAACTTTCCCGGTGGGCCGATGCCCAAGGGGGCCACCTGAGTCCTCCTCACGGCCGGCCAGTGGAAGTTTTTGGGAATGTATTTTGTGATGGACTGTGGTATTTGGCTCTGTTGGGGTGGTATAATGTGCCACAATATGGTATTGCTGGCCCTGCCTTCCATCAATTTGGACCCAACTACAAAACGGGGCCACTTTTAGTATTTTTTCCAGGGCCACTTTAAGTTCCCAGTCCGCCCCTGGTCCCACCGTATGTAGGTAATATATTTTATCAATCTGCTGCTCCTTATGTGATGGCTGAGATAAATCAATTTCTTTCTTCACAGATTACATTCTGCTGTGGTTTTTGCCTGGAAAGTGCTGTAGATTTTATTGCAGAAATTTCTGCAACCGAAAATCAGCTCCATTCATCTGAATTGTTTTTTTTTGGCTGCAAGTACTTGGATTTCTCCATGAATGGGACTGATTTTTAGTTGCAGACATTTCTGCAACAGAATTTGCTTTGAATGAAGGCACCCTAAGTGGTCTACATAGTAAGACTTCATGGGTAATAAACCAACATATATTTGAAGAAAGAAGGGAAAGTCAGGACCATTGGGAATCTGTCACCAGGAATTTCATTTTTAAACCCAGCATCATGAGATGATTTTATCATTCCCTCCATTGCTTTAATCATAAAAGGGAAAAATAGGAGAGCTTTATAGGCAGGACAGCATTAGTATATTGATAGGCTAGTGTAGAGTGGCCGCTCAAGACACATCAGCCTATGGAGCAAGCAATGGGAGTTGTATCTCCTGCTTGCGGTCACTCAGGTCACAGGCAGATCCAGAACATCATTGGATAAGAGTAGGAGGAAAACAGGGACTGGTAGTCGCGCTGCTACTGAAGACCACTCTGGGAAAAGTTGAAAGCTGACTTTATTGGCTGCAAAGACAGCGCGTTTTGGGATCTTACTGATCCTTGATCAGGCCAGACACACCAGATGCTTTTAACATTCCCTGGAGTTGTCCTCAGAAGCAGCAGTGCCAGCAGTCCCTGTTTTCCTCCTACTCTTATCATTTGCCCGAATGCCATTTTTGTGTAAAAGTTGGCCTAGTTCACTACTGTAAGTTAATTATTTTTGGCCCAGATTTATCAATATTTTTTTTAAAAAAAGTCTAAATCACTTCAGTAAGGGGATGGCATAAAAAACTGCAGTAGCATTTCCATACAAAAGTGTTACATTAAAGGGGTTGTCCAAGAGTTATTTTTCTGTTCTTTGTATGTTTCTAACTAGTCAAATATAACAGCTTTTAGATGCACTTTGTGTTTCCAAAGCTGCTCCTTTCTCAGATTTCACTCAGGGTCACATGACCTGTGATGTCACCTTCCCTGCCTGCTAATCTTGTATTCGTGCACCAAGAGATAACAGTCTGTACACCAGACGTCACTGTGCTGGTCACACCCCACATGCACTAGCTGAGCTGCAGACTGCTCTGTGTCTCCTTCTCCCTGGATGGTTGTAGATAAAACATTAACCCCTTCAGCCAGCACAGGGCTGAAGACTTTGCTACAGTAACTGCAGGCAGTGAGGGGAGAAATGCTGGGCACATGATCTGACAGAGGAGTTCTGCAGAGCAGAAAGGTAGGGGGAAGTTCCTGTGTGTACTGTATCAGCAGTGTCATTGTACAGCTGGGACTTGTAGTCCTACACATACAACATGCTGCTGAGTATCCCAGCAGGCAGACATGTTACTCAGCTCTTGTATTCACTCCCTTTGCAAAGAGGAGGGGGGAGGGGCAGAGATTGTTATTACTGCAGGTAAACAAAGGGCCAGAAGAGAACCAGGGAAATGAGGAAATATAGATTTTGCCTGAAACTTGCTTAGATTAGTTATATATTGCTGCCCATCAGATTTACAGTGCTATATATTTTTTTTTCATAACTCGGACAACCCCTTTAAAGACTCACCAAATGAAACAAAAAAATTGCAAAGTTTGATAAATTGGTGCAAAGTAAGCCAACGCAGACTCAAGAAATACTGCCTTCATTATAAATTTCCCCCAATACCTTGTAAGGAGAGATCACCTGAATGCAATGGTACCTTTCACTCAGAGATCTGTTGCTTCATGCTGAAGGAAACAAATACTTTTAATCCATATGCACAAGGGCAGGTTCTGCATCGGCCTCTTTCACACAAGCATGTAGGGGCCGGTAAAGATGCTCTGCGTGATGGCCGCATTACCTGGATTGATCACTACTCCTTTGACCTGAACGGACAATGTCATAATCACTTAAAGGGAACCTGTCATCTCCAAAACACCCCCTGAACTAGAGTAAGAGATGTATAGTGTAAGTGATTCTGAATCCGATTATGTAAGTTTTATCTTCATACTCACTTTCATTCTGACGCTGTGCTCCCACAAACCAGCAGTAAAATGCATTGAGAGGATTCTTCTTTGAGTCCTCTCCATTATGTGAGTGAGCACCGGAGTCCAGTGAGTGCATTTTACTGCAGGTTTGTAAGAGCACAGAGTCAGAATGGAAGTGAGTATGAAGATAAAACTTACATATTCGGATTCAGCATCACTTACACCATACAACGCTTACTCTACTTCAGGGGGTGTTTTGGAGATGACAGGTTCCCTTTCAGTATATTCTTAGTTCCTGCCTCATCACGGGTGCAGGGGCGGACTGGGAACTTAAAGTGGCCCTGGAAAAAATACTAAAAGTGGCCCCATTGGGTCCAAATTGATGAAAGGGAGGGCCAGCAATACCATATTGTGGCACATTATACCACCCCAACAGAGCCAAATACCACAGTCCATCACAAAATACTGCCAGCAGCACAAAATACATCCTCAAAAACTTCCACTGGGAGGTTGTGAAGAGGGCCTAGGCAGTCCCCTGGGCATCGGCCCACCGGGAAATTTCCCTGTAAGGTCTATGGCCAATCCGCCCCTGCACGGGTGCACTGTATTGTACTCATGGCATTATGTGAGTACAGTACACCTATGATCAGACTTGAACTCTCAGCATTGTAAGTCATTATGACGCTGTGAGTTCAGGTCAGAGGAGCAGTGTTCAGTCCAGGAAGTACAGCCATTACATTGAGCGTGTTTCCTGGACCGCACACGCTCATGTGAAACAAGTTGTAGTCATTTTGTTTGGCTCTGTCAATCAAGACTAAGAGGGAGAGGCTGGGAGGAGGAACAGGGTGTTTTGGGCTCACCCGTGGTGCACTTAACTGCTCGTGTGCTTATGGATTAAACGTAATGTTTCTCCAGAATGAAGCAGAGGATCACTAAGTGAAAGGTGTCATTACATTCAGCTGGTCAAAGGCATTCTACCTTAAGGCTGGTTTCAATGCGTTGAACTCGCAGCGTGTGTCTGTGAGATCTCTGGTCCTGACCTATGTAGTACTGATAGGATCACATAGCATTAAATTGATTTTTGAACGCAACTCTTAAAGTTCTAGAATGTATTGCATAACAATTACGTAATTCTGTCAATGTAATCCAATACACTCCAGAACTGTAGCACCGTTGACAAAAGCCAGCACAGGAGTTACACAGCACTGCCAACCTTGTAGCGGTGGGAGCTCACTGGTACAGAGGATATACCACCACTTAAAATCCCTGTACAACCCCTTTAAATGAGGTTCAGGAGGGGTGTATGATGCCTGAATTTAATTTTGAGGATCAATATGTAAGATACAGAATGCCTTCTCTGGGTGCACCTCATTTTATGGTTAGAGCAGTGGCACCCACAACAGCTATAAAAATCGCAGGCATGCAACATTTCCCTTCACATTACACTATAATGCCTAGAGTTCATAAGTTACATCCATGAGGGAGGGAAATGCTGTGGATTTTCTATCCGGATTTGCATAAGTAAAATTCTGCAACAGTAAACGGGAGCCACACGACTTGACCTCTGCTGCAGATTTTATGCTTTTTTTGTTTAGAGCTGTGGATTTGTGGCAATTTTTTCTGCTTCTGCTAGATTATCTACAGCAAGGAATAGGCATACATCCTGAAACATGGAAAACACGCCATATACCAAAATACTGTGCACAGAGCCTGAACAGAGGTCCCTACAGTTCTGTAGCTTTAGACACTATGTACATCTGTAGAGCACCATATTACAGAACTATACTCCTCTATATGCAGTGCTTCTAAGCAAGAACACATCCATAGTACAGCGCCTAATGAAGCATGCCGTGAAGTAAAAAAACGTACTGAAGGACATGATAGACCCATGGATTTCCAGAAATTTGCATTAATAATATTGTGTGCATGTAAATGATGAATTGCAAATAAACTTCAGTGCTGACGGCTGTATTAAGTGCTGAGCGTATAATTTTAGGCATCATTTCATTTTGTTTGGTATTGCCGAGATGGATCTAGTTACTGTAAAATTAAGAGGAATCAGTGAAGGCAGGAAACAACAGTATTTCATTGGAACAGCTTCATCTCTGTGATTTTGCCTACTAAATAGCTAAAAGTCCTTAAAGGGTTCTCCAGAAATTAAGACAATAAAAAATACTTAAATATTACTTTATTATAAATATGTTCCCAAACACCTTTCAATAGTTTTAATGACCCATTTTGTCTACGGAGCAATCATTAGAAGAAATAAAATGGTCGTCATCCTGTTAGTACACCCAAAACCTGTCCTAATCACACAGCAGGACAAGTTACTTCACAACACTGAGGTAAAGAACTGCCTCAGCCTTCTATCTGCTCTGCTTGTCAGGGATTATAATCCTAAATACATGAAGTACAGAGAGGATGGCCAGGATATACTGTGGTAATGGAGACTGCATACAAGTGCTGCTTCTCATTAGACATCCTTATTCTCCTCTCTGTACATCATGTCTCCTCATGAACTACATTCCTTCAGAGATTCAGCTGAAGGTTTTTTCAATTGTATTCAGGATCATAATTCCTGACAAGTAGAGAAGAGAGGAGGATTAGGCAGCTCTTTACCTGAGTGTTGTGAAGTAACTTGTCCTAATGTGTGATTAGGACAGGTTTTGTGTGTACTAATAGGACAGCGGCCATTTTATTCCTCCTAATGATTGTTCCCCAGACAAAATAGACCATTATAACTTATGAAAGGTATTTGGGAATATATTTGTAATAAAGTAATATTTAACTATTTTCATTTTCCTAATTCCCGGAGAACCCCTTTAAAGGTCTTTTTTAATGTTTGCTTTAGTTGTAATATTACCTTCCCACTGATGCATCTGATGGAGACAAAAATGACGTTCTGAGCACACCTATGTGTTCCTGATATCTTGGGAATCAATCATCTTCTAAAAATTGTAATTAGCAATGAATGGAACAGAGATAGTGACATTACGTTGTGCAATTTGCATAATGGGTTTTGGAAGATTTGCATAATGATTGAAGTAGTGTATCTGGTATTGAGTAGTGAACCATGTCTGGAGCAACAATCTTTTGGAAACCCTGTTATCTACAAAGACACATGAGGGCAACAAAATAATTAAACCAATATTTTACCATTAATCTGATATTGACGTTCTGCAGGTTGACTGGAAGGATAATTTACTCATCAATGGCTTTCACTATTACTGTCCTTGGTTAATCTGACAACAGTTTAGGTGACAAATTGAGATTGTTTTAGGAGAAAAGGATGTGCCTGTTATTGTATATTCTGGGTATATTGAGGGAAGAGTGAGAGAACTGGGTGCCTAATCTCTGCCCCAACCGTCCTAAATGTGAAATCAGGGTACGGTGCTTTGAAGGTTTATACCATGCAATGTGAAGGCTTCAATATTGCTGTCTGATTGTGGAGGTCTCTACTTAATATTTTTAAGGCACCATACGTACAACCATTTTGGGGTCCACAAACCGCGGATCTGCAAAACATGGATACCAGCCGAGTGCATGACGCCATTTTTTTAATTCCCGTCAACATGGACAGACTGGGAACTTAAAGTGGCCCTGGAAAAAAAAAGTGGCCCCATGTTGTAGGGAGGTCCACATTGACAGAAGGTGGGGCAGCAAAGAAGGCAGTAACAAAAGAAGTACGTGGGTTCAACAGTACTGTAGTGCAGCACAAAATACTGCCCCAGCAGAATAAAATACCACAGTGCAGCACAAAACAGTACCCCAGCAGAACCAAATACCACAGTACAGAACATTATAGTGCTGCCCCAGCTGCAGTATTCAACTGTATCATAGTCCTGAGGATAGCAATACAGTTGAATTCAGGAGGGCACCTGCAGTCGTCGGCCACGTGCATATGTATCAGATACTTCTAGCATCATATTTATATGAACTCGGCCATGGTGACCCCTTGGGCATCTTCCCACTGGGAAATTTCCCTTTAGGGTTTATGGCCAGTCCGCCCCTGCCCTTCAATACAAATGTCATATCCTGGACCTTAAAACGGACAAGAACAGGACATGTTATATCTACTTTTGCAGGATTTCGGCATGGACGTACGGATGCAGACAGCACATGGTGCGCTGTCTGCTTTTTTTGCGGCCCCATTTATCCCTTTTATATGTTATAGTTTAAGCATATCTTTCAGGTGATTTCAGCTTCCCTGGCCGGTACTATGATAGAAATGCCTATTTCAGGTTAGGCCATGCTCTATCTTTCTTGCGGGGCTGCGGAGCGGAACTACGAATGCGGACAGCACACAGTATGCTGTCTTCATCTTTTGCAGCCCCATTGAAATAAATGTGTCTGCATCCGTTCCGCAAAATTGCGGAATGGATGGAAACCCATTCATATGGTCGTCTGAATGAGCCCTTATATGACTTGGAGCAGTGTGTGTATAGAAAAGACTGTCAATCCCTGTGTGTGGGTGCGGTCAGCAGGACTCTCACTGTCTCTCCTAGGAGTCCTGTCAGGATTTACCCTACTTGTTACTCAGAAATCCTGCTCCAGATCATATAAACCCACATATCACAGAGCTCACCTTCTATCCCTCTCTTAAAGGGAATGTGTCATCAGAAAATTTTTCACATCACATTTTTATGATAAACCAATTTTTTATATTTTTTAATATTTGATGACTTTTTCCCATGTTATTATCTATGTTTAAAAGAAATGTATATAATCCTGCACTTTTTCACACTGGTCACTAGGTCTAATAATAGGTCATGATTTCCTGTTCCGTACTGGTAATTTTCCAGTAGTTATCTCGTTATCATCACAGACAGGATTACAATGACAAGTAACACCTCTGTATAGATAACACGGGATCTTTCATTCACAATAGATGATATCACAGCTTATCTGCTCCCTCCTGAACTCTGCATCCGTCACAGAACATGCCTAGAAAACTCTCCTATAGAAGTCAATAGGGTCCCCTCCTGACCATTGTGTCCATTGTTTTAAATATAGAGAGACATGGAAAAATTAAAAAACTCCCCAAAAATCCTAAACACAAATATATTTAACTTAAAAATGTGGTCATTTTCTGATTACATATTTCCTTTTAGTCCTGCTCTCAGATTGGGCAACACAACTCACCCCCCCCTCAGCGTCCAGATGTTCTTTCAGTACATAGAGCTAGGACTTACAGGGACTTCATCGACTATCCTCTTGTGTGTGAAGCAGAAGAAAACACCTGAGAGACTAGTGACCCGTCGCCCTTTCTTAGCAAATGATGTAGGAAATTGCCTTATATTTCATATACCTGCTACCCCAGCCCGAGTGCCTGTAATAACTGTGTCTGGCAGGAGGTCATCGTGGAGTGTCAGGAAACTGCCTTTGTGCAGCTGGATCTTCTCACTAATCATTCATCGGTGGTATAATAAAGGACCCGGACCTTCTTAATAAATAGAATTACTAAGCACACAGAGTACAGAGGGCTAAGATAAAATTATCTGCATTCATTATGAGGAGCACATCCTTTAAATGTCATGCATCATCTTCTCCCCCGGCGGATAGCATGCCGATACCCTCACATAACACACATCTCAATTAGGGGAACGTTTCATTTTAATAAACCAATAAAATCTCCTAATTGTCAAGAATAACAAGCAGCCAGTGAAGTTAGTTTCAGGATGAAGCATTCCAGTTAATCTAGCAATTAGATGTATTTAGATGGTTTAAAATAAAAGTGTAATTTTTTGGTGGATATGAATAAGTTAACATGTACCCAGTTTTCTTACCATCTAATTTTTGCTCACAGGGTCAGCCCATGCTACAGACAATAAATGGCAGTGATAGATGTTACATGCAATGCTTTTTAATGCTTTATGTAACTTTGAGTTGTTTGTTTCTTTATATTATTGAAAGTAAAATGAGGAACTCTCCCATAATAAATCTATATAAAATACTGCAAACAACAAACTTGGAAATATAAATCCATTATCACACTACGGCTGAATAAAAGATTTCAGAACTAGATGGGAGAGGACAAATCAAGGATTCCAGTTACATATTCTTTAATTTCAGGTAGAAATTATCTATAGGGCTTGATAAAGAAAGAAGCCTGGCACTTCTGCCCATAGATCCTTCCATCTGGATGACTTGCATTGGGGTTTGAAGATGCTGGGTATACCTGAATTCTCCACCAAACTAGAGATTTGTCACTTCTGGTACCTCTTTGAAAAAATATTTTGAGCAAAGAGCAGAACAGAGAGCAAAGTTTTAAAGTTTATTCAGTGTAAAAGATTTTACAAAGATAGGAAAAGAGATTAAGAGTGACATAGAAATAAGTGGAATACATTCACGGAGAGTCAGACCAAAATGGTCAGGGCTCTGGTTTGATGCCAAATCCACCTGCCACTTGGGCGTGACCCCTACAATTCTGCATGTTATACACATTTGGACATTAATGAGAAGAGTTAAATGCATCATTGACTACAAGGATTCTTTTGGTGAGAATGAGAAAGGCCTCTCCAAGCTGCCTCTCTGCATTAGGGAGGAAACAGTGGATATCACCCAACAAATTGTATGTCACATCACTATACATTGCTGTACTGGGAGGCTTGCTATGCCTAGCAGACAAGCTGCTGGCCTTGTGAGAGCCAGTCAGGTATCCGACTCTGTGTCCAATCCCAGAGCTAGGCGGGGGATTTAAGACTGCTGATTCCTATCAACATTGCCTGTGATTGCGTTTAGTATTCTAGGTTCTATACTGGGCGACTTCATTCTGACATTTCAGGTTATCTGACCTCTGGCTTGGTTTTGGTATTACCGTTTCCCCTGCTGTTCCTGTTTATATCGACTCTTCCCAGTATCCCTGGTCTCATGTACCGTATTGATCTTGTATCTATTTTTCTGGTTTTGAGTCGGCTTGTCTACTTCTCTTTATACCTCCCTAGTCACTCTAGAAGGTTTGCTACTTGTGTACCCACACCATGTTCTATTATCATCTTTGCAGACATATCCTGGGACCCTACAAGGCAATCCTGTCTTCCAGAGGGCCCTAGTGAATACCTAGGGTAAGCCTTAGTTTCATACTACCTGGAGTGGTTTTAGAAGGCTGGTAGCAGTTTTTAGGTTCATTGGCTGTGGCCCAGACGATGACTCTAGTACTTTCTAACATTATATTCTAGAGGAACTAGATATGTGAAGACCTTCTTTAAGTAACACACTAAAATATTTGCAATTGATTATTAGAAAAGCTATTTATGATTATTGTCCTTATCAGGCTTGTATTTTCTTTCTATTAGTCCATGTCTAATCAATACAATTTTAGTAGTGCACATGGGTTGGACCTTGTTCCTGGTTGTTCCAACTTGGATGTTTGTTTCTCACTTTGCGTTAACCGAGATGGACAAGATGCTTTATAATATTAGAGCCAGGTATAGTACTGCAAAAAACGGTATGGTCAGTATTATTAGTCTTCTGTAATACATGCCCCTTGACTACTATGGGCCCACACTGTTCCAAGCTTGATATGTCTGGCACCACATAATGCCCAAGAGCTCACATTTTTCTCTGTGGATGTGTTTTATGCAGGAGTTGGTTTAATAGAAAATGGGGCCTTGTGTAATAAGGCAAATAGTGGCTAGTTTCTGGATATTTTTTATATCAATGTAGTAATTTCAGCTCAAATACTACTGCTATACTGCCATGTAGTGTCAAGATTATATTGCTATATATAGTAACATAGTTTGTAAGGCTAGAAAAAGACATCTGTCCATCCTGTTATCCTGCAAGTTGATCCAGAGGAAGGCAAAAAAACACTTTGAAGTAAAAGCCAATTTTCCTCATTTAACAGGAAAAAAATTCCTTCCCGGCTCCAATCAGGCATCAGAATAACTAACTTCCTGGATCAACGACCCCTCTCTAGTAACTATAACCTGTAATATTATTACCCTCCAGAAATACATCCAGGCCCCTCTTGAACTCTTTTAGTGAACTTACCATCACCACCTCCTCAGGCAGAGAGTTCCATAGTCTCACTGCTCTTACCGTAAAGAATCCTCTTCTATGTTTGTGAACAAACCTTCTTTCCTCCAGACGCAGAGGATGTCCCCTCGTCACAGTCACAGTCCTGGGGATAAATAGATGATGGGAGAGATCTCTGTACTGACCTCTGATATATTTATACATAGTTATTAGATCTCATATGGCCCACATGATAACCCTACACACCCTATAGTGCCCAAATAATATGCAAAATACAGATAATACAGTTTGGAAACTGCAATTCAGTTCCCAAATAATACAAGCATGTAGTGGATAATACCTGATGTATTAGGGTGTTGATAGGGCTCCTATCTTTGGCAGAAGAGGCCCCCAGCAGTTGCCCAGTTTGTCACTTCCTAAAACCAGCACTGATTGTATGAAGAAATCCTTTTTTCCCTTCCTTTGTATCCAGATTATCATTCTCATAACATTACTAGATTTTATTTGACAACCACAGACAATGACCGAATCATCCTGACAGTTTGTCAGACAGTGGAGGTAAATGACTGGCAAACGTACAAACAGCCACCGGTTTCTCCACAATCCCAGGAAATTGCATATGACAATTGCAAAGTTCAGATGAATTGTGTTTGTTCCTTGTCTGTGTTCCCATAATATGCAGCCATCAGAATGCCAGGAGAGAAAGCCAGCCGCCGAGATGTTAGTGGAACACCTCCTGAAAATAATGGCACCTCCAGGGGATTCATGTTAAAACTGATTCAGATGTCACAACTTTTGCCTGGTGTAATATGACAGCACAATGTATATTATGAGATTGTAGCTTTTTCCCTGGGAGCCGAATCATGTTGGACCTCAAGCACTTTGCTATGATCCTAGTATGTCTGCTCTTTTTTTTACTTTTTTTTTATCCGTTCATGCTATACTGTTGTTCTGTAGCAACGAGTGAAGACTTCCAGTGCAAAAAGATCTCCGCTCCCTAGATTTTGTGATTACCAAGTTCCAGGTTGACCAAATCAGACATTCCATATACTGTATTTGTCACTTTGTAAGGGACACTTCCCCCCCTAAAGTAGGTGAAAATGTCAGTGCGTCTTATCAAGTGAATACTAATGAACAATTTCATTATGGCAGCACTCAATAGTATACAGGAGGGGTAGGGAGCGGTGAGTGTAGCGCTGCTAGTGCTGGTTGCACTCACTGCTCCCTGTTCTTCTTCTGGGCGCCTCACGGCACTGTGTCCTGACTGTTTATAGCGTCAGGATGTAGTAAACATACTATGAACTATGACCTGACCCTGTGCGACGTCAGGTCACAGTGCAGCATCGGGCTTGCAGAAGACCAGGTGAGTGCAGGAATAGTGCGCTGTACGGAGCAGGAGAGGTAAGTTGTTTTATTAATTTTACTCTCTGATCTGAGGTCTGATAAAGATTGGGGGTCTGGTCTGAGGTCTGATGAAGTTTGGGGACCTGATCTAAGGTCTAATAGAGATTGGAGCTCTGATCTGAGGTATGATAAAGAATGGGGGTCTGATCTGAGGTCAGATGAAAATTGGGAGTCTGATTGAGGGTTCTGATTGGAGGTCTGATGAAGATTGTGTGTCTGCTGAAAATTGGGGGTCTGATCTTAGGTCTGATTACATTTTTTTTTATTTTCCTCTTCTAAAAACCTAGGTTTGTCTTATAAAATAACATATATATATATATATATACAGTACAGACCAAAAGTTTAGACACACCTTCTCATTCAAAGAGTTTTCTGTATTTTCATGACTATGAAAATTGTAGATTCACACTGAAGGCATCAAAACTATGAATTAACACATGTGGAATTATATACTTAACAACAAGTGTGAAACAACTGAAAATATTTCTTATATTCTAGGTTCTTCAATGTAGCCACCTTTTGCTTTGATTACTGCTTTGCACACTCTTGGCATTCTCTTGATAAGCTTCAAGTGGTAGTCACCTGAAATGGTTTTCACTTCACAGGTGTGCCCTGACAGGTTTAATAAGTGGGATTTCTTGCCTTATAAATTGGGTTGGGACAATGAGTTGTGTTGGGCAGAAGTCAGGTGGATACACAGCTGATAGTCCTACTGAATAGACTGTTAGAATTTGTATTATGGCAAGAAAAAAAGCAGCTTCGTAAAGAAAAAAGATGGCCATCATTACTTTAAGAAATGAAGGTCAGTCAGTCCGAAAAATTGGGAAAACTTTGAAAGTGTCCCCAAGTGCAGTCGCAAAAACCATCAAGCGCTACAAAGAAACTGGCTCACATGAGGACCGCCCCAAGAAAGGAAGACCAAGAGTCACCTCTTCTGCGGAGGATAAGTTCATCCGAGTCACCAGCCTCAGAAATCGCAGGTTAACAGCAGCTCAGATTAGAGACCAGGTCAATGCCACACAGAGTTCCAGCAGCAGACACATCTCTACAACAACTGTTAAGAGGAGACTGTGTGCAGCAGGCCTTCATGGTAAAATAGCTGCTAGGAAACCACTGCTAAAGACAGGCAACAAGCACAAGAGACTTGTTTGGGCTAAAGAACACAAGGAATGGACATTAGACCAGTGGAAATCTGTGCTTTGGTCTGATGAGTCCAAATTTGAGATCTTTGGTTCCAACCACCGTGTCTTTGTGCGACGCAGAAAAGGTGAACGGATGGACTCTACATGCCTGGTTCCCACCGTGAAGCATGGAGGAGGAGGTGTGATGGTGTGGGGGTGCTTTGCTGGTGACACTGTTGGGGATTTATTCAAAATTGAAGGCATACTGAACCAGCATGGCTACCACAGCATCTTGCAGTGGCATACTATTCCATCCGGTTTGTGTTTAGTTGGACCATCATTTATTTATCAACAGGACAATGACCCCAAGCACACCTCCAGGCTGTGTAAGGGCTATTCTCCAAGAAGGAGAGTGATGGGGTGCTACGCCAGATGACCTGGCCTCCACATTTACCAGACCTGAACCCAATCGAGATGGTTTGGGGTGAGCTGGACCGCAGAGTGAAGGCAAAAGGGCCAACAAGTGCTAAGCATCTCTGGGAACTCCTTCAAGACTGTTGGAATACCATTTCAGGTGACTACCTCTTGAAGCTTATCAAGAGAATGCCAAGAGTGTACAAAGCAGTAATCAAAGCAAAAGGTGGCTACTTTGAAGAACCTAGAATATAAGACATATTTTCAGTTGTTTCACACTTTTTTGTTAAGTATATAATGCCACATGTGTTAATTCATAGTTTTGATGCCTTCAGTGTGAATCTACAATTTTCATAGTCATGAAAATACAGAAAACTCTTTGAATGAGAAGGTGTGTCCAAACTTTTGGTCTGTACTGTATATATATATATATATATATATTATAGATAGATAAATAGATTAAATCTTAAAGAGAACTTGTCAGACAATCATTTATGTGTATGGCCAGCTTACGTGATCTCTTAATACATGTAAGAGAAGACGGAGACGGTAAATGATTTCCTGGTTGATTGGAGACACTCTGTCTGAACAGATCTAAATCTGGACATAAAGAGAATAACCAATATCTGTAGCTTCCCGTAAGCTGAAATTCACCCATTAAAGCGAAATTTCAGCAAAGCTATTAAGATACAGTTTTTTTTCCTGCAGACGTCTGATAAAAGTACCTCTAGCCTAGAAAAACAAGCTGTCTATAGTAATGAAAGAGGAGTTATAACTAATCCCGGATGCTGATTGGTTTTATTTGGTCAGACAAATAGAAAATGTCCATTGATTGTAAGCCATGTCTGAATTATAGTGTCTCTCTCCCCGGGGATGCCTGGCTCTTTCTTGTACCTTGTCCTTTTTTCATTCCTTACCTTCATACGTCGCCTATATATTGTAACTGGTATTAGGCATAATCTCAAATACTCCTAGTATATTATAAAATGACCACACCATCACCATACACTGCATCATACTCCTGATGTATACCATAACGCTGGTATTTGTATTTTAATACCATCATACACTTCCTGTGCATGGTTATACCAGCATATTGTAAGACCACCTGTATACATCCTCCTCCATTGCATATATGCTATAAAATGGGTATTATCTCTATTTATTATAAGACACTGTCTTACCATTATAAGACCTGATACACCGCCTGTGTATTATAAGAACCTCATGCACTTTCTGGATATTGTAATACCAAATTATAATACTTTGCCTATGTGTGTAGTGTCATACCATCATACACTGCCTATGTGATGTAGTAACATCACACACTGCCTGTTTAACATCAAACCACTGTATGCAGCATGTATAATGTAATACATAATACACTCCCTGCTTAGCATCCTATCATCATATATTGACTGTGTAGTCTTCTTTGCTCCATACCATCATAAACTGCCGATATTGTGTTGTAGTATTATACCATTGTACGCTGCCTGTGTAGTATTATACAATCATAATCCGCCTGTGTAGTATTATACCATCATAATCCGCCTGTGTAGTATTATACAATCATAATCCGCCTGTGTAGTATTATACCATCATAAGCTGCCTGTGTAGTATTATACAATCATAATCCGCCTGTGTAGTATTATACCATCATAAGCTGCCTGTGTAGTATTATACCATCGTACGCTGCCTGTGTAGTATTATACCATCATAATCCGCCTGTGTAGTATTATACCATCATAAGCTGCCTGTGTAGTATTATACCATTATAGGCTGCCTGTGTAGTATTATACCATCGTACGCTGCCTGTGTAGTATTATACCATCATAATCCGCCTGTGTAGTATTATACCATCATATGCTGCCTGTGTAGTATTATACCATCATAAGCTGCCTGTGTAGTATTATACCATTATAGGCTGCCTGTGTAGTATTATACCATCGTACGCTGCCTGTGTAGTATTATACCATCATAATCTGCCTGTGTAGTATTATACCATCATAAGCTGCCTGTGTAGTATTATACCATCATATGCTGCCTGTGTAGTATTATACCATCATAAGCTGCCTGTGTAGTATTATACCATTATAGGCTGCCTGTGTAGTATTATACCATCGTACGCTGCCTGTGTAGTATTATACCATCATAATCCGCCTGTGTAGTATTATACCATCATAAGCTGCCTGTGTAGTATTATACCATCATATGCTGCCTGTGTAGTATTATACCATCGTACGCTGCCTGTGTAGTATTATACCATCATAAGCTGCCTGTGTAGTATTATACCATTATAGGCTGCCTGTGTAGTATTATACCATCATACACTGCCTGTGTAGTATTATACCAGGGCTGGCCAACCTGCGGCTCTCCAGCTGTTGCAAAACTACAACTCCCACCATGCCCTGCTGTGGGCTGATAGCTGTAGGCAGTATGGGCATACTGGGAGTTGTAGTTTTGCAACAGCTTGAGAGCCTCAGGTTGGCCATGCCTGTATTATACCATCATACGCTGCCTGTGTAGTATTATGCCATCATACGCTGCCTGTGTATTGTTATACCATCATACGCTACCTGTGTAGTATTATACCATCATACAGTACCTGTGTAGTATTATACCATTATATGCTGCCTGTGTAGTATTATACCATCATACGCTGCCTGTGTAGTATTATACCATCATACGCTGCCTGTGTATTGTTATACCATCATACGCTGCCTGTGTAGTATTATACATCATACGCTGCCTGTGTAGTATTATACATCATACGCTGCCTGTGTAGTATTATACCATCATACGCTATCTGTGTAGTATTATACCATCATACACTACCTTTGAGGTATTATACCATCATACGCTACCTGTGTAGTATTATACCATCTTACACTATCTGTGTAGCATTATACCATCATACGCTACCTGTGTAGTATTATACCATCATACGCTATCTGTGTAGCATTATACCATCATACACTATCTGTGTAGCATTATACCATCATACGCTACCTGTGTAGTATTATACCATCATACGCTATCTGTGTAGTATTATACCATTATACGCTATCTGTGTAGTATTATACCATCATACACTATCTGTGTAGCATTATACCATCATACGCTACCTGTGTAGTATTATACCATCATACGCTATCTGTGTAGCATTATACCATCATACACTATCTGTGTAGCATTATACCATCATACGCTACCTGTGTAGTATTATACCATCATACGCTATCTGTGTAGTATTATACCATCATACACTATCTGTGTAGCATTATACCATCATACACTATCTGTGTAGCATTATACCATCATACGCTGCCTTTGTAGTATTATACCATCATACGCTGCCTTTGTAGTATTATACCATCATACACTACCTGTGTATTATTATACCATCATACGCTCTCTGTGTAGTATTATACCATCATACACTATCTGTGTAGCATTATACCATCATACGCTGCCTTTGTAGTATTATACCATCATACGCTACCTGTGTAGTATTATACCATCATACACTACCTGTGTAGTATTATACCATCATACACTGCCTGTGTAGTGTCAGATGATCTTATGCGGTATTGTAACACCATCACATCCTGCCTGTCTAGTCTGAATACCATCATATACTGCCTGTGTACAGTGTAGTATAGAACCGCAGATGCTGCCTCTGCATTATGAAATCCCTGTTTGCATCACAATTTCATTGATTTCAGTTTTCATTATGCCAAAGAGGACAGATTATTACAAGGCTGAATCTAATTTCTGGAAATAGATGGTAAAGCTGTCTAGTTATGCAGTGATCGGTGTCCCTGCCCCCATAGGACTTCACTCACTTAACATTCAGAAATGTGTGCAAAGCTGGCTGACAACTCCTGTAAAAAGTTACAGTGTCTGCCCTTGTTGGTTGTCAGTCATGTGAAATCAAATAAATTAAAGGTGTTTTCAAGTCTCAAAAACTAAAGGTCCATAAATCCACCATAGTCCAGAAATAATCCCCACACAGCCATTAACACAGTTGGCCAGCAGGGGGCCCAGCGAGCTGTAATGAGGGATTGGAAGGGCAGTTGAAGTTGAAGGGCGGTAAGTATATTACAGTTTATTATTTTTGGCTTTTGCACCCATAGACCTTATTACAGAGGTTTTGAGTCACTAATTATATCTTAACATGATAGGAAAGACAATCCGCGGACCAAGATATTTAGATGCCACAGAGATGCATCCAACTCCTATTGGCTCCCATGCGCAGAATATCTCTGCTGCGCTATTCCATATGGCTAAAAACAGAAAACCCACCAGATGCCGCCAAGTGGAGGCAGAAAGAACACCCTTTTGGCATGCGTCTGCTCCATTTAATGTATGTACAGATGTAGCAGAGTTAACAGTGACACTTGCTGAGTTATCACATCTAGTTAATGCGTTGAGGCTGTTAACTCTGCTACATTCCTGGCGCATATTGTAAATGGACGCTGAAAACACGATGTGAAAAGAGCCCAGCGCGTTCTGAGTGTCAAGTTAAAGACTGTTACATCTGTATTATCCCCATCTAAGAAAGCAGCTAAGACTTGGAACGACCGTGTCTTTTTCTGGGAAATATGAATTGCCAGAAAACCTCTGTATGTTGACGTCACGTTATGGATGTGACATCACATGAAGCATTTATTAACTCCTTGTAACCTGCATCTGTGGCGGAGCGGCTTTCTGAAATGAGCTTCACAGCAACAGGTTCACACAGAGGAGAGATGTCCATAGAGCGTAGCCTAACCTTTACTGCCTGACAGCGATTACTGAAAGCTTCACATGAGTCATCCGCAAAAGTGGAAGGGATAATGTCGTCTGGGAAGATTAATGCACAATCTACATCAGAATAAGTCCGCGTCTAGGCTAGGAGTTATCCCTTTATTGGATTATAAAGTGTTAATTTCCAGATGAGCTTGTGATTTGGCTCAGCATATTTTGACAGCATGGCATGTTATCGTTTTATTACATAGGACTGCAGGTAAACCTGATTCTTATCACAAGGCAGAAACAATACCGCCCTATAGAGATTACAGACACCTGCTGTAGTTATACCGATGACGTGACGTGAGAAGGACAGTATGCTATAGCTCATTTTCTAATGCTACTAACCTACATACAACCCTAGTGAATTAGCATTTTGCTTTTGAAGCTGTACCCATATCTGCTCATTATTGTTCCTGCACAGCCCACTTCCAACAGTGGACTTCAATTATTTTCCCTAATGATCTCCTTGACAAAAAAAATTGGAACATTTGAACTGCAAAAGCAGACTTTACAGGATCAGAGACCTTATTTCTGGCAGTACCTATGACCTGTGCCTCATCCACCCATTGATGACCCTATCGGCATCCTTCTGTCACCCAGGACCTACCACTGTGTCAGACATGGTATATCAGCAGTAATTGCTGTTACGTATGTGGCAGAGCTGACTTTGCCATTTAACCTTGAGGTTGCATCATGCTCTCTGAGGAAATCCTATAGGTTTACCTGCAGTGTGGTATACAACAACAATGAGGTACACCAGATTGCAAACTCAAACACGCTGGCTGTCTCAGGTCTCCAACATTTGTACCCGAACTATACAGCACTTATCAGCGTCATAGTGTCAAACTCACTTCGTATATACATTGTGAACACAAGCACAGAATAGGTGCATCCTTGTACGGCGACCTGCATGATTGCACATAATATATTCCCCGTGTCTTAGTGCACATATAATATGCACACGGTAGCTTGCACACGGAGCTGCCCTGCATTCGGATCACTGTAACGTCATGAGAATATTCCCCGGGGAAGCTCCGCTGGGGTCAGAGTCTAAACTTTGCCTGGTTGCAGTGCCACACATCTGTGTGAATGGCATCACCCCATGGCTGGCAGCCTCCGCCTGGATGCTTTTAACATCTTCATTAAAATTTTAAATGGGGAAGGAAAGTCTCCGGTTATCAAGCCAAAAGCATTAAAGCCCCGGCTTCCAGACTGAGTAAAACACTCCGCTGAACATCTCTCATTTCTCTCCATGAACAGACTTTTTTTGATTTCTAGCTTGGAGCAGATCCTATTATATTCTAATGAAAGACCTCATATCGGGGGTCAGCAGTTATTGTATCATTACACCCTGCTGATGGATGAATAATTTCTCTCCACTATTCTGGATTAGGTCCTTCTGCTTGCACTATTTACGGGTGCTTTCTATATCCCAGCCAGTATTGTGTCTAGTGGATTATAAATTAGGAGAGTGGCCATGTTGTCACCTTGATGCATTTGAAATGAAGGGGTCACATATTAGGTTAATACAGCTCTTGCTGTCGTCTCCTCAGATAGTTACTAAGCCCAGAAGAGTATATACTGCACAATGAGAAGTGAAATAGTATACAGAACAGGGTCCAACTTTCCAACATAGACTAGGTTAGCTTAGGAGAAAGTGTTGAGGGAGTAGAGTCCCTCAATTCCAATAAGCTCGCAGCTATTCACATACCTAGAGGTGCACACCTAGAGAATTACACCTTGCCTACACATGCAGCGATTCTGATATCTACAGCTGTAGCCTCTTTGCAAAGCCAACGTGTCAAAGAAAGCAAGTGGAGGGGAAAAAAACTTACCCTAAAGGATGTGGATTGCAGTGCATTTGTCTTGGTCCTGTCAGCGGGGGCAGCAATGTTGCAGGTAGGCAGCGAGTTCTCACAATGGCTCCCGTACAATCACTCTGTATCCTTCTCCTCAGCATCCCACTGCTTGTACTTACATATTCTCTCTCTTAGGATCTTGTTTAGAAATTGTCTCTTTTTTTTTTCCCCCCTGAAGTTCCCTGAAAGATATCCTGCGTAAAGAAGACCTCTGTGCTGTCAGCAGTGCTCCAAATCCATAGTATTTCCAAAGGAATCTCAGATTTGCACATGAAATTGTGACAAAAGCAGAAGCACTGACCCTACATAAGTCATCTTCAGAGAAATTAATATTTTATCAAGCACTTAATGCTTCTGGAATCTCCAGCTCCTTACCTGCAGGTTACCATCTAAGGACCAGTTCAAGGTGCATCAAACTGTGGAAGCAGCAGGTCTAGCTAGGAGATGGTTATGTGGAGAAAATGCATCCATCACAAGATTGACCTCCTTGTCATATGTTTGGCCACAGTTCTTCTTAAACTTTTCCCTCATTCTTCAAGCCTTTTTTTTTTTGCTTCTGGGGTTCCTGCCAGACACAGACGCTGCTCCTCTTCTCTCCTTTTTTTTTTTTTCACGAAAGTCCACAGCGTAGGTGGGCAAATCCCTGAAAAGCTGCAGTGGTCCTGACAGGCGTGTGGACAATACCAGGCAGAAGGCACAGACAAGTGTGCGAGAGAAGCTATTCACTGTGAGGATCCAGTTGACAGCCTGCCGCTTCCATACATAATAAAACCTCTAATTACTTTTCCTGATGGACAGCAGCTTAGGAACGTTGCAGGAATGAGCAGCTGATACGATGTCTGATAGGTGCTGTGTGACTGATCATGGAGACGTGAACATTGCAGGAGGCTGCAGCTCTCCCATGCCACCAGGTAGACTCTGCACAAGTCATTTTGACACCCACTCGAGTGTTTTTGTTAGTTGAGGTGGAGGGAGGGTCACAGGCAGGCTTGCTTCGCACTGAACCATTTCCAGCCTGTCATCTGCTCGGCATCTCAGAGGATACAGGCACTTTGCTCCTTTTCTCTTTACACCTAAGGTTTTGTAAAGAGCTGTTTTATAATTATAACAACATCGTTTGTGGAACGTCATGCTAAGAAACCAATGACGACCATGGTCTGAAATCTCACACTTTAATTATTCCGTTCTTTACGAGGAAGGAAAAACAAATAATAGCTTTCTGTGTTCCTTGTGAGTTCAACCTGACATCCTTTTATTGCTGCTCTGTGTAATCAGAATATTAGAAAAAAAAGATTTCCTTAGGTATCGACCTATCACGTAAATGTTGTCCTTGTTTCCTGTGGTATTGACTCACTATGTCTGACCCTATCGGGATAACCGTTCATCATCAATGTTCTCTCAAGAAGCTTAGTTCCACTTTTACGGCAGAGCACATGAAGCAAATTCTAGTTTATGGTCAACTCGTTTAAAATGAGTCTGTGCCTACCTAGAATGAGGGGTGCTTGGTACGATAAAACCAGACTATACTATATTTTATTAGGATTTTGGCACTAAATCTGTTGTGGTCTGTAACGGCACATGGCATGTTGCCTAGTAAGACAGAAATAAACGTCGAATCGGACAATAGAAGAGGAAATTGGGAAGTGTTTTGTCACATGGGTGAAGTGCTTAGCAGCATACGTGTCTGGCCCACTCCTAATTAGTGTCCGTCCTAAATACGCTATAACATCTTTAATTAAAACTTTACTGTCTAGCTTTTCGAGTTAGGATGGGCACACACAGGTGTCAGTTTTGCTAGAACCAGCTGTCTGCTTTATTTTTTTTTAAAGCGCCTCCTTAGAAATCATTGGAGTATGTAAACGTGTGTCCATGTCAGACAAGTAGATGGACTGACTATAGACCCTACAGGGAAAATTCCAGTGGGCCGATGCCAAAGGCGCCGCCTGAGCCCTCCACTTGGATCGGTGGCAGTTTTTAGGGATGTATTTTGTGCTGGTGGGGCAGTATTTTGTGATGGGCCGTGGTATTTGGCTCTGTTGGGTGAAATGCTGGTCTTTGTATATGACCCCCAAAGTAATTTGCCCTCTGTCCATAATCACGACAGATTGGAGGAGATTGGCGTTCAAAGCAGCGTACGCTACAAATGAGCCTGTGATAATGGAATTGACTTTTATTCATGTTAACGTTTTCATTTAAACATTTCGACAGGGTAGGACAGATCACTTTATACATAAGATAATAAGGATTGTCTTTTTCAGACGTAATGATATGAATCCAGATGTAGCAGAGCTAAACTTGACCCTTGGTTCTCTGAGATATACTAATACAGTGCTGCCGCTGTATATATTGTCAGATGAACAGCTATTTCTCCACTACTGACAGGCAACCATGTTTATCGCAATGAGGGGAGGGAAAAGAAGACATGGCCATGTTTTGGCATGTTGGAATTCATTGTGCCCGATCTCTTTCCCACCGAAAGGCAGCTGTTGTGGGTCTATTGGTTTGGACAATTTTTATCTCAGGTGTATGGATAGATTGACCTTTAAGCTGTCCATATACATTTAGTAGTTGTTAGCCAGTGGATTGCTTGACAGACAGCTGTCTCTCCCGACTCCTTCCCCCCACCTCCTACACATACATATGATCAGTTTGGCCACAAGCATGTACAGTATGTGTTGTCAGTGGAGAGAAAGGAGAAAGCTGCTTCCAAACACTTCTGACGGCAGCTTATCTCCAGGGAGAACAAAAGGATCAGGCAAATTTAGGCTACTTTCACATCTGCGTTCTCCGTTCCGGTATTGAGAGCCGTCATAGGATCCCAAAACCAGACGAAAACGCTTCAGTTTTGTCCCCATTCATTGTCAATGGGGACAAAATGGAACGGTGTGCTCCAAAATGCATTCTATTCCATTTTGTTGCATTCGCCATGACACCTTATTCACCTTATTCAGTTTGCCGGTCTTTCTCTCTCCTCGACATAATCTGTTAGGGGAGAGTCGGATGCTCCCAATACACACTAGAGTGTCATCCATACCTCCGATGTTGGCGGGTTTGGCTGGTAATACACTAATATGTATAGGGGCGTTTAATTTTAAGCACAGTGAAAGGGGACTTATACCAGTCTAAGGCTACAATACGTTCACATAACATTTTTACCCTACGTTTAACATATATGTTTGGATAAAAAGGATATCAAAGCGTAGTAACCACACTTTTCCATCCTGCAGAGTCCAGTAAAAAAAATGCTCAAGTACCTGATTCTCCTACCATTTATTAATGCTGAGAGCATTAGATCGTTATGTACCCAGATGAGGAGAGCTCAAGTGACCCTCTGTGCTTCGGCCCACTGGGAAATTTCCCTGTAGGGTCTATGGCCAGTCCGCCTCTGATGGGGGCATTCACATGACTGTATACATTTTTCCCTTCCGCCCTATGACGGCACCTGTGAGAGATCCCTCCTCTCAGCTGCTGTCATGGGCTCATGGAAAACCAATTAACGGTAAGTAATCTTAGTATTTTGGTCCGTGTGCCTTCCGCATTTTGCGGATCAGCACGACGCACCCTTTGTAAGAAATGCCTATTCTTGTTCGCAAAACGCATCTTTTGTGGCCCCATTGAAATGAATGGGTCCGCATCTGATCTGAAAAAAATGTGGTGTGGTGGCGGACCAAAAAATACGGTTGTGTGAATGGGAACCTTAGTATTTTTGTCAGTTTTTGATAAGTGATTTCCATCAGTGATCGTAAGCCAAAACCAGGTGTGGCTCAAATACACAGACCAGGGGCACATTTCCCATTATACCTCATCTCTGTGGAGGCTTCACTCCTGGTTTTGGCTCACAATAACTGATGGAAATCACTGATCAAACACTGACTGTGTGACAGTGACCCTAGCGTTATACCTTCTAAGAACGCTAATAAATGTATTGGTATCACTTAGGCTTCATTAGCATTTTGCATAGAAGGTTCTGCTACAAATTTCAGCAAACTTGATGGAAAGAAAAGTGCAGCATGCAGTGCTCGTCTTCTTGTCAAAATGATGGACACATCGAGGGAATCAAACACTGGAAGCAATTATATCAGTACAGTCAGTTGTGCACTAGTGCGATCCATTGTAATAAAGGGAGAAGACAACACAGGTATGATCAGTGTCTTATTAGCATAGGTCCCCTGGAGTGTATGACCACGTTCTGAGAGGGTATACACACACTCTCCAGTGATAGGTTAGGTATCAGTATTCGTTTATTATGCCGTTTGTTGTGTATCCAAGATATAGGGCCTCATGCAAATTAGTTTTCAGAGTTGATTTTGCACCAGCATGAAAACTTTTGAAGTGGAAATTGTGTTTGTCATCACTCGTCTACAATACAAATTTAGAAATCATGGAATAGCTATTAATCATACTTGCAGATATTTCACTGTGAAACTTTCTTCTGGATATATATTCCTACAGAAAATATATATATATATGAAAGACAATTAGATAAGGAAAATAGTTCCAGCTGATAAGTTCTATCACCCAAATGCACATAGGGGGTCATTTATTAAGACCGGCTTTTGAGACCCCTATCCGCCGAAGTTATGAGGAAGCGCTTCCTTGCTGGCTTACTTTCAGACCATTTTCTACGCCTGAAACATGCCCACTTTTTTAGCGTGAGCGGGGAAAAGTCGTAGATTGTGGCGCAAATAACCTTTGTGCAGAAATCTGTGCCAGAAATACTATTAATATAGGCGTATTCCTGGATAATAAATGACCCCCATAGTACTTACATAGTTCTATTATCCAGATGCACTGTATGCTACATAGTACTATAGAGGGGTCTTCAGGAATTAAATAGGCATGATGTGTCCTCAGATTAGGTTATCAATATCTTATTGGTAGGGGTCCTCCACCAATCGGCTTCGGATGAGTGTGGTGTCCCCCAAAACAGTATAATAAGGTCAGCACCATACACTGTATAGTGCAGGGGTGGCCAACCTTACAGACACAAAGAGCTAGAAAAAAAAAAAACGTATGACCACCAGGAGCCACAAGCTATACATTTACACAAATATGCGTGCACACGACAGTATTACTGCAATTGATTTTTCAAACATTTAAAAGTGTATTTAAACCACCTTTCCTACCTGTAATGTAGATAACTTTAGTGAGGCTTCTGGCAATCATTGTTTTTCACACTGTGTTTCAAATCTGGCTTGTATTCAGACGTTGCTACTCGAAGCAATTCACACCCTCATGCTCGGATGACTGCCCCATTCTCAGATGACCGCCCATGCACAGATGACCACCTTATGCTCAGATAACCACCTTATGCTCACATGACCGCCCATGCTCAGATGACCGCCTTATGCTCAGATGACACCCCATGCTCAGATGACACCCCATGCTCAGTTGACCGCCCATGCTTACATGACCGCCTTATGCTCACATGACCGCCTTATGCTCACATGACCGCCCATGCTCAGATGACACCTGCATGCTCAGGTGAGGTGATTTGACATAGGGGAGATGTGAGCATGGGGTGTCTGATTTTTGGTGTCTTAAGTAAGCACTGGGAGGGCTTATTTTGTGGATCTGAGGAGGATTTGGGGGTCTTATCTGAGCTCATACTATCCCCATTTCAGACCCCCATTAGACCCTCCCTAGCCTCAGATCAGCCCTCATCAGGCCCCCCAGCCTCAGATCAGACCCCCAATAGGCTCTCCCAGCCTCAGATTAGACCACCAATAGGCCCCCCAGCCTCATATCAGATCCCCAAAGCCCCCAGCCTCAAATTAGACCACCAATAGCCCCCCCAGCCTCATATCAGACCACCAATAGGCCCCCCAGCCTCATATCAGACCCCCAAAGCCCCCAGCCTCATATCAGACCACCAATAGGCCTCCCAGCCTCAAATGAGACCCGTATCAGCCCCTCAGCCTCAAATTAGACCCCTATCAGCCCACCTCAGCCTCAAATCGGACTCCCAATAGCCCCCCTGGCCTCATATCAGACCCCGCAATAGGCCCCCTGGCCTCATATCAGACCCCCAATAGGCCCCCTGGCCTCATATCAGACCCCCAATAGGCCCCCTGGCCTCATATCAGACCCCCAATAGGCCCAGCAGCTTCATATCAGACCCCCAATAGGCCCCACAGCCTCATATCAGACCCCCAATAGGCCCAGCAGCCTCATATCAGACCCCCAATAGGCCCAGCAGCCTCAAAATTAGATTTCTATCAGCCCCCGCCCACATATCAGACCACCAATATGCCCCCATCCTCAAATTAGATCCCTATCAGCCCCCCAGCCGCAAATGAGCCCCCATCAGTCCCTCCCCACCTCAGATGAGCCCCAATCAGACCTCAGATCAGACTTTCAAAATAAATAATAAACTTACCTCTCCAGCTCCGGACGGCGCTGCCTCTTGGCAGGTTCACTTACCATCCCTGGTCTTCTTCCCGCCGCCCTGTACTGTGACCTGACTGCACACAGCGTCAGGTCATAGTGCGCGCCTACGTGCACTACGTCCTGATACTGTACGTGTCAGGACGCAGCGCGGCGGGGAGAAGATCTATTTTGAGGATGGGTCATCAATATTCAAGTCCTAGACAACCTCTTTAAGGCTGGGTTCGCATTCACTTACTGGGTAAAAACTCTTCAGTAGATTCTGGACGTCTTGCTTCCAAGTGGGGCTTTCGGCACAGGTTTTGGCATGGATTTGTAGGCAAGTTCAACATGGTAATGTTTACCCTATGTGTGAACCTGACCTATAGAAGGTTTGTGAATTTAATTGTCAGCACCCCATGCAGAAGTCAGAGTGCAGGCACTAAATTTTCAAATACAACCATGCAGCATGAAGACTGGGAGCAGTTCAGCTCCTGCCAAAATTGCATGGAATTGGAAATAAAATGCAGTGCCACCACACTTTTATAGGTTTTGTTTTTACAGCGTTCCCTACAAGGTAAAACTGACCAGTGATCTCCAGGTCAGTACGATTACGGCGATACCACATTTTAGCTTTTAGTGTTTTAAAACTAAAAAAAAAAATTTTTTCTTTTAATTGCCATTTTCTGACCCCTATACATTTTTATAGTTATGTTTATGGAGCTGTGTGAGGGATCATTTTTGTGTGGGACGTTCTGTAGTTTTTATTGATACTTTTGCTTCTTTGGAGTGTGTACAACCTTTTGATTACTTTTAATTCAATTTTTTGGGAGGTGAAGTGACAAAAAATGTCGAATCAGCCTTTTTGATTTTTATATGCCATTTGCTGTGTGGGATAACTATTTTTATATTTTAGTAGTATGGGCCATTTCGGATGTGGCAATGTCCATGACGTTTAATTTTTCTTATTGTTTATTTTTTATTCTAGGGAAACTGGGGTGATTAGAATTTTTATATTTTTATATTTTTAAAACGTTTTACATTTTTTAACACCTTAAAGACCCAGCCATTTTTCACCTTAAGGACCAGGCCATTTTTAGCAAATCTGACATGTCTCACTTTATGTGGTGGTAAATTTAGAACGCTTTTACTTATCCAGGCCATTCTGAGATTGTTTTCTCGTCACATATTGTACTTCATGACAGTGGTAAATTTGAGTCAAAATATTTCATTCTTATTTATAAAAAAATACCAAATTTACCAAAAATTTAGAAAAATTAGCAAATTTCCAAATGTCAATTTCTCTACTTTTAAAATACATAGTAATACCTCCAAAAATAGTTATGACTTTACATTCCCCATGTGTCTACTTCAGGTTTGGATCACTTTGAAAATGACATTTTATTTTTTTGGGACGTTAGAAGGCTTAGAAATTTAGAAGCAAATGGCTTCCATCATAGAAACCACCCAAAAATGACCCCATTTTAGAAACTACACCCCTCAAGGTATTCAAAACTGATTTTACAAACGTTATTAACCCTTTAGGTGTTCCACAAGAATTAAAGGAAAATGTAGCCAAAATTTCCGAATTTCACTTTTTTGGCAGATTTTCCATATGAATCATTTTATTCTGAGAATAAAGCAAGGGTTAACTGCCAAACAAAACTCAGTAATTATTACCCTGATTCTGTAGTTTACAGAAATGCCCCATTTGTCATCGTAAACTGCTGTACAGGCACATGGCAGGGTGCAGAAGGAAAGGAAAGCCAGGGCAGATTTCACTGGAAAAAGTTTGTTGCCATGTCACATTTGATGCACCCCTAGAGTAGGAAACTCCAAAAAACTGACCCCATTTTGGAAACCATGGGATAAGTTGGCAGTTTTATTAGTGCTATTTTAGGGTACATACGATTTTTGGTAGCTCTATATTACACTTTTTGTGAGGCAAGGTAACAAAAACTAGCAGTTTTGGCATTGTTTTTATTTTTTGTTATTTACAACATTCATCTGACAGGTTAGATCGTGTGATATTTTTATAGAGCAGGTCGTTACGGACGCGGCAATATCTAATATGTATACTTTTTTTATTATTTTTTAAGTTTTACACAATATTTTTGAAGCACAAAAAAAAAATCACATTTTAGTGTCTCCATAGTCAGAGAGCTGTAATTTTTTTATTTTTTGGGCGATTGTCTCAGGTAGGGGCTCATTTTTTGCGGGATGAGATGACGATTAGATTGGTACTATTTTTGGGGGCATACGCTTTTTTGATCGCATGGTATTACATTTTTTGTGATGAAATGTGACAAAAAATGACTTTTTTTTAGACAGTTTTTATTTTTTACGGTGTTTACCGGGCGGGCTGGATCATGTGATATTTTAATAAAGCAGGTTTTTACGGACGTGTCGATACCTAATATGTATATTTTTTATTTTTTTTTCTATTTTTATGTGTTTCTTTATGGGGAAGGGGCTTTTTTTTATTGAAACTTTATTATTTTTTTTTTTGTTAAAACACTTTTATTTAACTTTTTTTTTAACATTTCACTTATGTCCCAGTAAGGGACTTTAACATTTCAGGGTCTGATCCCTGATTGAATGCAGCACAATACATCTGTATTGTGCTGCATTCAACTGTCAGCGTGAGACGCGCTGTGGCTGGGTCTCCTGGGCTTCCGTAGATGGGAGTCCCGATGCCTCTGGGCAAGGCATCGGGACTTCCATCTCAACCATCGGGCCCCCCCCCCACCGCCTCACAGGGACCCGATGGCTTTAAAAAGCTGCCGCAATTGCCATGTATGCCGCGGTCAGCGTGGCCGCGGCATACAAGGGGTTAATCCGCCGGCATTGGTGTAATCACCAGTGCTGGCGGATACAGCAGAGGGCCGGCTGTTAGTATCAGCCGGGCCCCTGCTGCAGATTGCGGCAGCGGGGCAGCAGCAGCACGTTAACCCTAGGACGAGAATGCTCGTACTAGGGCATTAAGTAACGCCATATTAGGACGAGCATTCTCTTCCTAGGTTGGGAACGTGTTAATATTTTTTTAAGTCACCATAGAATATCTTGTATTCTTTAATACATATATATGCATTACAGAATACTGAATTCAGTATATTCCAATGTAGTGCTGTCAGCTGTTGGCCTGCATTGGAATTTACTAGTAATCGGCCAAAACCCAAACCCCTTCACATAAAACCAAATTTATATAAACATTCCCAGAAAATGAGATAGCACAATAAATATCATAACACTGTCAGACACAGTGGTGTCCTCGAAGCCCCCACATCTGTCCTCCATCTACCAATATTAACACCGTCTCGAAGTTCCTGACCACCGATGGCCTTTCACCCCCAGCTGGATTACCAGAATCTGTCCCATTGAAGTGGTATTTCCATTAATATCAAGCTATTTCTTATCCACAGGATAGGTGCTAAGTATAAAATCGGTGAAGATCTGACCTCTGGGGGCTCCCCAAAATGAGATTAGTTGAACATGTGCCATGCTGCTCCATTCAGTCTTCATAGGACTTCCAAAAATAACCAAGTGCTATACTCTAAATGGAATATCCATTCAAACCACTGATTAGGAGGCCCAGAGCCTTATTGCTGCTCAACCTTCCAAACCCATGAATTTCCAAACCAACTTTGTGAATTTCCATGCCAAAGTTTCTGTGCCAAAAAAATAAAAAAGAATTCCACCCTTCATGACCAAACCAATTAGTAATCTCCACAGGTACCACTTATAAGTGAGGGTGGTTGAGGGATCATGCCATATTCGTTACCCTCCACAAAGTGGTCATTGCTCCTCCTCACTGCCCTCATACACGTTATCTGATCCTTTACCCATTGCTGTCTCTCCAGACCCCATCATACTAGCGTCCTCGAGGCTGCACCATACGTGTGGCCTTACCGATGTTTAATCAAAATGCATTTATTTTTACTTTACTAAGATTATGTAAAACCCGATGTGTGCAACACATGAAACACTGCTACATGTTGATGACGCCTGAACATATTGGTCATACTGTGTGAGCAATTTACAGAGATCCCACATAATCACTATATGTGATATTTATGTCTCCAGTAAATTGCCTCATTGACAAACCCATAACTCCAAAGGTGAGAATTACTGCAGGAAATCATCTTGGAGAAAAAGTGTAAATGTGTAATAGATATTTCTAATATTGCCTGAGCATTGCATCCTCTGTAGTGCTGACGAGTTAAAGAGGTGTAAAGCTTTCTTGATGTCTAATTCCGCATCCCCTGCCCTTCGAAGCTTCTGCCTTGTTTGCCTGAGGGTAGCAGATGACTGTAATTGCTGAAGCTGCTCCTATATGTGCTGCAGAGCTTAGTAGATTTTCTATGCTGTACTTTTGCACAAGCCAAAATAACCTCTGCTTATTACTAGATGTATATTACCGTTGTTATTTGTGCATTACTTAAGTGGATACACGCGAAAGTGGTGGAGATAGTTTCCCATAGTTTATCGGAATAGGATGGCTGTACCCTGGAAGACGTGTGATTCTAATGCCAATTAGACAGGGATATCATTTCTTATTATTTTGCCTTAGGAAAATACTTGGCAGAATGTTGTTTAGCAATATATCATTTTACTAGTAATAATTTTCTCTTTAATGCCAAATTAGAGAAATGAAATTCCGAGATTACATTTGAGATGGCTTAACTATAGCTGCTGTACGACTACCATGTTTTACATGAACGCCGTTGACTGCTGGAATATTCTAGCATGTGGTTTCTTCAGCACCTATGTCATGTATATTCCTTGTGTAGTGACATATACAGTGTAATGTTGTGTCTCTGTATGCAGATAATTACCCCCAAATTCCATGTTTTTCTCTGGTAACCGTCTTCCGTCCTGTGATCCTCACCATGGTGTTCAGAGATGTCCTGATTTGTCCTTTTGGAATTCTATTGTTTAGAAGTCAGGCTCATTATCGGCTGCCTGGAGCTCCACTCCCTTTGCTCTGTGGATGCAGATCCTTAGAGAACAAAGTATGAAAGAATCCATTTTCAAATATTCCGTGGAGAAATGAAAATCAGCAAGATATAATTGCCTAATTTTAGATTCAACGCTTGTTTATTGGGCTCATTCATATGGATCTTTCCTCTAGTCTGTGGACTGCTTTGGCACTTTTTTTTATTATTTTTGGAGGATTTTCCAAAACATTTTTATCTGTTATTAAATAGGCTATAAATCCACGGTGTGGAATATAATATGCACAATAAAGGTTCTCAGAGGGACATATTTACTAATAATTATGCACTAGAATTCATTTTCTATGCAGCGTATCCCATATTCATGAACTACTGGGATGGAACAAGTTTCAAAAAAGTGGGGGTACTTGCTTGACTTATGACAAGTACTCATTGCCCTCATGGGGCATATGGACGTCATAGAGCCAGAATGGAGAGCTGCTATAAGCCGGTATATAGTACTGCAGTGGTCAGACATGGCTTCATCCAGTGATAACTGTCTTCATGAGACAACCCCTATAAAGTGACACGCAGAGTTACAAGAGTGGATTGCACTTGTGAAGAAGCCACAACAGGGTATCTGTGGATCTTGTTGTGTGCTTTATTATTTTAAGCATGTACAATATCAGTCAAACATTTAGACACACCTCATTCCATGTTTGTTTGTTTTTTCTTTTTTTTTATTTTCCACATTGTAGATTCATATTGAAGGCATGAAAATGATGAAGGGACATATATAGAATTAGCAGAAGTAGTCATTTTTAAAAGTGCTATGTTCTGTATATTGGATTCTTCAAAGTAGACTCTTTTGTTTTAATGCACACCCTTGATATTTTCTCAGTCAGCTTCATGAGTTGGTCGCCTGGAATGGTTTTCGATTAATAGTTATGCTTTGTCAGGAGTTAATTTGTGGAATTTCTTGCCTTCATACTTTGTTTAAGACCATCTGTTGTGTTGGTCAGAGGTAGGATTGGTACACAGTTCCATACAGTGTTTAACCCTATTATACTCAACATTATTACAAGAACCACTCTACAAAGTAAAGACAAATGGCAGTCCATCGTTAATTTAAGACATGAAGATTGTAAGTACGGAAAAATTTCAGACCTTGGAAGGTATCCTCAAGTGTAGTCATGAAAACCATCAAACTCTATGACCAAACTGGCTCTCATGAGGACCAGCCCAGGAAAGGAAGACCAAAAGTTTACCTCTGCTGAGGAGGATAAGTTCGTTCAAATTTCCAGCCTCGGAAACGGCAAATTAACAGCATCTGAAATCAAGGCCTACACATCTCAACATCAGCTTTTCAGAGGAGTCTATGTGAATCAGGCCTTTATGGTCGAATTACTGAAAGAAGCTTCTAAAAAGGAACAAGAAAAAGAAGTGAATTGTTTGGGCCAAGAGACACAAGGAATGGACCACTGGAAACCTGTTATGCATGAAAGAGGAGGTGTGGTGGTGCTTTGCAGGTGATACTGTTGGTGATTTATTAAAAATTCAAGGCACACTTAACCAGCATGGCTTACCAGAGCACTCTGCAGCAACATGCTATCATATGTAGATTGCGTTTATTGGGATGATCATTTGTTTCTCAACAGGACAATGGCCCCAAACACAGCTCCAGGCTATGTAAGTGTTATTTGACCAAGAATGAGAGTGATAGAGTGCAACATCAGATGACATGGCCTTCACAATCACCCGACTTTATCCCAACTGAGATGGTTTGGGACACGTTAGATTGCACAGTAAAGGAAAAGCAGCCAACAAGTGCTCAGCACCTCTAAGAAAGCCTTCATAAACCCGACTGAGAGAATGCAGAGAGTATGCAAAGCTTACTCTTACTTTAAAGAATCCAAAATATACAACATATACTGCTTTAACACTTTTCTGTTTCCTAACAGTGTATTTGGACTATAAGACTCAGTTTTTTAGCAGACCAAATCTTGCATAAAAATGCTTATTTCTTTAGTCAATCATGTATTTCTTCCCTTCCTTAAAGGGGTTATCCCATGATTAATTTCAAAAATAAAAATCATACATAGTTTAGTACATGACAACCTCTTTCTAACAAAGCTATTACCAGCCCTGTACCTCACATGGATCCAGAGATCTCCCCCCCCCCCATTCATTGCTCCAATTGTTCTGCTAGACTAGGTTTCAATCTGAGTGAGCAGGACAGAGAAATTAGAAAAAGAGCAAACAGCAAGTGGCGCTATACAGATAGATTTCAGTCACTAACACAGTAGCTGTCAGATATAATTAATTAACATATTTTTGGACTATAAGATACACTGGGCAATAAGACACACATAGGATTTGAAGGAGGAAAATAAGACATTTTTTTTCATCAGCCTCAGATCAGGCCCTCCAAACTCTATCAGCCTCAATACTGCCTCCATCAGCCTCAGATCAGACCCCCGTCAGCCTCAGATCAGACCCCCGTCAGCCTCACTTGCTCCGGCTGATGCTGCCATCTTGCAGAATCGGCACTCAACGCTCATGTCAGAGAAAGCCGCCTTAAAAATAAAACAAGCTGTACAGAAATCTGCAGTCTACATAATGCATTATCAGTCTTTCCAGGTACACAGACACACGTGTAAAAATCCCTTTCTCTTGACAAAAGCACCCATACGCTTTAGGCTTATTTTGTTTGCTTTTCTGTCAGATATTATATTTTCATAGCTACTATGCATTTATTCTTAATCAGCCATAGATAATAATAGCTTTTATCTGGATGGGCATTATGTCTTGAAAACATATTTGTCTCTGGCACTACTAGAGCTGCTTAAACGAGGTTTATGAAATGATAATATGATGCAGATGGTAAACTTATCTAACATCTATTATAGCTTTCCTTGTTGGGGCTGGAGCTTAGATAAAAGAGTTTACGGCAGAGAGTACACGGCGCAGATGCTGGTTGGAGTATTGATTAGGCTACATTTGTTTTTAACTGGTTTTATTAGGCAACTTGCAAATAAGTCAGGATCTCAGACATGTCTGGAGCAACAAGTGCCAAAAAAACAGGTTGTTGGCTGGGTTGTCATAGCCGGCATGTCTGGCATTATCCCAAGCGAGGAAGCACATCATGGACAATTCAAGTCATTTTACTGGTTTAGCCTAAATTACATAGGTCAAAATAACAAGATGCTATTTGTTGATTTCAAAAAGTCAAAACCCCATATTTGTGGAAAATGCCCCAAGTTGTAAAACTGTCTGGATTATATGTAATGTAGAAATGCATTTATCCACGTGGACTGTATTTTGCTGTAATGGTATTTTTGGATGGTGTTCTGCTGTTGGCTGTCACTTATTGTCTGTTTTCAGGCATTAGATATGGAATTATGGTTGGGCAATACCAACCAGATAGAACATTAAACCATCTACTCAAATGATATCTGTCTTATGTGTTTGCCCAGCTTTATGAATTGAGCTATGCCATATAAAATGGGGAGGTCAAGTGGGCATGTGCATGGTCCTGCGTATGGTGTCCATTTCTGCAGTTCAGAGCTCCAGGGTCTGTTTAGAAGTTAAAGAAGATGTGGACATGTTGGCCATAGTAGGCATCTCACCTCAGTGCTGCATTGCTCAGAGCATAGTCACATAGTACAGCTGCAAAATATACGTATGTCCATCATGTTCAACCAAGCTTGGTGGGGAATGAGTATCCAGGGAAGGTGAGAAAGAAACCAGAAGGATCCTGCAGGGGAAAAAAATGGTGATAAATGCACAATACAAGTCACATCATGGTCAGATACAGTGTCCTCATCTACACGTTTATGGCAGCTTATTCTGAAAAGACACCTGAAACGACAAGAAGTTTACAAGGTGTAATGCCATGAACACAAGTTAAAGGGAGTCTTTCACCTGTTTTTCACCTATATAACAGCAGTGCCCCACAGAAGATTGCAGACACATCCCAGACATACCTGTGTGCACTGTGTGTCTGTATTACATGTCACATCCCAGACATACCTGTGTGCACTGTGTGTATGTATTACATGTCACATCCCAGACATACCTGTGTGCACTGTGTGTATTACATGTCACATCCCAGACATACCTGTGTGCGCTGTGTGTATTACATGTCACATCCCAGACATACCTGTGTGCACTGTGTGTCTGTATTACATGTCACATCCCAGACATACCTGTGTGCGCTGTGTGTCTGTATTACATGTCACATCCCAGACATACCTGTGTGCACTGTGTGTCTGTATTACATGTCACATCCCAGACATACCTGTGTGCACTGTGTGTATTACATGTCACATCCCAGACATACCTGTGTGCACTGTGTGTGTGTATTACATGTCACATCCCAGACATACCTGTGTGCACTGTGTGTGTATTACATGTCACATCCCAGACATACCTGTGTGCGCTGTGTGTCTGTATTACATGTCACATCCCAGACATACCTGTGTGCACTGTGTGTCTGTATTACATGTCACATCCCAGACATACCTGTGTGCACTGTGTGTATTACATGTCACATCCCAGACATACCTGTGTGCACTGTGTGTGTGTATTACATGTCACATCCCAGACATACCTGTGTGCACTGTGTATGTATTACATGTCACATCCCAGACATACCTGTGTGCACTGTGTGTATTACATGTCACATCCCAGACATACCTGTGTGCACTGTGTGTCTGTATTACATGTCACATCCCAGACATACCTGTGTGCGCTGTGTGTCTGTATTACATGTCACATCCCAGACATACCTGTGTGCACTGTGTGTCTGTATTACATGTCACATCCCAGACATACCTGTGTGCACTGTGTGTATTACATGTCACATCCCAGACATACCTGTGTGCACTGTGTGTGTGTATTACATGTCACATCCCAGACATACCTGTGTGCACTGTGTGTGTATTACATGTCACATCCCAGACATACCTGTGTGCACTGTGTGTCTGTATTACATGTCACATCCCAGACATACCTGTGTGCACTGTGTGTCTGTATTACATGTCACATCCCAGACATACCTGTGTGCACTGTGTGTCTGTATTACATGTCACATCCCAGACATACCTGTGTGCACTGTGTGTCTGTATTACATGTCACATCCCAGACATACCTGTGTGCACTGTGTGTGTGTATTACATGTCACATCCCAGACATACCTGTGTGCACTGTGTGTGTGTATTACATGTCACATCCCAGACATACCTGTGTGCACTGTGTGTGTGTATTACATGTCACATCCCAGACATACCTGTGTGCACTGTGTGTGTATTACATGTCACATCCCAGACATACCTGTGTGCACTGTGTGTCTGTATTACATGTCACATCCCAGACATACCTGTGTGCACTGTGTCTGTATTACATGTCACATCCCAGACATACCTGTGTGCACTGTGTGTGTGTATTACATGTCACATCCCAGACATACCTGTGTGCACTGTGTCTGTATTACATGTCACATCCCAGACATACCTGTGTGCGCTGTGTGTGTATTACATGTCACATCCCAGACATACCTGTGTGCACTGTGTGTCTGTATTACATGTCACATCCCAGACATACCTGTGTGCACTGTGTGTCTGTATTACATGTCACATCCCAGACATACCTGTGTGCACTGTGTGTATGTATTACATGTCACATCCCAGACATACCTGTGTGCACTGTGTGTCTGTATTACATGTCACATCCCAGACATACCTGTGTGCACTGTGTCTGTATTACATGTCACATCCCAGACATACCTGTGTGCACTGTGTCTGTATTACATGTCACATCCAGACATACCTGTGTGCACTGTGTCTGTATTACATGTCACATCCCAGACATACCTGTGTGCTCTGTGTGTCCGTATTACATGTCACATCCCAGACATACCTGTGTGCACTGTGTGTCTGTATTACATGTCACATCCCAGACATACCTGTGTGCACTGTGTGTCTGTATTACATGTCACATCCCAGACATACCTGTGTGCACTGTGTGTGTATTACATGTTACATCCCAGACCTACCTGTGTGCACTGTGTGTGTATTACATGTCACATCCCAGGCATACCTGTGTGCACTGTGTGTCTGTATTACATGTCACATCCCAGACATACCTGTGTGCACTCTGTCTGTATTACATGTCACATCCCAGACATACCTGTGTGCACTGTGTGTGTATTACATGTCACATCCCAGACATACCTGTGTGCACTGTGTGTGTGTATTACATGTCACATCCCAGACATACCTGTGTGCACTGTGTGTGTATTACATGTCACATCCCAGACATACCTGTGTGCACTGTGTGTGTATTACATGTCACATCCCAGACATACCTGTGTGCACTGTGTGTCTGTATTACATGTCAAGGAAAAGCACTTTTATTCTGCAGGAAAACAGCTCCCAAGTGCCCAGCTGAAAGTGAAACTAAAAACAGCTTTCTCTCCCAAGTCGATTTCTAACAGCTACATCTTCTGATATACTGGATATAATGTTGTGATCATTTTGGTATCGTTTGAAAGCTTGGAATGCCAGCTTTCAAAAAAGGTCAGAACCATTTTTCTATCTGCTACCAATCCCAAGATACGAACAGCTAAAGCAGCCCTCCCCTCTTCAGTCTGGTTTGCTGCAGCAGCAGCAGAACCGGGCACTTGGGAGCTGTTTTCCAGCAGAATAAAAGTGCTTTTCCTGGACATGTAATACAGACACACAGTGCACACAGGTATGTCTGGGATGTGTCTGCAATCTTCTGTGGGGCAGTGCTCTTAGTTATATAGGTGAAAGACTCCCTTTAAATGGAAGTCTTACAGGAAGGTTGGGAGGGTTTAGGGATCGTCCCCTAGAAAAAAAACAATGTAGCTTGACTCCCAATGATCCAGAAGCAATTTGGTGATGAGCAATGCTTTTTCCGGCATGATAGAGCACTGTGTCATAAGGTAAAAGGGAGAACTAAGGGGGGCATTGATAACCTGTGGTCAATCCTCAGAAAACAAGTGGACAAACAAAAGCCCAGAAATTGTGATAAACTCCAAGCACTGATTAGGCGAGAATGGGTCACCATCAGTCGGGATTTGGTCCAGAGGCTGATATCCGGCATGCCAGGGTTAAGTGCAGAGGTCTTGAAAAGAAGGGTCAACACTGGAAATATTGAGTCTTTGCATAAACTTGATGTATTTGTAAAAAAACTTCTGAAATGCTTATAATTGTATTTCAGTATACCATAGAAACATCAGACAACCAAAGATCTAAAAACACTGAAGCAGCAAACTCTGTGAAAACCGAAATTTGTGTCATTGTCAGAATTTTTGATTATGATGTGAAGCTGTATGCCTGGTGCCCTGCACTATATTCTTGTGTCCAGTAAATGTTTTGCAGATACATTTGCAATATTTTATATTGTACTTTTCTTAAAATTGAAGAGTAGAATCCCAAGGCGCCGATCAGTCGGCAACTGTGGTGAAGAGCATACATTTTTAATCATTTTAAGCCAATTTCACTTTCTGCTGCTTAAAATGGTTAATTTCTCGCAGTCTTCAGTAGAACCTAATTACACTAATATATCTGAAATCCCAGAGATTTCAAATAACACAGGTCCTGGGAGTTGCCATGAAGACTGGGGCTGAGCTCTGAAGATGAAACCTGTTATAGAAAAGGCTAGTGAAGGGGTTAGCAGTCCTATCTACAGGAGGTAGGGGCAAAGTCATAAGATGCTTGGCGCAAAATTGGAAGGAGGTAGCAGAACAGAAAGATTGTTCGTACGTAGACAAATTGTGATGCCAATCTGTGCACAGCCCTGTGGAACATGCTGGTGCTACATAAATGAGGGCATCTATTACCATAAGATACTGCCCTATTTAACCCCTTCCAGACACACCCATTTTTCACCAAAGTTTGCAAATCTGACATGTTACTCTACAGTATGTGGTACTTACTTTTGAATTCTTTTACTTATTCAACTAATTCTGAGACTGTTTTCTCCATGTCTTCCTTTATTTATTACAAAAATCCCAAATTTACAGAATATTTGGAAAAATTTGCTGTTTTCTAACTCGGAATTTCTCTGCTTTTAAGACAGATAGTGGTCACCTCATAAAATAGTTATTAATTAACATTTGCCATATGCCTACTTTATGTTGACATCATTTTGTAAATGTAATTTTATGTTTTTAGGACGTTAGATGGCTTAGAATTTTAGAAGCAATTTTTTACATTTCGAAGAAAATTTCCAGAACTAATTCAGTTCTGAAGTCACTTTGTGGGGCTTACATAATAGAAACAACCCATAAATTACACCATTCAAATTATTCAAAACTGATTTTACAAACTTTGTCAATCCTTTAGGTATTCCACAGGAATTAAAGGAGCATGGAGGAGAAATTAAAAAAAAAGTTTTTTTTCAGATTTTCCATTTTTTTCTCCCTGTAACACAGATGGTATGGGACAGGTAGAGCGAAAAGTATGCAAGTGCAGAGCTCTCTCACTGATCCAGCAAAGCACTGTATGAGTGCTCTGCTGGATTATTAAAGGGGTTGTGTCATGAAATATATTCTACATTTTTCAACCTGCTCCTGGATCTGAATACTTTTATAATTGTATGTAATTAAAAATGTAGTATAGTCACTGAGTTATTCAATAAAATATATCAGTATAAACCTGCATTTTCTTCTTTTTCTTATTTTTTTTTTGTCTCACGGAGCTGATCGAATTTGCTCAACGGCCACCAGCCATATGTTCTGATAGAAGCCATGGGATTTACAGGGAGAGCTGCTTCAGAAAGGTCACACTCCCTGAACTGCCAGGGTCAAGATAATCTAGCAGAGTAATTGGAGCAGTGAATGTGGAGATCTCTGGACCCATGAGCGCTACTGGGCTGGTTCTAGCTTTGTTAGAGATTGTCATGTACTATATCATGTCTTATTTTCATTTATTACATCAGTCATGGCATAACCTCTTTAAAGAAGAACTCCCGCAAAAATTTTTATTCTCTGACCTGTTCGAAAGGTGCATGATATAATCTGTGGTGAATGTAATTGTGAGTAACATAGTAACATAACATAGTTTGTAAGGCCGAAAAAAGACATCTGTCCATCCAGTTCGGCCTGTTTTCCTACAAGTTGATCCAGAGGAAGGCAAAAAAAACCCTGTAATGACCTCTCTTCTTATTGTAGCTGGGTCATGTGATCAACTCCCTGACCTCCAACTGACCCAGGACAGAAAGCCAGTAACTTCTCTATTCATTCCTATGAGACTGAAAGTGAGGCTCCCATAGGAATGCACAGAAAATTAGACTTCCTGTCCACACATAAGTCTCTGTGTGAGTTGGTGAGTCTGATTCCTAGTCACATGACACAGATAAGAAACTTCAGAATGATATAAGTCAAAAATACAGACACTGGTAAGAAAATGACATTCACTACAGATTACATCATGTACATTTCTAGCAGGACATGGAATAACATTTTTTGCAGGAGTTCTTCTTCTTTAAGGAAGCAGTCAGGGGGGTCTGGCATGGCTGGATCTCCGTGAATGTGCACTATAAGCCCCAGGCACTTTTAAGAAATATTTTTCCTGCTAAAAAAGTGAGTCTTATAGTCCAAATATACTATATTTACTAAAACAGACATGTTAGGAGAGCAGACAGATCCTGTTTAATGACAGTTGAGTAGGCATATTGTAGGATATTGATCCTTTCCATATTTTCTATGTCAAGTTACGTTTTGCATTTACTTGTTAACGTATCATAAAGTTACTATAGTGACTATAGTGATATTTTGAAGGTTTAAATTCTATGCGTAAAAATTGTGTGAATTTACAATTCAGTTCTGATGTAATTTTTCCACATTTTCATTCTCTATGTTTCTATTGACCACAGCCAATTAAAATTGCAATATCTACAAGAGTGCTTAACAAGGCTTAAGGGTGAAGTGAGAGACCTCTATCTATATTGTGTCCTTTGTATTGTCTGTGCAGAACGTCACGAGGTCACACATTGTGCTTTGCCGGAGTGCGGTAATTACCACATGTACAACAAAGTCCCTTCATTTCCTCCCATAGTTAAAGAAATTGTCTCGCAGTCATTAGCTCTTGCTGGTGTCTGTAGAGGGTTTGCTGCTGGAAGAGTTAGGATACTCCGGAATATCTAGACATTTCTGGGAATAGTATTAAACCTACATCAATGCCGTAAGGACAAAAAGTCATTTCTGGTTGTCTGGTCTTTAAATGCCTGTGGGTTATTAGTTGAATGAGTAATTCAGGAATGAAAACTGTGAATAGGTGGTGTGACGTGTTAGGCCGGGTTCACATCACCGTTATTTTTCGTTCTGCTGATGCGTCAAAAGAACAGAAAACAAAGCAAAACTGGATACTGTATTTTAAGCATCTGTTATGCTCAGCTATATACATTTTTCATCCGTTTTAGCCATTTCCATCTGAGATCTGTTATTCTAGACAGAAAAAGAGTCCCATACAGTATTTTTTCCTATCTAAAATAACATATCTCAGGCAGAAATGGCTAAAACTGAGCATAACAGATGCTTAAAATATAGGATCAGAAGAACGGAAAACTAGATGGTGATGTGAACCCGGCCTTACAGAAGCACTGCTGCCCCTTGCCTCATACACTCATTCTGAATTCACTGATAAAATCTGAGTGCAGGAGTCCATACACTGAGGCATCAGGTTACAGCTGCCTCCCACAGAAGTCTATCGGAGGGGTAGCAGGGGACAGCTGCAAAGTGAATAGCCAGAAACAGATAGACAGACCCCGCTGGTAGGATTGTTATAGAATCACTTCAGTGAATCTGGGGTGACTGGTTCATTTATTAAGAAGTGTGAATCATAAAAAATCAGAGCAAAATGAAAAATAAAGACCCCTTGCACCAAACTCTAAGGTTTCTTCTGAACGTGCATAGTTCTTGGTTCACACTTGGGTGGCAGCTAGGTTTTATGCTTTGCCCTGGTTGCATCTCGGGCATCTTGTGGTATTTGTTATACAATGTTTTGGAAAGCTTGACATTACGTAGGCTAGCAGAGCTGGTAGAGTAGTTTAGAGGTAGGTCTAGGTATCGGTTGAACTTTATTGATGTGTCAAGGGTGAGCAGGAGAGTGTCTCATGTCTGACATTGTTATCTGGGGGAGTGTGTAGTAGAAGTAAGGGATGAGGGTACAGCTACACAGCGACATTTGTTGCACGATAAAAGGGTACAACTACACTGCAGCATTTTATTTAAATGATAGTCTATGGTGTCGTACTGCGACATGTGACACACTGCGACTTTGACACAACAGTCACACACAAGTCCAACTTGGATGGATATTTGTCGTGTTGCATGTCGCAGTGCGACACCATAGACTATTATTTCAAAAAATGTTGCATTACATTACTGCGACAAATAGTCACACGATAAATATTGTTGTGCAGGAGGTTGGTGGTGGAAGCGTGACAGTGTTGTTGACTTGCCATCATCTAGGGAGTGACTGTATTGGTAATATAATTGGTTTCAGTGTTTTGTGTATTTGAGTGGCTCAGAGGATGTCAGAAGGTGCTTTGTTGGGCTGGAGAACATCACCATTTCATTTTCCATTCTGATCCATCACGGATCCTTTATTTTAAAAATCCGTTATGCACATTTTGCATCCGTTTTAGCCATTTCCATCTGAGTTCTGTTGTTTTTAGATGGAAATGGCTGCAAAATGTGCATAACGGATGCACAGCATTCATTTTTTTTCTGAACGATCAGAAGAACGGAAAATGAAACAATGATGTAAACCCAGCCTTATGCCTTAGGCTGCGGACTCACAGCGCAGCACCCGTCCTGACCTCCCAGCACTGCCGGGGATCACATAGCATTATATTGATTTATGATACTATGTAACCCTTAGATTTCTGGAATGTATTGGATAACACTGACAGCATTATGTCAGTGTTATCCTATACATTCCAGAACTGTAAGGGTTACAATTGAAATTCAATATGTTATGCGACCCAGGGAGTGCTGAAATTTTAGGCCGGGAGCTGCATTGCGAGTCCGCAGCATGACACTCACTCGTCTGAAAGGGGCCTTATTCACACAGTCCGTGTGTTGGTCAATGTTTTCCATGATTGTGAGCCAAAACCAGGATTGTAGCACCTAGTTTTGGCTCAAAACCACTGACTGAACACTGACGGTGTGAATGAGGCCTTACTCTGGGTGGGGCACTATTTGTAATAGTTGTTGCGCCCTTTCCGTTCATTGAGATTGTCAATTCAGTAAGGGTCAGAGGGAAAGTTCAAAAGAAGACACTGACATTTAAAGAAGGGGTTTTACATTATTCTTATTCATAATGCAAAATGGCAGAGATACTGAGTAGGCAGTCAATTATCTTGACAGTTTTGAGGTCATTTAAATGAACTTGATATATTCTCATGTTTCATTTAATTTTTAATTGGCCTAGTTGCTATAACCCATACCTTTTTGTTTTCTCCTGCTTAGCTTACGTCTGGTCTGTGTAGCTCATGGACATTTGCCTATATCTGTATTGGTGTTTTCTCTCAATAACTCTGGAACACACATCGGTTTCCCCTTGCGCTGCAGGAGGATTAGCCTCATCACAAATTGGGCCAATCTAAGGCAGCTGTGTGGCTAGCGGAAAAACTTTGGTTGTTTCCAGGTGTAAATTTCCCAGGGCTGGTGCCCCGACACGCCCCGACTTAATATTGTCGCATGGCCGATAAAAAAGTGGACTTGTGACTATTTTTACGACTAAAATAGTTGAAAATCCCTTGATAAATTACCCCCTCTGTACTTATTTTTAGCTGACATATTTTTGACATTTATTTTGCCTACTACAACCCCCTGTGCCTATCAGCCATTCAGTGTAGTACTGGAAATTACCACTGGAACTCCACAGCTCCACCCATTGCATAGTGGACAGAGCTGGTAACAGCACTGTGGCTTCCATTGAAGTGAAATGGAGCAGAGCCGCAATAACCATCTCCATCCAGTACGTCAGGGATCAGCAACCTCCGGCACTTTAGCTTTGGTAGAACTACAACTCCCAGCATGAGGAGTTATAGTTTCACCACAGCTAGAGTGCCGGAGGTTGCTGACCCTGGTACTACGTAAAGGATGAAGCTGGGTGTTTCCCACACAGGAGCTACACTGAAAAAGCTGGTCAGAGGGGGAATCTGTGCCATCTAAATAATACCCTGCATTATTTTTGCAGAAAAGGGATTAGTATAGGGATTTTAGTTTAGGAATTTCAGTAACAGCCGGTGATGAGTGGAGCAGAATAAACTTAAAGGGGTTGTCCAAGTTCAGAGCTGAACCCGGACATATCCCCTTTTTCACCCAGACATCCGCTCTGATGTGTGCATTGGAGCATTTCATGCTCTGCTGCTCTCCCTTGCCCTGTACTGTATCATGCAGGGCAAGGGCTGTTTTGTTATTATTTTTACACTGCTAGGCGGAGGCTTCTGTCTAGCAGTGTTGCCGGTGGCACCACCCCGCTAATGGGCGGGCTTTAGCGCTTCCTGAGCCTGTAAAACAGCCTAGGGTAGCGCTAAAACCCGCCCATCAGTGCCAGTGAAGCCACCGCCTAGCACTGTAAAAATAAGAACAAAACAGCCTTTGCCCTGCACAATACAGTACAGGGCAAGGGAGAGCATCAGAGCTTGAAATGCTCCAATGCGTATATCAGAGGGGCTGCCTAGGTGAAGAAGGGGAAATGTCCTGGTTCAGCTCTGAACCTGGACAAGCCCTTTAAGCAAATTGTCTATTTTAAATAGCTGTGAAATAATGTATTTTGTAAGCAAAATGAACTTGCACACAATGTGCAAAGTATCCTCTGTAGTTGGTGTCTCTACAGTTCCCACAATAGTGGGCCTCCATATTGAAGGGAAAATTCCCCACAATTAGAGATGAGCGAACGTGTTCGTTACGAGCACTGTAGCGCTCGTCTCCATTGCGAAAGAATGCCCGCAGGCATTGCGGATCCGTCCTCAGCTGCATGTAAGTCAATGGGGACGGATCGTTTGGTATGACACTCATACCATACGGATCCGTCCCCATTGACTTACATGCAGCTGAGGACGGATCCGCAATGCCTGCGGGCATTGCACAGAGGAGCCGAGCGCTACAGTGCTCGTAACGAGTACTGCTCGCTCATCTCTACCCACAATACATAACCTGATGCAGCATGACACATTTTCATTATGGACGTCATATGAATTTATAAGAGAACAGCTAATTTGGGTCTGTATAAGACAGTAGGTGGTCGTAGACTTTTTGGGTGCCCAGTCACGCAGCCGTATGTACAGCATATACTATGACCATCTTCAGAATTCATTTATATGTGTGTGTAATATATATATATATATATGTGTTTACATGAGGAAATGTCTTTGGTCATTCACCCTGTGTTCCTCTGCATCATGTAGACCAGGATCGCATTTACATAAAACACTCCATTCAGCCTTTTTCTTGTAGTATTAGGGTGAGTAGAGGTTAAATATAAAACGAAGGGTAAAGTGGCAACTGATTGAAATGATTCTTTAAAAAGATACGGGCTTTGCAGAGAGCGAGCACGATGGCCTTGTTACCTTGGAAATGTTCTGCATTTATTGTGGCAGATAATGTGCTGCACACAAGCCCTGCTGCTAGTGCAAATAGCTGTGTACACCTGGCCTTTCATCTACACAGAGCAGTTTATATAGGGGGCAGAATGATTTTATTATTTTTGAATAGAGGTGGCTAAATAAATAATTCCAGAATCATTGACCGCCAGACCACACGGCGGTCATAACTTTTACTATAACATTTATCATGTAGAGAAAGTTAATACAAGACACTTTCTAATGTATTATTACTATCCATATTGCTTCCTTTGCTAACTTGATTAATTTTTCCATTCACTGTTCGTATCCAGGGGTTACATCCCAACAGCGGTGGTCTTGCTTTAACACTCTAGGAAAAAGTGCCAGCCTCTCTGGTTGCCAGGACAGCAGGAGTGCACGTAGACTAGAGGTTTTTCCTATAGTGTGCAAGTACGACCACTGCTGCTGGATTGCAAGTTGGTCGTAGCCTCTGGAAACGTGTGATGGAAAAATGAATCAAGCCAGCAAAGGAAGCAATATGGGCAGTCACAATACATTAGTAAGTGCCTACATGATAAATGCGGTTTGCTGAAGTTAAACTACCCCTTTAAGGATTGATGACTTATGGGTGGTCTGATGTAGGAGCTGTGGTCCATCAGAAATGGCACCGCTCCACGGCTACTTTCACACTATCGTTCATAGGGTCTTAATACCAGAAAAAAACTCTTTTTTGTCTCTAGTCATTGTCAGTGGGAACAAAACGTAACTGAACAGAACAGAATGCTCTAAAACGCATTCCGTTCCCATACCGGAGAGTAGCATGCTGCAGTCTTCTTTCCGTCATGGGATGCGGAGCAAGACGGATCCGTCATGACCCACAATGCAAGTCGATGGGGACGGATCTGTTTAACTCTGACATAATAGAGAACGGATCCGTCATGACCCACAATGCAAGTCGATGGGGATGGATCCGTTTTCTCTGACACCATAGAAAACGGATCCGTCCCCCGTTGACTTTCAATGGAGTTCATGACGGATCCGTCTTGGCAATGTTAAGGATAATACAACTGGATCTGTTCATAACGGATGCAGATGGTTGTATTATCAGTAACGGAAGCGTTTTTGCTGAACTCTGCCGGATCCAACAAAAACGCTAGTGTGAAAGTAGCCTTAGTGGCCCGGTCCCATTTTGGTCTCATTTTAGCTCAAACCCCACTTGAAGTCCTTACCCCATATTATAATCCACCAGTGGTGCAGAAAATGCCACGTTGATCTAATGTATGGAAATTGCTCCTTACATCTGGCTCGTCTCTTTTTTTTTATTTCATAGCTGAGAATGACACAGACATGCACCTCATACAGAAAGGGCAAGCAACAACAAACTGTCAGCCAGCTCCAGCTTGTCATATAAACCGGTCCGCCATAACATTAAAACCACCTGCTTAATGCTGTGTAGGTCTCCTGCTACCAACAGGACGATTATTGATTTTAATCTTGATTTTCTTGTTTTTTCTTTTCTGGGCATATTTTTGTATTTCTGTTGAGGTAGCTGTATGAGAGCTTGTTTTTTTACAAGACAAATTTTTTTTTATGACACCATGTTGAGGGTCATATAAATTATTGATTCACTGTATTAAAAAAAGCAGCACTATAAGTAATTTAAGCCATTTTTTTTTGGCATTTAAAGGGGTTCTCCAGGATTCTGACATCCTCAGGATAGGTCATTAATATCTGATTGGTGATGGTCTGACACCCTGCTGATCAGCTGTTACCGTGGGTGCTGAAACTAGCACTTTGAGTGAAACAGAAAGCACAGCTCCATTCAACATGTAGTGGCCGTGCTGAGTTACTACAGCTCATTTACCACTGAAGTGAAAGGGAACTGAACTGCAGTAACCCAGCTCAGCCACTACACTTTGAATGGAGCTGTGCTTCCTGTTCCACTCAAAGTGCTAACTTCAGCGCCCACAGGAATCGGCTGATCGTCAGGGTGTCTGACCATCACCGATCATATATTAGGAGCCTATTCGGAGGATATCTTGAGCCTGGAGAACCCCTTTAAGGCCTATTTCACACTTAAGTAATTTACATCAGTGATATTGAGCCAAAGCTAGAAGTGGAGCCTACACTGAGATTAGGTACAATGGAAAGATTTGCATCTGTTCTGTATTTTTGACCCGCACCTGATTTTGGCTCAAAATCAGTGATGAAAATCACTGACTAAATCATTGAAGTGTGAACTAGGCCTAAATTTGCCTAAATTTAAATATTCACTGTGTGGCATAACTAGCTAGGGTTACTTTTATTCTATGGGTCTGTAGGATTTTGGCGATTCCAAATATGTACAGTTTTGTTTGTACTAGTTTTGCACAATAATAGCGTGTCAAAATATGTTTTTTTTAGATGCACATACAGTCATGGCAGACCTTCGTTAGGCCTCGGGCTGCCATAGGCACTATGTGATTGTGTTCGCTGGGGGCTGATGGGGTCAGAGGGAGCCCTCTTCCTCTATCTATGATAGCACTATTGACTGCGGCATCTAGGGGGAGGGTAAAGCGGGTGGAGCACAGTTATCCATAATTCTGGCCATTACAGCAGAAGCAGGCTTCAGTCTAGCTCCGCCTGTTGGGTAGATGGTTTATGCCAAAGTAAAATCTGCTTGGGTGAACATTTTACAGCAGAACATTGCCCACAAAATTGCCAAATTGAGGCAAAATTTTGGCACAATAGAGATATTATGACTCCCTATGTCGGAAAGTGGTGTTAAACAATTTAGGCAAGTGATGTTTTTACGTCGCCTTTGCTATTTTCTGATAAGGAGTTGTGTACAGGCGGGCCATTTACTGGCATACCTGACGACTGAAGTGTACTTAAAGGGGTTCTCCAAGTTATATATATTGATGACCTATCCTCAGGATAGGTCATCAATATCAGATCGGCAGGGGACCGACACCCCCGCCGATCAGCTGTTTGAAGAGGAGGCACGTGCCGTATCAGCGCTGCCTCCTCTTCACTGTTTACATGCTGGCTGACACGGGGGTAGTGGTGAGTAGGTGTAATTACACCTAACCACCCCATTCATTTCTATGGGAAGAATCGCTCCCATACAAGTCTATGGAAGCGATTCTATCCATAGAAATGAATGGGGCAGTTAGGTGTAATTACACCTACTCACCACTACCCCCGTTACGGCCAGCATGTAAACAATGAAGAGGAGGCAGCGCTGATACGGGGCGCGCCTCCTCTTCAAACAGCTGATCGGTGGGGGTGACGGGTGTCGGACCCCTGCCGATCTGATATTGATGACCTATCCTGAGGATAGGTCATCAATATTTATAACTCGGAGAACCCCTTTAAGCTACAGGTTGAAGTAGATTTCAATATAGGTGCATGGACTGCCGGAGGTTGGACTAATTTATGATGAAGCCTAAGCCTCATCATAAATTAAGTGCAATTCTTTAGTGATACAGGGGATGTCAAAGACTAGCAAAAAACACCGATCTTTGCGTTTGAAGTAAAATGTGCTAAAAAAGGAAGAAATGCCTTTGTATTGCAAAAAGTGGAATCCACAGTGAAAATGTGCAGCAGGCCTATGATGTAATGGGCATGCTGCTGATTTGAAATATAATTTCTGGTGTTTTGTGCAGAATCCACACCAAAAATGTGCAACAAATCCATCACATCTGAACGTAGCCTATGGGGTATATCTATATGAGGCTATTCAGACCTCAGCAGACTGTATCACAAAAAATTACCTTTAGTATTGCTACAGCTTTTAGTGTAATTCCAGTTTCTAACGATGAAATATTATTAAGAAAATGGGGGTCATTTACTAAGTGCACCACACCACTTGTGAGTGGCAGGGGCCAGGAAATTGGCGCTAACAAATTTACCAACATTTACACAGGAATAAATGTTGACAGAAAACTAGGGGAGACGTTTTTTGCTTGGCGCAAAGGCTGGCACTGTATTACACTGCGGTTTTCCGGCACAAAAATCCACACTGAAAAACCGCATGTAATCCACATTGCTTGCAAGCACCCCTAGACAGCATTATACTGTACCAGCAAAGAAATATCTTCCACTCGCTGCGTAAAAAATTCACAGTATAAATTGACCTACAGTGCGGCCGCCAGTTTGGCATAAAAAACTGCATGCAATTCATGCGGTTTTGCTAAGGTTTTTATTCGGGTTTTGTTATCAGCAAACGTTTCTGCTATATTTTCTGTCGTGAGCCTCATTCACATTTCTTTTTTTTACGGATGCGTGCTGTCCACATTTTCCATAGAGAGTACACATACCCATTGATTTACATGTGTTTGTTTACTGGTTTTCCAATGACTGTGTGTCAATGGAAAAAAATCACGGAAGCATGCACTAGTTTGGTCCATGATGCAGTCCAAACAAGCCAATTAAAATCTATGGGCCAGTGAAAAACCACTGATGCACCACAGATTGCACAGACTATTGGTAGGAGATGTTCTGGAAATTGATTTTCAGCTGAGCAGCATCTGTGGAATGTGAATGACACACGGACCCTTCACTGACATCTTCACAGATGAATCACTGATCGTATTGTCGCTGGCAACATGACTGACACACCTGCAGATACTAAACATCCACCCCTTCCTGAGTGGTCCTTGCATAAGTGGATGTTCATCAGTATTTTTCACTTGTGCTTCCCCCTCACATGACCTTGTGGCTGCATACTGCTGAAGACTGGCGTTCAGCCTGCACTGCTTTCTGTAAGGGCTCATGCACACGACCTTATGTATTTTGCAGTCCGCAAAACACAGATCTGTAAAAAATACGGATCTATGTTACAGGTGTATTGCATCTATTTTTTTTTTGCGGAACTATTGTAGTAATGCCTAACCTTTGTCTGCAAAATGAACAAGAATAGGACATGTTTTATCTTTTTTTGTGGCACTACGGAACAGACATACGGATGTGGACAGTACACGGTCTTCTGTTTGCATTTTTCGGACCCATTGAAATGAATGGTTCTGCATCCTATCTGAAAAAAGGAACACAGAAACCAAATACGTTTGTGTGTATGAGCTCTAAGACTGACATTTTTGAGATTAAGCAGTTTGATCCAATTTTTTTGTGACTTTTTGTAATGATACTCACGTTATCCTCGCTAACGTATTACACTCGGTACTCACTGGGGGTCATTTACAAACACTTTTACGCCAGTTTTGGGCATACAAATATGCACTACCACATTTTTGGTAAATATTTTGTTGCACAGACATTTTTTCTGCCATGTTCGACATTTCAGAGTGTTGAGGGTGTGGCAGGGGCGTTCCAGGAGCTGGGCAGAGGCCTGTGCTTTGGCCCCAACAAATTTACCAACATTTACATCTGTGCAGATGTGAATGTAGCCTTTGTGTTGAAGAAATGAACTCCGGGTAAGTAATTTTATGTGCATTACAGTGGTTGGGTGAGAGAGCCTCCACTGTATCTCCTGGAGTTCTTCTTTAAAGGGATTCGGTCCCCAGTGACCTCCCTATCCATTCATAAGCACATAGCTGTACCAATAAAACTGTCACTTTTTGGGACTTTCTACTGTATGGGTGCATCGGGGGGATCTTAAAAATGTGACATGTCAACTTAAAATTATCACAGTGAAATCTGCCCTCCAAAATCCATATGTTGCTCCTTCCTTTCTGCGCCCTATTGTTTGCCCATACAGCGGTTTACTGGAAACTGCAGAATCGGGTAATAAATATTGAATTTTGTTTGGCTGTTAACCCATACCGTGTTACAGGAAAAATGGACTAAAATGGAAAATCTGCAAAAAATAAGTGAAATTTGACCTCCATTTCCCTTTAATTCTTGTGGAACAACGCTTGTAAAATCAGTTTTGAATAACTTGGGGGGTGTCTTTTCTAAAATGTGGTCATTTATAGGTGATGTCTACTATGTAAGCTCCTCAAAGTGACTTCAGACCTGAACTGGACCTTAAAAAAGTGGGTTTTGGAAATTTTCTTAAAAAATTTAAGAATTGCTTCTAAAATTCTAAGCTTTCTAACTTTCTAAAAAAAGAAAATAACATTTACAGAATAATGCAAACATAAAGTAGACATACGGGAAATGTAAAGTAATAGCTATTTTATGAGGTATCACTATCTGCCTTAAAAAAAAGAAATTCAAATTTTGAAAATTGCAAATTTTTCCATATTTTCTGTAAATTTTGTTTAGTTTTTTTAACAAATAAAGGTAAAACATATTGACTCAAATTTATCACTAACATGAAATACAATGTGTCATGAGAAAACAGACTCAGAATGGCTTGGATAAGTAAAAGCATTCCAGAGTAGGGATGAGCAAACTTCATGTTTTGAAGTTCGGGTTCGGCTTTGGGTTCTGGTTTTCTCGCAATTAAGTTATGGATTTCGTTATCACGGACCATAATGGAATTCTATGACAGAATGCACCACGGAAGCCTCTTAAGAGACATTCTGTTTTGCATTTCATCATAATAGAACTGCATGGGCAGCATAATGGATCCGTCCGGGTTCTGTGGTGCATTCCATCATAGAATTCCATTATGGTCCGTCATAACGGAATTGACTGAAAACCCAAACCAGGATGCTGAACCCAAATTTCAAAACATGAAGTTCGCTCATCCCTATTCCAGAGTTTTTACCACATAAGGTGACATGTCAGATTTGCAAAAATCAGCATGGGATTTAAGGTGAAAAGTGGCTTGGTACTGAAGGAGTTAATCAGGTGAACCACAGCTATGTGTCTATGCAAATAGTTCGATACAGAGGTTGCTGGTGACAGATTCCCATTACCCATGCATCTCAAGCATGGGTAAAGTATTACGACGACACCTTGTGTGCGTTTCTTATGAGATGTGAATGACGTCCATCTTATTTTAAGGCTCTATCGGCAGATCTGGTCACAGTATAATAGTGCCATGCACTGGCCAAGGTGTGTTTTGAGAGATTAGGGTGGATATCTAGATGTTGAGTAGATTTTCTTTTGATGGTGATGATACCCTTCAGTTACGTAGATCACCCTCAGCAGTGGTGTGAAATTCTTCAGGCCATTCAGAATCAGAATAATGTTTAGTTAATCATACTTGCCCGCCTCTAAATGTAACACTTTACTGGAAAATGTTGTGTCAAGGTTTCCGATGTATGGCTAGAACACTGTAATATTTACGTATTTTATATATTTTAATATGTATGCAGATCAAACACGCACATTGTTTGTTACAGCGGGGACTCCGTTTCCACGGTGACCAGGAAGTGGACTATTGTTTTGTTGTAAACAGCAAGACGTGTGCTCTGCAGTGCAGCGCTGCTTGTTCTGGCTTATATTCCGAGAATAGCCACTTTCCATGTCTGATGAATCTCTTCGTTGCTTCAATGTATTGCGAACAGTGTGTGACTTCTTTTCATGGGCTTCATTCAGCGCTTGCGGCATTGTCGGCATGCACCTCACACACATACATTACGGTTGTTTCCGCTTAGTAGGCTATGAAATATTTGCATTTCCTTCTGCTGCTTTCTCCTCCACACAGTGATCATCCGACAACCGTGGTGTTTTTGTTGCATTATATTTTTGGCTTTATAAATTAGAGTGTACTTTATTCATCTTTTTAAGCTCTATTCGGGTAAATAATGTATCGCCATGAAAGCTGCCACGCATTTTACATCTTTTGCCATGGCGAGAATCCAGGCTAGAAATCAGCTCTTTTTTTCTTGGCTGCTGAAATAAATTCTGACAGTGCTTTTAACTAAAGGGATGACCACACGACGTGGTTTTGACTAGGTTGCACGGCCGTATGAGCCACAGCAGGCTCTAATTAGCTGATTAGGACTGCACTGTTCACTCTGCCTGCTTTGTTAATGGCTACGCGATATTGAAGGTGACACGCAGGCATTAACAATGCAGCCTGACTAAACAGTGCGGTTGCCTCGCAACAGTGTCACAAACGCAATATAAGACGCACCTAGGATTTGGAGGAGGGAAATAAGAAAAAAAAATATTTTCCATCAGACTTCAGAGCAGACCCCCATTCTTCATCAGACCTCAGATCAGACCCTCATCAGACCCCCATTCTTCATCAGACCTTAGATCAGACCTCCAAACTCCATCAGCCTCAGTCAGACCCCTCAACCTCTATCAGCCTCAGATCAGACCCCTAGCCTTCATTAGCCTCAGATCAGCTTCCATCAGCCTCAGATCAGACCCCCCCAACCTCCATTAGATTCAGATCAGCCCTCCATCAGACTCCCAGACAGCCTCAGATCGGACCCCCCAAGCCCCTATCAGACTCAGATCAGACCCCCCCAGCCCCACTCAGCCTCAGATTGGACCCCCAGCCCCCATCAGACTCTGACCAGACCTCCCAATCAGATCCTTTCAGCCTCTGATTGGATTCTCCAGCCCCACTCAGCCTCAGATCGCATCCTCCAGCTCCCATCAGACCTCAGATCAGACATTTTAATAAATAAATAAACTCCAGACAGCACTGCATATCCAGGACCCATCACACCGCTTCTTCCAAGTCCCACAATGTACTGTGTCAGGACACCACAGCAGGACCTGGAAGAAGACCAGGAGAGGTGAATACAGCCACCGCAGCGCTGCCCTCACCTCCCAGTTCCTCCAGCATGCTAATGACCACTTCCATAATGGACACAGTCATTAGCATTCTTACATTAAGACGCACTGCCACTTTTCCCCCATTTTGGGAGTAAGTGGAAAGGTGCGTCTTATAGTCCCAAAAATATGGTGTGATGCAGTCATCATGTGAGTACACTGCTATAGCCCCACCTTCAGATAGAGACTGACTATATCATAAATTACTTTGATACAATTAGAGGAGCCACACGGACCATGTTTCCCTGGCCGATCATTGTCATATGAATCAGCCCTTAAAGGCTATGTACACCTTTGGAGTCAATTTTTTTATGATTGCATTTAACTTATTTTTGGCTAAAAATCATATTTTCAATTGGACAAAATATTGAGCTGTTCAGTCACAAAGGGTTGACTGTTTTTCTAAGTCTGTGACTGGTACTTTGACTTTCACTTTGTGCCGTCATCTAATAAACCTTATTGCTAAACTACTAAGACTACTAAGGTCATAAACACTTATTTAAGCCACATTCTTATCAGTAAGATAAGGATTGAGCTTTAATGAGTGTTTATAATGTGAGAGCAGAGATAAGGAGTCTGTCTGCTGCTCAGATGACAGAATTGACAAAAATCATCAAGGCAGCCGGTAGAGCATGTCAGCCCTGTAAACAAAAAAGGATTCCATATTGTTAATAAAGACCAATTGAAAAAATGTTTTTTAGCTCAAAATAAGTATAATGCAGTAATTTAAAAAAATTGCCCCCAAAGGTGTATATAGCCTTTAAGGTTTGTTCACTCATTGCCATCGGAACAGCATCTAAAAACTGCACACAGGTTTATTCCCAATTGCATTGCTGCACTTTTTACAAAGCAGTTTATAGTGGTGAAAAACACTTATTTAACATAGTTCAGTGGTATAAACTGTCCGGCTAGTAACCGCAGTACAAAACAGCAGCAATTTAAGCTATACAGTTTGAGATTTTCAATTACGTTTTTCAGCAGCAACGTGTAAATGTATCTTTAAACGATTGGGCGCATCATTTGCAGTGGTGTCATGAACGAGAAACCTGTGATGATCTGGGGAGCCATCGGTCACCCCTAGTAGTGATACGAGGGACACTAACAGCTCAGTGATATGTGCTCACATGGCAGACCTTACAACTGGCATTTTTCAGCTGGATAATGTTCGACCTCACACGGGAAGGGTTTCCCAGGAATTTCTATGCCAGATTACAATACTTTTTTGGCCTGACCGGTCACCAGATTTATCACCAATCAAGCATTTATGGGATCAGCTTGGACGCCAACTTCATCAACCTACGAGCGTGCAGAATCCACAGGCCCAGCTGCAAATGTGCCGCAGGATACCATACAGAACCTGTATGCCTCCATGCCCAACCGTATCTCATCTTGTATCCAGGCTACGGTTGGCACAACAGGGTCCAAGAGCCTTCTTTCTATTGTACTGTTTTCCCCAATAAATGTATCCTTATCAATCACTTACATCTATCATCATTACATTCACACATAGAAAATTTAATTCCAGGAACTCCTTCTTGGTTCTTTATTATTATTTTTTTGTCAACAGCTCAGTGATATAATCAACAAAAGCAAAAAACAAACCCGAGTGCAACTGAAAGACCATTACATTGTGCTATTCCTCTGAATTGGCGAGTCACATGAATTGAGCAGATGGCTTTTGCCTCATTCAACGTCGCATTTCAGTTTAATCAAATCATGCCGTTTGCTAAAATTCAGCTGAAGGTGTGCAAAAATGATCTGACGTATCCCACGTGTGTCCTAAAACTGCCAGGATCTAAGTAACAGATTACTTATCTACAGTACCTTCTAGATACCCTCATTGCCAGCAAGGATAGCATTGCCCACTACCAGTAATTTCATTATTACTACCAGACCCGTATGTTTTGCTGTGGTTTTGACACATGGCAAAAAATGCACACAAAAAATTTACTACAATTTGCTGGGGTTTTAAAGACCTAATACCGATTGTTGTAATAATTTACAGCAAGCAAATATCAAAACACTGTCTATGATTAACACAATATTTCATTATGCAATGATTTAGCTTTCTTTACACAGCTCTACCTCAAATGACCAATGTGTGTGATTAAACCTTCCTTTAGACCGTTACCTTTTTGAGAACCTTGCTTTCTCGAGGCTGATTTCTTTTTTCTTACATGACTATGAATGTAATGCAGAAGGTAGTCTGAATGACAGGTTTGCGGCCTCCAGTGTTGTCACAGCCAGAATAAATGACATGCTGTAGTGTGCCATATGCCAGAGCCCTGAGGAATACTCTGGGAGTTGCCTCTTATAAGCGAATCTGCCAGAATATGAAGATGAAGCAACTTTCAAACTGCAGACGATAAAATCTAATAGGAGTCTTCAGTGATGTGTTTCCAAAGTGCTTGTGCAAGATTTTGCAGATTAGCCTACTGAAAACTTAAAGGGGTTTTCTGAGATTTTTTTTTTTACTGATGAATCGGTCATCAGTATCTGATCGGTGGGAGTACGACACCCAGGATCCGCACGATCAGCTGTTTGAGTAGGCAGCAGCACTCCTGTGAGCACCGCAGCCTTCTCTTTGCTTCTCCTAGGCCAGTACCAAGCACTGCCAATATACAATGAACAGCGCTGTGCTTGGTGAGCTGTGAGAAGGGAGCGGTACTCATAGGAGCTCCAGTACCTTCTCAAATTGTTGATCGGCGGAGGTCCCAGGGCCCGCGTAATTTGTCAGCAGAATTTTGGCACAGACTCTGTGCCAAAATTCACAGTAAAGAAAAGGACTAAACAAAAAGACCTGCACACAAAAGATATATAAGATGTAACAATCTTTATCGAAGACACAGCAACAAAGAGGTTAAAATATTGCATACAGTGAGACCTTATGTAGGACAAAAATACATCCTTACTTACAAGTGCACAACCTGTTGTTAGTAAGGATAGCAAATCAACCTAGACAAAACATAAGTAAAGCAAAGCATACCAAATATATAAATCATGGTATCCAGTATTGGACATAAAAACATATTCATGAGTATCCATGCCAAAATTTCCGCCAGCAGCCGCCTCAAATTGTTTTTAAAGGGAAGTAGCGCTGCAGTTCACGTGTCAGTGGTTTAAAGCTGCAACCATACCAAAAAGGGATGTGTCCCTTCCTGGCATGGTGACTGGACGGACATTCATTTGGAGCCAGGAAGCAAGCAGGTCAGCGGCATTCAAAGTGAACAACTGTTTTCTGTAAGAAAATTGGCCATTTCAACGTACCATAAGTGTTAAATCCTATACACCACAGACAATATTTTGGAAGTTCCAAAGTGTTCTGAAGTATACTTTGGTCAAGGCCAGTTTCAAGGTTGAGACCTTTACAAGTGGCCTGAGAAACCTTTAGCTCCGTTCATCTGCAGAGAGCAAGAACGGCACTTGACTATTGAGCCTCTGGAGTGATGTGCTATTCATGTACACTTGACCACTGAGGCCAATGATTTAGTTGCAGAGGTCACATATTTGGGAAAGGCACGTCATCACTTTCAGTCCTGCAGGGACAAGAACCACTGCTTTGGGATGGAAGAACTTTCAAAAAGTGAATGATTTTTTTTTCGTTTGTTTGCACACCCCTCAATTGTCAACTCATTTTTGACTTTGGTCGGACAACCCTTATAAGTCACAACTGTGATATTATGTAGACAACGTGTAGCGGTACTATTTTATATATGTAGCTTTTGAAATTGCCCTACTTTGTGTGGTTCTCAGGGAGCCGTTTTCTGTGAAACCAGCCCTGCCTTAGGATATGTACTGATTGATACAGCAAGACAATGGTGTAGGCAAAATGGAAAGAGAAACCCTTAATGACTTAATGGTTGGAAACAAACAATGAAGCATAAGATCCTTCTAACATGAGAGAAGAGATGCTTGAAAAGATGGCGTGGAAGCAATAAAGGTTATAAGGTTATTTGCTTTCTAAATTATCTGTGATTTTGGAAATGACGTTGAAAGTGAAGGATTGTTGTGGTCCATGTGCATTATCAGCGCCAAGTATTATCTATTTAAGTCTTGCCAAAATCAGTCTAAATATACGCATGGATTTCTTTGTTAGATATGCTTAATATGTTTGTCCTCAAGATATTATTGTGTTTTGGAAAAAGAGATGGATGTGAAAACTCAGACATAGAAACCTCTTGGTTTACAAGATGGCAGTGTACATTCACACAACAGTAAAAAAAAAAGGCAGTTAAAATCGGCAAAATGGTCCGTTTTTAATGGGCTTTTTTTTCACTTGTGCCTTTCTGAGAAATGGGCTGACGGTCTGTGAAAAGGGACAAAATAAAACATGTCCTATTTCTGGGGGGCGTGGCCTGCACGCAATGGCGCCGGCTGCTTGATCCGCTCGCTCCGCTCGGGGTATCCATAAAACTGCTCAACTCGGCTATTACCTACCACTTTTGGCAAGTTGTGGAACTTCCTTGATCCCAGTACACGATGGGGAAGACTAGAAAGCGCGCTGCCCCGCTTAAAATGACTGAATTTTTCAGTAAAGCGACTCCGCCGCCCGGAGACCTGTCGGCCAGCCAGACGCCTACGAGATCGCCTGCGCATTACTCCCCAGTGACGCATCTCGAAATTACTGAGGACCCGGGCTCCCCGGCGGCGTCACAGCCTCTGTCGGAACACACGATGAGACAGCTTCTGGACTCTTTCCGAACCTCGCTGAGCGCTGACATGCAAGGTATGGTACGAGAGATCCAAAGAGATATACAAGTGCTGGGAGACCGGACGGCACATGTTGAAACCAAGATGGCCGAGTTTGCCGCGTCTCACAACTCCCTCATAGATGCCCATGAGGCGCTGGAGGAGGAACATGCCAAGCTAGCTGCCAAATTGCAAGATATAGAAGATAGAAACAGGAGAAATAATGTCCGTCTCCGAGGAATCCCTGAGTCGGTGCCTGCTGACTCCTTAGAGGATCTGCTGAAGCAACTCATAAAGGCGGTAATACCGACGGCATCTGATATGGACCTCACCATAGACCGTATACACAGGATCCCTAAGCCGGCTGGTTTGGACCCCGGAACCCCGCGGGACGTGTTGGCCAGGATCCACTTTTATCAAGTAAAAGATGCGTTTCTCCGCAAGCTCCGGGAGAATGCAACCCCGACAGAATTATTCACCGGGATCTCCATATACCCTGATCTGTCGGCTGGCACTCTTGCTCGACGTAAGGAGTTCGCGCTGGCAACAAAAGTGCTGAGAGATAACACCATCCGGTACCGGTGGGGATTCCCGGTAAAGCTTTTGGTGCATCATAATGGAGCGGTGCATACCTGCAAATCTCCTAAAGCGGCGCTACAACTGCTATACGCCTGGGGCCTCATCTCCAAGCTGCCTGATTCTGGAAAAGAAGACTCGCCTCGACCAGACAAGGTGACTCCTGAATGGGAAACAGTGTGACTCGTACAAGTTCCATGCTGACCTTTTTTCCAGGTTGGAATTACTTTGCGGGATACCCCGGACCATGAAGGGCGGACAACCCTCACCTTTTTTGGGACTCTTAGAAAGTCCATTTTTCTGGCTCACACTTCAGGTGTGACTTGCAGATAGATAATCTGCTTTTGTTCCGTTTTTTTCTCTAATGTGTTTTTTTGCTATCTTTCTTTTCTGTTCTTCCTTTCCTGTCTTCTTCTTTTTCACTCAACTATACTTTTTATGCAGTTTATTTTGCACATTCTTATTCATGTGGCGCAGGAGCAGTTTGGGGGTCTTTGGACATAGCATTGTTCTATTCATGTTCAGATGGGGATTAAGGTGTTGTCCCTAAATGTTAGGGGGCTGAATTCCCCTTTCAAGCGGTCTTTGCTTTGGAAGGAGGTCCAGTCTTCTCGATGTGACATCTTTATGGCGCAAGAAACGCATTTGGTGGAGGGTGATTCTCACAGATGTGCTCATAGGTTATTCCCTAATTTGTTTTTCTCTCCTTCTATGAAAAAGGGGAAAGCAGGCGTGGTAATAGGTATTAAATCCTCCATGGCGTTCCAAAAGCAGGATATAATTACGGATAAAGCTGGTAGATATATTATTCTTAAGTGTCTGCTAGATAATGTATTACATACAGTGGCGGTTGTGTATGCTCCCAATTCCAGACAGGTTTCTTTTCTCCGTAAATTTTTTAGGAAAGTACAAAAGGTGGCGGCTGGGGCTGTAATTATCGGTGGGGATTTTAATATCCCTGTACAATATGATATTGATTGTTCTAGGGTTGCAAAAGGATCCAGGCCAGATCTTAGGCTCTTGCTTAAAGAGACAAGGTTTCATGATATCTGGAGATACCAACATGCAGGAGAGAGGGATTACACGTACATGTCATCACTGCACCTATCTCAGTCCCGAATCGATTATTTTTTAGTTTCCAGAGATTTATTGTTTAATGTCTCTGAATCTGGAATTGGGAGCATCACATGGTCAGACCACGCACCAGTTTACATAGTGCTGGAAAATGGTCTTCCTAGTCCTCCACGGCTGAATTGGAAACTGAACCCTTTCTTGCTCCGCAGCAAAGACAGAGTGGATAAGCTAACCAATGCTATGGGAGAGTTCTTTCAACTCAATGATAATAAAGAAGTCTCCATGTCTACACTATGGTGCTCACACAAAGCATATATGAGAGGGCTCTTACTACAAGAAGCGGCAAGACTTAAAAGACATAGGGAACACCAACTAGCTTCTCTAACATCCAATATAGATGCACTGGAGGCTAAATTTAAAGCATCTCCAGATAATCCCACACAGCAACAGCTTCTATCTTTGAGGCTCCAATTGAGGGTGCTGCTGCTTTATAAACATGAACATGCCATGCGGAAACTTAAAGCTAACTATTACCATTTGGGGGACAGGGCGGGTGCTTTATTAGCTAGGCGATTGAACAAGAGGGCTGCTGCTGCTAGGATAGACTCTTTACTTCTGGCCAACTCTTCAGTAGTTACTCATCCGCAAAAAATCGCGGAGGCGTTCGCAGACTACTACTCCTCTCTGTACAACCTGAATCAGGACCCTGCTACTCCTCAGCCAACTTCGGAAATGATATCTACCTTCCTACAGGGGATTCAGCTCCCTTCGGTGTCTCAGGAGGCCCTTTTAGAGCTCAATCGTCCTATATCTTCTGAGGAGATACGGAAGGTTATAAAATCAGCTAAATTACACAAGGCACCAGGGCCGGATGGGTACACGGCTGATTACTATAAAGTATTCGCCTCTGCTCTGCTCCCTAAGTTGGAAACATTGTTTAACGGGTTCATGTCAGGAAGTTGTATGCCTCCTGAGATGCTCGCAGCGACGATAGTAACCCTGCCTAAGCCTGGAAAACCTGCTACCACGCCTGCTATCTTCCGCCCTATTTCGTTGCTAAACGTTGATATAAAGTTATTTGCTAAAATCCTTGCTCAGCGTATTAATAATGTGCTCCCAGACTTGGTTAACCCGGACCAAGTTGGCTTTGTTGCCAAACGGCAGTGTCGGGATGGAACCAGACGAATGTTGGATTTATTGCAGATTGCAGAGCTTTCCAGAAACCCCACAATTCTAGTGTCATTAGACGCAGAGAAAGCTTTTGATAGAGTGCATTGGGGGTTTCTGGAACAAGTGCTCCAAAAATTTGGTTTTAGGGATAATATCCTGACTGCAATTATGTGCCTTTATTCCTCCCCTTCGGCTAGGGTCTTGGCCTCTGGTTTTCTATCCTCTCCGTTCCGCATCACTAACGGGACGAGACAGGGGTGCCCTCTGTCCCCTTTAGTGTTTTCTCTGATCATGGAACCGCTGGCCGAATTACTTAGATCCCATACTCTAATGTCTGGAATACAGGTGGGTGCCCAGAGACATGTTATAGGCCTTTATGCGGATGATGTCATTCTGACACTGACAGACCCCATCCGTTCCCTACAGGAAGCTTCTGATCTTTTGCAAAAGTTCTCGGAGGTATCCTATTACAAATTGAATGTAACTAAATCTAATATCCTACCTCTCCATGTCCCCCCGGAAACCAGAGGCCAAATCCAACGTTTGCTGAATTTCCAATGGGTAGAGGAACATATTACTTATTTAGGGATTCTATTGCCTAATACACTTAAACGGGTAGTTTCTATCAATATGACAACTTTATTGGATGACATTAGGGGAGACCTACACAGGTACTCATCTTTCATTTTATCTTGGATTGCAAGGATTAATGTAGTTAAAATGATGATTCTGCCGAAAATTCTGTATTGCTTTAGGTGCATTCCACTACATATTCCGAAGATGTTTATACAGAAACTTCAAAATGCTCTCTCACAATTCATTTGGGGGAACAAAAAGCCCAGAGTAGCTGCGACCACTTTACATCCTCCATTGAAAGGGGGAGGCCTAGGTGTACCTAACGTATACAAGTATTATCTAGCTAGCTTAGGCGATCAGGCGAGGGAATGGTGGAATCCAGTATCTCCTCAAAAATGGATACTCATTGAAGAGCAATCTGTGAAAAGACAATCCCTGAAAAGTCTCTTAGCATCTTACATGCTGGGAAACCCACAGGAGCCAACCTTGTTAGCCACCATGCATGCTACTGTCTTTGCATGGAGATATTTGATTCGCTTGGGTACCTGCCTACACCTGAACCCATTGGACCTCCCTATTGCAGCCTTGGAATACCTAATTCCAAATTTAGTCCTTGGCACATGGATAAATAGAGGTGTGCTTACTATTGGTCAGTTATATAATAACCAGCAATTGTTAGACTTTAGTGTTCTTCATAGTACATATAACCTTCCTAACAAGGTCTTCTATCAATATCTCCAAATTAAGCACTTTTTGAGCAAACTTAAACTCAGTGTACACAACAGAGAGCAGTTTGTACTTAACTCTCTGTTTACAGGCAGACCTGCCTCGACAGGTAGCTTGTCTAGTATATACTCAGCCATCTTACCTGCTTCTCTCCTAAGCAAATCCAAATTCATGATATGTTGGGAACGAGAACTACACAAAGAGTACACCATGGAGCAATGGAGATCGGCTCTTACGTGGGCAGTTAAATCGTCAAAATGTATTAACCATGCAGAGAGGAACAGGAAATTGCAATTTAGGTGGTATCTGACCCCGGACCGCATAGCACATTTCTCTCCTGCATATTCCCCACTCTGCTGGAGAGCCTGTGGTCACAGGGGGACCCCATCTCATATGTGGTGGTTTTGCCCTTCTGTTGCTGGACTATGGAGTAAGGTTGCAGATCTGATATCTGAGGTCACAGATCATCTCATTTTACTGTCTCCAGAATTAGCTATCTTGAATATAGGTATGGAGAATATTCCTCCTCCATTTAGGTGGATAGTGGGTTATATCCTGACGGCTACTAGACAGGTGATTGCACAGCATTGGAAAAGATCAACCATGCCGGATATGGCGGCAGTATATAGCTTCCTTAACTATTACATGCACTGCGAATTTATTTTTGCTCCATCCTTGCAATCCAGGATTAAAGTTCACAATGGCTGGATGCCATGGTTATCGAGTAAATATGCTTCCCCTCTACCTGACAATATGTGGTAGCCTCACCCTGTTACCTAATGTACCAATATGCTGTATGTTTTATGCGCTCCTTGATCACAGTAACGCCCTTGATACTTCTAATTTAAGAAATGTGCAGTGATTGTTCTACAATCTTCTTTTTTCTTTTATATGTCTGATTGTTACAATGTTGTTCTATAACTTATGTCTTTTTTCAATATATCAATAAAAATTTATTGAACCACAAAAACATGTCCTATTTCTGTTGTCCGTATTCACTTTCTGTCAAAACATGGGCCCGTGTCAATAACTCCATAGACTACTGTTGTTCGTGTCATGTTGAACGTATGCTTTTCACTGTCGAGTGAACGTAGCCGTTACTTCAGGTCTTGATGTGATGATCATTGCCTAAATACTGGAAAACCTAATGATAATTCACGTCTTTCTGGCAGTCGTGGCTTTAATGATACGCTGTGGAATTGGTGGATTTACAGGATGATCCGGTTTCTTTTTCAGTATTGTTTGTATACCACTATGCTGCTGCTCTGTTACAGTCATTTCATCCATTACAAAAGGTATCACGATAGATCTATCAACCTAGTGGATCTCCTAAACATGGAAGACATAGTGAACAGCCCTATGGCCAGAGCTCCTGTAATGTAGTGGGGAATTAATATTTTCCACATCACATTACTGTACAATGCTTAAGACAAATCTAAAGAACTATTGCAATTTCCAGAGCAAGATCTTTTTGCGGTGCCTGAGTCACCCAGGAATACTGGGAGGTTTCAGCTCTGAAGCTCTGGATTATGATGCAGTCCAACACTTACCATTGGATATCTTGTAATATCTTATATTATGTCAGCTTGTAAAATGTTCACATTGAGCCGCAGATGAAAGTCCTAGTTTTGTTAAAGATTGCTATGATATGTGGGACGATTGGAGTTTCATGACAATTCTTGGTTGCACCAGTAGAGTTGAAGTTTGACAGTGACAGACTAAGGCTACTTTCACACTAGCGTTTCTATTTTCTGGTATTGAGATCTGTCATAGGATCCAAATACTGGAGAAAACTGCTTCCAGTGGTAGGGCAATGACATGGTTTTATGTCAAGAACAAGGGAAAGGGTTTAGCATTGGGCCCCCATTCACCACATGCACCACAGCAATGGCATGGTCTCCCTTCATGATAAGCATGAATTGGCTATTCCAGAAACGGGCTTGTGTCCAGTGTTTCAGCTCTGTTAAAGGGAATATGGTTCTGTTTTGGGGAAAAACTTAGCCATATATATCGTCTACCACACTTTTAAAGGGGTATTCCCATTTTGGACATTAGCTGCATATCGCTAGGATATACGCCCCCAATGTCTGATAGGTGCGGGTCCCAGAGGTGGGACCTGCACCTATCAGACATTAGGGTCATATCCTAGCGATATGTCCCTAATGTCCGAGATGGGAATACCCCTTTAAGTTCATATATTATTAAATGTTGTATGTATTGACAGACTATACAAAGCTTTGTATGCATTTCCTGTACTGCGGGCTCTATTTATTCTAACATCTGTTAATCTGAATTACAAATGATCATGAACGGATGACTTTGACATCTGTGCGCATAAGCCACTTAATCACCTAATGACATATGTAATTTCTTTATTTTTCATTTTAGAAATTTTCTTTGTTCATTTACTATGTATTTTATACTATCCTCACAGACTCCCCCCTTCACCACTCCCATTCTGATGCTTTTCAGGGACCCTGCAGGTCGCTGCTTCCTGGTCCCTGTCAACACAGCAAGTGTGACCACTCAGCAGACCACTGTGACCCACCTCAGCCAGTAATTGCCAAAGTGGTCAAATTTCCAGGAAGTAAAGACCAGGGGCTCCACCTCTATGAAATCTGTACACCCTAATAGCACATAAGGAAAGGGATCTTCCAGTTTAGAGAACCCATTTAAATATAATTTACAAAAGTTTGCAACAAATAATAGTTTGGCTTTTCCTATTTGTAGCCTTAGGCTTAGTTCATATCTTTGGAAGCAGATCTGGTAGGCTTCTCTCTGCCGGATCCAGCACTGCCAGATTCTGTAGTTCACTGCCGGATCCCCATTGACTGTAATCAGGTACTGCAGTGATCTAGCTGTTTTCTGGCATAAATACTGGGTTTTGGCCACACAAAAACCGTTGCGTGCTAAGTTTTTAGTCTGGCGGTACCAGATCAACTTGCAGCAGATGCGTATGCGACCTTATTCCTTCAATCCTGATTGAGGATTTTCTATGCTGCCTCTGTTGGCTATTACTTAGTACCTAGAAAGTCACTTCTGAGATGTATCTTAGCCCGTCTAGGATATCAGTACTAATTCCTAAACTTACAACATCTCTGCTTGGTGCTACATTGATCATTGCTCCTTGGGGATTAGTCACCATGCTCTTTCTATCTTTTCATATTCTTTCAATGTTAAAAACCTTTACGCTTAAGCTCCATTATTTCCCCTAATCCCTTCATGTTACTACCCAGGAGCTCAGAGTATAATATTATGGGGGCTTTATAGAGGAAGGTCAGGGTAAGAATAAGCTTTCTTCTAATGGTAGAGGTGCCTGCTCGCAGTGCATATGAATGTATATGGAAAATTAAAATGCGGTATTGATCGGAGTTGTGGAGAGATCTTGCAGACAAATCAATGCCGCTTATTATTCTTTAATGAATGTCACACAGCATGATCAACATTTTATGGCGAGATGACACCACTCCTTCAAATTCACTGTAGCGTCAATTACAGCCAGCCCGTATTAACTTTCCATACCCCTAGACCTGTGAGCACTAGCCAAGGTAATCAGTAATAACATTCAGCCCGGAGATGCATGAGGCCGCTATTTGTCTGTGCTTTGTAAAGCTGCTCTGCGATTTTTCAGGTGTCTTTGTGTGCATACAGCTGTATAGGAAGCACTTTCATTTTAATGGATATGAATAGAAATACCCTGTTCATTGTAAGTTCTTGTAAGATTAAATTGCAAAGAAAGCATTGTTATAGTTAGTTCATGGAGTAAGGAAAAGAAGATGAAATCTGCGCGCCTTGGCAGTTAATATAATATAGAAGAGTTTCTCCATTCACAGCATCATGGAAAAGGTTTGGTTTCGAGGGGACTCTGCTGGAACATTTGGCTTTGCAAATCCCTTCTATTTGTAAATCAAATAAGGCCATGTCCTAAAGTTTTATCTCTGACTTGTTCCTGCTGCACCTTCATCTAGGCATCTTTGAATAATGGAGCACACAAATACAGCGCGTACTGGCCTCATCATGTATAGGAGATAGAAGGCGTTCTTGTAACTTTCTATTCATTTGAAAATGGAGAGAACTTTTTGAACTTTAGTAAACATGGGCATTATCTTAGTGGAGATATATTCAATAGTTACATAGGTCGCTTCCCAGTCAGTGTTTGATCAGTGATTGTGAGCCAAAACCAGGAGAAGAGCCTACATAGAGATGAGGAAAGATTTGGACCTCTTTTGAGGTTTTGACCCACACCTGGTTTTGGCTCACAAACACTGATGGAAAACATTGACCAAACACTGACTGTGTGAGTAAGCCCATAGGCTAAAGATTGAGTGACCCTTCTTCGACTTCATAAAGAAAAATTAGCCTTTTTATTTTTGATTTAAAAGGGTTTTTCCAAGATTTTACTATTTAGTATCTAACCAGTGGGGGTCCAACACCTGGGATCCCCGGCAAACAGCTTCTGTGAGCGCCATGCACGGCTCTGTACATTGTACAGGGGCTATGCTTGGTATCACAGTTCAGCCCCATTCACTTCAATGGGGTGAGCTGTGCCTAGGCCACGTTACCAATGAACATGTCATCACTCGGCCGAGGGAAAGCAGTGAGAAGGCTGACGCACTGCACTGTCCTGACTGTACAGTGTCTGGACATAGTGTGTGAGCTATGACCTGACACTCCATTCCAGGGAATGGAGAATGCAGGAGGAGCAGCTAGATTTGCAGAGTGGCGGCGCCGTCCAGAGAGGTAAGTTCTTTTAATCCGATCTGTTACTGGGGTTTGACTGGGGGTCCAATCAGAGGTCTGATAAAGATTGGTGTCTGATCTGAGATCTGATAAAAAATAAATATATTTTTCTGATTTTTTCCTCCTCTAAAACCTAGGTGTGTCTTATAAAGTGAAAAATTCTTTATATTTGAATGTATAGATTCATAATGCTGGCTACAGGAGCACTCTAAAACAGTTAGGTTTTATATATAGCACTTGGCTATCTCTAGAACCTCAATTGAAATGAATGCATCAGGTGTGCGTATGACCAATAGGTAGCTCTGTTCATTTCCGAGGGGGGAAATGCTGTTCTCGTGATCTGTTGGGGTCTTGGGAGCAGGATTTGCACAGATGAGCACTTGTACCTCTCTTAGGTTTAGTGATTAGTAGGGGAATCAGTATGTGAACCCTAACCAGTCAAATCTTTTGAGATGTCACGTTTTTAAAATAAGTTCATGCTTGACCCCGCCGTTCAGTGCCCTTACCAGGTCGAATTCTCAGTCTGAAAAATGGAGGAGCAGCTGGAGTATCCAAGCTGGCTCTCAAAGACCTTGGGTTGGGAATGTGTCCTGAATGTATAATTGCTCAATCATGTTAAGGATCTGTGAACATCCCATTGAAGGATTGTGTAAGACCGCTTGTTTTGTTTTTTTTTCTTTTTTGCATAAATAGTAAATGGTAAAGTGCTAAATATGGAGAAAAAGTAATTGTTGGGTTATCACATACAAATGCAGCTGTGAATCCAACTTTCAGTATTTTATCATGCACACATTTTTTTTTGCTTGAGACTAAAATTAAAACTATCACATTATCCTGTACTTCTGGCAGTTCTTCCAGGTCTCATTGGATAAAAATCCCATACTGATGCTAGTACTTAGCATTCACGCCCTCGTAGTATTTGACGGATAACTCCATACTAAGGATCAGCAAACTGGTTCGGGAGAGAGAGAGACTGGTACACAACTGTGTGTTTCTCAACAATATATATGCATGTCTAAGTGGTACTATTTCTCATTATGGAGAACATATAGTATGCCGCATACGCAGAGAAGGGCCCCCTTGGTAAACCATTACAGGTCCCTCCAAGGGCCCAGGAAAAGTAGCTAACCCTCAGCCAAAGTCTGGCTTCCACACCAGGTGTTGGCACGGAGCCTCGGCCGAGGTCTGGTCTACCCATAGGAGGAGATTAAGGAGTTTTCAGCCAAGTGAGGAACCTGATGGCCACACACCCTCTTCCCAGACCTCAGGGGTTAGCCCATAAGGGTTCCGCAACCCTGAAAAGTCCTAGTGACAAACAAACGTGAACATTGAATGCACAAAAAAAAAAAAAGTGAATGTGTGCCAAAATTCCTTATCTTAGACCAGCCAAAGCTGAGCTAAAGAGAGGTGAGTGTACTCTGCTCAAAATGTGTGAAAGTGAAGTATGTGTAAATGTGCCATCAGTCAGTGGGCCCTCACCCCCAGTGAGTTCAGGCAGCTTAGGCTTTTAAGCACCTCTCAGCCCATGGCCTTCATCCAGCAGCTATTGGTCACCTACCGTATGGCCCTAATAGCCAAAGACACACACCCTAGGTTCCCTGTTCTACTCAATATCCAGAGGCTTGGTACCTTGATTCCTTGTACGTCTTACTGAGATTGCATGTACCCTTTTCCTTTTACCCGCCCCGTCTGTCCTACTGTCAATGTCCTGTGTTCATTGTTTTTCTTAGACGATCTTCGGACCGTTTTCTACTTTTTGTTTTTTCTTGAATACTCAGTTCCATATACTGATATTAATCAGACAGCAAGACTACAAATGATACGGTACATACGTTTCTTTATTATGTATGCCATAGTATCTTTCATTTACTTATATTGTACATTGACTTGCGATATTTACCTGTTATTTTCTGCTCACTGTGAATCTTTTGCTGCTGATCTTTAATAAACAAACAATTATAAAAAAAAAAAATATCCAGAGGCTTGGACTAAACGTCCTGAATGGATAAGAACTGATACTACACTTGCAATAGTAGTGGGCAGGCACTCTAAATATGAAGTGTAAAAGAATTTATTTTAACCCCTTCGCGACCAGCGCCGTACATGTACGGCGCTGGGGCGATGCGGGCACATGGCGCCCGCTCGCGGGTGCGGCGGGCGTCATGGCCGGCAAGTCTCTGCTGTTTCTAACAGCAGAGACTTGCCGCTACCTACCACAACGGCGGCGTCTTCCGGGTTGACTAGATGCCGTGATCACACGTGATCACGGCATCTAGTTGCGTCTAAACCCGGAAGCATTCGCTTCCGGGTGGTGTACAGACACCCCGTGTGACCAATCGGGGTGTCTGTACACCATATGAAAACTGTAATCCTCGCTGGTGAGGATTACAGTTTTCAAACTGCAATTCTTATTCTGGCCACTAGATGGCAGGCCAGGATAAGAAATGAGCAATTGATGGTTTTCTGAGCCTATAAAACCCAGAATTGCTCATAAAGAAAAAAAAAAAAAGCCACAATTTATAAGCCCATATTTGAGCTTTCTAATAGTAAAAAAAAATTAAAAAAAAATGTTAAAAAATATATAAAAAATAAAAAAGATGTAAAAGTTCAAATCACCCCCCTTTCCGTATAAGTAAAAAATAAATACCTAAATAACAATAAATATAGACATCATGGGTATCACCGTGACCGAAAACGCCTGTACTTTTAAAATATAAAAAAAAAAATTCCAATACGGCGAATTGTGTGGCGGAAAAAAGCGTCCAAATGGCGATTTGCCGTTTTTTGTCGCTTTTTTTTTCTAAAAAAAATTAAATAAAAAGTGATCAAAAAGTCATACACACCCCAGAATGGTATCAATAAAAACTTCAGATCGTCCCGCAAAAAATGAGCCCCCATACAGCTCTGTACACATAAATACCAAAAAGTTATAGGGGTCAAGATTTGACAAGGAAAAAAAAAAAAAAAAAAGGGCAACTTTCTAATTATGTTATCACTATGAAAACGCAGGAAAAACTATACATATTAGGTATTGCCGGATTCGTACTGACCAGTAGAATGAAAGTAACGGATCAGTTTTAATGCACATCGAACGCTGTAAATAAGAAACCCGTAGAACTGTAGCGGAATAGCGTTTTCTTTGCAATTTCACCCGGTTTGGAATTTTTTTCCCGCTTCCCACTACACTGTATGCAATATTAAATGGTGGCGTTGGAAAGTACAACTTGTCCCGCAAAAAACAAGCCCTCATACAGCTATGTGAACAGAAAAATAAAAGAGTTATGGCTGTTTGAAGGCAGGGAGCGCAAAACGAAAATGCAGAACCGAAAAAAGCTCCGGTCGTGAAAGGGTTAAAAGAAATATATTAAAACTTATTAAAACATTCTGTGGACTCATGAACTAATCAATACTCAATTGTATAAAGAATTGTATAGTAAATTGGCAATAATATATATATTTTTTCAACATGAGCAAAGAGATTGAAATGTATTCATGCAAAGAGATTCAGTTGTATTCATGCAACAGTTCATCTGGTGTCGTCTTTGTAAAGGAAAGGAAACCCAGTATTCCTAGATATAGTGTATCCGATTTCAAAAGTGGAAATATATTGCATGTATTTCCAGGAATATATATACTATGTAAACACCATGTCTTTGGTTATATTAGAGGGGTTAGTACTCACTTTAAGTCTCTTGATTTTCTTAGTTACCTGCGGCGTCCCACTTGGTAGCTTATCATTACTTTACTCACCCCTCGTCGTATATATATTAGAAAATACCAATATTAGGGATATGCCGGAGCTGGATATTGTATCCAAAATTGTATCCAGAAGCGATCTCTGCAGCGTGGTCAGAAGTTTCTCAGCATTCTGCGTGAGTATCGGTGGCAGTCGTGTCCCACGTGACCCGGGTCAGGTACCGGCTGCTTGGTCTTCCAATTACCATGCACTCCCAAATGCTGTGTGTTCTGGTGCAGTTATAATCAAACTGTTTATTCTCAATAGGCTGTAGGTAGTAAGTTGCAACTCCAGTATATAAGTTTCGGTGGGTAATTTGGGCTGTAAGACGCCAAACGCGTTTCGAAGCTTCCTGCTTCTTCCTCAGTGGCCATGATACATTCCACATATTACCCACTATTTATATCCATTGTCTGGTTACCCCCAAAACCCTGACTGGAGTCCATGTGTCTTTTGTATGTCTTTTTATTTTTTATTTTCTGTTTATATCCAGCATCACAATGTTCCACTATATTCACTCCCTATCTAGATTGTAGATCCTATCTACATTGTATCCTAAATCTAAATACAATATACTCCTCTGCTGGATATAAACAGAAAATAAAAAATAAAAGACATACAAAAGACACATGGACTCCAGTGGGACACCAGATGAACTGTTGCATGAATACAACTGAATCTCTTTGCATGGATACATTTCAATCTCTTTGTTGAATATATATATATATATATATATATATATATATATATATATATATATATATTATTGGCAATTTACTATACAATTCTTTATACAATTGAGTATTGATTAGTTCATGAGTCCACAGAATATTTTAATATATTTTAATATATTTCTTTTAAAATAAATCCTTTTACACTTCATATTTAGAGTGCCTGCCTACTACTATTGCATATATTCTGATATTACTTATGATTGGGTGAGTCATTATTGGACAGAGCACCTTTTTTCCTAACAATAGAGGGAGAGACGTCTTAATTTTCTATTTACCCTTAGATACTACACTTGATCTTAGCCAAAAGACCCAGAAGCTAGTTCTCTTTCTAGAAGGACAAGAGAACCAGAATATCTCAAAAGAGACTTGTCTTACTTGGTTGACTTGCCTTATGGGGTACTCTTTCAGGTACTCTTTATCATTAGGGAGACAAAAAAATAAGCTTTTGTATTGTATGCCAGGCAACACTACTCTTGATTTCTAGGGTACTGTAGTGTAGAGTATATGCAGTCACATATCTTAATTCGTCTGGCATGAGAAAAGTGTAGCATTCTTTTTATGTTTTGGAAGAAAAGCTAATTTGAATATCTTTCCCAGAAAGCCAAAGGTATACAAACTAGCTTGCGAGACAAAAAAGAAATAAAAAGAAAAGAGGGGATATCCTATCTAATTCCTGAAGAATTAAGATACACAATTTGCGATATACTCTTGCTAAAAACCAAGAGTGGTGTCATCAGGCATACAATACCCATCCATATTTTTTGGTTCTCCCTAATGATAAAAAATCACCCTTAAGAGAACCCCACAAGGCAAGTCAAACAAGTAAGGCAAGTTTCTCTTGAGGCATTATGGGTCTCTTGTTTTTCTAGAAAGAGAGCTAGCTTGGATGTTTCATTGAGAGAGAGATGTACGTTTTGTGTGATGTTCTTATTCTCTTGTCTCAATTTCAGTTGAATGTTACTTTGGAGGTCTCTCTGGTTCATATGACATTGATTCAAAATGGTGAAATAAAATTGCTGGTGTTGTGTGTTTTTGCTATACAAGTGATGTATGTATATGTGGACAGAAGAAAGCTATAATTATTCTTACTTGCTGCTGCACAGTAAAAAGATAAACAGTAAGAAGAACATCGAAGCAATATGAGTGCTGCATTATTTTCACACAGCAAATTTGCTGTGAAAATAGCTAAGTCAAGAAAAATTAGTAAGTCAACCTCATATTTGCAAGTAGTTCTTTAAGGACGAAAGCCCTTAATCAGAAAAAACAGATGAGAGCGTTTTTTCTAGTTGCAAGGCCTTAGGAAGAACCTCTGGGTGGGTACTATTTTATTGTTGATATTCGTGATGGCTGTTGTAGGCTAGACAATGTTCCCCTGGATTTCTGAGAATATATGAAAATTATCATGTCTAACATCTGGTATCAGATAGGTTTAGGAAAGCTAACTGGAATATCTTTCCCAGAAACCCAGAGGGCCCTGGCCTACAATACTTTGCACATGAACTACTGCAAACGCGTACTTGGAATAGTAGGGGCATCGCCTAGTCTACAATACTGCGCTTTTGAACTTGTCGTAGCATGGGCTCTCCATAATGAAAAAGAATACCCCTTAGGCAATGCATATATGTTGTTGAGAAACACACATTTCTGTACTAGGCTCTCTCTCACTCGCTGGCTCTCTCTGGTTTGGGCACGAAAATAATGTGGCGCATTTAAAACAAAACGTGTCTGATTCGCTCATCTGTACTCCATATCCAATTTTAATATTTTTAAGCCATGATTAAACAAGATTTTCACTCTAGAATACCTTCAATCAGGGCTTGTTCTGTGAAGAGCAAGAAAATGTTGTCTGGGGTAAAACCAAAGCTAATTTTAAATTGCTTGTGGGTTTTATATGATTATAGAAATCGTTTTGGTTCTTATGTTCATAGTGTTTCAGAAAAGAACCTGCGGAGGACTTCAAAGCTTTTGCTAATTGTAGAAATATTAACCTTTTTCAGCACCACCGCAGTTGTCTACACAGTATTATTTACCTGTGATGTTAACATTTCAATACACTTCAGAAAAATCCAGTGTGTAGCTAAAGTGTAATCTGTGGCAGAAAATCGAGATGGACACTAGGATTTCAGCCACAGATTTCTAGTTTGTCATGCTGCGGATCAAACAGTTGGCATAATCTGCATGTGGTGACTTTGCTGCTACTTTGCATCGGTTCTGCATCAAGTAACGACATCACTTTTTCTTTCTGTGATGCGGATTTCAAATCAGCAAATCTGCCCCCTATGAACTACAGCATGGATTCCTGCTGACAAAAAAAATGGGACACTAAATACATGCAGGTTTTGCTGCAGAATACACCAGGGTGGGAACATTTTTTAAAGGACAATTGGAAAGAATGTATATTGGGGTCTAACTGCATTACATATGGAAAAACTTAAAGAGACACATGATTCATGTGTGATGAGTTCAGTTTTCATTTAAAGAGTATAAAACATAGCACTTTAAAATGTGACTGTTTTTATAAAACTTGATTCCCCCCCTTGCGTGGTACATATAGGTGTGTTTGCTCCTCCTCTCATTGGTTGCTGTATGCACATAGAGGTTACTAGGAGCAACACACCTATATATGCAGCGTCCACGCTCCTAGATATAGATGCCCAACGGCATAGTTAGGTTTAGCGTAGGACCTGCCTGACCTGAGACCACCGTGACGCTGGGTAGGTGGGCACAGATGTGTTTTGATCAAAATATATTGGCTAAGAGTCTAAGATTTTATCATATCAGAATGAGGTCTCAGTTTATACAGTATATATTGTTTGCATCTATTTTTGTGCACTAATATTCCTTTTCTGTGATTTATTTTATATATATATAGCCACTGACATCCACAATCATTATTATCACATCATGCAGGATGTTTTTTATCCTTTTGTTTCTGTGAGTTTTCCCCCTACACACAGTTTGCAAAAGGAGTTCTGCTTTCTCTCTGCACTATGGCCGGATTTATTCTCCACTTTGTCCCTTCTATGACATGTCTATCTTGAAGTCTTTTCCTACCCCCCTCCATACACTGATCTGCCATGTAAAATCAATCCGTCCCTGCTGCTATCTCTAAAACTGAGGGGTAGAGCAGAGAGAGAGCAATCAGAGACACAACCAGTGCTCTGATGGATTTATGTCCAATTCAGCAGCACTACAAAATAGGTGATGGCTTACACTGGGTCAGTCCGATTACGACAATACAAAATACCATGAATTTGATTAATCGCCCATCCTTAGAGGTAGTACAAATACACTGATTTATTCTCCATCTTCTTAAAGGGGCTGTCTGTTTTTTTCATATTGATGACTTATCCCCTGGATAGGTTATCAATATCAGGTCGTTGGGGGTCCACCCCTCCTGCCGATCACCTATTTGAAGAGAATACAGCGCTCATATGACCACTGCATTTTCTTTATTGTGTATCTACACACCATTGACAATGAAACGGCCGTACAGTGTATTTATAGCTGCTCCGTCCCTTTTACTTGAATGGTATGGAGCAGCTAGAATGACAATTCTACGCCACTGCATAGTGAAGAGAACCCAACGCTCATATTCTTTCTCTTCAGATGATAGGCCATCAGTATTTGAAAAATTACTGTGATCAAAACTACAGTGGGACAATGTTAGACTGCTACGCATACAGTAGTATCATTTCATGTTATTTTTTTGTACTTTGTATATTTATATTTAAGACATGAAATTGATGAACACATATGGAATTAGTAGTAGTCATTTAAAAAGTGTTCAACTAGTATAAGTTCTATATGTTAGGTTTTTTTTTGCTTTGATAGTTTGCACACTCTTGGCATTCTGTCAGTCAGTTTCATGAAGTAGTCACCTGAAATAGTTTTCAGTTAGCGTGTTTGTCTTGTCAAGAGTCAATTTGTGGAATTTCTTGCCTTCATGTTATGTTTGAGACCATCTGTTGTGTTGTTCAGTGGTAGGGTCCCTTCCAGTGTGTATCACCGTTGTAATCCACATTATGGCAAGAACCACAAAACTAAGTAAAGAGAAACAGCAGTCCACCATTACTTTAAGACCTGAAGATCAATCAGTTTGGAAAATTTTCAGACCTTGGAAGGTATCCTCAAGCACAGTCATGAAAACCATCAAACTCTATTCGAAACTGGATCTCACGAGGACCAGCTCAGGAAAGACCAAGACCTGCTGCAGAGATTAAGTTCATTGGTGCTCCCAGCCTCAGAAACTGCATATGAACAGAACCTCAAATCACAGACTAGACAAATACTTTACAGAGATCAAGTACCAAACACATCTCAACATCAGCTTTTCAGAGGAGACTATGAGAATCAGGTCATTATGGCCGACTTGCTGCAAAGAAGCCACTACTAAGGAACATGAAAAAAAAGTGAATTGCTTGGGCCAAGTAACATAAGGACATTAGATTATTGGAAATCTGTGAAGCGAGGAGGAGGTGTGATGGTGTGGGGGTGCTACCTCATTAGAGAGATCAAGTTCCAGGCACATCTCAACATTTCAGAAGAGGCTACGAGAATCAGGCTTTTATGGCTGAATTGTTGCAAAGAAGCTACTAATGAATGGTGGTATAATAATAATAATAATGAACAATAACAACAAGTGAATTGCTTGGGCCAAGCAATACGAAGAATGGACAGATTTGACCAGTGTGAATCTATGGAGCACGGAGGTGGTGTGATGGTGTGGGGTGATTTGTAGGTGATACTGTTGGTGATTCATTCAAAATCCAAGGCACACTTAACCAGCTTGGTTATCATACCATTCTGAAGCAGCAACAGGATAGTCAACCCAAACACACCTCCGCACTATGTAAGGGCTATGACTAAGAAGGAGAGTGATGAAGTGCTGTGTTATGAAATGGCCTCCAAAATCGCCTGATGCTAACCCTATTTAGATGTTTTGGGATGAGTTGGATGGCGGATTGAAGGAAAAGCAGCCTACAAGTGCCCAATGCAATGTCTGGGAACTCATCAAGACTATTGGAAAACCATTCCAGGTGACTACCTCATGAAGCTGACTGAGGGAATGCCAAGAGTGTGCAAAGCTGTCATCAAAGCAAAAGGGGGCTACTTTTAAGAATCCTAAAATATAAAACAATCTGGTTTGACCATTTTTTGTTTACTACTTAATTCCATATGTGTTCCTTCATCCTTTTCATGTCTTCATTATGGATCTACAATGTAGAAAATAAGAAAGAAACATGAAATGTAAAGGTGTGTCCAAATGTATAACTGGTCCTGCACATAGAGCTCAGGGTACATCAGTTCGGCAACCTGTATGAATGTGTGTATGAGAAGAAATAATGAAAGCCCAGCCGCCAGTGATAGAATTTGATGTAATTACATGATCGGCCATTAGCTTCAGCTTTTAGAGTATTGTGCTCCTCATATTAATGGTAATTTCCAATGACTTTTTGAAAAGGTTTTGTATACACAAAATGAAGGTCTTTTTTTATTTCCTAAGCCAGATACGTTCCATAGCCAAAATACATCTGTGCTTCCCGTTAAATAACATTTCTGCAGATTTCTTAGTTCAGCATTCATAGGCCAAATTCAGTGGAACACACACAAGACCTTTAATGTTCTGTAACTTTCTAATTTTATCTAGATAATGACAAGAATAGCCGGGTAAAATAGCAATGTATTTCTTGTTTAATGACTTTGAAGTAATAAGAAGCTTTTATATTTTGGCATACTCTATGCAAGCGTAACCTTTAACTGTGTCCTAATGAGATTTTCATCCTTTTGTTATGCTGCAGTGGTTATGTGCATGTAACAATGGACATTTCAGAACGAAAAATTGCTGCTTTCCCCGGAGCCTTGATTCTGTTTATTTTATCACTGTTAATAAATAGAGTAAAACCATCGATCCAGACGATGGGAGGTACTTTGAATATTACTTCTTGTCCTGGCTGCTTGTTTAAGTGCCACTAAGCGATGCCGTAATTCTGCCTTCTCACTCTCCAGGAATGTAAATTGAAGATTGTGCCAGTTCCAGTCGTGTCTTGTAAATTCAGAGACAGGGCCGCTCACCACGGCAGCACATAATATTTTTGCGCTATTAATTTAGAGTCCAATTTTATGCCCCATTAGTAACTCTGCTGGAAAAAAAATAATATTCATTTTTTTTGCATCTAGAGCACATTCTAGTCAACTTATCATTTGACTTTTGATATTAGGTAGTTGTTGCTCACCAGTCCTTTTGGGAAGCTCGGCTCCCACCGAATTCTAATTCCATCATTTTACAAATTGCCATAAACTGTCGCTCAGTCAATTTTAGTAAATGCTTATTGCATTTACCGACTCAGGAACCTTCATAAATATTTTTTCACTCAGAAAACAGAAGAAGAAAAGTATAGTACACCTAGAATTGGACTGCCTAAAGACTAAGGTGGCCCATTTTTCAATATCCCATAACTCATTTATTCTGAGAAAGTCTATTTAGAAAGATTAACTCCGGAAATATACCAGTAATTCCTGTCTGATTATTACATAAAAAGAGCCCTGTTTATCCACACATAATGAGTAGTTTTTACTCTGCCAAATTAAACAGGGATTTGCATAATTATTCCCTTTTTTTGTTATGAATTATAAGTATCAATAAGAAAAAAGTTACACGCATTCATTAATCAACTCATTGCTGCCCACATATTTAGGTGTCTGTTTGAGGGATGTCATTATAGAGGCTGTTATAACAAGACTAATAAGGTATATGGAGATGAAGATAAGAACCCTTCTTATATTAAAGATAGAGTTGCTAAGTTAGCACGGCTATTTGTATGTTGCACTTATGAACTAGCCATGTGGCTACCTTTCTTAAGTGACCATCATTTCTGCTATAGTGTCAGTGGATGGATGCATTTTTAAAAGAAGTTGCATTGAGTTATCCCATTTAAAGGGGGTCTGTCACCCACGTTTCACAATTTATAAGACCAGCAATGCCCAACAGGATATGTAACCACCATTGCCACATACTTGTACATCACCAGTGTGTGAAGTCATTGCCCAGAAAAAAAAAACTTTTACTGATATGCTAATCCAGCTCAAAGTGCCCAGCTGGGTGGGCTTTCATTTAAAAACACCGAAGCCAGCTTCTTCTACTTACTTTCAGCTTCTCCTCTCTCCCTTGACATCACCGTGCTGCACTTCCAAATATTGTACAGGCGCCGTCTCCCTGTGCACTACATTCCCTTGTGATGGCTAGTGCCTCAGCTTATGTTCTGTGCATGCACCGTGGCCTTTGTTCTCGTGGATCGCACTAGCCCACTCTGCAGTGATAACATCTCCTGGCTACTTCACGTTACTGCTCACACTAGTTATTGGCTGCAGTGGTTGTATGGAGTAGTCAGGCACATCATTGATGTAGCGCCAGGAGCACCATAGGGACTGAATAGATGAGTAGGGGTAAGCCTCACATTACATTTACATGCTACGAAGGGTGTGTGTATTCTCATTGTAAGGAATTCTCACAACAAGAATTCATTCATTTCAGTTGAATTTTAGCAAACAAGTAATAAATATGACATAGAGACAAGAACCAAAGCCTAACAAATGGCGGAAGCAATGAGTATTGTCAAAATCTAGAATATAATTGGGCACTGCCAATAGATTTCTCAAAAGCTTTAATAGTGTTGTCTTACAATCACATTACACTCTTCATGAGCCATATTTGTAAAGCGTATATTGTAAAACGTTAAAAAAAAAACTATGATAACCTTCAGTTGTGAAGTTTTCCCAAAAATGTTATCCCAAAGTAAGGAAAATCCACTACAAAGAGCAGAACTTCCTCTTCAAGATATTATGATCTTAAGTGTGTAGAAAGGAAATGATTAAATGTAGTCTCGGCGGTTTTAACCATGCTAAACTGTTGCGACTGCTAGGTAAGGGCTAGAGACAGTGGGGTAAACATAACTGATGCAGAGATTTTATTTTCAGGAGCAGTGTGAATATAAACTTTTATTTTGAAAGATTGTTCTGCAAGTGCACTAGAGGCGGAGCTTCACTGTGAAGTGCTCTCTGCATTGAGCTGCTTTACAGCACCTCCCCTATAGTTATATCCAGGGGTGCACCGCTAATGAGGCCAGGTGAGGGGGTTGCCTCAGGCAGCACCAGGTAGGGACAAGTGGGGGGCAGCGGAAAGGCCTTGGGCAATGAGTGCTTTCATTGTGGAAGTGTTCATCTCTGCATATTCAACTGTATAGCTTTATTAACCAGTATGTTTTGTAGCACTATATGTAATGTTTTCCAAGTATGCCTTTAACTGTAAGGCTGGGGGGAAGGGGTTATGTTGAGAATTTGGCATGAGGGGAGGGGACCCGTAATTTCAGTTTTCACTTCAGGCAGCAGAAAGGCTAGGTGCACCCCTGACTTTATCATCCAACCAGGAGACCACTATGGTGGTCACTCAGAGGTGAGGGGCTGTAAAGCAGCTTACTGTAGAGAGCACCTCCTCTGGCTCCAGATCACCTAAAGGGGTTGTCCCATCTGGACATTTACGGCATATCCTATCAATATACAAAAAATGTCAGATAAGTGTGAGTCCACTTACATGACTCACTCCTATCTCAAGAATGAGGCTACACAGTGAATGAAGCACACAAAATCAGAGTCAGCACTTGGCCATTTTCAGAAGATCCATAGTTGTGAATGGAGAAAGCTGCACATGTGGGGCCCTGTTGTTGAGATAGGTTTGGGTCCCACTGACCAAAGTTCATACGACTTCTGAAAGTTCCACAGAAGGAATGTTTGCCCGACTCCCAGCCCCTACCTAGTGCTGTCAGCAGTTTATCAGGGTCAAAACTGCTAACAGACTCTCTTTCATTTTTAATCCTAATAACACTGCAATAGCTTGTCATCATTTATATCTGGCATTATAGAGTTTAGTATTTTGCCATTCTTACTATTTATATTTCTGAAACTTTACATATTGAAAAGAAATAGTGCAGAACCTGGGCCTTGTTATGATGGTCAAGGAAGTATAAGGAAGACATTGAAAAGTAACTTGTCAATATACAGATGTAGCAGAATTTAAAGAAGAACTCCTGCAAATACAGTGACTATATTTGTGAGCTATCCCCTCCCTTCTAATGTTTAGCTGTGTCATGTGACCAACACTCTGATCTCCAACTGACCCAGGACAGGAAGTCAGTTACTTCTATATTCATTCCTATGAGACTGACTTTGAGGCTACTATAGAAATACATAGAGAAACTGACTTCCTGTCCACAGATGCTGTGTTATTTGGATAGTCTGATTATTGATCATGTGACACAGCTGGGAAGCAGAAGGGAGGGGATAACTCACAAATACAGTCACTGATAAGACAATTACCTTCACTACAGATTACATCATTTTCCTTCCTAACAGGTCAGAGAATACATTTTTTTTTTGCGGAAGTTCTTTAAAGGAGTGATATCTCATGCCAAAGTCAGTGAAAAAGGTCAACATTTTCTTGCGATTGTTTACTTAATGTGTTAAGAGCGAAGACGTGAATCACTGCATGTGTATGTTGGACCCCAGATACATGCAGAACTTTTAGTCATCATCTTGTAAACACTTGGATGTGCCTTGCGTCTTTTTTTTCCCCCTCATTAATTATTTTCGTAAGATGTAGAACACTTTGAAAACCTACATCAAAGAGTAAGTAATTGGAGCATATTATTTTTGGATTTTACATTATTCTTTTTATTTATATTATTATATGCTGTCAAGTTGGTTTTGACTCCTGGCAACCATATTAATAGTGTTTCTCCAGAACGTCCTGTCTCCTGTTTGGGTCTTGAGGCTCTACAATGGTGTGTTTATGGTTTCTTTGATTGTATCCATCCATCTTGTTGCTTTCGTCCTCCTCTTATTCTCTTCCTTTTTATTTTTTAAGTATTTACTTTTTTTTTTTTTTTTTTTAGCAAACTGGATCTTTAAAAACCAACTTTTATTTCACTTTTAACACCAAACATTGTGAAGTACTTTGTACATTGCGGTTTGAAAAAACTATGGACGTTTACAAGCAGCTTATTGCTGCTTGAGTACAGCTGCTACTTTGCTGGCTGGTCTCTTTTCTTTCCCATTGTGTATCGTTTATTGAATTACAGCGTTTAAAAAAAAAAAATAAATCTTGTACAAGTCCTGCGATAGTCTAAAATAAAAATCATCTTTTATCTACCCCTTTCTCCAGCGCTGGTGTGCGCTGGTCTGGTTTCCTTGTTTACAGACTATAGCTTGGAGGTACTAGGACTCTAGGGCAGTGTTCCTCAATTCCTATCACCTGCTCAATACTAAGGAAATCCTGAAAACCTGGGCCCTGAGGAGTTGAGGAGCCCTGCTCTAGGGGAACAGGAGAATCCCGTGGTGTGCCCTGAGCAAGGGTGGGCCCAAAGTCGCCTTCCCCGGCACAGTAGAGTGACTGCACTACATATGAATAGGCAGCATGCAGCATCTCATCGAGCATATGTTCGTATAAAAATTGGGTAGATTATTAACAAACTGCCTAGTTTATTATTATAGATGCATTGGATGGCTGAGGTGATGTCTAAGTACAGAGGCACACCAGTAAGTATCCTTCTTCCACAGTCCTCCACCTTCTGGAAGTCACATCAGGGACCCCATAATCTGTTATCTTGAGCGTGTTGTGCGGCTACTGTGTGAGCGTTTAATATTTGCATATAGCTGTACAAGAATGAATTTTACTAGTAAGCACCCCAGTACGACCACAAAAGCCGGTCATTGAGCTCAGCGGTCTAACAGATGCAACAATTTTATGCAAATCTGCTTGTTATGGCAGAGTAGCTTCATTTCATATGGGCATTATAAGGGCCATTAGGTGGAAAAAATATTAGGATAGATTTTCGTATTCAAATGAGCATGAAGCACATAAGAACAGTAAATGGTATCCTGTATTTCAGCATGATTTTTGTCAATTTATAGTCGACTGATGTAATAAAAAATATATATATATTTTGCTGTCAGTTACTCATTGTCTAATCTTCTTTCTGGACTTGTTGTTCCTCGTTCTCTGTCTGAAAACTGTGACTGCTGCAATCCTCTATAGCATATAACTTCTCACAACAAACTTTTAGTTTGCGCCTGTATATTAAACAAGTGAAACCAAAAAATACAATTCTATTGATAGGTGGTGGTCTGTTGCAGCTTATTGTTATATTACAGCTCAACACCAGTTTAGATTATTGTGTATGAACTCCAACTCAAAGGGTTCTATGGCATGTGCAGCTTGAGACACGAGTACCGCTAATTGCCGGGCCGCACCTTCTTTTTCAAGTAAGTCTAGGAGTGGTCCAGAGGTGCAGTGGTCCAGCAGTCATGGCCAGGATTGTAGGGGCATCACAGTATAGCAGTGATTCCATAGAAATGGGTAGGAACACCGCACAAGTCAGATATGTGCCGCCACTGTGAACCCTGAATCACAAAATATCTAGCAGAGTTGTTTTTTTGTTTTTTTTTTGACGATTCAGGGGTCGCAGACGTGGCACACATGCGACATGCACTGTGATCCATTTCATTTCTATGAGATCACCATGAGATCACCGCTACACTTCAATGCCCCTGTGATCTTGGCTGTGACCAGTGTAGCCGTACCCTTAGTGGTAACTGCAACTTAATTCCCATGTGTAATAGCACCCAAAGTCAGGGTCCTGGCCATTGGACCCTCATCTGTCCACCTGATAATTTACAGTATTTTTTAATTGTATTTCACTGAACATCCACTTTGACCTCAAACAGAAGGATGAATGGAAATAGAGAAGTAAATTGAAGTGTGAGCATTTTAGACAAAACATAGCAAAATCATAGTAACATAGTTTATAAGGCCGAAAAAAGCCCTCTGTCCATCCAGTTCGGCCTGTTTTCCTACAAGTTGATCCAGAGGAAGGCAAAAAACCCCTGTGAGGTAGAAGCCAATTTTCCCCACTCTAGGGAAAAAAAATTCCTTCCCGACTCCAATCAGGCAATCAGAATTACTCCCTGGATCAACGACCCATCTCTAGTAACTATAACCTGTAATATTATTACCTCCAGAAATACATCCAGGCCCCTCTTGAACTCTTTTAGTGAACTTACCATCACCACCTCCTCAGGCAGAGAGTTCCATAGTCTCACTGCTCTTACCGTAAAGAATCCTCTTCTATGTTTGTGAACAAACCTTCTTTCCTCCAGACGCAGAGGATGTCCCCTCGTCACAGTCACAGTCCTGGGGATAAATAGATGATGGGAGAGATCTCTGTACTGACCTCTGATATATTTATACATAGTTATTAGATCTCCCCTCAGTCGTCTTTTTTCTAAAGTGAATAAGCCTAATTTTGATAATCTTTCTGGGTACTGTAGTCCACCCATTCCAGTTATTACTTTAGTTGCCCTCCTCTGAACCCTCTCCAGCTCTGCTATGTCTGCCTTGTTCACATGAGCCCAGAACTGTACACAATACTCCATGTGTGGTCTGACTAGTGATTTGTAAAGTGGCAGGACTATGTTCTCATCACGGGCATCTATGCCTCTTTTGATGCAACCCATTATCTTATTGGCCTTGGCAGCAGCTGTCTGACACTGGTTTCTACAGCTTAGTTTGCTGTTCACTAAAATTCCTAGGTCCTTTTCCATGTCAGAGTTACCCAATATTTTACCATTCAGTATGTACTGGTGACTTGCATTATTCCTTCCCATACGCATAACCTTACATTTGTCAGTGTTAAACCTCATTTGCCACTTCTCTGCCCAAGCCTCCAGTCTATCCAGATCCATCTGTAGCAGTGTACTGTCCTCTTCTGTGTTAATTACTTTACACAGTTTAGTGTCATCTGCAAAAATTGATATTTTACTGTGCAAGCTTTCTACAAGATCATTAATAAATATATTGAAGAGAATAGGGCCCAATACTGACCCCTGTGGTACCCCACTAGTGACAGTGACCCAATCTGAATATGTGACGTTAATAACCACCCTCTGTTTTCTATCACTGAGCCAGTTACTTACCCACATACAGACATTTTCTCCCAGGCCAAGCATTCTCATTTTATATACTAACCTTTTATGTGGTACCGTGTCAAATGCATTGGAGACGTCCAGATATACGACATCCATTGATTCGCCGCGGTCCAGTCTAGAACTTACCTCCTCATAGAAACTGATTAAATTGGTTTGACATGACCGATCCCTCATGAAGCCATGCTGATATGGAGTTATTTGCTTATTTTCATTGAGGTACTCCAAGATAGCATCTCTTAGAAAGCCCTCAAACAGTTTACCCACGACAGATGTTAAACTTACCGGCCTATAGTTCCCGGGCTCTGTTTTTGGACCCTTTTTGAATATTGGCACCACATTTGCTATGCGCCAATCCTGTGGAACACTCCCTGTCAGTATAGAGTCCTTAAATATCAGAAATAAGGGTCTGGCGATGACATTACTTAATTCTCTTAGGATACGAGGGTGTACGCCATCCAGTCCTGGTGATTTGTCTATTTTAATCTTTTTAAGACGCAGCTCTACTTCTTCCTGGGTCAGACAGGGCATCTTTAATGGGAAATTTAGTTTTATATTCTGCATTTCATCTGACAGTTTATTTTCCTCAGTGACTACAGTGGAGAAAAAGTTATTTAGTAGCTTCGCTTTCTCCTCATTGCTCTCTGCAACTCTCCCCTCATTACTCTGTAAGGGGCCGACACCTTCAGGTTTATACTTTTTACCATTTATATAATTAAAGAACATTTTAGGGTTAGTTTTACTCTCTTTGGCGATTAATCTCTCGGTCTCTAGTTTGGCTGTTTTTATTTGTCTTTTACATATTCTATTTTTTTCCTTATAGTTTTTCAATGCTTCCTCGCTCCCCTCCTGTTTTAGTGATTTAAATGCTTTCTGTTTGTCATTTATTGCTTTCTTTACAGCTCTGTTTATCCACATTGGTTTTTTCTTGTTCCTTATCATTTTATTCCTATACGGTATGTACCTCTCACAATTAGATATTAGGATGCTTTTAAAAATATCCCATTTTGTGGCTGTGTTTTTATTTTTGAGGACTTTGTCCCAGTTAGTGTCACGCTACGGTGTGGGAGGGAAAACTCCACACCGAGCATTCACCGATACACTACAGTGAGATGAAGACCGATTAGCAGGTAAGAAGCCAGTGGCAAGGAATACCACTGAACCAAGTGCACCGGAAATACCAGGAACCAAATCCAGAGGGTAGAAACCCAGTGAGCCCCGTTCTTCACAGAGCCCCAGATGGTAGGGATGCACTTATCCAGAACTCACTGACTGCACCTCCAGGAAGGTCCCGGTGCACCTGGCAACTTACCTGCTGATACTGCTGATAGAAGCACCAGCAGTCCATACACCAAAGACTGCAGCCCAGGCACATGTACTGGAACCCGAACACCTAACAGGACTCAGTACACACAACACACCCAGAAACCAGCTCACCGGCAACAACTCACAGTATCGCTGTTCCCCCTCCGGGGAACCCTGGAGCCCTCTCACCGAAGGCACATACATACAGGAAATGTCTGGACTCCATGTCAGAAAACACATGGCAGTCACAGACCAAACACCCACCGTACATAAACCACATAACAGGAATAAGGGAAGGGGATGAGAAGACCTCGAGAAGACCTCGCTGACATATTAAGTGGCCACAAGGACTGGGCAGATGGAATCCCAGGAAAGGTGCATAGCTCCAGCACCAACAGAGGCTGGAGCACAACTCACCCACCAGGCTAGCAACAACAGAATAAAAGCACCTAGTGACCACACCCAGGTCAATATGTTAACCCCATGAGAACCAGACAGGGAAGGAGGGAAGTATGCAATAAGGGAACATACCAGCAACCAAAACTACACGTTGCCCCTGGCAACCACGGCCTACTACCGCAGCCAGAATGCCAGGACACAAACATGAGCAACATGGAAGCCATGTCACGGAGAACAACCGAGACACCACCAATTTACACGTTGCCCCTGGCAACCAGCATACAACCAAATCCGGAATACCAGGGCACAAACATGAGCAACATTGAAAACGTGTCACGATAACCACACGGTACGTGACAGTTAGTTAGGCCTATGGCCTCTCTTAGTTGGCTAAATTTAGCTTTTTTGAAGTTTGGTATTTTTGTTCCTCCCTGAAGAAACGCTCTTTTGAATGACAGTTGGAAGGTTATTATGTTATGGTCACTATTTCCCAGGTGTCCCCCGACCTGCACATCTGTTGTTCTGTCAGGTCTATTGGTTAATACTAAGTCCAGTATGGCCGTCCCTCTAGTCGGGTCCTGAACCAGTTGGGAAAGGTAATTGTCTTTGGTTATTTCCAAGAACCTGTTTCCTTTATGAGATATACACTAAAACCCAACGTTATAAATTTACCTAGTATAACTCACATTGAGGTTTGGGTCATTGAGGTGATCTGCAATGGGGGAAGAAGATATGGGGAACATCAAGGCTATACTGTATATTCAAGGGTACAGGGAAGACGTAAACCACCGCTATTTGACAGGACCGGACAATGAAGATGCAGCAAGCGTGGTTAGTGGCTGCAACAGATGCATCATCAATATTGTTTTCAATTTTAAAAAAAAGAAGCAGGGCCTGAGGCCCAGTGCAATAACTACTCATACCATTTTATGTATCTGCTTTCTGGTAGTGACTGCTTTGCCTTCTGTTACTTACTGTAGATAAAATAGACAGCCGCTATTAATTAGCTGCTTCAATAGTTATTTCATCACCCCCATAACCCCAGTAATTAAACTTCCAGTGTGTTCTCGTACCTTGTATTCCTTCTCAGTTAAAGAAATTAAAATTCTGTCTTGATATTCTTGACAAGAGTTGTTTCCTTTCTTTTGTCCGGTTTGACGCCAGTGCTTATCGTGACTCATGTGATCTTGTATTGCTGCACTATGAACTGTGTTTGTCGTCGTCTCTGGGCCGTGAAGGATGGTAAAACTGAATGGCATGTGGGTAATAAGCAGATGCAGCAGATGTGCACTTGTCAAGTGAGTAGTGATCTGTGCAGAGAACTGCATGTCTGCACAGCTAAGGTCTGCTCCTGTTCTTAACACCCTAACGCAGAATGATGTACATGTACGTCATCCGCAGGAGCTGCTTAACACAGAATACACGTACATATTTTCATGATTCCCAATGGAGCTTGGGTTGTTACTGACTGCTCGAATCCCAGTGCAATGGCCAGTGATCTAATATAACTCTGAGAACAACTATTTAACCTCTTAGATGCTATGCTCAATAGTGATAGTGGCATCTAATTGGTAAGAGAGAGGGAGGGGACTTGATCAGTGTGCTGATGGGTTGCTAGGGCAGCTGGGGGCATAAGAATGGCCTTAGACCTGCCACCTTGGTATTAACAGGCATTGTTCACTGCAGTACAGAAGTATTGCAGTACAAGGGCGAGTTCACATCTGCATTGCAGCCTCCATTCAGAGCTTCCATCACTGATTCCGCAAGACAGGACGAAAAAGTTGTGCATGCAGGACTTTTTTTGTTTGATATAAAAAAACAGGATCCCGAACGGAAAACTGAACAGACTCCATTGTAATCAATGGAGTTTGTTTAGCTCCATTTGGGTCAGTTATGTGCCCTTTCCTGCACTACCTTTATTTCTGTGGTTCTGCTCATCTATTGGTACAGAACAATGGAAAAAAATAACAATGATGTGAACCCAGCCTATGTACCAGCCATCAGGTGATTGCATGGCCAGGTCAGGTGGGACTAAAAAGAAAGTATTTAAAAAAAGTTTTACATTAAAAAAGAGAAGAATACCCACAATAATTCCTCCAATGAAAAATGTTTTATTATGATAAAGAGGAAAAAAACATAATTTCATAGTTCAGGTTGTTACAGTTGAAGCATCTTAGGCCCCCCAATCTCCATCAGCCTCAGATCAGACCCCTAAACCTCCATCAGCCTCCCATCAGTGCCCTTAGTCTCCATTAACCTCAGTTCAGCCCCCATCAGACTCAGATCAGACCTCATCAGATCAGACCCCTATTCAGCCTCAGATAGGAACCTCAGCCTCAGATCAGCCCCCATCAGAACTCCGAGTCCCCATCAGACTCAGTTCAGACCTTATCAGCCTGAGATCAGACTCCCCAGCCCCCATCAGAGTCAGATCATCCCCCATCAGACAGATCAGACCTTATCACCCTCAGTTCAGACTCCCCAGCCCCCATCAGAGTCAGACCCCCAATCAGACACTACTATCAGCCTCAGATTGCACCCCCAGCCCCCAACAGACATCAGATCACACATTTCAAAAAATAAATAAACTTACCTTGCTTGCTCCGGACAGCGCCGCAGATCCAGGACTCCTCAGGATAGGTCATCAATATCTGATCAGTGGGGGTCCGACTCTCGGACACTTGCCTCATGTGCCAATTCTCCTGAAGAGGTAGCGAGCTGGGTTTCCTCATGGGAAAGTCTAACGACACCATCAGGGATACTGTGAAGAACGAGGGGTTCACTTAGACAACGCCCTTAGAGGAGGTTGGGCATGTGGCACAGTCAGTACACACCTGCTGGTCCGTGGCAGTGGGGAGGAAAAATCGAAAATGGGTCCAGTCCTTATGGGGTTAATAATTTTTTGAACGATAAGAACACAGTTTTTATTTTTTACTTGAGTATGCCAATTTAAAAAAATTGAACTTTCTAAAAATGTCTTTTATTTTGGTGGTTCACGTAATTACACTGCACCATAGGACTCAATTATGTATATGTTTAGCTTTTGATAATGTGTTAGTTTCCTATTTAATTCAATCATTGTTTCAGCTGTGCTTGAAATTGGCTTACTGAATTTAGCATTGTACCGCCCTGTATTTTGTACTGTTCGGTTGTATAATTGTCATATAACACTGCTTTGTTTGGTAACAGTAGGGCTGCTGTGCCCCTTCCGTATTTCGTTGTCCCCGATGTGCTGTGGTTGGTAATATGTGACATGTCACTGCATTTGTTTCTGTTCTGTGTATTATAATCCTACGCACTCCATGATTGTCATGTTTCCTGGACAGGGCCCGTCTGTTCTCCACAGGTCATGTATTGGCACTTTTGGGTTTTATGCCATTCTTTATTTTGGTCACATAATCAGTGTTTTTTTTGTTAGAAAATGCTTAAAGGGATTCTGTCACCGGGATTTGGCCTATAAAGTTATTCACACTACCGGATTGTGCTCATTGCGGTGAATGTAAAAAAGTTATTCTTATTGATCCCAGAGATGTATTTTATGTAAAAAAAATCGTTTTTTGTCATATGCAAATTACTTACATAAGGAGCCCAAGGGGATGTGCCCAGCGCAGTTGGAGCCCGGCCACGCCGCAACTGTTGGAGTCCAGCACCGCCCACCTCATTATTATTCACTGCAAATCTTCAAGCAGCCTTCCTCCGGCACCAGCGTAATCCTGCGCAGGCGCATGCGCACTGATCTCCTTGATGCTGATGCCAGTAGACCGCACGGGCGCAGACTGCTTGAGGTACTGCACCTGCGCGGGATTACGCAGGTGCCGGAGGAAGGCTGCTTGAAGATTTGCAGTGAATAATAATGAGGTGGGCGGTCCTGGGCTCCAACAGTTGCGGCGTGGCCGGGCTCCAACGGCGCTGGGGACATCCCCTTGGGCTCCTTATTTAAAGGGGTTGTCCGAATTATGGAAAAAAAATATAGCACTGTAAATATGATGGGCAGCAATATATAACTAAGTTCAGCAAGTTTTAGGCAAAAAAAAATCTATATTTCCTCATTTCCCTGGTTCTCTTCTGGCCTTTGTTTGCATGCAGTAATAACAATCTCTGCCCCTCCCCCCTCCCCCTTCTCTGCAAAGGCAGTGAATATAAGTGCTGTGAGTACATGTCTGCCTGCTGGGATATTCAGCAGCATGTTGTTTGTGTAGGACTACAAGTCCCAGCTGTACAATGACACTGCTGATACACACAGGAAATTCTCCCTACCTGTTCTTGTACAATACAATTCCTCTATAGCTCCTTGCCCAGCATTTGTCTCCTCTCACTGCTGCAGCTACTATTTGTTGTAAAGCCTTGAGTCCTCAGTGTGTTCTGGTTGAAGGGGTTAATGTTTTATCTGAAGGAATCCAGAGAGAGAGCAGATAGCAGGAGCCCGGCAAAGAAAGGGGGCGTGGCCAGTGACCTCTCGTGTACAGACTGTTATCTGAACTCTGAGGCTTGTGAACGAAACATCACAGACCAGGGAGATAAGGTGACATCACAGGTCATGTGACCCTGAGTCAACTCTGAGAAACCAGCAGCTTTAGAAACACAAAGTATATGGGAAAGTTGTTATACCTGACAAGTTAGAAACATATAAAGAACAAAAAAATAACCCGGACAACCCCTTTAAGTAATTTGCATATGACAAAAAACAATTTTTTTACATAAAATACATCTCTGGGATCAATAAGAATAACTTTTTTACATTCACCGCAATGAGCACAATCCAGTAATGTGAATAACTTTATAGGCCAAATCCTGGTGACAGAATCCCTTTAAAACTGCAGGAATAATTTCTTGACATGCAAAGAGGTGTATGACGCACAGCCTATTCTCCTGTGGTAGCAAACAATCCCGTGTCATTACTGCTGCTTAGCCAAAAGGGCCCAATGTAACTGAGAAGGCTTGTTATCACTGCCATATTTTATTATGTTGAATTTTTTTTAAATCATTCCATAAAAGCCACTTGCAATTTTTTCTATAACACGTGCATTTTTATGACATGTCCTTTATTTCAAATCAAATATCTGGTTCTCGGTTTTATTTTCTGGCACATTTTTTCCCCCATAAAGAAGGAGATGGAAAAATATTTGAAAGTCAATCAACATTAATCTATAATGAATTGTTGGGTGTTACAGATCATTAGGCTTGCCCCATCATAGTTATGTAAGTGGGCACTGAAAATCAGATGAAAATCAAAAGAATAATAAATGGAGAGGGATTATTCTCTGGTAGGACTGTGAGAAAAGACATGAAATGCTCAAGTGATCGCTTCTTCATTTTCTACCAGGGTGGCTTGATAATAGTTTGAAGAGTAAAAATGCTGTTTTTGGTTAACAAGAGCATATATTTATGTTAATGGGGCTGTGCCAATAATATAAATATATATGTTTGGAGAGATATGGGTGATGGCTGCAAGCTACGGTATTTTACATGACCTTCTCATTAGAATATTAATGTATAATCCTTGGCTATGACCATATCCGCATCTCCATGAAAAACTATTCCTTCTGCCTTAGTATTTAGCATTATTTATCTAGTATTCTCTTAAGCTTCTTTCACACTTGCGCTATAATCTCCACTGTTCTGCTCTGTTAGAGGAGCAGTACAATGAAAATAACGGAAATGCTGGATCTGGCACATAACTGACCCAAAAGTAACCATGCAGCATTTACTATAATGGGGTCCATTTGGTTTCCATTTGGAAATTTGTTTTTTTTGGTGGAGAAAAAGTCCTACATGCAGGTGTTTTCTCTCTGCTTTCTCATGGAGTCTGTGACAGAGGTCTCAAATGGAGCCTACAACACATGTGACCAAACCCTAATAGGGGTATACCTGTGTGTGGTTCTTGACATCCAAACTTCAGTCTGTGCTATGGTTTCCATTATTAATAGAATCATGACAGTTATGGTGGTTGGTTAGTTTATAGAGGATCCAATTTTTTAAATTCTATTATTCTTGCCATTAAAAAACAGTCAAAAAGTAGAGTGAACATGGTCTAATGGTGTTGTGACCTTTGTGGAGGAGGCAGAGGGAAGAGATGTCTCAACATTGCAGGACACCAGGTTTGGCTAGTGTCCTGGCGGCACTTGTAACATTTTCGTGAATGTTTCATGTTCAGCACACTGTTTACGCCCTTACTCCTCTTAAAGTAAATCTGTATTCTGTATGAGTAGAGCTTTTATCCTAATGACAATGGTTGGCCTTGCTCTGAATAGCTCTGCTTATGATTCACGCCTCGGTCACTGATGACACCCCCTTCTCTGAAATAAGTAAATGACTATGTCGTGATTTAGTTCAAATCTGGACAATGTTGACTAATGGGCAGAAAAAAAGCGAAAACTTTACTTTCTTTTTACCCAGAGGAAGATTGTGATTTATAAGGAGACTAGCAGAATTCCCCAGTTTCACAAGGGTATATTTTGTCTGTTTAATTTAATGTTTGTGTACATGGTTAAAAGATATCCAGTGTTCCTCATAACCGTAAGCTCCACAGTGCCCCACCCCCTTAACTTTAACCTTCATAGCACACCACCCCCTTAATATTGACTTTTACAGCACCTCACCCCCTTAACAGTGACCTCCACATCACCCCAACCCCTTAACAGTGACCTCTACAGCTCCCGGCTCCATTAACTGTGACTCGAAAGCACCCCGCTCCCTTAACTGTAACCTCCACAGAGCCGCACCCCCATAACAGTGACCTCCATAGCACCCCACCTCCTTAACAGTGACCACCACAGCGTCCCAATCCCTTAACAGTGACCTCCACAGCACCCTCCCCATTAACTGTGGTCTCAACAGCTCAATGCTCCTTTAAAGGGAACCTGTCATCAACTTTATACTGACCTCACTAAGGGCAGCATAAATTAGTGTCATAAATGCTGGTTTCAGCGGTGTGTCACTCATGAGCTAAAAGTAAGTGGTTGCTGAGAACCAGCATCATAATCATTGCAGCCCAGGCCTTGAAAAGAGTCAAATCTGGTTATTCATAAGCTCCTGCTCTCCCCATCCATCTGCTGATGATTGGCAGTTCTCTCCTAGAGAGAAAGGGATAAAACTAGGGAGAAGTCTGTCAGTCATCAGCAGGAGGGCAGGGAGAGCAGGAATTCATGAATAACCATGACTCTTCTCAGGTGGCCGTGACTCTTTTTCAGGCCAAGTCTGCAATGATTGTGATGTCGGTTCTCGGCAACCACTTACTTTTAACCTTTAAATGACAGACTGCTGAAATCAACTCACCTATCTCTACTTTATTCTGCCGTTAGTATGGGCAGCATAAAGTTGATGACAGGTTCCCTTTAACAGTAACCTTCATAGCACCCTGCCCTCTTAACAGTGACCTCCACAGCACCCTACCCCTTACTCTCTCTGATCACGACTGTGATGAACTTACCTTCTGCAGTTAAAGGGGTTGTCTCACTTCAGCAAATGGCATTTATCAAGTAGAGAAAGTTTATACAAGGGACTTACTAATGTATTGTGATTGTCCATATTGCCTCCTTTGCTGGCTGGATTAATTCTTCCATCACATTATACAGAGCTCGTATCCAGGAGTTATGACCACCCTGCAACCCAGCTGTGGTGGTTGTGCTTGCACACCATAGGAATAAGTGGCAGCTATGCACACTTCCACCGTCCAGGCCACCAGAGGCTGGTGCTTTTTCCCCCGCCGATCAGATGCTGATGATCTATCCAGAGGATAGATCATCAGTTTGAAAAAATTGCAGAACCCCTTTAAGTCTTCTCAGATAGTACCATAGCGGAGCCGATGTTCTGTGTATCCCCCCGATAGTGTTTTATAATACAAAAGACACATTGTTTTTGCTTCTAACATTTTAGGTCTTTTTAGGGCTAAATTTCCCATATGCTATAGCGATATACAGAACTCAACACAATTACTCAAATTCTCCTTCAAGAGAAGTTCCTAGTGTACTTTTCCGTTACAAGGCCGTCATGTAGGTTGAACTTTCCAGCTTCTTTGCATTCAACACTGACAGTTGTTAGAAATGAACATCTTCACAAAGTGTTGCTAATTAGGGTTTGAAGTTTGCCAAAACAATGTAAAATCCCAGTAATACAGTACTAAGGGGACTTCACAATTAACATTCTTTTTTTTATCATTCCGAATGCTTCAGAGAAGAAGACACAGCGGCTGTATAAACAAGTGTTCTCATTTCACTTCTGAAGGCTGAACCCGTGTTTGAGCAGAGAACGTACAGTTTACAGACTTAATGAATTGTAGTGTGTGGCAGAAAAACTATTAGGCTTGTTTCACATTAACATTATTAGCTCCAGCGTACAGAAGTTTTCATCCAACCAAATCCCCCCCATATTTGCCAGGTAGAGGAACAGATCTCCACTGGAGCCTATTATAGTCAATAGGGCCGGCGGCATTGCGGTAACAGAGAGCTCCAACAGGCTTTTCTTTGCCGGAACTAATAAAACTAGTGGAAAACTAGCATTAGATGATGATAAAAGGTTTTCAAAATGAAAAAAAAAAAAATTTAAAAACCTAATATTTTTGTTTAAAAATAAAATAGCAGTACCCATCATATGTGCCCCTTTATCAGAAAGTTATCCCTGGAACAGGAAGCAGACAGTGGCTGGTGACTGGCAGCATCTGCATCCTTGAACTGAGTGTGGCTTTTTTTTAACAGCACTGTCAGCATTTTTAGGGTATACCCATATGAATTAGATACACATTATAAAATGACCTATGGTGCATATTTAAAATCCATGGTATGTCAATTTATGCTGAAAATTGCCGCTGTAGATTTTACCCATTGCAATGTATAGGATGATATCCAAAGCATATTCACACTAAAATCCGCAACAAATCCACTTGTAATACTATGGCAGAAAACTTGCCCCATGTGGCCTTAAGGGGCTGTGGAAGAATGATGTGAATATTGGGGGGATGGGTGTTTGGTAAAACACCTCCACACTCGACCGCACCTGTAAAGGAATTATTACTTACCTGCTTCCCGCCGCCAGCTCCCTGCTTCTTCTCCTACAGGCTTGAGATGCTCCGCTGGGTTCCTTTATGTCAACATCTGGTTTGACATTGCCACAGCCAGTCACTGACCGTGGCGGTGACCGGCTCCTTACTTCATGACAAATGGTCACATGATACAAAGGGGGTCTGGTTTCTGCCAGTTTGCCGCCCCCCCCCCCCCCCCCCCCGCATGACTTCTTTAAGTCTGTTTGCTGGAGGATGCAATACTGTTATTTCAAATAAAAATTTTGCATCTTTAAATGTCTGAAGATGTTCCTTCAACATGTACACCACCTACCTATTGGAGTGAGACTGCACAAATTTTGCAACATTTTAAAAAATTGCGATTCATAAATAGCAGCTCGCCAGGTCCACTGTTCTCCCCACTTTTACAAACTGACTTAAATGGTTAATAAATGTGTCCCACAATTGTCTAGTAACGAGTACCAGAAAGAAAAATGAAAATACTTTAATAAACATGGCCCATGTGTTTTTGAAATGCAGAATGTGAAAAAGATATCTGAAGACCTTATTCACAGCCATTAAACATTGTTTGCAGTCCACGTGCAAACCAAAAGTTTGCCAAATTCAGAACTTGCCTGTTTTTGATAATTGCGTGCAGTACGAAGCAGCCTTTTCATGGTGTACAGTGAGTTTGGGTTGTGTCACAATACTTTAACTTTACTAATCCAATGGATGGCGTAAACTTAGGACGGTTGTCTAGACCTGCACCAGATTTATCACAGGAGCTCAGGTTAGATGATGAATGTGGTGCAGGAAAAGTCATTTTTGTCTAGCTCTATACCAACTCAAAATTCGAGAACAATTCATGAACTCTTGATTTTTATAGAAATAATGCAATCTTCATTGGTCAACTTTTGAAGTATTTTTTTGTTAGGGGTATACCATGCCACTAGAACAGTGTTTAACAAAATAACCAAAGTACTTCAATAAAAATCTTTATTTTGCAAAAAACACCATGATCAAAATGAGAGAACAGCAATGACTGTAGCACAGAGAAAGATTACAACTACATTTTCTGAAGGTTACAACAGTCACCAGTCAGTAGGAAGTGTACAGGCCATCAGCACATCTGCAGCCACAGGACATCACTAGTCTCTCACACTGCTCTGGTGGGATTTTGGTTCACTCTTCTTGCAGTTTCTTCCACAGTTCGGTGACTGTCAGGGGCGGACTGGGGGGAACTTAAAGTGACCCTGGAAAAAATACTAAAAGTGGCCCCATTTTGACGTTGGGTCCAAATTGATGGAAGGCTGGGCCAGCAATACCATATTGTGGCACGTTATATCACCTAACAGAGCCAAATACCACAGTCCATCACAAAATACTGCCAGCAGCACAAAATACATCCCCAAAAACTTCCACTGGCTGGCTATGAGGAGGGTCCAGGTGGCCCCCTGGGCATTGGCCCACCGGGAAATTTCCCTGTAAGGTCTGTGGCCAATCCGCCCCTAGTGACTGTAGTGGGTTTCTTGGCCATAACTTTGTCACCAAGGATTTTCCAGAGGTTTTCTATTGGGTTTAGTTCAGAACTCTGAGCTGCCATTTCATTGTTTCAATGTTTTCAGTTTCAAGGAACTGCTTTCCCCGTTTTGCTGTGTGACGGGGGCATTGTCATGCATGAAAATTGCTGGCTGATTGAGTGACAAACACAAGGAAGGAACTACGTGTTGAAGAAGGTCCTGATACACACTTGCATTCACTCTGCTATGTAGCTGTAGGAGAGGCCCTACTCTTGCTGCTGAAAACATTCCCCAAACCATGACATTTCCTTCTCCACCTTTCACTGACTTCTTTACACAGTCTTTCCCCAGTTTGTCGACAAACATAATGTTTCCCATCAGACCCAAATAAATTAAACTTGCTTTCATCACTAAAGTGAACTCTGGAGCACTTTTCCTCTGTCCACACAACATGCTCCTCAGCAAAGGTTAATCTAGCCTTTTGATTCTTTGGTCACTGCAGAGTGGGCTTTCAGTTCAAATGCTCTTAAACTTCGAGACACTGTATGACGAGATAGATCCTTACCCTGTTCAGTGTTGAACTGGCAAGTACTTCCAGCTGCAGTGTTGAACCGATTGCCCATGGAGATTCTCCGCATTATCCTGTCCTCTCTTGCATTTGTCTTTCGTGGATGATCAGCCTTCTTGGGGGACTTGAATGAGTTTGTGGTGTTGTAAAGATGCAGTATTCTAGAAATCACAGACTTGGAATGACCAACCTCTCTTGCTATGGCTGATAGTGTCACCCCTTTGGCCTTCATCTTGACAACCTGCTAATGGAGGGTTTCAGTCACTTTGGAACGGCTTCCATCTTGCAAAGTCAGTGAAAACTGGAAAGTTAGGCTGGCAGTTAAATAGGGTTTGTCAGATAATTAAGGAAATTAGCACCAGGTGCCATATTAACACCACCAACTTGCAGGTGTCTGAAAGCGTTCTCTAATTTTGATCAGTGTTCTTTTTCAAATACCTCATTTAAGTTTTTTATACTGTGCTTTATAATATATGCAACTCATGAAGTATGTTTAAAATGCTGCTCTTTAACTCCTGTTAGGATAAATTCACATAGGACTACATAGTGACCTTGACATTTAGGAAATTGTGTGTTGTTCTCTAATTTTGATCTCCAGTGTACTTTGAAACAGAAGATTTACGCTAGAATTGTGCAATTTTGGTGCAAAACAGTGCATCTAAGACCCATCCCCTTCCCTCGAACTTCCATCCCTTATCAGAGGACCCAGGTTGTGCAAAGAAAGCGTTCCTTTTTTAGGGTGCAGCCACACTGCCAGGTTTCCTGATGCATTTTGGAAGCCGAAACCAGGAGAAGTTTCAAAAAGTGAAGTCATATCTGTCCTTTAGGCCCCTTTCACACGAGCGGGAGACTCTGACATTTCCAGCATCGTGTGCTGTGTACTGACCTCCCGGCACTAAACGGTGGTTACATAGCATTATACTGATTTATGATGCTATATAACCCTTACAGTTCTGGAATGTGTTGGATAATGCTGACAGCATTATCCAATACATTCCAGAACTGTAAGGGTTACATTAGCATCATAAATCAGTATAATGCTATGTAACCACCGTTTAGTGCCGGGAGGTCAGTACACAGCACGCGTTGTGGGAGACGTCCGAGTCTCCCGCTCATGTGAAAGGGGCCTTATACTTTCTCTCCTTTTATGACCCATTCCTGAATTTGGTATCCAAAACTACATGCAGAAACCTGCCAGTGTGGTTGTACCTTTAGTCCTGCTTAGGCCTGAACTGTTGACCCCGGGCAGGAAGGGTTCATCGATTCATGCTGCTTGCAATAAATTCATCAGCATGGTGCAACAGAAGTCTTGATTCATCTGACCAGGCGATGTTTTTTCACTGATTAGTGATGCAGTTTTTGCCCGTCGCCTCTTCTGTTTACCTCTGAGACCTATGGCACTGTCACTGATCATCAGTTTTTATAGCCCATTTATAGGACACATTAGGGTTGTATTTAGCTGCTTTTTTCTTGATTACACACTGCCTGTTTGTCAGAACAATTCCTGATATCCTCCACTGACCCCTTTTGTGAACGAGTTGTTTACATCCACAGGATCGCCTTCCACTGGATGTGTTTCCCTCATCTCACCATTCGCGGTATATTCCCGACTAAACTCCACAGTTTTTATAAACACTGGTCTAGCACAGATGCACATGCCTCCTTTGAAGTTGATCAGATAGGTCAGTTTTCCCATTCGAAGGGTCTGGCTACACGGCCACATGTGTCTTGTCGCACAATGTTTGATATAATGTATTTCAATGGTGTCCCAATGCAACATGCTACATACTGCAATGCGACAGTTGCAGAAAAATCCGAAATGGATGGATTTTTTGAGACTGTTGCAGTTGCAGCATATAGCATGTCCTATAGCAACACCATTGAAATGACCACACAATGGTGGCCACACTTGTGTGGTGCTCTTCCCATTCATTTCAATGGGACGCCAATAGGAATGAATAGTGGGCAGCCGCGCATGCGCCGTGTGCTCTCCTTCACTTTGCAGGCTCCATTCTTAAGATAGATCTGGGTCCCAAAGATGGAAAAAAAAGAATCTGCAGGCCCTATCTTGGAGTGCACCGATTCTCCTATTGAAATGAATGGGTAGCTGAAAAATGTGCCAAATACCGCATCAAAACTGCACAAAAAATTATTGCAGATTTTTCAAAATCTGTTGTGCAGACTTACGGTACTGTAACAAAGTTGTTATGGTTGAGAATATGATACCATGATGCGAGGATATGATATCCACGTCTGATAGGTGGTCTGATGGCTGTGATACAAAGTGAGAGCCATAAAAGCACACACGGCCACTTTATCTTCAAGTTGCTCTACTCAACTTTCTCCAGACACCGTGAAGCCTCCTAGAAAAAGCATGAAGTTGACAGGAGACAAAGTGGTACAGAAACTTCTTCAACCCTTCTAGACTGACGCCATATCTTGATAATCTGTAGCCCCTCTCCTGATGCAGCCCTATTAAGGCTACGGCTGTTTGTGGGCCCAGAGGCATAACTTGGGGGGACACTATATGTAGGAGATAAGATTAAAGTGCACCTCTACTTATGGTCTCCCACCCCATCTGACATCAGGCGTGGAGAGATGTTACTGCAGGCTGGGAGGTACAGTTGCCAAGGCAACCATATATACTCGAAGAATATCATTCATGGGTCTCATCCTCCAGTCGTTGCACTGTTGCCTTGGAAACTTTATCATGCATTGTGCACTTGTATCTTTCCAGGCCTAATACCAGACTGGGCAGGAGATTTAAAGGGAGAAAGTAGAGTGCTCTTTTAGGTTTGTCATCTTCTTTTCACCTTCCAGTATATCCGGCAAATCTTTAAAGATGAAAGGTGCAGCTAGCATTTGTAATGAAAGGTTAAAGGGTTTGTCTCACGTCAGCAAATGGCATTTATCATGTAGAGAAAGTTAATACAAGGCACTTACTAATGTATTGTGATTGTCCATATTGTCTCCTTTGCTGTCTGGATTCATTTTTCCATCTCATTATACACTGCTTGTTGTATCCAGGGGTTACGACCAACCTGCAGTCCATCAGAATAAGGTCGTGCCTGCACACTATAGGACAAAGTGGCACCTATGCACACTTCCACTGTCCAGGCCACCAGAGGCCAGTGCTTTTTCCTTTACAGTTAAAGCACAGCCACCACTGCTAGATTGCAGGGTGGTCTTAACTCCTGGATATGAGCAGTGTATAATGTGCTGGAAAAATGAATCCAGCCAGCAAAGGAGACAATATGGACAATCGCAATACATTAAGAAGTTGGCTTGTATTAACTTTCTCTACATGATAAATTCCATTTGCTGAAGTGAGACAACCCCTTTAACTGCAGAAGGTAAGTTTATCACACTTGTGATCAGAGAGAAGTCCATCGGAGCCACATACTTGAGCTGCACTGAGTCTTTGCTGGAGGCTGTGTCCGCACGCCATGGTGTAATTAATTCTAGCCCTTCTTTGGCAGCAAAAGCACTGAGGTATCATACAGCTACTCGTCTGATTGTGCACTGTATGACGACACTTGTCAGAACATATTAGTGTCACAATCTTTCTTGAGCTCTTTCAGCTCATTCATGGTTACTACTTTATTACAAACTAGATGGAGTACCCGGCTCTGCCTGAGTATGGAGTATTGGTCTGTCTGTCTGTTTATTGGATTTGTTCTAAGGCTGCTCAGGAGGGTAATGAATGCCCTCATATTTTTTATGGGGAAATTGCTTGAGGCCCTGTATACCACGGCAGTTACACACTGTTTATTTTATTTTTAACTGTCCCCCATAACAGTGACCTCCACAGCACCCTGCCCCCTCAACAGTGACCTCCACAGAAACTCGCCCCCTTAACAGTGACCACCACAGAAACTCGCCCCCTTAACTGTGACCTCCCCAGCTCCTTGCGTCCTTAACTTTGACCTCCACAGCAGCCAGGCCCCCTTAAAGGGGTTGTCCGAGTTATGACAAAAAATATATAGCACTGTAAATCTGATGGGCAGCAATATATAACTAAGTTAAGCAAGTTTTAGGCAAAAAAAATCCATATTTCCTAATTTCACTGGTTCTCTTCTGGTCTTTGTTTACATGCAATAACAACAATCTCAGCCCCTCCCCCTTCTTCCCCCCTCTCTGCAAAGGGAATGAATACAAGTGCTGAGTGACATGTCTACCTGCTGGAATACTCAGCAGCATGTTGTATGTGTAGGACTACAAGTCCCAGCTGTACAATGACACTGCTAATACACACAGGAAATTCTGCCTACCTGTTCTTGTACAATTCCTCTATAGCTCCTTGCCAAGCATTTGTCTCCTCTCACTGCTGCAGCTACTGCTTGTTGTAAAGCCTTGAGCCCTCAGTGTGTTCTGGCTGAAGGGGTTAATGTTTTATCTGAAGGAATCCAGGGAGAGAGCAGATAGCAGGAGCCCGGCAAAGAAAGGGGGCGTGGCCAGTGACGTCTCATGTACAGACTGTTATCTGAACTCTGAGGCTTGTGAACGAAACATCACAGAGCAGAGAGATAAGGTGACATCACAGGTCATGTGACCCTCAGTCAACTCTGAGAAACCAGCAGCTTTAGAAACACAAAGTATATGGGAAAGTTGTTATACCTGACAAGTTAGAAACATATAAAGAACAAAAAAATAACTCGGACAACCCCTTTAAAGCAGTTCTCCGGGCTTTTAACATTGATGACCTATCCTTGTGCCATCTCCCTTCTCTCTTCCTGCCTGCTGCTTCTATGTCTATGGCAACACAGCAGCAAGCAGCAAAAGAGAAGAGAGATGACACATTCACACTGCGCCCACCTTCCCTTTATACAGCTGATCAGCCGGGGTGCCGGTTGTCGGACTCCTGCAAAACTGATATTGATGACCTATCGTGATGATAGATCATCAATATTAAAAGCTCGGAGAACCCCTTTAACTTTGACCTACGACAGTGAAGAAAAATGGCTAGAAACCTGGTGTAAAACTATGTGTATGTCAAGACTGAAGGAGCTGCAAGCTTCTATTGGCTAATACGGGTCATGTGATGCTACCATATTAGCATTTTTTGCGAATATTTCAAGAATGGTACGTCCTACAGTGCTTCCCAGACACCCGATGTACCTATGTACATATTTGGTGTCCAGCGGTTCAGGTGTTTTGATGCCTATAGAGGACAGATAGATAATGATTTTTTTTTATATAGATTGCTCCTAAGCACCCCAGTTTTACCCTGTTTTTAAACCACAAAGGACATATTCCATGTTAAAGCAGTATTCCCATGTAGGATATTTATGGCATATCAATATGATATACCATAACTGTTCGACAGGTGTGGGACTGGCTCCTGTCTCAAGAATGGGACCTTGCTGTGAATCGAGAACATGCTGCATATGCATGTGGAGCTTCCAAAGCTAGTCAATCGAGTGATGGTTCTGGAAGTCCCAAAGCAGGGAATGGAGAGGATGCTGCGCATGTGTGGCATACTCTCCATTCACTACTTCTGAAAATAGTTGAGGTTGTCCTCACGATTTGCCGCATGTCCAGTTTGCTCTCCACTCACAGGTGGACCCCATTCTTGAGATGGGAGCAGGTCCCAGAGGTGGGACCTACACCTTATGGACACTTATGGCATATTCATAATTGTCCTACATGGGAATACTTCTTTAACTGCATTATCCAGCCTGCTTTGTACATGTAGTGATGATCACTAGGTTTCTGAAGTAGGACCCACAGGGACTGACTGATCGCTGTCGGGGCTTTTATCTGAAGAAGGGGTTGTTTTCATGAAGCATCCCTTTAGTCCTCCAGATAGGTCATCAATATCAGATCAGCAGGGGTCCGACACACCGTTTAGCTGTTTGAAGGAGAGGCGGCACTCATACAAGCTCTGCTTTCTCTTCGAGATTACACTGCACGTCGTCTCGCGGCAGCATAGTGGAATTACAGGTGCTCGTCCCATTCAAGTGAAGGAAACAAGCGCTTGTAATTACACTGCACTGCCTAGATGACAGCTGATCGGCGGGGGTGCCAAGTGTCGGACCCCCGCCGGTCTGATATTGATGACCTGTCCTGAGGATAGGTCATCAATATGTACTGGTTGCACAACCGCTTTAAGATGAATTTATCACTATTCGCCTATTCTTTTAACACTAACTATATTTTCTTCCGCTGGAGTTTTGGAACCAAAGAAGACATCGATTTCTTGTCTGTGCTCTGTTTTCTGCAGGAGATGATTGAAGTGGACTTTACAGTACTTCACTCAGAGTACAGTGTGTTTGTCTCGTGGAAGCACACGGCAATTGCTTCAAATGATTGTGACGCATTTTACAATGAGAAACATCCAATCCAACTTGAAGTTGCCACTCACACACTGATGCACAAGTGTAATCCAGCATTATCCTCTGAAGCTTATCTGCTGTGAGCTCCTGGCATGGGCTGGCAGGCTCCCTGTCTTCTCTGTGTGACAGACTTCCATCACTACGAAGATTGCTGCTGTCTGGCCATGTGTCTCTAGTGTCACTTATGTCACATAGACGTGTTTCGAAAATTGCAAGCTGATTTCTCTACAGCACAGAGCTTTTATATGTTATAAGCTAATGGTCATTGCTTGGTTGCCTCACTGCTTGAGAATATCAATCCATCCTTGCCTTATATTCCAAAGCAGAAAGGAACATTTTCCCTAGGTGATGTTAAAGGCAACATGTCACCATGAAAATTCAGTGTAATCTGTAAGCAGCATGTTATAGAGCAGGAGGAGCTGAGCAGATCGCTGTATACCGTAGTTTATGTGAAAAGATTCAGTATAACCTGGAATTTATTCATTTATATCTCTGCTCTTTCTGAACTTAGGCGTTGTGTTGAGGGTCCTGTTTACATCTCTTGCTGCATACCCACTCCTACAGAGACTTCTGTCAATCACTGATTAGGACCGCCCAGTGGACTCCTAAGTTTATACTCTGGTTAGTCAGCGTCAAAATGGTTGTGGAACAAGATTTTATTCTACCGTATCTTGGTTCCCTAATGCTAGGGCTACACATAAATATCTGGATTGGATGGATTTTTGCTATTGTCACGTCACATAGTTACTAATAGCTACTTTCTTGATTGATTTTCATCCGAAATCTGACGATGGTGCTCATCTGTCTATGGGCACCATATTATGGTTGTGTATCTTGGAGCTTGTAAGTTGACATGTCATGACACTTTTCAATATAAGATAAACTGAATTGTCTGTGCACTTGACTTAAAGGCGTTGTCCGGTTTCTTATATTGATGACCTGTCCACTGAATAGGTCATCAATATCGGATTATCGGGGTCTGACTCCCGGCACTTCCGACAGTCAGTTGTTTGAAGAGAAGGCAGCGCTCCTGTGTGCGCTCCATACTCTTCACTGCTGACCTGCTCGCCTTCTAAATTGAGGCGGAGAGCAGTGTAATTAGAGCTCCTCCATCTCATTCACTTGAATGGGACGGACTACAACTGCTGCTTCCTATTCAGGTGAGTGGGACGGAGGAGCTAGAATTACACTTCAATGCCAACGGTGAGCAGGTAAACCGCGAAGAGCTGATTAAAGTCCCGCCAGTCTGAGGATAGGTCGTCAATATAGGAAACCGGACAACCCCTTTAAGGTTAAACGTAAGAACTGTAGTTTCCGTTTGATATCTGTACATCATTTTACAGAACGAAGCGCGTCAACGTGTCAGATCCTGTTGTTTCCACTGCTCTGAATATGATAATCTGGTAGAGGTCTCTGAATATTGATCAGACACACTATGTGACATTTTACACTATTCTTGTATTCAGTGCTCATTGCTTGTCTCTCACATACAAATCCATGTGACAAAAGCCTGGTTAATATTAGATGTTTTTCCTCTTCGACGCTGAACGTCTTAATCCAATTAATAACGGAAGCAATATGGGCTGTTTCCTACCCCACCCATTGTGATCATTACACAGACCTTGTCTATTACAGATGATGTTTATAGGGCAGATCACGTGGGATCGTCTCACGCCAATACAAATATGTTTTTAAATGCTGCTGACCGCAAGCAGAGAAGCGCCTCCGTCCAGACCTTGAGATTAACTCAGTAAGCACTGCCTGGTTTGCTCTTTGTTGTAAATGGCACTTATGTTAAATACTGAGAAATATTCCATTATTTTATCTTAGTATCCACTTTTAATAGTTTTAACAATTATTAACTATATGTTTCCTAAGAACGAGAAGAGGTTGTTTTAGGGTAGACATTGGCGGCATATTGGTAGGATATGGCTGCAGATGTCAGACTGCTGTCATGGGGAGGGGGGGTGTGGACCTCAAAACCAGGGCTGTGGAGTCGGTAAGCCAAAGCCCCGACTCCGACTCCTCAATTTCCCCTCACCCCGACTCCGACATACATGGAGCATGTTTAAGTGATAACTTTAAACAAATTTGCATAAAATCAATAGTACAGATAAGTCATGACAAAAACAGTTTGTAATCTATCAGGCTTCTCTGGGTACAGCTCACTTAGGGCCTAATCAGAGGCGTAGCTAGAGGTTCAGCACATGGGGGGGCAAAACATACTTGAGTGGGCCCCCCACTTATTGGCTTCCCAAACGCACGTTTCCAACTTCACAGGCACATACTACTAGTTGTGGTTACAATACTGTATTAGCAAGATGACTATATAAACTGCTAGATCATCTATGCTGTTAAGTACAGTACAATGGACTTTCTACATACCCTACTCTAAATACTCTACCACATAATGCAGTAAAATATAGGATTAGTAGGAGTAAAAAAGGGGACTCCTATGTTAAAGGAAATCTGTCCCCAGCTTTTACATCACTAAACTAACAGTCCCTTGCCCCCATCAGACCTCAGATCGGCTTAATGTGCCCCCATCAGACCTCAGATCAGCGTATTGTGCCCCCATCAGACCTCAGATGAGCAGAATGTGCCCCCATCAGACCTCAGATGAGCAGAATGTGCCCCCATCAGACCTCAGATCAGCAGAATGTGCCCCCATCAGACCTCAGATCAGTTGAATGTGCCCCCATCAGACCTCAGATCAGCTGAATGTGCCCCCATCAGACCTCAGATCAGCAGAATGTTCCCCATCAGACCTCAGATCAATAGAATGTGCCCCCATCAGACCTCAGATCAGTGTATTGTGCCCCCATCAGACCTCAGATCGGCTTAATGTGCCCCCATCAGACCTCAGATCGGCTTAATGTGCCCCCATCAGACCTCAGATCGGCTTATTGTGCCCCCATCAGACCTCAGATCGGCTTAATGTGCCCCCATCAGACTCCATAATGGAAGCGCTCACTTGTATTCGCCTGATTGTACTAAGGCCATCCCTGCTGGGCCCACCCAGAGGTATTGGGCCCGGAGCATCGCCTCCCGTGCCCCCCCTACCCCCAGTAGCTACGCCTCTGGGCCTGATGTATGAAAACTGTCTAGGTCTAAGACTTTTTTTGTTGCCCATAGCTACCAATCAGATCCCCTTTCATTTCTCCAGAGCACTATATGAAATGAAAGGGGAGCTCTGATTGGTTGCTATTGGCAACAAAGAAACTTCTACACCTAGACAGTTTTCATACATAAGGCTCTAGGTGTTTTACATCAGCAGCAGATAGAAGCCATGAGAGCAGCTAACCTCTCCAAACATGATCTCAGAGGAAACATAAAGCATACAGAGAGAACATGCACTGGACATAAAGGGCAGCACACAGTCATCTCAACTAAAAGCCTAAATCCTTAGATCAGGAATAGAACAGACATTTATAGGACATTTCATAATTTTCACAAATTCTTATAAAAATATATTCAGCACTGAACTAAATGTACTAATTCATTATATATTTTAGGAGTCGGAGTCGGTCCATTTTATACCGACTCCACCAAAATGGTGACCGACTCCACGACTCCGACTCCACAGCCCTGCTCAAAACGTTGCACCTGCGTGTGATCACGCTTCACCTACCCCCTATAGAATGTCTTTATTCAAGTATGGACTTTTTATACTTGGACTGGATGATTTTGCACTTTTTGGTATATGTTTTTTATTCACTTTGTGCTAATACTGTTGATTAAAGGGGTTATCCCATGATTAATGTAAAAAATGAAAATAAGTATAAATATAAATGTAGTACATGACAATCTCTTTCTGACAAAGCCAGAACCAGCCCTGCATCTCACATGGATCCAGAGATCTCCCCATTCATTGCTCTACTAGATTTATATCAAGCTGACAGCTCAAGGGGAGTGTCTTTTCTGCTGCATATCAGGGGGTGTGTCCATGCTCTCCTTCTCACAGCTCAGAGGGTGTGTCCATGCTCTCCCTATCACACCTCAGGAGGTGTGTCCATGCTCTCCCTATCACAGCTCAGGAGGCGTGTCCATGCTCTTCCTGTTACCGCTCAGGTGGCGTGTCCATGCTCTCCCTATCACAGCTCAGGAGGTAGTTGAAAGCTGAAACTGAGCATGTGCAGCCATTTCAGTGAGCAGTGGCCGTGAAAAGGCAGTGTAGCCATTGAACCAAATGGGGTCACCATGCGACTTGCAAGCTACTGCGACCCTAGAATTGAAAAGAATTTGTCACAGATGTCACAGCCATGATCGCCGTGTATCCCCAGCCTGATAGGCCAGCAATATGTTCTCCAAAGAAAGCAGATGGCAGCTGTGAGGTGCTGCTGCTGCCACTTCATTACTCAGACTTTTCAGAGACAATGGGGGTCATTTATCAATTACCGGCTTTTTACATCAGTGTTTGATAGCCCCTGTGCTGCCGGAGGAAGCTGCACCTCATCAAAAATTAGGCGCACCTCCAGCAGTGAAAGCTGCACCAGCCCTTGACTGGAGTAGTTTTCACTATTGTTTACAGGTGTAATTGCAAGTAAATTTTCCGACCCAATGGCCCAGCCCCCCACCTCTCCGAGGTGGCGAGGATGGCGTAACATCACCTGAATTCAAGCATTTTGTTGTACAGGCAAAAACAAGGTCTTTTGACATTTCCACCAAAAACTAGCATACACTTTTTAATAATTGACCCCCAATTTTTTAAATTCAGGCTATATTTTGAGATCAGTTTTGACAGCGAAAATTGGTTTTCATCGTTTTTTTGACATTCGAATGGGTTTCTGACATAGCTAGAGACCATTTTACATGGGCTGGTGATCAGGAATGAAGAACGCTCATTCCCGATCATTGCCCCGTGTAGACATGCTGCCAATCTCCTGACAAATACTCGTTTCTCAGGAAATCTCATCTTTTATGCAGCACTTACAATCAGCGTTTGCAGCATATTTCTCTGTGTTAACTGCACTGCTGACAAAAGGGAATTATATGAGGATTAACAAACTTATTTATAATTGTTCATCCTCATACTGAAAATGATTGCAGAGCGCCAATCGACATGTAAAAGGATCGCAAGCTCGTAGGTTCTGCTGTTATTACAAGATTTTGCAAAGCTGCCCCCACAATGCTTTAGCAAACTGAAAAGCCTACGCAATAGTATCTTCTGCTTGACCTGTAAAATGTTGTGGGAAATGTAAGTGAACTGAGCAGAGATAAGTGATCTATTTGTATATACAGAGTTGCAGATACCAGACATGACCCCATGACTGACCATGGGCCATAGGGTGAACTTGAAATGAACTTGAATATAATTCAGAGGAAAACAGAGTAATCTGCTCATCAGTTTCCACTTCCTGAAGCTCACTTACTAATAGTGAGAGTCATGGTGACAAACCTGTTAGGCTCTTTTCACACTGCAGTTTGCTGTATCTGCTAAACACATACATCTCTAGACAAGAGAAACAATAGTAGCATGTCTGAAGCAGATACATAAGCTTCCATGGTCCCACCATTCATACATTTGGTGGTTCCCATTTGATTCCATTTAATTTAGCTCTCTAGAAATAGTACAGATCTCTGCACTTTTCCACAAAGCGAAATACTTATTTGTCGAAGTTCATTGCAATGTGAAGTAGTAGACTGCAGGATGGGATGGGCATACATATCCATTCTATTTAATGTATTGGTCCTTAAAAAGATTAGAACAAAAACAGATGAAAGTCTTCCCGCTGATACAGCTTGGGCATTGAAATGTGGACTGTATTTCCCCCAGACAGGCTACTCCAAAGTGAGAAACTGTTGCAGCAATATCAGCAGGTTCTGTGTCTTCACTAGCAGGAGTGGAAAGGAATTCCAAATTTCCACATACTGCACATCCTATCAGAAGAGGCTCAGGGAAGAAAAAAATGATTAAAATAAAATGTAATACAACTACAAGAATCCAGAAGAGAACACGTTATATATAAAGTGCAGTCTGTTACATTTGGACGCAGTATAGGGTGCTCATGTTTTATTACATGTATGTTTTTACTTCTGACTAAATAGATACACTAAATAATAGATGTTTGTGCAGATGTGCTTGTGGATGCTGTTGCAATCAGCTGGTCACCCCCACGTCTACACCTGACACCCCCAAAAAACAGTTGACTTTGCTGGGGGAAGCCATGTCCAGCCAGGGGACATATATTGTATAGCAAGGTATTTAGTGGTCTTTTCCTCTTTAATTCCTTGTAATGTAGTTGGGTAGTGATACATGGTGATATCAAGCAGTATAAAGTAACTGTACAGGCCTACTACACACTGAAAAACTTTAGGAGAGGCCAGAAGGCTAGAAAACATCTAGCTATGTAACAAAGAGCTCAGTTCCATTGAAGACATCATCAGGGTGAGATGTGTCTTCCTACCGAAACCTTTCTTTGTATAATATAGGCTTCGGCTTGGTGCCATGTTGGGCACTGGTCGATGGGAGATTACTCTTTTGTTCACAGCTTTAGGTGACTGGTACTTTACTCTGTATGGTACATTTTGTAAATATATAGCTTTAATCATAGTTTGGTTAACTTTTATGCATCTGAAGGTCCCTTTATACTGGCCAATTTTGCAGGCGACTGTCAAGACGGAAGCATTCCTCCTGCTCGTCAGTGAAGGAGACCACTGTATTTATATGTAGCAATCTCCTCCACAGTATGAGGAGGAGCGATCGCTAATGCCATTGCATGTCCCCATACACACATTGTTTATCTGGTGGATTACGTTTTTTCCTGACTCCTGAATTAACAATAATACATACATGGAGTCTTCAAAACTTCAAGAATGCAAGCCACCCCAACAGAATGGCTATCCTTTATGGCTCATAGATAGGGGGGGCGGGGGTCCCTAGTTGATGACCACCTTCTATGACATGTCGATATGATGGTCGTCATTAGACAACCCCTTTGGCATCTCTGTATGTTATTGGTAGTCTTCTGAATTATTTGCTTGATGGATATTCAGGGATTCGGCACATATTATCATACTTGGGTCAAGTTCATCCCATGAGATGTTACACCATAGTGTACTGAGTACTGAAGTGGAATGAAGTCAGAATAATTCCGGTGTTCGGGAGTGTTATGGTTCTCCATGCAGCGGCTGTGCTGCACAGCCAGAGATAAGAGGCTTATTTCATGCCTCTGAATTGATTCCGCTTGTTTTGCTCACAGGGAAGTCGGACTTCTTCTTTTGGAAGTGAGAGGTGATTGATGGGGAGCGGAAAGATGAAGAGATGGACGTGCGCTATGTGTCACCTTGGTGAAGATCCGTAGAGCAGGTGGCAAAGTCCCATGAGCTCATATGTCGCTACCCATCTGCACCCCTCCAGTTTGCCTGAGCAGATGAGCAATCATTTATTAAAGCTGTCTTTGTATTTCTGGGGTATTCATCAAAATGGTATAATAAGATTTCTCTGATAATTATTTCTTGGAGAGAACAGAAAATCAGGCCATCTCCTTCCTTAAGCTGTAGATGAAGTTTCTCCTAATGAGGATTAAATGTCCTCCTGCTGCCCTCTCACTCTTCTCATCCATCTCCTCTGCTCCTCACCGGCTGTAAGCTGCCCTTGCAGAATTTGTAACATACCTAAAGGCAAGTGGATCATATGATCTTTTTCCCTGGAAATCGTTCTCCTTGCCAAAATGTGTTTTCCTTTGTGAGGATTAGACTAGAGCTTTTTTTTTTTTTTCGAGGTTTGTGCCTTCGTAGAAAGGCCACGCATTGTAATCTTATCTCTGTAGATGCCCAGTAGAAACATTGCAGATAAACCAGATAATGTGACGATGATTGCTGCGGTTCGAAGTGTTGTGTAACAAAAAATGTTTAATTCATGAATTACATACAGGCACATGGAGCGCAGAAGAAAACTGCACTGGACAGCAAAATGTGCAGCTATAAGAATATTGATTTGTAAACGTAGCCGATAACGTTCCCAAGTAACGTCAACTGATTCTTCTCTCTTGCAACATAATGGTTATTAAATGTTCCTGACGCAATGCACAAGATGCTTAACCAGGATTTGACTGGCTCACTAGAGGACAGAATGATGAACCAAAAATGTCCAGCTGAATACAACCCCATTTGGAGCCAAATCACTTGCCACTAATGTCTGCATGTACGTTCATCACAGCAAAGTTTACAATGCAATGAAATGTGGATGTGTAGATCTCTGTATAGAATATGTACACACCCTTTTTTCATCTATCCTTAAAGGGGTTGTCCTACCATTTATATTGATGACCTTTCGTCAGGATAGGCTATTAATAGCCTATCCTGACGAAATACACCAAGAGCCCCAGACTATCAGCTGACGAGGAAGCGGCGCTCCATGTGAGTGCTGCTTTCTAGTCATTACACTACGCAACGCCTCCCGTGGAGCGGAGGTGTAGAGTAATTACAAGTACTCACTCCACTCACTTCAATGGAGCGAGCAGTCGTCTTTATGCTGCACTGCACTGAGACTAAGTGCAGCATAATAAACATCTTCAAACAGTTGATCAGTGGTGGTGCTGGGTGTCAGAGCCCCGCCAATCAGATATTGATGACCTGACAATAGGTCAAACCCTTTAAAATAATTTTCTTAAGAAAACCTTGTCTAACACTGTGTTTAAAGCGGTTATGACATGATTGATGCGTAAAATGAAATTAGAGATCATGTAGTACATGACAATTTCTAATAAAGCTAGAACCAACCCTGTACCTCACATGGATCCAGAGATCTGCCCATTCATTGCTCCGATTGTTGTGCTAGATTGTCTTCAGCCTGGCAGCACAGTGTCCTTTCTGCTGCAGCTCTCTCCCTGTAAGGGCCTGTTCACACGACCGTGTGAATGGGTCCGCACCTATTCCGCAAATTTGCGGAATAGGGGCGGGCCCGTTCACTTCTATCGGCGGCACGCTATCTTGCTGAGCTGCGGCTCTGTGCCGCAGCTCAGCAAGAAAAGATAGAACATGTCCTATACTTATCCGTACGCACGGACAAGTATAGGCATGTTCAATGGGGCCGCCCGGCGTGTGTTCTGGGGGCTGCGGAACACACGCCGGGCGGCCCCTGTATTTTTGCGGGTCCGCAGTAATGTCTGAACGGGGCCTAACTGTCACAGCCTCGAACAGAGGATATGGCTGGTAGCAGTTGAAGATTTAAACTGAACACATTCGACGAGCTCAGTGAGGTGGACAAGAAATAAGGAAGAGAACAAACAACAGGTGGCGCTATACAGACAGATTTTATTGAATATTTCACTGGCTATGCTAAATTTTAGGTTCAGGTACATGAGCCCTAATGACGGCAGAGGCACCACTGTGAACAAGATGCATTTTACATATTAGTTTGGATGGCTCTTCTGAAAATGATTGGGAAGCTGAAGTAATTTTAAGCTTTGCTATTTAGCAGTATTGAGTAAAGGTTATATTTTACTTACTGAAGGATCTTTTTCCGCTTAAAGGGTTTTTCATGGGTAGCATACTAATGACCTATGCTCAGGATTGGTCATAAGTATCTGATAGGTGTTTGAAGAGGCCACCTTTATTGGTCATAAGGCCTATGTCCAGCTCAGCTCCTTTCAAGTGAATGGGCCTGGGCTGCAATACCAAGCACAGCCTCTATACAATGAACGGGGCTGTGGTGTGAGGAGGCCGCTGTCCTCAGCTGATCGGTGGCGGTACCTTTCAGATATTAATGGCCTGCCCCGAGGATAGGTCATCAATATTATAAATATACCATTACCAAATGGAAAATACCATTTAATTGCTTTTATAAAGAAACCAGAATCCCTCCAGTCTCCATTATTTTGGACCTTCGTGTTTGTACGTAGTCTTCAGCTGGTCATACACACAAGTTAAATGCCTACAGATCTCTGGCCAAAATCTAACATGGGGGAAGCCCAACTAGTCCAGATGTATGTCAATTTTTCCATGCCCAAATCTTTAGTCCCCCTGGGCTAAGTGGTGCCAGAAATGCCTGGTAGCAGCATGCTGTCTTCTTCCAAAGTCAGTAAAGTATGTAACCAGCCAATTCAGGCAATGCATGAGGGGGTGACTGTCAGCTGCTAAACTATATCTTGTGCAGATAAGTGTAGACCAGTCCTAATGATTGGTTTACACTGGAGCAGTTTCCACAGTAAACACTGTAGTGGACCTCCCAGAAATTAAGGTGCAAATACATGGTAACAAGTCTGATTTCGGCTGTCATTTTCTATGGACACATACATGGATGATGTTCCCAGTACAAGAACCCTGCCTGAACTCACCAGTTACAATATCACTCACGCACTGGCAATATTAACAGTGTGAACAGAAGCTCCCTAAGGCTGTCATTTTCCTCTGAGCATGTATGAAACTTATTGGATTCGATCTTCATGCTTTGCTTGATTGTGTAGCTTGTTGCTTCTGGTTGGAGACTGTATTTTGTCCACTTGTGTCACTAAGGACTGTAGAAAAAGCCGTCATGTTATGATGATGAGACTGTAGGACTGATATGCATCTCCATGTGAAGGCTATGAAGCTGCTAATGCACTTTACTCCCAACGCTCCTCAGTGAGCCCTCGGCGCCCATGACCATGACATGTCCAGTTTACCTTTCTTGGACCACTTTTTGTAGGTACTAATGAGATCACACCAGAAGACCTGCTGTTCGGATGCTTTATTCCATCCATCCACAATTTGGCCTTTGTCTAAAAGGCACGGGCATGGGCCGATTCTTGGTCAGATGATTACTAATAAACGTTTGTAGGAATGCTCGTTAGCCTTTAACTGGCAGTGTCCCGATAAACACGCAAAAAACTTGTTCATCAGATGATCACATCATTCATGTGACACAAAAATCACAGTTAACAGATTGTGCTGTGTAAACAGCCTCTGCTGCCGGCAAACAACAAGTCTGTATGGGTATGAGTGATGGCATTAGTGATCGTTACCCCCATACTGTGGAGGAGATCTCTGCATGTAAATGTTTCTTCTATTTTCTAATAATTGCGCCAACAGTTGTTGCCTTCTCACCAAGCTGCCTGCCTATTGTCCCAGCCTTTTGCAGGGCTACAGTTTTGTCCCTGGTGTCCTTAGAGGTTGGAGTGTGATGGATTGATTGTGTGGACAGGTGTCTTTTATACAGGTAGCGAGTTCAAACAGGTGCAATTAATACAGGTAATGAGTGCAGAGTAGGAGGGCTTCTTAAAGAAAAACTAACAGGTCTGTGAATTCTTGCTGGTTGGTAGATGATCAAATACTAATTTCATGCAATAAAATGCAAATTAATTATTTAAAAATCATACAATGTGATTTTCTGGAATTTTTGTTAGATTCTGTCTTTCACAGTTGAAGTGTACCTACGATAAAGGTTACAGACCTCTCCATTCTTTGTAGGTGGGGAAACTTGCAAAATCGCCAATTTAGTAGGTGGGGAAACTTATTTTCCTCACTGTATATCTGAACAAGCCGCACCTCTCCTGGTGATAGCAGCTAACACACGTATGAAAATGGCCTAAGAGCCCTTTAATTGCCCGCAATGCTTATTGACAATTCAAAATAAAAAAATGCATTTCTGAAATTAAAGGCTATGTACACCTTTGCAGTCAGTTTTTTATGATTGCATTTAACTTATTTTTTGTTGGCTAAAAATCATATTTTCAATTGGCCTTTATTAAAAATATAGAGCTGTTCAGTCGCAAAGAGTTAACTGTTTTTCTAACTGTGTGACTGGTACTTTCACTTTGTGTCATCTAATTACCCTTATCTCTAAACTACTGAGAGGTCATAAACACTTATTTAAGCCACATTCTTATCAGTAAGATAAGGATTGAGCTTTAATGAGTGTTTATAATGTGAGAGAACAGAGATAAGGAGCCTGTCTGCTCCCTAGATGATGGAAAAGACAAAAAATCCACAGGCAGCTAGTAGAGCATGTCAGCACTGTATACAAAAAGGATTCCATATTGTTCATATAGACCAATTGAAAAAATGATTTTTTGCTTAAAATAAGTATAATGTAATAATAAAAAAAATTGCCCCCAAAAGTGTACGTAGCCATTAAGGCCGGCGCCAACACACAATAAGTACAGGAATAAAAACAATAAAAAAGTACAAAATGCAGACTATGGTGCAGTTTCTTAATAAGCAGATGCACCAGAACCACCTTATACAGAAATATACACACAAGTGGTAATCAAGAAAGGTCTGCCTATGAACCAATATCCTGTAGATGATCTACAGCGTGAAAACGATGACATCAGATATGTGGCATATATACAATGAGTAAAAAGAGTGGTTACCCCAACAACACACATATGGGCAGGAAGTGCGGCCTCCTGAAGAGTGATGGTCCCTACACCCTATGTGCAGTTTATATCCTAATACAAATGGCAGATGAGATATCACGTGTTTATATTGATTAAGTAGCAAAGATGGTGGAAGATCACCTGGTCCATACAGTGGAAAGCACATGCTCCAGTCACATCACCATGGTGTGGGCGCCTAAGTCTAATGAAATTCAGTAATGAAGTATATGTGCAAGTAGAGAAAGTCTATAATAGTACATGTGAGACACATTTAAATAAAGCCAATAAAATGATGTAACTATCTAATTGTTCCTGTGTCCTCACATTGTTATTAAATACAAGATGTATACTGTAATTTGCCACTCCCAATATAGCAAGTCGATCAGCCCTTCTTTACAGGCATTTAGTTTATGCGATAATTGTGAGCGTTTTTGTACATGCCGTTGTTGGTGTGATAGTTTCCATACATTATACATTACAAGTGACAGATGCCTGATTAGAGGGGACCTGCATCATAGTTAGATACGTGCGGGTCCCAACAGGCCCCTGAAAGTGAATGAGAGTGCACCACACATGTTACGGCATGCTCTCCAAGCGAACATGCGGCTGCAGCCACCGCTCCATTCCATTCCCTTATATAGGACTACCGGAAATAGCCGAGGCAGCCGGCTATTTCGGCAGTCCCATGGAAATGAATGGAGGGTGGCTGCGTATGTGGTGGCATGTTCTAGTGATATTCCACCAATGTCTCAGATGAGACAACCCCTTTAATAGAATTGAAGGTTATACTATTATTGACCACAAACTGCAGAGAAAAACAGATGGAAAAACATCTCATGTGGAAAGAAGCAGAGCCCCAGCCTTGCTTCAGATGGGCGGTTATAATGTAGTTTCTGTATGCTCCAGGAAGACTGGAGAGGTACGTATAAGGTTTCGCTTCAAGACTCCTTTTTTTTGGATCCAATCCAAAGTGGGACACTTTTTTTGGGTCCCCCAAAAGACTGTTGTCAGCCGAACCCACCATCTTCAGCAGGACTGGCCGACAGTGTACTATCTATGGTGACCTCCCGACTGTCCTCATCAGGGTACGTTATATTTTAAGCCTGTTCTGCCAGGAGATAAGCAGGTGTCTGGCAGCAGCTTCCTCCTCCCTCCCCAGTGAAAACACATGCACGCTCAGCCTAGCATGTATGCGTATGGGGGAGTCTAAAGAGAGAGCGGTTGGAGGAATAAGCGTTCAGCCGACAGCTGTTGAAGGTGCGTGGGCGCTAGCGATGTGCGTGTCTCTCTTCACATGGGTTTTTAAAACGGTCTCGGCATTTATTTTAGAAGGCAACCTAAAGACAATGCACATCTTCTACCTGATTCTGACACATCTAAGACATTTCTTTCTGGGTGGCTGAAGAGCTTCATTGTAACTAGATACTATTCATCTCATCCTGTGACACATTTTGTAAATGATATTAGAGGCATGGTCAAGCCTCCACCAGGCACTCCGCAGGTGGTAGGTCCCAGAGCATCCATAAGTGGTTGCTAAGGCGGGATACGTTCTCCTCCCACAGTGCAAACAAAATGGCATTCTCTGATAGAACACAAGTATTTAACATTTCAGATGTGTGATTGACACGAGGATCTAGGCATTGCTGTAAGGCATCCTTATCTAAAATACCACCGCTATAAGATGTTACTACATTGCCCTAAAATTGGGAACATTGGCCGCACGGATTTAATTGCTTAGCATTGTGTCTGTGCAGCCCGGATGACTCACAGCTTCCTTGTTGCCGCAGCAATTTCCATCCTCATTTGGAATATTTGTGGTGTAAAGAATTAGTTAATATGCTGGAACGTGACAGACGTGTCGGCAGTTTATTTGTGTATCCTTTATGTCATTGTCACACATGCATAGAGTGACTTTCAGCATTTTCTTCATTCCTCCTGCATTGCTATGAGACGAGGTTGACTGCGGTAGACCCCCTCCCCTGTGTAGCCCCTCCGGTTGCACGTTTCTTCAGCATTTTTTTTATTTTTTATTTATGTCTGATGAAAACCCTATAACTGATTCGTCACCCTGATGCCTTCTGCCTCTGGCACAATGAGCATTTTTATTGCACTTCGCACTAAATTCAATTCCATTCTTTGTCTGCCGCCTCTGAGGATTTACCTCCCACATTAACCACTTCAGTCGTAGAGGTCAAAAAAATCAACCGTTACCGTTAGAAACAATGTGGGGGACATTTATCAAGACCAGCGTTTTCATTGCCAGTCTCGATTCCCCCTGCGCGGCCGGAGGATGTACTTTGGCGCAGGCCTCGGTGTAGATTTGGCATATCCTCCTGCAGGCCGTGTAACAGAATAAATCTATGGCAGCCTCGTGGCTGCAGAAGATTTCTATCTTCATTCACGCCACAAAACTGGCATGAATAAAGATAAATTAACCGAACTGAGGAAAGGTCGCAAGTGATGCCACAAAAATGGCATGACACATAAATGGCAACTTTTTAACGCCACAATAATGGCGTAAATAGCATGATAAATGTCCCCCTGTGATTCTAAATTGTAGGCTTCCAGTCTCTTAAAGGGGTTGTCCTGAATACTTTTGTAATTGCATGTAATTAAAAATTCAGTGTTGCCACTGAGCTATTTAATAAAATGTTTCTGTATAGCGCCACCTTCTGTTTCTTTTTCCTTATTTCTCTGTCCACTTAGTTGAGAGGGACGCACACCCTCAGTTCCATCCTTCAAATGACACCAGCCCTATCTACTGTTTGACGTTGTGACTGTTACAGGGAGATAGAAGGGACACACCCTCTGAGTTTCCTGCTTTATATAAATGTAGCAGAGCAATTTTTGCAATGAATACTGAGATCTCTGGATCCATGTGAGGTACGGGGCTGGTTGTAGCTTTGTTAGAAAGTGATTGTCATGTACTATATGATGTCTGATTTTCATTTTTTACATTAATCATGGAATTTAAGAGTTCGTTCAGTTATGGCTCATTCAGACGGCTGTAGGTTGTCCGCAAAAATGGAGACATTTTAGCATGTCTGCAAAAAAACGGATTGCATTCTGTATGTTTGCAGACCCATAGACTTCAATGGGGCCACGTCCTGATTTTCACTGACAAATATAGGACGTTTCATCTGTTTTGCGGAGCCAGCATATGGCCATCTGAATGAGCGCTTAGTGTAAATGACATGTCAGTTTGTGGTGTTTGTAAAATCTAAGGCCAGTCAATGGCAAATCCTCTTACCACCCTATATGATTGTAGACAGGCAGTATTTGTGTGTTTGCTTATGGGAAAAAAGATGAAATATGTGTTACATACACACATAAGACTGCTCATTTGCAGTGCAGATAATATGAAATGCATTTGTATTTTAAGCATTCTTAATATAGGCTTCAATGTTCTTTTGGCATGTGCAAAACATGTGGCACATACCGTGTATTTCAAGTACAGACGTGTCCTTCCCTACCTTTCCTCTTGGCTGGACATGTCCTGATTTGTTTGTCAGAAGTTGACCAGCTCTTCAAAACAACATGATTGTGTGATATTGTATCACAGGATCTCTGCCCTATAGTCTCTATCCTAAGTGTGTTGCTACCCAGTGGTTGTAATGTGAATTGCAGCCTTAGGCCTAGTTCATACGTCAGTGATTTCCATTGGTAATTATAAGCCAAAACCAGGATTGGAGCTACACAGAGATAAGGTATAATGGAAAGATATGCACTAGTTCAATGTTTTTGACCCGAACCTGGTTTTGGCTCACAATCACTGATGGCAGTCCATGCTTCCCAACCATCCCAGCTCCAGCGAGACAGTCCTGAATATGGCTTCTGTCCTGCTGGCCCATGGCGGCTGCTTCATGTCCCAACTTCAACTGTATCTGCGTCCTCAGGGAACTTGGGTTAGGTGAGTATTCAGTTTGTAGGACTGAGGGAGCATCACTGTATATGAGGACACTTAAAGGGGTTGTCCAAGTTATGGAAAAAAATATAGCACTGTAAATCTGATGGGCAGCAATATATAACTAAGTTCAGCAAGTTTTAGGCAAAAAAAATCTATATTTCCTCATTTCCCTGGTTCTCTTCTGGCCTTTGTTTACATGCAGTAATAACAATCTCTGCCCATCCCCCCTCTCTGCAAAGGGAATGAATATAAGTGCTGTGAGTACATGTCTGCCTGCTGGGATACTCAGCAGCATGTTCTATGTGTAGGACTACAAGTCCCAGCTGTACAATGACACTGCTCATACACACAGGAAATTCTCCCTACCTGTTCTTGTACAATTCCTCTATAGCTCCTTGCCCAGCATTTGTCTCTTCTCACTGCTGCAGCTACTATTTGTTGTAAAGCCTTGAGCCCTCAGTGTGTTCTGGCTGAAGGGGTTAATGTTTTATCTGAAGGAATCCAGGGAGAGAGCAGATAGCAGGAGCCCGGCAAAGAAAGGGGGCGTGGCCAGTGACGTCTTGTGTACAGACTGTTATCTGAACTCTGAGGCTTGTGAACGAAACATCACAGAGCAGAGAGATAAGGTGACATCACAGGTCATGTGACCCTCAGTCAACTCTGAGAAACCAGCAGCTTTAGAAACACAAAGTATATGGGAAAGTTGTTATACCTGACGAGTTAGAAACATATAAAGAACAAAAAAATAACTTGGACAACCCCTTTAAGAGAGCCTCATACTATATGATGGCCCCATACTGTGTGTGTGTGTGTGTGGGGGGGCACTTAAGGGGTCATAACTTTGTATAGAGGCGCTTAAGGGGGCATCATACTGTGTGGGGTGCACTTAAGGGGTCATGATTCTGTTTGGGTACATCATACTGTGTATGTGGGTGGGCACTTAAAGGGCATCTGTCAGCAGATATGTGCCTGTGACACTGGCTGACCTGTTGCATGTTTGCTTGGCAGCTGAAGACATCTGTGTTGGTCCCATGTGCGGGCATTGCTAAGAAAAATTAAGTTTTAGTATGCAGATGAGCCTCTAAAAGAAACAAGGGTGTTGCCATTACACCTAGAGGGTCTGCTCTCTCTACAATTGCCAAGCTCTCTGTACTTTGATTGATAGGGCCAGGCATGATGGTGTTTACACTGTAAAAGTGGAGAGGGTGCGGCAGTTGCATAGAGAGCAGAGCCTCTAGGTGTAATGGTAACACCCCTGTTGCTCCTAGAGATTCATTTTCATTTATTAAAACATCATTTTTCTCAGCATTGTGGACACATGAACATGGAACCAACACAGATGCCTTCAGCTGCCAAGTGCACATGTAACAGGTCAGCCAGTGTCATAGGTACAGATCTGCTGACAGATGCCCTTTACTGGGGTATCACTCTATATAGGGGCACTCAAATGGGTATCACTCTGTATAGACAGTGCTGTGCTTTCTTGAAATAGTTGATTGGCAGAGTGCTGGGAATCAGACCCCTACCGATCTGATATTGAACCATATAGGAAACCAGACAACCCCTTTAGGGTAGCATAACTCTGGGAGCACTTCAGGGGTCTCATACTCTTTGGAGGCACTTAAGGGGCATCATACTGTGGGGGCACTTAGGGAACATAACTTTTTGTGGGGGCACTAAAGGGGGCCCCATGATGTGTAGGGGCTTTTATGAGCTATCGTACTGCCTGGGTCACTTACACTTCAAAGTCAAGAATGAGAAAGGGTTGGAAATGGAAAATAGCTAAACCACCTACACAATTAGAATGGAAAAAAGCGGTAGAAGATACAATGGAAAAAGAAAAGGTTATATATCAGAATAAGGGGAAGTGGGAGTTGTTTGTAAAATATTGGAATTTATGGAAGTTTGTTAAAGGGTTATTCTCATTTTAGACAAAGGATATGCCCCCATTGTCTTATAGGTGCGGGTCCCACCGCTGGGACCCGCACCTATTTCCAGAACGGAGCCCCCGAAGTGAATGAGGGCGCACTGCGCATGCGCAGCCGCCCTCCATTCATTTCTATGGGGCCGCCGAAAATAGCCGAGCGGGCTACTTCCGTCGGCTCCATAGAAATGAATGGGAGCGCACCGCGCATGCACGGCCCGGCTCCCATTCATTTCTATGAGCGGCGCGGGGAGCTGCGCCTGGTGGTGGCCGGACCCCCGGAAACCTGGGGTCCTCCAGGCGCAGCGCTCCCCGCTCCGTTCTGGATATAGGTGCGGGTCCCAGCGGTGGGACCCGCACCTATAAGACAATGGGGGCATATCCTAGCGATATGCCCCCATTGTCTAAGATGAGAATACCCCTTTAAGACTTGACGAGAAGAATGGAATATTAATTATTTTTTTTCTTCTGCCCTTTTAGTCGTGCCTTTCTTGCCCTGAGGGCTGGGTTGGGGTGGTGGGATCTTGGTTTTCTTTTTTATCCATTTAAATGAAATGTAAATTATGTATTATGTATTCTAGTATCCCGTTTCCGTGTGAATTGGAAGGGATATTGCTTGTTTATGGATTTTATATTTGAAAATTAAATAAAGATAGAAGACTAAAAAAAAAAAACAAAAAAAAAAAAGAATGAGAAGGGATTGAAATGTATAAAATACATATTTTACTGAATCTTTTTCCCATAAAACTATATATGTCTGCTCAGGTCCTCCTGCTCTATATCATGCTGCTGGCGGATTTCACTACATTTCATGGTGACAGATTCCCTTTAACATATTTCACCTTGAAAAATCACTTGGGCAATTACCCCATCACAAAACCACAGCAATCAAGGTAAAAACATTTTTTAAGTTTTTTCAGCGCTGTGTAAGCCCACCCTATGCCTGTACAAAAATCCTGGGTGAATGGATTATTGAGCACTGAGTCACTGGCCGTTGCTTTAACGCTTCACTGTAGGTACCTGGGAGAGTTTTTTTGGGGGGTCGTGAGGATTAGCTTTTGTTTGACAGTGAAAAGGGATGTCTGGCTGAGCTATTAGAGATCCTGAAAGAAGATGGGGGTGGACGGTGCAGCAAGTGACAGCAGCACATTGAGAAAAATGAGTTTGTAGAGCAGAGCATGTGGAGAATTCAACAGAGACGTGATGTGTGATGCCAAAATAAAAGGAAATGGAACAAGTGAGAGGTTGCAATTAGGAATGCATTTGGAAGCGGAATGTGTCTGGAGCTTGCTCATGGCATCCACTGTAAATCACCAGAGTAGATTTCATAAATGCAGAAACATATTTTTGGCCTACACCCAATTTAAACTTAATAAACTAATTGCCATTTGTATCACATGAAAAAAACTACCACACAGGCTCAAGAGTCTTAAATATCTGTACTGTTTGAGGAACCAAATAAAAAAATAACTTTAACAAAAATATTCCATTGTGGAAGTATTATTTTATGATACTGCATGACCCATTTCTTCAATTAAAGAAGCAGTCACACACATCAAATATTTTAAAGCCTGTTAGCAAGCGACATGATATAAATTGTAGTGAAGATAATCTTTTTTTTACTGATGACTGTATTTGTGAGTTATAACCTCTATTCTGATCCTCAGCTGTGTGATGTGACTGACTCTCCAGCTGACACAGTGTCTTATGTGTGGACAGGAAGTGTCAGTCTCACAGGACTGAATAGAGAAACTGACTTCCTGTCTACACAGAGGATGCCATGTCTGTTGGGGTGTCAGTCACATGACAAAGCTGAGGATCAGAAGGAAGTGGATGACTCACAAATGCAGTCAGTAGCAAGATTACCTTTACTATGATTTACATCATGTACCCATCTAACAGGCCACAGAATAAAATGTTTGTAGGAGTGATTCTTTAATAGAAACTTCTTTATGTTTGCAATGATTGAAAATAGATCACTCTTTATCTCTTCTACAGGTGATTCGCTTATTTAGGAGATGTTCAGATCTGCGCTAGTTATTTCTGTCCTGTTCCTGTAGAGGAGCAGAACAATGAAAATAACGGAAGTGACATAGCTAACATAACTGAAACCAACTGAGCCAAACAGACCCCATTGACTTTAGTGGGATACATTCAATTTCCGATTTCCATTCAGTTATCTGCTTTTGCATGTAGGACTTTTTTGATGCTCTTTTGGCAGAATCTGCAATGAGAACCCCAAACAAAGCCTCCAGCGCTGATGTGAACATGGCCTTACAATGTATAAAGCGGGCTTGTAATTTCAGGTACCTTTTTTACAATAAATTGTCCTGTGAATACAGTATTTGTGGCCATAATATGAATCATATTCTGTGTTTCTCAGCTGTTTTCTCATGTGCAGGCTCCATCTCTAATTGTTTCCCTGAAATATTAGTGGAAATTAGACTGTACACATAGAAGATAAGATCTTCATCCTCTTTCTTTCTGTAACACCCCTCAGAAACAATAGCAACTTATAAAAACTTATATTGCAGTAGTGAGCAGTGTAGTTGTGAATCCAGCACTGGAGTGAGACAGAAAAACACTAATTAGACCTGGCAGAGACGTGTCTGCGTGTCTAAGTGCAACTAGTTCCTCCTCTCCATTAACTTCATTGGGCAGCATTGTTTATCAATTAGTGTCTTGAGTTACTAATTCAGACTGCTAGACAGAAACCTTGATGGAACCCCACAAGGCAAGTCTGAACAGAGCCTTAGGTGTGCTAAGAACTGCCCCTGTTCCATCACTGTGTGATGTGGGTTTCTTTCTGTCTCCTGCCCTCTTGTACCTGGATCCAGGAGGCAGTAGATTTACAGCAGCCATGCTTTGTAGTTTTCTAAACCTGTCACTAAGTCTTTATAGAAAAAGTCTTTATAGAAAAAGTTTACACTACTGTCCTTAGACTTACCCACTTGGCCATTTTCTGTGTTTAGACGCAAAACCATTGTTTGTCCATAACCTCCAGGCTGACAAAGCCATCCACGGTGCCTTCAATACCGTCCCAGCTGCCACACAGGTCACCTACCTGGTGTCTGGTGGTATCAATGAACTTGCACCACTTGGGCTTAAGGATTTCCTAGCACCGTTGAGTAGGATGTGATTTCTATTATAACTACATTCCCATAGGCCCTTTTTTATGTTCACCAACAAAGATGTAACCACTTATTGTGGAATATGGCTATTTGTGCCTTTCTGGTTGAAGCCGCCAAGGATCCAAATTCCACTGAGGAGATTTTCAGCAAATATCCACTTTACATCTCAAGTCAGAGTGGCAGGACTTTGGTTCAGCGTGACACAGCAGAGCGTCTTGGTCTTTTTGAGTGCTCCTGTCCTGATTAGTTAATTCATGTATGCTTCTCTCACACATACGAAGACTGTGGGTATTCCAGACCTCAGGATGTCGAAGCTGACAGCAGCAGTAGTTTTAATGGAGAGTGAAATGCACCTAATTAAACTGCTATTTAAAAAGCAAACCAATGACTCACAACTTCAGAGACTGAGCAGCGTACTTTCTGCCAGTGAAAGTCTCAATAACTTATATTTTATGATATTTCCACCTTGTTAAATGAAACCTGTCACCAGAGAGTAAAGATCCCCGTCACGAATAAAACGGTAGAAAATTGTTCCCACTAAGCGCCCCCCGATGTGCAGATCAGAAGAACAGATAATAGAGCTGATACATATATGACGGCTCCCGATGTGAGTCCTCACGGGGCTACTGAATAGTCTAGAGGTTGTTTCTGGTGACAGGTTCCACTTGATGATGGATTGCATAATGATGTAAAGACTTAGCAGAGATCAGACATAATATATGTTTATGGGGCACCCAGTAGAGCAGAGGTTTCTGATCTGCTCCTTGTCTTTAGCAGTACATTTTACCAGTGTTTTTTCCACCCTTGACCAATATAACAAGAAGCTTTCAGGGACCGAACTATAGGGGGTATATGGTAGACTTTGGTCCTGGGACAGAAGGGGACCAATGACATATACTGTAAGAGGGCAACTGTTGCTCTGCCCAAATAATGATCTATGTTCAGTGCTAAGATAAGTAATTCTCTCCGTTCTTTTCTTTGACACTTTTTTTGTATGTCTTTATTGTTTTTTTAGCATGCTATAGTACTGTGAAGTAGTGTTCATATCCATGCTCCATAAGTAGTTTCACTTATCTCCTTTTGCCATGTTTGTACAGTAGAAATATATATCGGGCACATTCACACTGCGTTTTCAACGTTCTTTTCAGCACATATACCCAACATGTCCATAGGGTACCAGTGGGAATTATGTTGGTATTCCATTTGTAAGTACATAGAATAGCATAATTAGTGGCACAACTAGAATTGACTGGGACCCACAGCAAATTTTTGAACGGTCTTCTCCCCCAGCAACTTCTTGACAACTCCCGACTCCTGTGCAACCCCCACTCCTTAGGTCAGTCAAGATCGCTCTCTTAGATGAGGCCCAGCAGCCGCTCTGTCCTTTACTGTTGAGGGGGTCCTGACAATAAAATCTTTTAGTCCTCCTCCTAGGTGGGCCCCTTTGAGTCCCAAAGTAGCTGCTTCCCCTATAGTTATATCCCAGAGCGTAATCAACTATTCTATACAGAGATGTCCCAAAAAATCTAATGCTACGTTCACACATTTTTTTAGTGGGCGTTTTCAGAACCATTGCAGATATTTTTTTAATGGCCAGTGAGTCCCAAAGTAGCTGCTTCCCCTATAGTTATACCCCGGAGCGTAATCAACTATTCTATATAGAGATGTCCTAAAAAATCTAGGGCTATGTTCACACATTTTTTAGTGGCCATTTTCAGAACCATTGCAGCTATTTTTTTTTAATGGCCAGTGAATAGCAACCGTCAAAAAATAAACATGTCTTATTTGTGACCACTTTCACGGCCAGCCGGACCCCAGTGAAATCAATGGAGCCCTTTTTAATAGTGCACCCATCTAAGGGCAGTTAAAGATTGGTACACTAGTGACAAAGGGCATTTCAGAGGTTAAAAAAAACAAACCTCATCCACTTGCACGCTCCGGGAGACTCACTCCTCACAAGATGCAGGAGGAACTGACACGCCCACAGTGGTGATGTCATCATGCTGAGAGCATAAGGTCTTGCTGCCTTGACTGAAGAGTGAGTGTCCCCACACATTCAAGTGGTTAATGTTTTTTTTTTCTGGCATAAAAAGAAGCTGCACATTATTAAAGCTGGGACTACTTGAGGGGACACTATATTGCTGGGGGTCAGGGGCGTAGCTATAGGGGGTGCAGAGGTAGCAGTCGCTACCGGGCCCAGGAGCCCGAGGGGTCCAAAGACCCTTGTGCCGCATAAGAAGACACACAGAGCACTAAGGGAAGGGGGGCCCAAGCTGAACTCTTGCACCAGGGCCCATGAGCCTTTAGCTACGCCCCTGCTGGGGGTCACTCTGGGTGACTACACTATATTGCTGGGGGCCACTCTGGGTGACTACACTATATTGCTGGGGGCCACTCTGAGGCATTATTTCTGCTGGGGACCGCTCTGAGAGACATTATAAATGCAGGGGATGCTATAGAGGACATTATTAATGCTCCTAGCCACTCTGCGTGGCTATATTACTGCTGGGGACCACTATGGGGGGCATAATTAATATTGGGAGTCACTCTGAGTGACTATATGAATGCTGGGGACCACCCTGAAGGACATTATTTCTGCTGGGGGCCACTCTGAGGACATTATTACTGCTGGGGACCACTATGGGGGACATTATTAATGCTCAGAGCCACACTGGATGGCTATATTACTGCTGAGGGCCACTATGGGGACATAATACTGGGAGTCACCCTGAGTGACTATATTAATGCTGGGAACCACTCTGAAGAACATTAGTTCTGCTGGGGACTACTCTGGGGGACATTATTAATGCTAGGGACTACTCTGGGGGACATTATTAATGCTGGAGCCACTATGGGGACATGGGTTGAGATTTTTAACAACCTTCTTTAAAAAAATGGATAAAAAAACTGGTTGAAAATGGCCATCCCATGAAAAATGGACAATGTGCAACGTACATTTTGTAGACTTGTATTCAAATGTTAATTGGGCAAAATAACGTTTGCTTTTCTGCTTTATAACAATTTCTAGAAATGTCAGATATATATGTTGTTCTACTGATTGTTCCTGGCCCTAGAGGCAACCAAAAGGTTAACACATCTAAAGCTGCAGTGTCTGTTTGAAGAATTAATTAAGAGATATAGTCAATCAGAAGCCTGCGGCTGACCATTAATGGAACCTTCTACTGACAATCATGTTCTAATTGGTAGCTTTCATATAATTCATTCTTAGTACTACCTACACTGCCGAATGACTGATGTGTCCACGCTGTCCATGCTCCATCTACTGGAGATATCCCCAGGCTTTGAGAGACTACATTTCTACACTGACCATGACTGAAAGGCAATGAACCTAGATAAACTTGCCAGGACCAACATTTCTAACACCACGCACTTGCAGGAGACAGCCGGAATAGCTACTGGCGTTTTTCCTTCTAGGGTAGGTATACTTTCGACAGGTTTTGCTGCAGACTGGCTTAGGATTTAAAGGAAATGTATCACCAAAGATTTTATCTGCCTGTTAAAGCCAGATAGTAGCACATCTCCTTTTTTCAAATCTGTTTTATTTTTCTCATTGTAGATTCACTTCCCTGAACATGATTATGGGGGCGGCCATCTTGCCAGAGCTGTTCTTAACAGCATTTAGAAAGCATTAGGAAAATTGATTTATAGCACCTCCACGGACCATAGATATAGTGGTCAGGAGGGGACCTCACTGAATTCTATGGGAGAGTTTTCTGGGCATGCTCTGTGACCTGTGCAGAGGTCATTGTCCAAGGAAAGAATAAGATTTGACAATAACTATGTAGTGTTGAGCGAATCAAAGTATCCGAAGTGGACTTTGATCTAAATTTCAGGAAAAATTTGATTTTGCCGCAGAGCCGAATTTCCTTGTGGTAACGAATCAATTTTCCCTGAAATGGTGGTAAAAACAAAAAAATTACATACCTCATCCATTTGAGAGAAAAGAAGCCACCGCGGCCATCTTGATTGAGGCTACCGCATTAAATCTTGTGCGCAATGACATATCACGTCACCACGCAAGATTTCGCGCTATGTCTTCAATCACGATGGCTGTGGTGGCTTGTACGCGATTAAATGTATGAGGTATTTAATTTTTTTCATTTTATTAACCGGCTCAACCTCTGAAAGGCCTCAGTGTTAAGCCTTATTCACACGTCCGTGTCCGTGCTCAAATCCGTGAGCAGGTGGTCAGTGAGGCATCCGTGAAGGATCCGTGTTGGGTCCGTGTTTTGCCATCCGTGTTTCACTGACACTGAACAGCTGAAAAATAATTTTCAAAGCATCTCTTCTTAATGATCCGTGAAACACGGATGACATCCGTGAGGGATCCGTGGTTTTCACGGACTCATTGACTATAATGGGCGTGAGGGATCCGGGACCCACTGACCGTGCTCAAACACTGATGTCTGAATAGACACATTAAAATGAATGGGGACGTGTGCTGTCCGTGGAGGACACGTACAGGACGCGTCCGTGAATCACTGACGTGTGAATGAGGCATAAATCTCAGATGCTGAGATGACGATGGGGGGTAAGGGTGGGCGCTTTTCGCCATCGTTTTGCCTGCGCCATACAAAGAAATGCTCTTCCTGACAAAGTAACTTGACACAAAGCAAATTTGTTTGTGAAATTCAACGAAGCAGCTGAATCGAATTTTCCATAACATCGCTCATCGCTAACAATCACCTATTGTGAATGGTGGATCCTGTCTTATCTATACACAGAGGTGATATCATTACAGGCAGGATTAGAATGACAGATAAGCAGATAACTACAGTAAAGTGATCTGTACAGAACAAGAAGTGGCACCAATTATTAGACACAGTGCCTAGTGCAAAAACTGCAGGATATTTGGTTTTAGTTTAAATATAAAAAGTGACATGAAAAATTAAAAATAACATCATCAAAATTCTTTAAAAAATATTTTAAACATAAAAACGTGATTTAAACAGCAGATCATTTTCTGATGACACATTCCCTTTAACTCGTCTACCATAAAAGCTGTGAAATCTGTGATGAAAATCCACTACAGAAATCATCATGCTGTGGATTTTAAAATCTGCACCGCAGGTTAGTTTCCTTGTGGAAATATTCAGCAGCACATGGATGAGATCCTTGCAACCTTACAGCATAAGTGTGATTACAGTTACATTGCTATCTGACCAAAATTGGCAATATGGTTCCAAATAGGTTCCAGAAGCCCAGACAAGGAGAGAATTTCTGGACATGTGAACTTTCCAGCCTATAACATTTTAAGGGAATTTTCGGAATACATATTACTTATATTTAAATTGGTAGATAGGTTTGTCTTCTTAGTAAGATTAAAGGGGTTGTGCAGGCAACGTATATTGATGAGTCACCCGGACCTCTGCTGATCAGCTCCATGTGAACGCAGCTTGCATTTCATTAGGTCTTCTGCGTGTTGTCTCCCTTGTAGCGGCGGTGTAGTGTAATTACAAGTACTCCCTCCATTCAAGTGAATGACACAAGTACTTGTAATCACACTGCGCTTCCGAGACAACAGCCTACGTAATGAAGGGGAAGTAACACCTGATCAGTGGGGGTGCCGGGTGTCGGACCCCCGCCGATCTGATATTGATGCCCTATCCTGAGGATAGGTCATCAATATACAGTATATTGCCTGTCCTTACTTTAAGGTGCTACAGTAACCTACAAATAATAGCACTGTAATTGACTTAAATAGAAGTTAGTGTTTTATGATTTATATATATATATATTAGCAATGTTGTATTTGTTTTAGATGAGTATACTATGTATCTAGTGATGAATGTACAGTATGTGTCACTTATATAATGTGATATCACTGCCTGATGTATTTTGTCGGTAGTTTGTTATTTTAACCAAGACTTTTATCTTATAAATGAAAATGCCGGTTCTGCATTGAAGTGTAATCTTACAATAATAAATCCTTCATACATTAGAGCGACTGTCACGTCAGCAGTGCTGCTTATCGCTCCTCATTTTCCTACTACAGTGCACTGCTTGCGGAGATACCTTGGACACAGTATCCGACTGGTGGTAGCTGCAGCTATCTATCTCATACAAGCAATTCTCAATGTTGCACCTTTCCAGCACCACCGCATCAAGGATTTTAATATCTTACTTTACATGGTTGACTACATCATGTGACGCTGTGCTCTTTCTTTTTTATTCTGTAATTGCGCTTGTAGTGTGACATCAGATGAGCACATTATTCCTGTGCTGTAACTTCCCTGAGTTACTTATCCCCTTAGTGTGTGTATTTTCTCTATGTTGTGTCATCACTGTGTGTATTATCCCTGTCCTGTGCATTATCCATGTGTATTAGACACACTGCATAGTGGAGACCAGATAATCATTTTTGGCTCCATACCATTCTTGTGGGGCTCCTATAGTTACTTGATACAGTGGAATTTGGAGTATGTATAAAAACATTGAGGTAAATACATTTTTTTCACTAGAGGCGCCAATTTTATCACAATGTAGGATATATTCGGTGCACTTGCTAGACATGTCAGGCACTTTTGCCTAACTTTTTACGCCACCTCTTGGTTGGTTTACTTTTTTGCATCAAAATTCTGACTCAGTATGGGGCATTTCAAGCTGTGCCTTGTTCTTTTATAGGAGTTGTGCAGTGCAAATATATTGATGACCTGTCCCCAGGATAAGTCATCAATATCAGATTGTTGTGGGTCTGACTCCAATCTTTCAAAAGGTGGTGGCTCTTGTGCGAGCGCTACTTCTGTTTCAAAATTACCTGTTTGCCATCTCCTTTGTAATTACACTGCGCCGCCTTTACAATCCGCAGGTAATTTTAAGGCAGAAGTGCCGCTACCTCTTCAAATAACTGTTCGGTGGGGGTCATCAATATCTTTGCACTGCACAACCCCTTTAAGCCACACTCTTTCCCACTAAGCACACCCCTTATCTAATGAAGTTTAAAAAGTATCTAAAACACATAATAAATCTTGTGCAGGGCATGTATAACATGTTGTTTTGTACAAATTGAGGAAGAATTCTGGTGCCTGTAACTTAGTAATCTTCACCATTGTTCCAGTGGTTCCTTATTTAAAGGGGTATTCCCATCTCACAAATGTAGTTTGTATAGTTAGATATAGCCATACCAATATTATTACTAATAGAATGTATTTATATAAAATGTACCGTTTGTATATCCATTGTCCCACACACATCAGTCAGGCTGTTGCCCCTAGTTACGGCCACCGGAGTCATGTAGTAGTGGTGGCCGGCTTGCTCTTGTTCAGACCCGCTCTGAGGTAACTGCTGTATTGTGAACGCACATTGCATGAGCATGCGGAGACACATCTTAGGGTACTTTCACATCTGCGTTTTGGACGCTACCAGTCCAAAACGCAATGGTCAGGATCCGTCCAAAATGCAGACTTTATAAACAGATTCTGCTCCATAGAGATGAATTGATCTTGGAACAGGATCCGTTTCCTAAGATGTGTCTCCGCATGCTGATGCAATGTGCGTTCACAATACAGCAGTTACCTCAGAGCGGGTTTGAACAAGAGCAAGCCGGCCACCACTACTACATGGTCGTAACTAGGGGCAACGGCCTGACTGATGTGTGTGGGACAATGGATATACAAATAGGCAAATCTTCTAAATGGTACATTTTATATAAATACATTCTAGTAGTAATAATATTGGTATGGCTATATCTAACTGTACAAACTACATTTGTGAGATGGGAATACCCCTTTAAGGGGTTTTCCAGGATTTCAATAATGATGACTTATCCTTAGGATAGGTCATCAATATCTGGTTGGTTGTGGTACGAGACCGCTGAGGCCACTGATTGGCTGCGGTGGTATTCGGGACATCACTGGCAGCAGTCCTAGAAAGAGGATGGATAAGCTGGAACGGATCAGTGCAGGACATGGAAGGTAAGTTTATGTTAGATTAGATTATCAGGCATATCCAACTCCTGTAATGACACCCCCCCCCATGCCTCCATCAGGAGCGACGCGGGTGCTGGGGAGCGGGGTAAGTATAACCTATATGAGGGGCCCAGGCACTGGGGGGCGGTCATTATATGGGTTGGATAACCCCTTCATTAAAAAAAAAATCTTGAACAACTCCATTTACTTTGGTGGGTGCCCCAAAGATAACCCAAGACTACCTCTATAAAAATGAATACAGTAAGGTGGGAAAAAATCCACTGCAGAAATCTGAGGCTGACTTTTTGATTTATGCCATGGATTTGCATATAACAACTGCTGCGGGAATGCACTTTTTTTTGGACGTGACACTAATTTTCTCAAGATGTTGATTTCAAATTGAAAATAACGTGAGGCAGGTATTGAAAGGTACTGAAACCCATGGTAAAAAGCAGCCTGTGAACATAACGTAAGGCTCTCTTCTATTTTATATTGTCGGCTGTTTTTTATATTTATGTATTTGTACTATTTAATACAACATCCGTTTGACTGCAGAATATATTTGTTAATACAAGTAATTTATGTTGGATCATCGACCATTCCTCATATCTCTGCTGCAAGCGTATTGACACTGGTATAAGATGAATAATTGAACAATCTTAATAGGACAGCTTCTTTGTCCCTAGAGAGCACATGTATGTGTGTGGGTCCTTCACAGCATGGTGCGGTAGTTAATCATAGCATTTTAGTTTTCATACTTCCTCGATCTATGGCGCATGAAGCCCGTATGCTGTATGAGGCTATTACAGGGAAGGCCAGGGATTTCTGTATGCCTTGCAGAGCCTGATTCCTGCTAATAAATACATTGTTATTCCATCATTACAATCTTCACCGTTTGGAGGAATCCTAAATTAATAGGCGGCTGCAGTGTAATAGGAAAGAGAGGCTCCGGCATGCTTCATTACATTTTATAAAATGACCTTATTTCCAACTGAGAACCACAAGCAAACGCGGGTTTTGATGAAATTATAAATCAGAGGATTGATTCTGACTGCATTGATTTTGGATCTTAGCTTTTACTGACAAGTTATTGCACGACCACCCAACACTTAGGATTCCAGTAATATGTTCTTGTAATGAAACCTTATCCCTTCTTGTATTATTTTAGATTCTTTATTTTAGATTGAATACAGAAGGAAGTTGTCCTGCCTAGAATGTGATGCATATCAGTTGTACGTGTGGTCACTTCCTGAGCATTGGGTGTCTGACTGCCGGCACTCCTACCATATTCAGAATTAAATAATTTGGCTCCTTCACGTTGTTTCCCATTACAGCAACGCCAGGGATGCATCTATCCTTTCTGCTGCCTGAGGCGGAAACTGAAACGGCAGTCGCCCCCTTCATGCCAATTTCTTAACCTAACCCCTTTGCCACAATGAAAGCGCTCATTGCCCAAGGCCCTTCTTTCTAACAAAGCTAGAACCAGCCCTGTACCTCACATGGATTCAGAGATCTCCACATTCATTGCTCTGCTAGATTTATATCAAGCTGACAGCTTGTTCCTTTTAAGCTACATTCACACGACCGCATGAATGTGTCCACATCCGTTCCACAATTTTGCAGAATGGGTGTGGACCCATTCATTTCAATTGGGGTTCCAAAAGATGCGGGGAGCACACCGTGTGCTGTCTGTATCCGTAGTTCTGCAGCCCAGCAAAAAATATAGAGGATGTCCTATTCTTGTCCGCAATCGTGGAAAAGAATAGGTATTTTCTATATAGAGCCGACACTGTCCACCCAGGGCCGGTACCCGTGTTTTGTGGATTTTGCAGATCGTAAAACACGCCACAGTTGTGTGAATATACCATTAAATAGACCTCTGCTGGATTCACCTGCACAGTGGATAGATGGAAGTGCCACTGCGGAGAACTCCCGAACAGACTCCGCTCTGATCCTTTTTGGGTATGGAAAGGGCCCAATAGGCCAGATCCTTCCCTGATTATAAACCTAGCAATATGCCATAGCGCTAGCAAATACTAATACTCCTTGAAAATACAAATGGCATTCCTTGTATATGTCCATCCAGTCTCATCCTGTAGTTTATGTGCTATTTTTTACTTGTTTAGAACAAAATGAAAAAAAAATCTGAGAGAGACTATTGGAAAGACCTTTAATAAAGGATTGTATTCGGTGTGTTATCACCAAATATTCTTCAGTTCAGATCTCCAGCTGTCTACAGCTCAACCTTCATCTCTTCCTCCATCATAACACCCTTCTCTGCTCTTAAACCCTCTCAATAAAATGACACCTGAAGCCTTTCAAGTTCTCACCGTGAAGCTAACTAATGCCTGTTGTAGAGCTGTAAGCTGTAAGTGCGACCTCGCTACATGGAGATCTGTGAGGGACTCTCCTAATAGACCATGGTTGCTTCATCTCAGGAGCAGATCCTGACCAGTATAACACCTCGGTATCTGCGGTATGGTATGCTCAGGTATTAATGGGGAGTATTTTGTATATGTATGAAGCATGTTCAGGCAAAGCATGCTGCTATTTTAAAAATTAGAGTTTGTTCAGTGTCAGGATATTGACATCCTGTCCTTAGGAGGTCATCAGTATCAGATTGGAGGGGGTCCAAATTCCAGCACACCTGCCAGTCAGCTGTTAGAAGGGCTGTGCAAGAGCGGCGTCCTCTTCAGTCTTTACCTGCACACCGTCTCTCTTAGGGCTCATGCAGATGGCCGCTCCGTGCATTGGGGATCGCAGTTTTGCGGTCACCAATGTACGGGCACCATCCATGTGGTTTCCTTAAGACAGATGCAGAACCATTCAACTTGAATGGGTCCGTGATCCGTCTGCATTGCAAAAAAAAAACAAGTTCAACACCTTCCAGATTGTGGCCTTCTGCATGAACCCTTAGGCCCGTTTCACACGGGCGAGATTTCCTCGCGGGTGCAATGAGTGATGTGAACGCATAGCACCCGCAGTGAATCCTGACTCCTGGCTTTTCACATGTTCTATAATCTGCGTTTTTCACGCAGCCCTGGCCCCATTGAAGTGAATGGGTCTGCGTGAATCACTAACGGTTGCTAAGAGATGTTGTTTGTAAACCTTCAGTTTTTTATCACGCGCGTGAAAAATGCTTCAAAATGCATCGCACCCGCTCGGAAAAAACTGAACAACTGAACGCTATCGCAGTCAAAACTGACTGCGATTGCGTGCGGATTGGTGCAGATGTGTGCGGATTTTCCGGAACGCACCCTGAACGCATCCGGACTGAATCCATGACGCTCGTGTGAAAGAGGCCTTATAGTGATGGTGCAGTGTAATTGCACATGAACGGTGGGTGTGCCGGGAGTTGGACCCCCACTGATATTGATGACCTGTCCTGAGGATAGATCATCAATATTGTGACACTGCACGACCCTTTTAATGACATGTCTGCATCCATGCATTTTTTATGCTGCATGTAAATAAAAATTGGGTTTTTGTGGATCTTCCTACTGAAATCCTGAACTGGAGAACCCCTTTTAGAGGCTGACTTACAGAATTACCATGACAATATAGCTTGTCAGTAGGAGGTTTCTTCCTTTTGGAGGAAACTGCTTTCGTGCATTTTGTTGAAGGTTTCATTTTTTTTTATTGATGACGTATACAATGCAGACAGATCAGCATTTTTTCAATATTTTAAAAAATATTTTTAAATAAAATAATGCATGAGAAAGAATAATAAGACACTGAAATAACGGTCATTTAACTCCATGGTAGCTAGCAGTATTTGGGTACATAATGGAGGATGATCATGGTATTTAAAACAAAATGCATGCCAATTATAGGGAAGCAACTGTAGTCCGAAAGTAGGAAAAGGGTGAGGAAGAAGAACATATACTCTGAGAAAGGAGAAAATCCACTAGCTCTAAATGGGGATGGAGAATGTTACTCCATAGTGAACAATTGAAAAAATATATATACCTTAAAATGTCTGGCAAAGTAACAAAGTTCTTAAGAGAACAACCGTAGACCTGGTTCAACCAGGATTACTAGAAAGTCAAGGCCGGCTATCGGCTGGGCTCTCAGGACCGATTCTAGCCCTTTTCCTGCCAGAGGTGAAAATTGAAAAGTGCTCTCCCCTGTAGTATAATGCCCCTCTATATATAATGCTCTCCCCTGTAGTATAAAGCCCTGTATGTATTATGATCTCCCCGTGTATATATAATGATCTCCCCCAGTAGTATAATATCCATGGTGTCATAGATATATGGATATAAAAAAAAGACACAAACCTGTATCTCAGGTGTGCAATGCAGGTCACAAGTTTCCTGCCTGTGGTCACGTCCTATTGCAGGCGGTCGTGATAGCACGATGCGATGAAGTGATTACGTGAAGACATCATTGCACCACCAGTGACCCAGTGCAGGAGATGGCGGTGATGGCATAGCGACCACCTGTGCCATTCTACTGCCTCATGGGCGTTAGGCCTAGTGGCCTGAGGCTTATGAGGCTGAACAGTACTAAACTGCCCCAGCGTAAACTGCCACACCCCTCAGAAGTAGGTTGGCTCATTCTGATCTCGCCTCATGGCAGAAGTGGGACTGGTCTGGGGACAAGGTGGGTAGGCCATAGTCCAGATGTGAGGTTACCAGTTCAAGCCTAGTCCATTTACAAGACTAATGGATAATGTAGAGAGACCGCTCAGTCATCAATCGTAACCCAGAGTAATGGGGAAGTCCCCATCTGTAGGCCGTACTGAGCTGATTGATTGAGGGCAACATGTTTATTGAAGGCTTTCTGTCTTGTAACATACTGCGTCTCAGATGAGTTGATTCTTGTAATTTAATCTTGGGTATGTGTTGCATTCTCAGAGGGCCTATGGATTCCAACAACTACCAGATACTACGATTACCTCCCAGTTCAGTTGTGCTCATTAGATACATTTGTCTATGCATTTGTGTATTAGTGCTGCTGATCCCTTTAATTAGTCAGAAATGTTTTTGATGTTACAGTGTTTGTCTGACCACTTTTACCTTGATACGTCCCCTAGTGGATTTTTGCTCAGCCATCTGGCACGCCTTTGTAGTCCAAATCAAAACAAGCAGGCTGCAAACGTTTAAACGCTTTATTATCTCCTCTGTATTACAAGAGTGTCTTTTAAGTAGCGTCTCCATGTGTTATCCAGTCACAGCGTGTCCTGTCAGAGTGCAAACAATTCTCTCAACCTTGAAAATGGAAATGAAAAATGGAAACAAACACACATCAGAGTATGAGTAATGGCTAAATTGAATGTTTAAAAGTTCCTGCTCGAATTGCCAAGGATTGTGACGGCTGTAATCAGTCTTGTGTTGTGCGCTCAACATCCACCACCACACAATGCTGTCCATTTCTAGCAGCTTATTAGTACTACTGAAAAAGCAATAGGGGTTCATAGATACTTTGGTCATAACCCCATCCATATTCCTGAAGTGTCCCCTGCAATATTGGTAGCACTAAAAGTGGGCATAGTATCCATTTACAATGTTTACAATCCAAATAATATAATTGATGACAATACAAATAATATTACATTGGCTTCTAAACAGTTGGTCCAGATACAAGTTTTCCACATCTTCTCAACACCCTTTCTACTTTTGGCCAGATATTAAATGACTTATACAGTGCTCCCTCAAGATACAATGGCCTCAGGATATTTTATTTTCATCTCACGATTGTCTTTTCTAGGCCATCATAAGTTAAAACTAGACTCAACATGCAATGCCTCAGACTCAGATCCAACCAATCAACACGGCCATTTCTCTGGTAAAACACCTGTATCTGGCATCTAGTAGCGCCTCTTTACAGTACAGTGCGGTATTACATGCCCTGTACTGTCCCCTGTCTGTGTCAGGACGAGCTGCTCCTTTGGATGTCAGGTGAGATGTGGCTCCAATGTTATATTTCTGGTACATTTTGTGCTATACAGAAATAGAAAGTGATTTACAGCTTCCAGCATCTATTCCTGATTATGATATGAAAGGACTTGCTTTATTGGTCTTAGTTATCTGCTCATTTTTCTTACATCTTTGCTTCCTATCATCATGGAGTGACATTTGGGTCTTTAAAACCAGTTACCAGTTTTTAATTAAGTTATGAACTTAAAGGGAACCTGTCATCTCCGAAACACCCCCTGAACTAGAGTAAGCGGTTCATAGTGTAAGTGATGCTGAATCAGAATATGTAAGTTTTATCTTCATACTCACTTCCATTCCGACGCTGTGCTCCCACAAACCTGCAGTAAAATGCACTCACTGGACTCCGGTGCTCACTCACATAATGGAGAGGACTCAAAGAAGAGTCCACTGAGTGCATTTTACTGCAGGTTTGTGGGAGCACAGCGTCTGAATGGAAGTGAGTATGAAGATAAAACTTACATATTCTGATTCAGCATCATTTACACTATACAACGCTTACAGTGACTGACAGCTATCTCTGTATACACACTTACACAGAGAATGCTATCAATCACTGATAATACCTACTCTGTGTACAACTATCAGTGACTGACAGCTATCTCTGTATACACACTTACACAGAGAATGCTATCAATCACTGATAACACCTTCCCGCCACCATAGTAATTTCCATATAAATATGCCATTTGTGGCAGTGTCTAAAGATATATGGCAGCACATACACTACATTACTAAACGTGTAAAGTACTATTACTACTTCTACTACTATAGTGCCTATACAGTTGTGCCAACTTGCTAGCTACTGCAAGGTTCATATAAAAGTTGCATCCGCAGAAGCATGCTGATAATTGTGCCTACCACAGTGTTGGCACAATAGAGCGAGGTACAAAGTTCTTGTGGTACTACAGACTCAGCTTTTCTCTTTCTCACATAACTCTACTATTGCATTTTCTCTAGACTGTCAATCATATATAACCATTGCTAGAATCCTTCTGTATCCAGTGGGTACACTACTGAGATGCTCAGAAATCCCTCGTCTCTGGAGCTGCAGAGCAGGCAATTCAAGTAGTGTTTGGAAAGCATCGGCATGAGAGGGATGTGAAAAATGAAATTATCGAGTAATAATGGCACAGTGATCTGCCTTACCCCATGCATTTATAAACCATATGAGCTAATGGAGATCTGCATCCCTGGAGAAGAGTTGAATGTGATACTTTAAAATAGAATTTGTGCAGTAACTTGAATCAGAAAAAAACAATGCATGAAACATGAGGTGATTCAAAAATAGGACAAATCAATTTTTCCTCTCCTATTTTGATGTAATCACGAGGTGTGAGGTATATCAGTATATATTTGTCCATAACATCATATCGCCATGATCTAGCCTACCGTATACACAGGTCTAATGGGGACAGAAGCACTTAAAGGACATCTGTCAGCAGATTTGTACCTATGACACTGGCTGACCTGTTACATGTGCACTTGGCAGCTGAAGACATCTGTGATTGGTCCAATGTTTATATGTACCCGCACTGCTGAGAAAATTGAAGTTTTAATATATGCAAATGAGCCTCTAGGAGCAACGGGGGCGTTGCCAGTGTTCCTAGCATCTCTGCTCTCTCTGCAACTGCTGCACCTTCTGCAGTTTGATTGCCAGGGCCAGAAGTGATCACTTTGACACTGCCTGGCCCTGTCAATCAAAGTGCAGAGGGCTCGGCAGTTGCAGAGAGAGCTGAGCCTCTAGGTATAACGGCAATGCTCCTGCTGCTCCTAAAGGGTTATTTGCATATAATAAAACTTCATTTTTCTCAGCAATGCAGTCACATATGAATATGGGACCAACACCGGTGCATTCAGCTGCCAAGGGCACATGTAACAGGTCAGCCAGTATCATAGGTACAAATCTGCTGACAGATGCCCTTTAAAGGCTATGGACATCTTCAGGGGCATTTTTTTTTATCACTGCATTTTACGTATTTTGAGCTAAATAATTTTTGAGTTTGTCCTCATTAAAAATGTTCAATAGATTTTTCTTCTACAGCTTTCAGTACATCTAGAGTCTGTTGCTCTGTGTCTCACACTGAATCTGTCAGAGGGCAGCTCTGACAGCTCGATCTGTTATCTCTGAACTCCTGACAGCTCATAAACACTCATTATAGCTAATTTCTCATCAGACTGAGAAGCATATGGCTTAAATGATTGTCTGAGCTGTCAGGAGTTCAGAGATAATTGAACATTTTTTATTAAGACAAATGTATTGTGTTTGTCCATATTGCCTCCTTTGCTGGCTTCATTCATTTTACCATCACGTTATACACTGCTCATTTCCATGGTTACAGACCACCCTGCAGTCCAGCAGTGATAGTCGTGCTTGCACAATATAGGAAAAAACACCAGCCTATATGCGCAGTCCCAGCCACCAAAGAGGCTGATGCTTTTTCCGACAGTGTGCAAGCACCGCTACCACTGATGGATTGCAGGGTGGTCTGTAACCATGGAAGCCAGCAGTGTATAATCTGATGGAAAAGTTAATCCAGCCAGCAAAGGAAGCAATATGGACAATCACAATACATTAGTAAGTGCCTTGTATTAACTTTCTCTACAAGATAAATACAACTTACTGAAATGAGACACCCCCTTTAAAGGGGTTCTCCGAGAATTAAGAAAATGAAAATACGCAAATATTACTTTATAATAAATATATTCCCAAATACCTTTCATTAGTTATAATAGCTCATTTTCTCTGGGGAGCAATCATTAGGGGAAGCAAAATGGCCGCCGTCCTATTAGTACACACAGAACCTGTCCTAATCACACAGGAGGACAAGTTACTTCACAACACTGAGGTAAAGAGCTGCCTCATCCTCCTCTCTGCTCTGCTCTGCCTGTCAGGAATTATGATTCTGACTACAGTTTTACTATGATATTTAGTCAAATGTCTGTAGGAAGGGAGTCCATGAGAAGACAGAGAGTATGGACAGGACAGACTGTGTTAAAGGAGACTGCATACAAGCGCTGCTGCTCAATACTCACATCCCCACCTCCTCTCTGTACTTCATGTCTCCTCATGAACTCTATTCCTACAGAGATTCAGCTGAAGATCTTATCATCTGTATTCAGAGAGAGGAGGATGAGGCAGCTCTTTACCTCAGTGTTGTGAAGTAACTTGTCATCCTGTGTGATTAGGACAGGATTTGTGTGTACGAATAAGACAGCGGCCATTTTGTTTCTCCTAATGATCGCTCCCCAGACAAAACGACCCATTATAACTAATGTAAGATATTTAGGAATATATTTATAATTAATTAATAATTAAGTATTTTCATTTTCTTAATTCCCGGAGAACCCCTTTAAGTTTCCCCATCTTCCCAGCAGTGCCTGAAAATTGTATACAGCTGCTTATTTGTATCCACATTCTGTATGTGAATCTGCGATATCAGAGGAGAAGAAGCTAGCACAACACAACATATAAATGTAAGTATGGTCATATATTTGCGTAGGCCCATATTTGCACAAACGCCGGCCGTGAATCCAGATGTCATCTTAAGACATTGGATATTTCTCTAGAGCCCCATTCAAACTTACAGTGGAATCCTGACATTTTCTGGAGTTTACCCGGAGGGACTGTATGTGTGAATGCACACATCCGCAATATCAGTCCCAGACTTTACCCAGACTTTTTCTCCCTGGAGCCCTAGTACAAACTCCGGGATATGTCCTGGTGAGCGCATGTGTGAAAACAGCAGTAAATGTCCCAGAAAATCGCATTGGCCATGCCTAAGTTCCCGCCCCTTGTCTAGGCACCTGGAACATTTCCTCTGCAGTGAACGCACCCGACATGGAACATCTTTGGTGTGATAACTACATGTGTGAAAGGCCAACTCTGGTAAATCTCCGGATCCTGATAATCTGGAAATATTCTGGAGTTTAGGTGTGAAAACAGCATAAGAAACCAAACCTCTAAACTGGGATATTTTTACACTTTTTTGCTGTATGCAGTAAATGTAATTTCTAAAGGTTAGATTATGTGTGTAATATGCATTTAATGGAAATACTACCACACGTTTCCAGCATAAAGAAAGAGGAACAGATGGATCCTGACCTATAAGAGACATCTCTCCTTGACAAAGGAGAACAAGAACGCTGCCCTCTCTGCTGTTATTCAAGCCTCCCACTGGATGTATAGCGCTATCCATCAGCAGCGTCTTCTATCCATACCAGCGGAGGATTCACGTCATCCGCGTGTCAATCTGCAGACGCAAATAATCACTGAGAAAAATTAATTTCATTTTAGCTTGTGTTTTTCTTCAGTGCAGCGATACGTTTCTAGAAGGAGGACAGTCACGCTAGAAAGTGATTTGGACATGCAATATGTTTACCGCCCTGCTAATTTCCTCCTTCGAAAGAATAAGCGGCCATATTGATTACATTCAAGAACGCTGTGCCTAGGATAGACCTGCTGACTTCACCTCATGTTTGTATAGGGGTTTTCTTTGGTTTTATTATCCCTTTATGCCTAGTGCATTTTTTATTTGCCATATGGAGTTCACTGCGGAGGCGTTCACTGCCAAGTGTTATCTTCAATCATTTAATTGCCAGCAAAAAATGCCTTGGAGAAATGAAGCAATTGCTTGAGACGGCTTGACCACAATTTCCACTTGCTTGAAATGAATTATAGAACGTATATTAATACATACGCTTTGGGAACCTCTTTACATTGGATAAATGTGAAGTAAATTGCACGCTGTGTTTTTCAGTATCACTTCAGTTCAGCTATTTGAGTATTATGATAATAATAACGTAGTAATGGCGTAAGTTTAGAAGGCAGTTTTAGTGTTCGGAAACTATCTACTGTAGACTCCATTTTTGTAGTATGATGCCCACATCCCTCCATATAATGGTAGGCTTGACCTGATTATTACCCATGGGACAGTAGGAGATATCATAGATTTCCTGATGTCTCATCCAGTGATGTTCAGGGGCCAGCAGGTCATTATAGAAATAGTCATTTACAAGAACTAAAAATTGTGTATAGTGAATGAGATTTCAAAAGAAAGCAGACAGCACTTTTTTTCTCCTGTCAAAAATAAAGGAAGTCTGACAGAAGACACGCAAACTGAGCACATCAGAGGTGATATCATTACAGGCAGGATTAGAATGACAGATAAGCAGATAACTACAGTAAAGTGAGGTGATATCATTACAGGCAGGATTAGAATGACAGATAAGCAGATAACTACAGTAAAGTGATCTGTGCAGACCAAGAAGTGGCGCCTATTATTATTCTAAGTGACTAGTCTGAAAATTGCAGGATTTTATGTTTTTTGTTTAAATATAGATATTGACATGGAAAATTAAAAATAATTTTCTTGGTGGGCCGATGCCCCGCCTGGGCCCTCTTCATGGCCGGACAGTGGAAGTTTTTGGGGATGTATTTTGTGCTGCTAGCAGTATATTGTGATGGACTGTGGTATTTGGCTTTGTTGGGGTGGTATAATGTGCCACAATAAGGTATTGCTGGCCCTGATTTCCATCAATTTGGACCCGTCTACAAAACGGGGCCACTTTTAGTATTTTTTCCAGGGCCACTTTAAGTTACCATTCCACCCTTGGTGGCACAGTTGGCATGAGGCACATGGTTTTCATGGCACCCACTGAAGGACAGTAGTATAAACATCTTATGTACATACCGGTGACAGATTCTACTCACATTATTATTTTACCACTCAACTGTCCCTACTCTTCACCCTAATCCCTTTATTCCTCCTGCTACTTAAATGCCATATTTCTTACCTCATAACTTTATTGTATTGCTCTAGCACTGGGGTAGGCAACCTCCTGCACTCCAGTTGTTGTGAAACTACAACTCCCATACTTACTCTACTCTTCTCAGAACTCTCATAGAAATGAATGGAGCATGCTGGGAATTGTAGTTTCACAACAGCTGGAGTACTGGAGGTTGCTGTTCCCTGCCCTAGCATCTACCAGCATATTAGGCCCCACTTTACTTAATGATCTGACACAATATAATCCTTATAAATTTCAACGTTCAGATTATCCATGTTGTCATTTGTTAAAAAAAAACAAACTACCGGTAATCACTACGAAACAATTGGATTCACTCACCTTAAAGGGATTGTCCAATGAATAATATGCTACAGTTTTCAAACCAGCACCTGGATCTGAATACTTCTGTAATTACATGTAATTATAGCTACTGAGTTATTCAATGAAATCTATCTGTATAGCACCACCTGCTGTTTGCTCTTTTTCTAATTTCTCTGTCCTGCTCACTGAGATAGAAGCACATGCTCCGTTCCATCTTTCAACAGCCACAAGCTGCAGCAGAAAGGACACATCCTTGAGAAAGGACACGCTTCCTGAGCTGTCAGCTTGATATAAATCTAGCAGAGCAATGAATGTGGAGATCTCTGGATCCATGTGAGGTACAGAGCTGGTTCTAGCTTTGTTAGGGAACATGCACATGAGTGTTTGTGCCCCGTGGCCGTATTGGGAGTATTGATTGGCGGAGGACAGGGAAGTATCAGAGGATCAGTAAGGTGCATATGACATGTCATTATTTTATACCATTCTGGGCTGATAAAAATAAAAAAAATAATTGGCGGGCTGGCCAGCCCATTAATAATAGAACCCAGTGGAGACATACACTATATGGACAGAAGTATTGGGACATGTTTCTTAATCATTGAATTCAGATATTTCATTCAGCCCCATTGCCACAGGTGTATAAAATCCATGCAGTCTGCCATTACAAACATTTGTGAAAGTACAGCTCGTTTTAAAGAGCTAACTGAATTCGAGGGTGGTCATCTTATAGGATGCCACCATTGTAACAAGTCAGTTTGTTAAATTTAATTCCTCATAGATATTCCACAATCAATTGTGGCTGGTATTCCTGGAAAGTTGAAGCGTTTAGGAATCACAACAACTCAGCCACAAAGTTGCAGACCCCATAAAGTTACAGATCAGTGTGGCCAAGTGCATTAAAGTTGCCAACGCTCTGCTGACTCAATAACTGCAGAGCTCCAAACCTCCTTTGGCATTAACATCAGAGGCTCCGGGAGCTTCATGGCATGGGTTTCCATGGCCGAGCAGCTGAATGCAAGCCTTACTATTCTAAGTGTCAGATGAAATGAACTAAAACACACCATCACTGGACTCTGGAGCAGTGGAAACTGTTCTATGAAGTGAGGAATCACCCTACTCTATCTGACAGTCCGATGGATACGTTTTGGCAAATTCCAGGAGAACGTTACCCGCCTGACTTCATTATGCCAACTATAGTGTTCAGTGGAGAAGGGATAATGCTGTGTGGTTGTTTTTAGGGGTTGGCCTAGGATCCTTAGTTCCAGTGAAGGGAAATTTTAATGCTTCAGCATGCCAAGACATTTTGGACAATTATATGCTTCCAACTCCCTGGGAACAGTTTGGGGTAGCCCCATTTCTTTTCCAGCTTGACTCTGTCCCAGTGCACAAAGCAAGGTCCAAAAAGTCATGGTTTGGTGAATTTGGTGTAGAAGAAATCAACTGACCCTCACAGAGGGTTCACTGAACACCTTTAAGATAGCTGCAAATGGGGAACAACACCATATTAATGCCTATGTCATAAAAGCTGCCTATCTCATAAAAGTTCCTGTAGGTGTAATGTGTATGTGTCCCAATACTTTGTCAATGTAGTGTAAGTTAAAGTGGTTTCACAAGTAACCTGTAACAATGAAATGTATTGTGAGCAGGGAATTTTCTAGAACATCATACTGATGCCTTCTGTATTAGTTGGTGTAATGAGCACATTAACATCAGGCAATTAATGGATGTTTGAACAGTTGATGTACCTTCTCAGTATCGGTAATCAATAGTGACATGATTATTTTGGTAAATATAATTGACTTGGTAAGCAACTCACAGGAGCAGGATAATGATCTCAGCACACATGGTAATTACTAGTGTAGAAGTCATTCACTTTACCTGGTTGAGCTGGCCATCAAGGCTCATGGCGGTTTCCACCTTTAATTATATGAATGCTCTGCAAGTTTTCCATAAAACCTGCACCAAGTATACAGACAGTGAACACAGCAGACAATTGATTTGATTACTCTACCGTATCTCCTATCTGATTTAGTACCTTTAGGTGATGTTTGACCTTGTTTTATATTCAGGTGATGGGTCTTTGCACAGCAGCTTTTTCTACCAGCTCAGCAAGACATCTCTAGAATTATATGTATCGTTTTTTTGTTTGTTTTTTTATTAGTGGTTCTTGGAGCTTGATTTTTAGAGTTTATTTTCAGCCACAAAGTTGTGAAATTTCTAGGAACCCTTAGCTTTGAAATGCTCCAGACATGACTAATTCTGTATTTTATTTTATTTTTACTCTCTTTTTTTGCATTACAAATAAATAATTTATAATATTTTAGTTAGTCTAGTTCTTCAGACCCTTCTTCTAGCTCCTCCTTGACAGTTCTGTGAATCTTTGTCAAATTATCTAATTGTTCACAGGGTTTTTCCTAGTTTAAAGAGGTTGTTCACCGCCAGGGGCCTTTCAAGCAGACCACCAATGGCTGGACCTATGGAGGGAATCATACTTACCTGCTCCCCGCCACTGGGTTTCAGCTTCTTCACAGCACCACTGCAGCTCTCCAGGCTCCCCTCATCAATGTCCGGTTTGACGCTGGTCATATGGCTACAGCAACAGTAATATTTCTCCCATCCGTTATGTTAGGCTACTGTCACATTTGCGTCAGCAGGATCCGTTTGTGAGATCCGTCCCAGGCAAACGGTCCTGAACTGATCAGTTTTACCCTAATGCATTCTGAATGGATAAGGATTCATTCAGAATGCATCAGTTTGCCTCCGTTCCGTCTCCATTCCGCTCTGGAGACAGACACCAAAACGCTGCAGGCATTTTGGTGTCCGCTTGACTGAGCGGAAAGGAGACGGATCCGTCATGACTACAATGTAAGTCAATGGGAACGAATCCGTTTACTCATGCACAATAGTAAACGGATCCGTCCCCCATTGACTTTCAATGGAGTTCAGAACGGATCCGTCTTGTCTATGTAAAAGATAATACAAACGGATCCGTCCAGAACGGATGCAGACGGTTGTATTATCAGGACGGATCCTGACCTGCATTAAAATGGATGTTGACCCTGGGAGTCCAGAAAGCTGCAGGGGGAGCAAAGGAGCTGGAACACAGTGGTGGGAAGCAGGTTGGAGGGACTGCCCAAAAGGCCCCCAGAATTGAACAGCCCCTTTATGCAAAAATACATGATTTTCATTGAGAAATAAAAAGTTACACTTTTCCAGTATGCTTCCTGTCAGTTCCAGTACAATTCATATCAAAGTTCCAATTGGATGACTACCAGAGATCTTAAAACCATGAGGAATTTGCTAAAGAGTGTATACTGGACAGTTATATGGCTTGTTATATGACTTCCCGGTGGGCTGATGGCTTGAAGCATGTTGTGGGCCAGCATGACGTTTGAGTCGGGGTAATTGCTCTCACGACAATACACATTACAATCCACACCACAATACACATTACCATTGTCATGATAATGAGATTGCAGCAGGGCTGTCGGCCGCCGCAATGTGTATTGTAGTGTGGATTGTATGTGTATTGTCCTGAGAGCGACGGCCGCCGCCCACCCTGCTGTAAGCTGTGCTGCATTCCCTCTGATGTGCCAGCCGGCCCCTGTACCTCCTTTTGCCAGGTCCTTTGACACTGGACAGCAGGAGAGAGAGCACTACTCTGCCCTCCAGGTCAAAGGACCTTTGGCTGCTCTCACTCCCAGCGTCATCGCGACTGACGCTGTGTCATGACCCTACCCCTCCTGCTCCAGGACAGAAGCCAGAAGAGGCTGCTGCAGGTCTGCACACTCAGGTAAGTTGTTTTTTTTGTTTTTTTTCAAGCCATTTGAAAATGAGGAGGTGGTGGGAGGTGGGCATGATTAATGTGACCACTGTATATTACTGGGGGCAGGGGGCATTACTGGGGGCACTATAAGGACTTTACTGGGGGCAGGGAGGGCAATACTGGTGGCTCTATAGGCACATTACTGGGGGCACTATAAGGACTTTACTGGGGGCAGGGAGGGCAATACTGGTGGCTCTATAGGCACATTACTGGGGGCCACCAATATTGCCCTCCCTGCCCTCAGTAAAGTCCTTATAGTGCCCCCAGTAATGCCCAATGCCCCCAGTAATGTCCCTATAGAGCCACCAGTATTGCCCTCCCTGCCCCCCGTAAAGTCCTTATAGTGCCCCCAGTAATGTGCCTATAGAGCCACCAGTATTGCCCTCCCTGCCCCCAGTAAAGTAAAGTATTACTGGGGGCACTAAAAGGACTTTACTGGGTGCAGGGAGGGCAATACTGGTGGCTCTATAGGCACATTACTGGGGGCACTATAAGGACTTTACGGGGGGCAGGGAGGGCAATACAGGTGGCTCTATAGGGACATTACTGGGGGCATTGGGCATTACTGGGGGCACTATAAGGACTTTACTGGGGGCAGGGAGGGCAATATTGGTGGCTCTATAGTGACATTACTGGGGACAGGGGACATTGCTGCTGGCTCTATAGTGACATTACTGGGGGTGGGGTGCATTGCTGTGACCAGGGATATTACTGGGGGGTATTGGTGTGGAAGCTATAGGGACATTAATGGGGGCAGGGGGGGAATTACTGGGGGCTCTCTAGTTACATTAATAGTGGGAGGGGGGCATTATTGTGACCATTATAGGGACATTACTGGGGGCACTATAGGGACATTACTGGCGGCAGGGGGGCATTACTGGGGTTACTATTACTGAGGGCATTATTATTACTGGGGGAATTATAGGCAGTTTGTTGTTGATGGGGGCAGGCATTATTGTCACTGGGGACACTATAGGGGGCATTATTATTTTTACAGTATATTGGGGTAGCAGCAGGATGACAATGTTGGGGCACCATGGTGGGGAGGATGATGGAAATTTGAGGACGCTAAGATGTCTGTGTGTGAAACTCTGCAGAGATGGAACACGGCTAGAAGATGTCATCATGTGTTGTCTGATCCTAACGGCAAAGATGAGGAAAGAGAATATCAGAGGAGACGTCACCGGATGTGAGAGGTAAGTGACGCAGCATGGTAACTCTGAAAGACCGTCAGAATACTGATGGTGGGACTGCCTCTCTGCTGTTGCCTGTGTTTTAACTGTTCATCCCCTTTCTCTATATCTTAGAGCAAAGTGGAGGAGGGGGACAGGACATGGCAGTTGGCACTGAGCACCACAGAGGGGCAGCTTTTAGAGAGGTTTTGGCCTCTTCTGGAGTAGTATATTGTGCTGCACTGAGCCAAATAAAAAATTGCAGCATGATATACTGCTCGCTGTATGGTATTTCTGGCCCCGCCTACCCATGTTGGCCCCACCTTCTCTCCATCTGGTCCCACCCACAACATAGGGCCACTTTTTTTTTTTTTTTCCAGGGCCACTTTTAATTCCCAATCCGCCCCTGTTGGGACCCCTCTCTGTCAGCCAGTACAGAGAGCCGTGTGGCGCAAAAACAGTTGAGACTTTGGGCAGAGGTTCACCTTCCAGCAGGACAACAACCTGAAAATGTCAGCCTCTAGATGTGCAAATCTGGTAGAGACATACCCGAAAAGACTTGCAGCTGTAATTGCAACAAAAGGTGGCGCAACAAAGTATTGACTCGGGGGCTGAATAAAAACGAATGCAGCACTTTCCAGAATTTTATTTATACTTTATTTATACTTACTACTTTGTGTTGGTCTATTGCATAAAGTCCCAATAAATAAATACATTTAAGTTTGTGGGTGTAACATATAAGAATGTGGAAACATTTAAGGGGTATGATTACTTTTTCAAGGCACATTAGCTTTGGTCATGCTATTGATATGAATATACAATATCTGTGCTCACTGCCTAAGACTTGATGGACGAGAATATAAAGCACAGTAGTATATTATAAGTGGGGAAGACTTATTTGCCTGAATCCCAGAGGGGCTTATTCACTAAGCTGTAAATCTTATTTGCTTCGGTGTAAGATCGGTGCCATTTTTGTTTCCGCTATTTTTTTAAATCCTGTCCGTGCCTGGTTTTAGACATATTGGCTTAGAAGCTGTTTTCAGAGCTGTGATCCTTATCTGTCATTCCGCAGTTCTTTAAGATGTAAAAATAAGATGTGATTTTTGTGACAGGCAGCGGAGAGTGGGAGTGTTTACATACACAGAACATTTCTGATAGCGGAGACAGAATGTAAGCAGAACGTCTGCTTGTTCTTAGATTTACTCCACACACACAATCCATCTGTGACAGTACTTGCGCTGTAGACTTTACCTTTCCTAGAAAACACTTCCTTGCATGAAATAGCAAAGCAAGCCTGTAAGCTCTGAGGTTAGGCTCCTTTTGCATGGTCAGTATTTAATCAGTATTTTTCATTGGTGTTTGAAAACCAAAACCAGGAGTGGAATCTAGAGAGAAAACAAAATATGGAAATGCGCAACGCATTTCGGGACTTGACTTGACTTCATCTTTGTCACTCTTGACTTGCGACCTGCATTTTTTGCATTTATGCATTTTTTGTGTATATATAACTTTTGGGTGGAGTCTTATTATGTAATGGCTGATGAATGGACTCGTCCAGTCCAACTTGCTGCTTCTTACACTGCAAAATACAAGAATAAAGAAACCATGTATCCAGAGTCCTCTTCTGTGTTTTAGGCTACTTTCACACTTGCGTTTGCAGGATCCGTTTGTGAGATCCGTGACAGGCTCTCACAAACGGTCCTGAACTGATCAGTTTTTGCCTGATGCATTCTGAATGGAAAAGGATCCATTCAGAATCCATCAGTTTTGCTTCAGTTCAGTCTCCATTCCGTTTTGGAGACGGACACTACAACGCTGCTTGCTGCATTTTGGTGTCCACATGAAGAAACTGATGCAAACTGATCCGTCATGGCTCACAATGTAAGTCAATGGGGATGGATCCGTTCTGTCTGACACAATAGAAAACGGATCCGTCCTCTATTGACTTTCAATGGAGTTCAAGACGGATCCGTCTTTGCTATGTAAAAGATAATACAAACGGATCCGTTCAGAACGGATGCAGACGGTTGTATTATCATGACGGATCCGTTTGTGAAAGCCTGGACGGATCTCACAAACGGATCCTGAGAACGCAAGTGTGAAAGTAGCCTTAGACCCACTTCTGGCTGTGGCTCACAAAATACTGACAAAGTCTGACAATGTGAAAGTGGCCATTTCTTGAGAATTTATATTCTAGTACTTGCTTAAAGGGGTATTCCCATCTTAAACAATGGGCATATATCGCTAGGATAAGCCTCCATTGTCTGATAGATGCGGGTCCCAGCGGTGGATTATCGAGAATGCAGCGGGGAGCGCTGCGCCTGGAGGACCCTGGCCACCACCAGGCGCAGCTCCCCGCTGCTTCCATAGAAATGAATGGTAGCGCACCACACATGCGCGGCCACCGCTCCCATTAATTTCTATGGCGCCGACGGAAATAGTGCATGCACAGTGCACCCTCCGTTCATTTTCCCGCTCCGTTTTCGACCTGCACCTATCAGACAATGGGATCATATTCTAGCGATATACCCCCATTGTCTAAGATGGGAATAACCCTTTTAAGGCCTCATACACATAACCGTATTTTGGTCCGCATCTGAAAACAAAAGCTGTAAGACAAGTGGATTGTTTAGTTAGCAGACACCCACGGCTAATGTCTGCAATTGCTGATAATGCCAGTCTCATGCATTTAACTCCGGCATCTGAGGCAGCTTTCCTCAGGAATGCTGCACTCCTGCAGCCCAAATGAATTTGTTTCTTTTTCTCTGAAGGATCTGAGGATCACAACAGTAGTTCCAGTGGAGGCGTTAAGGGGGCAGGGCCCCTTGGGAACATAGTACAACTCCCATATACTGCACTGTTAATTCATTGTAGTCTATGGGACTCGCAATCTAACAATCGCTTGTTAAAGTCCCCCTGAGGGGGTTAAAATATGTGTAAAGAAGTTAAAAATTGTTATTAAAAGTATAAAAAAAATATATAAAAATTCAAATCACCCCCCATTCACCATAATCAAAATAAACAAAAAAATAATTTGCACTACCATGTATCAAAATGCCCGTACTATTAAAATATATGTGTATTTATCCCATATCATATGGTGAACACTGTAACAGAAAAAAATCCAAATGGTTTGTTGGCTTTGTTTTGTTGCTTCCCATTCCAAAATAATTGAATAAAAAGTGACTGAAACGTCATAAGCACTCCAAAATGGTATCAGTAAAAAAGAACAGATCACCTTGCAAAAAATGAGCTGTCACACAGCTCCGTAGACTTAACTATAAAAAATTTATGTATGTAATAAAACATCATTGTTCTCAGCAATGCGGGCACATATGAACATAGGGCCAACACAGATGTCTTCAGCTGCCAAGTGCACATGTAACAGGTCAGCCAGTGTCATAGGTACAAAACTGCTGACAGATGCCCTTTAACTGCATATAAAGTTCAGTTTCAACAATGCGCTCTGTTACCTCCATGCAGCGGCCATAATCTTTGAAATGTATAAGAAATTTTAATCAGCTGTGTGACCCAAGTGTAAGAATGCAAAATGTGTGCTAGTTTTGATGCAGCTGTAGTGCTGGGAAGTTTCACCTGATTTGTCACTGACGTGATGTGTGTATTAATGTTGGTAGGCAAAGAACATGCTGTAAATCTGCCCTATATTATCATTCATCTAATGTCGAAAAAGTCATAGAAAACTATGGCGAAATGTATAAGGAATTATTAACATTTGAACGTTTTTGCAGCAATTATTACCAAATCGCAACAGTTATCCAGATGCTCAGCATTTTTTGCTATGATTTTGTGCAAATTGTAGCAAAAAGAGACCACAAATCCAGCAGATGTGACCACACCTTAATACCCTTATCTCCTTAGGGTTCATGCATTGAACATATTTGTGCTCCGAATCCGATCCCCATTATTTGCAGGACCCATTCACTTCAACTGGCCCACAAAAGATGCATGCAGCACACCGGTGTGCTGTCCGCATCCGTATGTCCTTTCCGCAGCCCCGCAAGAAAATACATGTCCTATTCTTGTCTGTTTTATAGACAGCAGGACGTCAGTTCTGCAAAATGTGTAACACACACAGCAGATATCTGTGTTTTGCAGATTCGCAGTTTGCAAACCGCAAGCGGCAATGACCGTGTGCATGAGCCCTAATGCCTTACAGAGTACAGTAACATAATGCACCATACACAACTGGAGTATAGTAACATAATGCAGCATACACCACTGGAGTATAGTAACATAATGCAGCATACACCACTGGAGTACAGTAACATAATGCAGCATACACAACTGGAGTATAGTAACATAATGCAGCATACACAACTGGAGTATAGTAACATAATGCAGCATACACCACTGGAGTACAGTAACATAATGCAGCATACACAACTGGAGTATAGTAACATAATGCACCATACACAACTGGAGTACAGTAACATAATGCACCATACACAACTGGAGTATAGTAACATAATGCAGCATACACCACTGGAGTATAGTAACATAATGCAGCATACACCACTGGAGTACAGTAACATAATGCAGCATACACAACTGGAGTATAGTAACATAATGCACCATACACAACTGGAGTATAGTAACATAATGCACCATACACAACTGGAGTATAGTAACATAATGCAGCATACACAACTGGAGTATAGTAACATAATGCAGCATACACCACTGGAGTACAGTAACATAATGCAGCATACACAACTGGAGTATAGTAACATAATGCACCATACACAACTGGAGTATAGTAACATAATGCAGCATACACCACTGGAGTATAGTAACATAATGCAGCATACACAACTGGAGTATAGTAACATAATGCAGCATACACAACTGGAGTATAGTAACATAATGCACCATACACAACTGGAGTATAGTAACATAATGCACCATACACAACTGAAGTATAGTAACATAATGCACCATACACAACTGAAGTACAGTAACATAATGCAGCATACACAACTGAAGTACAGTAACATAATGCACCATACACAACTGGAGTACAGTAACATAATGCACCATACACAACTGAAGTACAGTAACACAATGCACCATACACAACTGAAGTACAGTAACACAATGCACCATACACAACTGGAGTATAGTAACATAATGCACCATACACAACTGGAGTACAGTAACATAATGCACCATACACAACTGAAGTACAGTAACACAATGCACCATACACAACTGGAGTATAGTAACATAATGCAGCATACACAACTGGAGTATAGTAACATAATGTAGCATACACAACTGAAGTACAGTAACACAATGCACCATACACAACTGGAGTATAGTAACATAATGCAGCATACACAACTGAAGCACAGTAACACAATGCACCATACACAACTGGAGTACAGTAACATAATGCACCATACACAACTGAAGTACAGTAACACAATGCACCATACACAACTGAAGTACAGTAACACAATGCACCATACACAACTGGAGTATAGTAACATAATGCAGCATACACAACTGGAGTATAGTAACATAATGTAGCATACACAACTGAAGTACAGTAACACAATGCACCATACACAACTGAAGTACAGTAACATAATGCAGCATACACAACTGGAGTACAGTAACATAATGCACCATACACAACTGAAGTACAGTAACATAATGCAGCATACACAACTGGAGTACAGTAACATAATGCAGCATACACAACTGGAGTACAGTAACATAATGCAGCATACACAACTGGAGTACAGTAACATAATGCACCATACACAACTGGAGTATAGTAACATAATGCAGCATACACAACTGGAGTACAGCAACAATGGAGCATACACAACTGGAGTACAGTAACATAATGCAGCATACACAACTGGAGTACAGTAACATAATGCACCATACACAACTGGAGTACAGCAACAATGGAGCATACACAACTGGAGTACAGTAACATAATGCACCATACACAACTGAAGTACAGTAACATAATGCACCATACACAACTGGAGTACAGTAACATAATTTAGCATACACAACTGGAGTATAGTTAAATAATGCCTCATATACAACTGGAGTATAGTAACATAATTTAGCATACACAACTGGAGTATAGTTAAATAATGCCTCATACACAACTGGAGTACAGTAACATAATGCAGCATACACAACTGGACTATAGTAACATAATGCAGCATACACAACTGGAGTACAGTAACATAATGCAGTATACACCACTGGAGTACAGTAACATAATGCCTCAGACACAACTGGAGTACAGTAACATAATGCACCATACACAACTGGAGTACAGTAACATAATGCAGCATACACAACTGGAGTACAGTAACATAATGCAGCATGCACAACTGGAGTACAGTAACATAATTTAGCATACACAACTGGAGTATAGTTAAATAATGCCTCATACACAACTGGAGTATAGTAACATAATACAGCTTATACAACTGGAGTACAGTAACATAATGCAGCATACACAACTGGACTATAGTAACATAATGCAGCATACACAACTGGAGTACAGTAACATAATGCAGCATACACCACTGGAGTACAGTAACATAATTTAGCATACACAACTGGAGTATAGTTAAATAATGCCTCATACACAACTGGAGTATAGTAACATAATTTAGCATACACAACTGGAGTATAGTTAAATAATGCCTCATACACAACTGGAGTACAGTAACATAATGCAGCATACACAACTGGACTATAGTAACATAATGCAGCATACACAACTGGAGTACAGTAACATAATGCAGCATACACCACTGGAGTACAGTAACATAATGCCTCAGACACAACTGGAGTACAGTAACATAATGCACCATACACAACTGGAGTACAGTAACATAATGCAGCATACACAACTGGAGTACAGTAACATAATGCAGCATGCACAACTGGAGTACAGTAACATAATTTAGCATACACAACTGGAGTACAGTAACATAATGCAGCATACACAACTGGAGTACAGTAACATAATGCAGCATGCACAACTGGAGTACAGTAACATAATTTAGCATACACAACTGGAGTATAGTTAAATAATGCCTCATACACAACTGGAGTATAGTAACATAATACAGCTTATACAACTGGAGTACAGTAACATAATGCAGCATACACAACTGGACTATAGTAACATAATGCAGCATACACCACTGGAGTACAGTAACATAATGCCTCAGACACAACTGGAGTACAGTAACATAATGCAGCATACACCACTGGAGTACAGTAACATAATGCCTCAGACACAACTGGAGTATAGTGATATTCTGTGGCATTGCTCAGCAGAGGTCCAGTTTATCGAATGCGTCTTATCACCGACCAACTAAGTAGAACGGTGTGAAGAAAAGGAGGTAATGAGTCTGTTATCCACTACAGCATCTTATTGACGTCTTGCCTCACAGAAGTGTTCAGGAGAGGGAGGTTGGACTCTCTTTGTGGTGGGAAATGAAGTCACATTGAATTTACTGTAAGAGAAACGACTTGGAACAAAAGAGAAGTGACCATTAGGGCTAGGTAATTTCCTCAGGCAGCAACAAAAGGACTTCCAACCGCTGGTTCTCGAGCTCCTGATAATTAATAACTTCCTCTGATGTTTATCATGTGACATTATGTGATTTAACACCAAGTATCCATTACTGGAATAAATCTTTCCCCAAGGAGGCATTGTATGGGGTTAGATATTGTACTTTGTTAAATGTGAAAAGCAGAATTGTCATCTTCATCCATGACACATGAGTTTAGTGACTCTGCAATGATAGCAAATAACCAACTAGCCTGGCTGTCCACTCCCATCTATTTCACACTTATTATTGTTTAGTGCAAAAGTCAACAGAGCTTTAAAGGGGTTATCCCGCGAATAATGTCAAAATTAAAAATCAGACATCATATAGTACATGGCGATCTCTTTCTGATAAAGATAGAGGTTAGACAAAAAAGAAGGCGAGGGTTAGTAAATCTTATGGGAGAACTAGTCCTCCCCAAGGTACTAGACACGAGGAGCGCTAGTGGGGTATATTAGTAAATTAGTACAAAGGGGAAGGAATAATGCACACTTGGTATAACTAATAAAAATATATGTCAACAATTGAAGTGGTATATTCAGTATGTAGGTAGGGGTCCAGGTAGGACGGCAGCTACAGGGGAGCTCCTTTTGGAAAACCAGAAGGAGAGTTAAAACGAAGTGAAAGATAAAGAGCGGTGGATAGCACGCTACTCTTTTAAAAGTCCCTTAGGCTACTTTCACACTTGCGTTGTGGTTTTCCAGTATTGAGATCAGGCAGAGGATCTCAATACCGGAAAAAAACTGATCAGTTTTGTTCCCATGCATTCTGAATGGAAAGAGATCCAATCAGGATGCATCAGGATGTCTTCAGTTCAGGCAGCTTTCAGTTTTGTGACCGGACACAAAACCGCAGCAAGCTGTAATTTTGTGTCCGGTCATAAAAACTGAAAGAAACTGATCAGGTACTGAAACCAATGTAAGTCAATGGTGACGGATCCGGTTTTTTAGGAGACTAAAAAAACGGATCCGTCACCCATTGACTTTTAATGTATTTAGTGCCTGATCAGTTTTCTTCAGTTTTGATTTCACACAACTGCATCCTAACTGAACTGATGCATCCTGATGTGCAAAATCAAAACGGATCAGTTTAATTCAGGTATAGAGATCCTCTGCCGGATCTCAATACCTGAATTAACAACACAAGTGTGAAAGTAGCCTTAGAGTAGCGCCAGAAGACTACTGGAGATATGACTAATGAATAGTAGAAATAAACAAACAACCAATAGTCAATGTGATCGCAAATAGTGACTCACTTCACAGGGGGTAGAAGCCTAGGTGAGGATCGCAGCACCTATGCCTCATCACCCCCTGGCCGGGATCACTCAGTGTATATTGAACAAAATCACTCGGGAAGTATAAAAGTAGTCTACTCACTTCACAGGGGGTCGAGACTCCGGGTGTGCTGGAATACACCTGTGTCTCTAAACCCCCTAGCTGGGATCGCCTTTCAAGTTTTGAAGAATTGATGGTAGCCTTCACAAGCTTCTTATCAAAATTCTTTAATGAGTCCAATAACACTCTCAGATAGATCTGGTAACGTTCTCAACGCGTTTCGGGGTATTTAAAAGATCCCCCTTCTTCAGGAGTAGTAAACAGTATACATAAAAACAAACAGATACAAACAATAAAAGCTACAGAGATAATTACCTATTTATAGGTGTATCGGGAATCCAAATTGAGCGGTAAAACCACACGTGGATGCACGCTGGGAGGATCTCCTCCCGTTTCCTGTATCGTGTCTTACTGGTAACGTATGCGTTCCACGGTGGAACGCATACGTCACCAGTAAGACGCGATACAGGAAACGGGAGGAGTTCTACCCCCTGTGAAGTGAGTCACTATTTGCTATCACATTGACTATTGGTTGTTTGTTTATTTGTACTATTCATTAGTCATATCTCCAGTAGTCTTCTGGCACTACTCTAAGGGACTTTTAAAAGAGTAGCGTGCTATCCACCGCTCTTTATCTTTCACTTCGTGATAAAGATAGAACCAGCTCTGTACCTCACATGGATCCAGAGATCTCCCCATTCATTGCTCTACTAGATTTATATCAAGCTGACAGCTCAAGGGGAGTGTCTTTTCTGCTGCAGCTAAGGGGGTGTGTCCATGCGCTCACTATCGCAGCTCAAGAGGCGTGTCCATGCTCACCGTATCACAGCTCAGGAGGCGTGTCTCAGCTCTCCCTATCACAGCTCAGGAGGCGTGTCCATGCTCTCCCCATCACAGCTCAGGAGGCGTGTCCATGCTCTCCCTATCATAGCTCGGGAGGCAGTTGAAGGATGAAACTGAGCATGTGTGGCCTTCTTAGTGAGCCGATGAAAGAAATAAGAAACTAAGTGGCGCTATAAAGATACATTCAATTAAATAACTCAGTGGCTATACAAAGTTTTTTTTCCATAGTATTCCATAGTATTACAAAAGTATTCAGATCCAGGAGCTGGTTTGAAAAATGTAGAATATTTTTCGTGGCACAACCCTTTAAAGGAATATACCCAGGATGACTATGGTTGTCAGCAGATAAGATTATGAAGTTGCTTACCTCATGTACATCTTCCCCATGATTTTTTTCCCAATTTGGATCCTCCTTATCTGTTTCACCTTGTAAACAAATCACTCTGGTTTGTTTCCATGACTCACACCTTACACACTGGACACTAGACGCATACCTTACACACTGTACACATGACGCACACCTAACACACTGGACACATGACGCACACTGGACACATGACGCACACCTTACACACTGGACAGATGATGCATACCTTACACACTGGACAGATGATGCATACCTTACCCACTGGACAGATGATGCATACCTTACACACTGGACAGATGATGCACACCTTACACACTGGACAGATGATGCATAACTTACACACTGGACACATGACGCATACCTTACACACTGCACACATGACGCACACCTTACACACTGGACAGATGATGCACACCTTACACACTGGACAGATGATGCATAACTTACACACTGGACACATGACGCATACCTTACACACTGCACACATGACGCACACCTTACACACTGGACAGATGATGCACACCTTACACACTGGACAGATGATGCACACCTTACACACTGGACAGATGATGCACACCTTACACACTGGACAGATGATGCATACCTTACCCACTGGACAGATGATGCATACCTTACACACTGGACAGATGATGCACACCTTACACACTGGACAGATGATGCATAACTTACACACTGGACACATGACGCATACCTTACACACTGCACACATGACGCACACCTTACACACTGGACAGATGATGCACACCTTACACACTGGACAGATGATGCATACCTTACACACTGGACAGATGACGCACACCTTACACACTGGACAGATGACGCACACCTTATACACTGAACAGATGACGCATACCCTACACACTGGACACATGACGCACACCTTACACACTGGACAGATGACGCACACCTTATACACTGAACAGATGACGCATACCCTACACACTGGACACATGACGCATACCTTACACACTGGACACATGATGCACACCTTACACACTGGACAGATGACGCACACCTTACACACTGGACAGATGACGCACACCTTACACACTGGACAGATGACGCACACCTTACACACTGGACAGATGACGCACACCTTACACACTGGACACATGACGGACACATGACGCACACCTTACACACTGGACACATGACGCACACCTTACACACTGGACACATGACGCACACCTTACACACTGGACACATGACGCACACCTTACACACTGGACACATGACGCACACCTTACACACTGGACACATGACGCACACCTTACACACTGGACACATGACGCACACCTTACACACTGGACACATGACGCACACCTTACACACTGGACACATGACGCACACCTTACACAATGGACACATGGCACACCTTACACACTGGACACTAGACGCACACATTACACAATGGACATATGACGCACACCTTACACACTGGACACATGACGCACACCTTACACACTGGACACATGACGCACACCTTACACACTGGACAGATGATGCACACCTTACACACTGGACACATGACGCATACCTTACACACTGGACACATGACGCACACCTTACACACTGGACACATGACGCACACCTTACACACTGGACAGATGATGCACACCTTACACACTGGACACATGACGCACACCTTACACACTGGACACATGACGCATACCTTACACACTGGACAGATGACGCACACCTTACACACTGGACAGATGACGCACACCTTACACACTGGACAGATGATGCATACCTTACACACTGGACACATGACGCCCACCTTACACACTGGACACATGACGCATACCTTACACACTGGACACATGACGCACACCTTACACACTGGACACATGACGCCCACCTTACACACTGGACACATGACGCCCACCTTACACACTGGACAGATGATGCACACCTTACACACTGGACACATGACGCATACCTTACACACTGGACACATGACGCACACCTTACACACTGGACACATGAGGCACAACTTACACACTGGACACATGACGCACACCTTACACACTGGACACATGATGCACACCTTACACACTGGACACATGATGCACACCTTACACACTGGACACATGATGCACACCTTACACACTGGACACTAGACGCACACCTTACACACTGGACACATGGCACACCTTACACACTGGACACATGATGCACACCTTACACACTGGACACTTGATGCACACCTTACACACTGGACACTAGACGCACACCTTACACAATGGACACATGGCACACCTTGCTCACACTGGACACATGATGCACACCTTACACTGGACACATAACACACATCTTACACAATGGACACATGACGCACATCTGATTCACGAGAAACATCATGCATACTCTACACACTGGACACATGACAAAGTTCTTACTCACACACTGGACACCTCACATCTGTACACATACAAATGTTAATAATACATAATTGTTGGCTGCACAAGAGCTACTTACATTTAATATACTGTTAACATTACACACCTAACACACACACTGAAGCCATCAAACACAACACATAAGTCGCAATGCTGTCTACTTACCAGCTTTCTTTTGTAGACTTCAGAATTTTGGAAAGCAGGATATGGCCTTGATGTTCCACCACCATCAGCCGAGTGCCTCCAAAGCTGCTGGCTGGCTGGGTCATCCTACCTTCAGGACCCCTGTGCAACTGAACAGGCTGTGCAAGTGCTATGTTCAACCTTGCTTGTGACATATATTTGTCAGGTTTATGTCTGTAAAGCTCTGTTCACATCTGTGTTGTTAAATGCATTCACAGAAGACACGTTGTGGTAACAGATCTAGTGAATGACAATTCCAATCAGAACACAGAGAGGGTATTAATAAAATTGTTTACGCCACTATGGCAGGGGTGCACCACCAATGAGGCCAGGTGAGGCGATCGCCTCAGACAGCACCAGGTAGGGGCAAGAAGGGGGGCAGCAAAAAGGCTATGTGCACCCCTGCACTATGGTCATGTAAAAAAAGTTGAAAATTATGGTGCACACCATACTTGTGCAATAATCTGTGACTTTCCACTTCTTTCGCTACCGTTTTAAAGGGCTTAGCAGGAGGGGCATATAATATTATTCAAAAATATGGTCATGGTGCCTAAGGCAGAGTTCACATGAGTGTTTGTGTCAGAAAAACTGAAAAATATTAAGAAAAAAAAATTGCTATTTTGAGCATCGGTTCTCAGTTTGTGTCCGTTCCATCAGGTTTGTTATTTTTGACTGGAGAGAAACTACAACAGACAGAGCTTTTTCTTTCATCAAAAATAGCTGAAACTTGACGTCAGTGACACAAACTGCGCACGACTGTTGCTTAAAATACCCCATTCAAACGGATTAAAACTGATCAGTTCTTTTTTTTCAATTTTTCTGTCCCTCTGATGGAACAGAAATACAAAAAACACAATACTGATGTGAACCCAGCCTTAAACAGTGAAAAAAAAAAATGAATAAATATAAAATGCATACAGCATAATTATTTTGGTATATTACACTGAGGCTATAATATAACTGAGGTTATGGACTTTAGTAAAGGCAGAAAGAGAGATATAATTAAACATTTCTTTCTGTTTTAGTCCTTTTAATTATTTTATCAGTATATTAAGAGAAGCAATTTGTTAACATTTTCACCTTCACTGTATTTGGATGAATCAATCTCTCCCTAGCTGTAGAGAATCAGTTGCCGATGTTGCACCATTTTTTATATTGTATAAAATAGGAATGAGTTATGCCAGTTAAATGAATCCTCAATGATATCTCATTGTGATCTGTTTCCTTTCAAGCACACATGAGCGCAGGTTCCCAAACCCACAGTAGAGGGAACAATTTAGTGGGGTTTTTTTTTGTTTTTTGTTTTGCATTTCATCTCTTATGAATTTAGGATTGTAAGAAAACATTTAATCTTTCTTTTTGTATTAATCCTTTACCTCTATAATACATGTATTTTTTAAGAATGCTTATTAATATGCCATGAGAAGGCGCACAACTGCTCCCCTATTTCTCCTTGCTCTTTGTACAGTTACATGGCTGCTTCTAACTGTTAATGAGCTGCTGCTATAATTGCTGGAATGGACTGCCTTTTTTCTCCTTGCCTGAGCAATTAGGTTCCTAGCTTGCTAAGTTCCTTGCAAAGCTGTGCTGTTTCCTGTTGTGTGCCCATGTTCTGACCTCTGCCTATTTACTGTATTGACCCTTTGCTGCCAGCCCTGGCCTGTTTCATGGATTCTCAGTAACTCTACCTGCCCTGGCCTCGGCCTGTTACTGACTACATGTTTTGCTAGTTCTTTCTGTGCCTGCACTGGTATCTCTGACACCTGTGGGTCAGCTGTCAACTACACCACAACTCCAGGAGGTAGCGGTAAAAAACAAATTTTTTGTCATAAATTGTACAATTTGAAACACACACTTACAGAGGACCTAACAAGCCAAGCTTTCCTTACCACATTGGAATACTTTACCCTATGTTCCTGCGACAGACGATCATTGGGACCAGAGAGATCACCCCTGTAGTGATTCAGTTAGAGCGTCACGCATTGCACTAATCACTGCAATGCTCTTTTGCAGGCATCTTTATGTAGGCCTATCAAGAGAACAATACAGCTGCCATACTGTTATCGCCATTGTACACCTGTTATTATTATGATGATTGCCTTTCAGATAACAGTACCCTGACAGATGGATTATATAACTATATAGGAGGTTTTATAATTTGTGAGGACTGCTACAGAAAGACAATATTTTGTATTAATTTTCAATGGCATAGTACTGCCAAAATGAAGAAGAAAAATGGACAAAAAAATATTTTTTTTTCTGTTTTTATGAATATTGAGTTTCAAACCATGGCAAGCTTAGTATGGTTATGGAACTCCCAATAAGAAATATCTTCTAACCAATAAAGCTGATCCACTTTTGCACACTATTGGGAAATGAAATCGAGGGGGAAACCTCTGATCTCCATAAAGCTGCCAGAAGGAGTCTAGCCACTGCATTAATAGGCTGAAGCAGAAGATTGGTGTTGGGAGGGGGGAGCGTCAGGAAGTAGAAGTAGTAGGAACAATTCAGGTTTGCATTACAGAGATGTATGGCATATGGTATTGATAGTTTGAACCCCCTCAGACCAAAATGGTGTTTCTTTGGGGCACAACCACTAAATGGGATAGAAAGTCCCAACATGAGAGTGGCATTTCCAACACATAGATGGGTATGCGGCGTCCATTTTATGTATTTTTTCAGGGGTCATGTACACTTTAGATCAATTCTCTTGAATGCGAACACATCGGGATGTAGATTTAGGGGAAATAATACGTTTTTTTAAGATGACTTCCAGAGAAGGACAGTTTGAGGTCACCTTCCCACACTTTAATATATGTAAGGTCTTTATGTTTAAACAATATTCTGGGTAAGTAGAATACGGTAAAAGAAAGAAGTTTTTTGGAGGTGTAGTTTGTTGAACCAAAGTTTCAGATATTGTCAGTGTTTTTTTTAAGATCTGAGGGGGTCATTTATTAAGGCCGACGTCTACAGCCCCATATCTGGCAGTGGATCGCCAAAGTTATGAAGAGGCACCGGCTTCTCCATAACTTCAGCGTATCCAGTGCCACTTCTAAATGTAAGCCAGCTTCCTTGCTGACTTAAATTTAGACCATTTTCTACATATAAAACAGGCGTGGAAAATGGTAAATGAGACAGGCCTGCCGTTCTGTCCCCATCCCGCAATTTTAGACCTTCCCTTCTCGCAACTTTAGACCTTGACTGAGGGGGGAAAAGTTGCAGATATTAGGCATATTTCAGGCGCAGATGGTGTTGCAATGGTTAGTAATGGCTAATATAGGTGTATTTCATTATAATAAATGACTCCCAAATGTTTTAAAAGAGATTTTAAAGAAACCTGGAGAGTTGAGTATGTAACAAAATTAAGTGAATGAGATTAAAGGATCTGTTTGGTTTCATCTAGCATCCGTACTAATCCTTGAGATAGCAGAGAATGCAGAGGAAGGGAGTCATTTACTATATTTACTGTATTGGGGTATAATAAGTCTAAGAGTTGAAATATAGGTGAGGCCTCCGATACAAATTTATGCATCGGGTTATGTGATGTCCATAAATGCCACGTAGGGTATGTGAACAATTTTGGTAGATGAGGAGGTAGTGATGACTAGGGATGAGCGAACTTTTGAAAAGTTCGGTTTGGTTCGGTTCGGCGAATTTTCGTGAAGTTCGGATTCGTACAAACCGAACCTAAAACGAACCTTGCTATAACGGCTGAATAATTGCTGCAACAATAATGGGGTCTGGTAGGGTATAGTTTCGTTTACTTGCAGTTGCTATTACAATGAAAAAAGTAGAAAAAATCAAAGTGACTTCAACAACGGCGACGCAAAATATACGCATATTTGAGAATTTAAACTAATGCGTACGCTAATGCGAATCCAAACAGTGGTCAACCTATTCAAGCTCAAGTAACGAACATACAGTGTAGCGAGAATGAGAATGTATGAGAATGTAAACTCAAATATGCGTATATTTAGGGTAAGAAATACGGCATATTCCATACCCTAAATATACGCATATTTGAGAATGTTCGCTAATGTGTACGCGTTTTATGAATTCTAACGCATTAGCGTACGCATTAGCGTACATTCTCAATAAATATGCGTATATTTGGCATCGCCGTTATTTTAACCAGATTCGTTACGAACTTTCTCAAAATTCGGTTCGGTGACGAACCGAACTTTTGGGAAAGTTCGTAACGAATCTGGTTCGTTACGGTTCGGTTCGCTCATCCCTAGTGATGACTGATAATTGTAAAGAATTAGTCATCTCAGGGATTGATGGGCGAGTTGTTCCTCAATGGTGACCTAATATTTTTGTTTAGGTTGACAGAGGCAGTCGATAATTCTTGCTAGGTGTACTGCTTTATAGTATAAGTGAGCATCTGATAGTCCAAGCCTGCCTATTGGCATGCCGAGCGCCTAATAAATTTGGTGGATAGTCTTTTAAAAAAAAAGACATCGGACTTGTATAGGTAGTTTTTGAAATACATATGTTAATTTTGGGATAAATCAGCAGGTATGATTTTTACAGCCAATCCAAGAGGTGAAGGGGACGTCCCATGAGGATATTGTCCGGGAGATTTGTTTTAAAAGAGGCAAGTAATTGAGTTTAAATAAGTCTTTGCCATGGGGAGAAATGTTTATACCAAGATATTAGAGAGTCGGTTTCAACCAATCTAATAAAGAATGTGATCTCAAATAATCAGTGGTGGCTTTTGATATAGAGATATTAAGGACTAGGGACTAAGACATATTAATTTTAAAAACTGAAATAGTTCCAAAGGTTTCAAAAAGTGATTATAAATATGGTTAGGCTGTTTCTGGATTTTGTATGATGAACAATTGGTCATCCGCGAATGCAGTGACTTTATGAACTCAACATCTTAAGCTCTGGATCTGAGAGCTAGTGTGCACTTTCTGTAGGAGAGTTTCGACCATCAATATGAATAGGGGATAGGGGACAGCCTTGTCGACTTCTGTTATTAATGGGGAAGGGCAAGGAGAACAGACCGTTAACTGCCACCTGAGCCGATAGATGTGAATACATACAATACACTTCTATAAATCTGTCAGGTATTTGGTATATCTTTAATGCTAGTTGGATACAGGATCAGTTGACCCGGTCTAATGCTTTTTCGGAATCCGTCTCTAACAGCACTATTAGTATCCCTTCAGATTTAGCATAATAGGTCAGTTGAAGCATTCTATATGTGTTCTCTTTACTCTCTCTCACTGTAGAACAAAGCCCACTTGGTCCAGGTCTATAAGATCTGGCAAAAGATCTTTCAATTGTCTGTCCAATAATGTCACAAACTATTTCAAATCCTAATTTAATAAGGACAATGAGTGGTAGTTACCACAGAGAGATGGAAACGCGGGCCATCAACATATGTGGGTGAAAAGGAGTATCCTCCAAAGCTGAATTAAAAAGTTTGGTTAAGTAGGGAAGGAGAATCTCTTTGAACGATAGGTGGTAGAACGGTATGAGGCTGTCTGGGCTCAGGCATTCGTTTTTTTTGGGGCTAAATTTAATACATCTGATATTTATCATCTAAAAGTTGACATAAATGTAAGGCTTGTTGTGTAGAGATGGTCGGGAGATTGATGGAGTCTAAGAAACTTTTTAGTTAGTTTGTGTTTATCAAGTGTCACTTCTGGGATGTCATGTTGGTCTAGATTATGTAGATCTGAGTAGAAACTAATAGTGTAATGTGTGGTACCCAATGTAAGATTAAAGGGAACCTGTCACCTAAAACATGCCTCCAAAGCCACCCACATTACTGTAAAGTAGCCAGCAGTATGTTACTAAAGATGTTCTTCTTCCTCCGGTCAGCTGTGGCAAAACCTTGAAGAGTAAACTTTAATCCCTTTAGGTGCTATGTAACAGCGGAGCTTGAAGTCAAGGGGGCAGCGGCCTCCTCGCTTCAAGTCAGGATAACTGCGTCACCTTTCCCTGCCCTTCTGCCTCTAATTGACAGCCAAAAGTTTTTGGCTGTTCAGGAAAGCCGGCTGTAGGCTTGCGCATGCGCCCGACGTCTAAGCAAGATGCACAAGTCTTTAGCCAGCTTTGCTGTCAATCAGAGGCGAAGGGGGGGCGCGGTTATCCTGACTTGAAGCGAGGAGGCCGCTGCCCCTTTGACTTCAAGCTCTGCCGTTACATAGTGCCTGAAGGGATTAAAGTTTATTTTTCAAGATTTTGCCGCAGCTGACCGGAGGAAGAAGAGCATCTTTAGTAACATACTGCTGGCTACTTCACAGTAATGTGGGTGGCTTTGGAGGCATGTTTTAGCTGACAGGTTCCCTTTAAAGGGAGTCTTTCACCTAATCTGAGCGTTATAGACTGCTCAGATTAGGCTGTAGCCTACTTTCCATATATCTCAACGGTACCTTTATTATCCATGTCCCTCACTTGTATGGCCGAAAAAATACTTTTATTACTTATGCAAATTAGTTTCTTCAAGTGCCCGGAAGCGCCGTTTCAGCTGGAGCCCAGGCCCCCGGGCGATTTGCACTCAAACCCCTCCTATTACCTCTCCGGCCCGCCCTCCTTTATTATAATTACCTCCTCCTCCAGGTTACAATTATATTGCGTGCGCCGCTCATCCAGTGCCCCGGCGCCTGCGCACTGCTCTGCCTACTGTGGGCAGTGGCACAGGGGCCTCTAGTGCGCAGGCGGCGTGCTCTGGATGAGCGGCGCACGCAATGTAAGGAGGGCGGTAATTATAATAAAGGAGGGCGGGCCAGAGATGTAATAGGAGGGGTTTGAGTGCAAATCACCCGGGGGCCTGGGCTTCAGCTGGAACAATGGCGCTTCCAGGCACTTGAAGAAACTAATTTACATAAGTAATAAAAGTATTTTTTCGGCCATACAAGCGAGGGACAAGTATAATAAAGGTAGGGTTGAGATATATGGAAGGTAGTCTACAGCCTAATCTAAGCAGTCTATAACGCTTAGATTAGGTGAAAGACTCCCTTTAACCAATGAAATAAAGGATTTAGCTTTCCGGAACTTCACTTGTGCCATCATAAATTTGGTGGGTTTGTTCCTGTGAATGTAATATTTTTGTTGCGATGAGAGGTAAAATCTAGCCAACCATAAATTTGAAATGTTTCTAAGTTCAGTCGGGAAGTTTTGAAGTGTGGAGGCGTTGGCTCTATATATTCTCTCAATTGCAGCAATTTGATCTAAAAGATCTTGTATCTGTTGGTCTCTTTGTTTTTTAACATACAAAGCACGAGATATAAATTCTCCCCTAAACTAGACCTAATGGGATTTCCACAAGGTGTTAATGGAGATGTCTTCCGTGTCGTTTTGTTTAAAAAAGGTGGATAATCTAGCAGCCATGCGTCTTTGATTTTGTGAATATTTAAGGAGGGTTTCATTAATACATCATGTGGGGGAGCGCTTAGGAAGAGAGTGAATATGTACTTGTAAAGCAATGGGTGAGTGGTCTGAAAAAATATGTGACAGAACCTCTAGATTAGAGCAAAATTGTAAGAGAATAGAATTGAACAGGAAAAGAAAAGAGTTGTGTAGGGAGGAGAAATGGGTATAGTTCTTTTCAGAGGAGTAATAACGCCAGACGTCTCTGTAATCTAGGTCGTGTATTGTTTGCTTCAATTTGCTTAAAGGGGTTGTACAAGAACAGGCATTCTTACAATGGGTCCGCTAAAAAAACCCCAGAAACAACACGAATGTCATCCATATTTCTTGTGGACAGTAAAATACGTACGGTCGTGTGAATTGCACATCTGTGAACATAAAACTGCTGAATGGACTAGATCTCACTCTCACAAGGCTAATAAGGCCTGATCACAGCATCATGAATTTATCCAATATACACTCATCTTAAAGTAATTAATTTGCCAATCGATTTCTCTTTCAAGGAGATGTTGACTCCTCAAGTGTACAAAACTAAAATCTGTATTATATTTGTATTAGAGATGAGCGAACGTTCTCGTAACGAGCACTGTACCGTTCGGCTCCCCTGCGCTCGCATGGGCGCAGGCAGCCGCTTCCGTCCTCCTCACCTGACGGAAGCGGCTGCCTGCGCCCATGCGAGCGCAGGGGAGCCGAGCGGTTCAGTGCTCGTTATGAGCACGTTCGCTCATCTCTAATTTGTATGTATTATATGTTGAATTTACTCCACTAAATATTAATTAGGCTTACTCATCCTTAGCATGTTGTAATCATCCTCTGTAGTTTGTCTTCCTACGTGAACCCTTAAGATTGCTGAATATAGCCCCACATCAGGAGCCTGAGAACCTGCTTTCCTCTAGGTCTTAGAAGTGTGAGTAGAAGAAAGGCTGAATATCAGAAGATGGAGCCCCCACTTTGGATTCTGGCATTGTCTTTTTTTGTTTACACTGGGGTAATTATTAAGGGCACTAGCTTTTGCATCTGTGGATGGTGCCAATGCCATGGCCATGATAATGGCACTTTGTGGACAGTGCGGAAGGAGCAGTGTGTACTTTATTTCCCATACCATAAGATGCACCTGACCATAAGACCCACCTAGGTTTCATAGGAGCAAAATAAGAAAAAAATATTTTTCATCAGACCTCAAATCAGACCCCATTCCTCATCAGACCTTAGATCAGACCCCCATTCCTCATCAGACCTTAGATCAGACCCCCATTCCTCATCAGACCTCAGATCAGACCCCCAATCTTCATCAGACCTTAGATCAGACCCCCATTCCTCATTAGACCCCCCCATTAAACCTCAGATGAGACATAAAATAAACTTACCTCTCCTGCTCCAGAGGGTGCCACCACTTGCAGATCCAGTGTGCTTTTCCTAAACTCACCCCTCCCTGGTCTTCTTCCGGCGCCTCACTTTGGGGAAAAAGTGTGTCTTATGGTGCAGGAAATACAGAATATATAAATTTGCTCAGCTTCTTCTGTTTAGACAAACTGACTGCTTGAGGATGTGCCTTATTTATGACTAGGCCGTGCATTGTAATAATACATCCTCCAATATTGTAGGGGATATCAGGACCAGAGCAAAAAGCGATGGTCTTCATAAATCTCCCTCTATGTTCAAAATGATAGGAGAGCCGAGCCCCTGTCATGTGAGAGCCAAGACTCCGCTCTCCTCAGCACGGGAGACCCGTGCAGCTCTTAGACTGGCCCACCTTAGTCACCACCGTAAAAAGACATATGGGTGGCTACTGAGGGGTTAAAGGGAACATCTATTCTTCTGAGAGTTGACTGATATGGTGCTGTTCCTCTAATTCTTACTAGAAGTTTATGAACAAATTAACAACTGGGTGTTACCAGTTGAGGGGGTCCCTGTCACGATCCAATCAGTGCTGGAATTGGCACACTGTGTAGAGACACACTCCTTTGACACTGGGATTGGTAACAGCTAATTGTCAGTTTATTCATGGATTTATATTCGGAATAACAGAGGAACGGCGCAACATACAGATATAGGGAAAGGTTCTCCAGAATTTTTTTCATGGGGAATTTAAATAGTTACCAAAACAGACTTGTCAGGAGAGAGGAGAGGTGACGGATCCTCTTTAAGGACAGCTTGCTGTAGGTTAATATACAGTACGTTAATAATGTGAAGAGGCTGATGGGTATTGAAGGTGAGTGAATATTTTTTTTGCTCTTATCAATAAAACATATCTTGAATACAGTACGTTGCTGTGAAGTGGCCTCCCTCTCCTAGTGATATGCCAACAAAGTCTGATCAGTGGGAGCCGACCTCTGTGACCCCTGCTGATCACTAGAACCAAATGCTACATCATCTGCTGTTGGCTCGGCTTTGCTTTCTCCAAAGACACCATGGTCACCAATTTATTATAATGTTCTGTCTATGAAATGGGAATCTCAATGATTGGACTGTGATAGCATATTCTAGTGATATGCCATGTCCTAAGACACCCCTTTAAAAAGGAGCAGCATGACTCTGATGCAGGTTCACTTTAGTTGTAGCTGTTATTATACCATAATATAAATATGGACGCTTTACTGCCTCTCCCCTGTGGATTACGCTGCATGGGTTTACAGTGGTATTGGCCAAAGGTTATAGCAGTGGCTCACATCCTGAGGATACGATATTAGAAAAGTATTGCTATTTACATGGCTATGGAAGAGTGGGCCTGTACAGAGTTATTTAATGGCCCATTAGCCATGAAAGATTATAGAATTACGTAGGCGTTGGTACGTTAATGAAGGGCTTCTGACGTGCATAGTAGGGATGAAGTCTCCACAGAGTGTTTGGTCATGTGCTGTTAGCTCATTTGTATTAATGCAGAATTTGCTTGACAGCCAGATAATTTCCCCCAAAGGAGACAGTGAAATAGCTAGGATGTATTGACTGCATGTTCACGTGTGACACGCTTAGGACAGAGTCGATAATAAAGCCTGGTTGAAGATCCACCAGAGACTGGGACAACAGTGTTGCAGGGTTAGCAAGGTTCAGCAGATACAGTGCCTTGAGAAAGTATTCGGCCCCCTGGAACTTTTCAACCTTTTGCCACATTTCAGGCTTCAAACAAAAAGATATAACATTTTACATTTTTTTGAAGAATCAACAAGTGGGTCTCAATTGTGAAGTGGAACGAAATTTATTGGATCATTTAAACTTTTTTTGTAATAATAAAACTGAAATGTGGGGCGTGAAAAATTATTCGGCCCATTTACTTTCAGTTCAGAAGTTCATTGAGGATCTCTGAATGATCCAATGTTGTCCTAAATGACTGATGAAGATAAATAGAATCCACCTGTGTGTAATCAAGTCTCCGTATAAATGCACCTGCTCTGTGATAGTCTCAGGGTTCTGCATCATGAAGACCAAGGAACACACCAGGCAGGTCCGTGATACTGTTGTGGAGAAGTTTAAAGCCGGATTTGGATACCAAAAGATTTCCCAAGCTTTAAACATCCCAAGGAGCACTGTGCAAGCGATCATATTGAAATGGAAGGAGTATCAGATCACTGCAAATCTACCAAGACCCGGCCGTCCCTCTAAACTTTCATCTCAAACAAGGAGAAGACTGATCAGAGATGCAGCCAAGAGGCCCATGATCACTCTGGATGAACTGGGAAGATCTACAGCTGAGGTGGGAGAGTCTGTCCATAGGACAACCATCAGCCGAACACTTAACAAATCTGGCCTTTATGGAAGAGTGGCAAGAAGAAAGCCATTTCTCAAAGATATCCATAAAAAGTCTGGTTTACAGTTTGCTACAAGCCACCTGGGAGACACACCAAACATGTGGAAGAAGGTGCTCTGGTCAGATGAAACCAAAATCAAACTTTTTGGAAAGAATGCAAAACGATATGTTTGGCGTAAAAGCAACACAGCTCATCACCCTGAACACACCATCCCCACTGTCAGACATGGTGGTGGCAGCATCATGGTTTGGGCCTGCTTTTCATCAGCAGGGACAGAGAAGATGGTTAAAATTGATGGGAAGATGGATGGAGCCAAATACAGGACCATTCTGGATGAAAACCTGTTGGAGTCTGCAAAAGACCTGAGACTAGGATGGAGATTTATCTTCCAACAAGACAATGATCCCAAACATAAAGCAAAATCTACAATGGAATGGATCAAAAATAAACGTATCCAGGTCTTAGAATGGCCAAGTCAAAGTCCAGACCTGAATCCAATTGAGAATATGTGGAAAGAGCTGAAAACTGATGTTCACAAATGCTCTCCATCCAACCTTAAAGAGGACCTTTCACGGTTTTGAATTACTGTAGATAAATACCTCTTGTCCCGGGGTACCCCCCGCTGATGCTGCCACTCTGCCTAGTTTTTTAAAATACAGCTCCTACTCCCCGCTGTGCCTGCCTGTAGTTTTCGCGCTCAGTATGTAAATACTGAGCATCGGTACAGGGAGGAGGAGACGCCGGCATTTCTCAATGGGCGTCTCCTTCTCCCTGGCTGTGCCGCGATCCAATCACAGCGGAGAGCGTCACAGCCAGGGAGAAAAAATTGTATTTGTATCTTGCATGGTTACGACAGTATTCTCTGGTTTTGACTTGGCCTGTCTGACTTCCTGTTTTGTTCACCCTTGTAGGTCCTGTGCACTTAGGCTACTTTAATATCTGCGTTTTTTTTCAGGTTTTAAGATCCACCAGAGGATCTCAAAACCTGAATAAAACGGATCAGTTTCATTTGATAAGCTCCTCTGCCATATCTCAAAACCAAAAAGCTAAAACGCTGTTGTAAAAGTAACTTAGGGTAGGGACTGTCGCCCAGTTGGTTGCCACCATTTAGGGCAGATTGTCCAAGTAGGTAGGGACAGCAGTGTGGGTGGAGATCAGATTCCTTACCTGACATGACACATTTAATGTTTATGCTTGGGCTTATCCCTGGGCCCCTGACGATCAGCAGAATAAAGTGGCCATGGGTCTGTTATCTCTTATTAGCTGTTGTAACTTGTATACTAGGGAATCTGCCAGATGATTAACCCTACTAAATGACTCCCAGGCTTTGGTAGGGCATTTAGGAACATGTTTACACATACCTGATTCTTCATTCCTAGCATCTTCATTCCTGATTAAATCAACTTTTTTCATTATACAAATTAGGTGGCAAGTGCCACAAAGGGCAAATCCATTCCCAGCAAGTGCTCCAGGTCTAGCTTGTAAACCCTAACTAAGGCTAGTTTCACACTAGCGTTTATATATTCCGGTATTGAGCTCCGTCATAGGGGCTCAATACCGGAATAGAAACGCTTCAGTTTTGTCCCCATTCATTGTCAATGGGGACAAAACTGAACTGAAGACAACGGAATGCTCCTGAAAGCATTCCGTTCAGTCTTCAGACCGGAGAGCAAACCGCAACATGTTGCGGTTTGCTCTCCGTACTAGTTATCCACACCTAAACGGATCCGGAATGACCCCCAATGCAAGTCAATGGGGACGGATCCGTTTGGTGTGGACACACTTGTAAACGGATCCGTCCTCCATTGACTTTCAATAGAGGTTATTCCGGATCCGTTTAAAAGCTAATACAACCGGATCCGGAATTACGGATCCACAAGGTTGTATTACTCAGTACGGATCCGGCAGGTCCCTTCACCCGCCGGATCTGTACTAACGCTAGTGTGAAAGTAGCATAATACCCTCCCATGACTGACTGACAGCACCAGAATTTGCGACATCACTGCAGTCTCCACTAACATCTTGCATAATCTCATTTGTTTTCCAACCCGGTGCATGCACAGTTCATCTGTGAGGCTATTGCCCACAGCAGGGATCTTACCAGGCATGCTTCGAGCTGAAAATACACACTTAATTTAAACGAGGACTGTCGAATTTGCATAATGGATAAAAGTTTATTTTCTTATGAGTGAGGATGCTGTAAAGGGTGAAAAAGGTATCTGAACATATATTGCTAAATGCCCTGACAAGCACTGGGAGTTGTTTAGTACAACTAAATCATCTGACAGACTCTCCCTTTAAAGAGCATCTGCTTCTGTGCACTGTAACAAACAAAACTATTTAATTCACTTTAATTGTTACCAAGATGAAGTGCCATAAAACCTAAAGAGGCTCTGTCACTAGGTTGTAACCTATGTATTTAAATACATAGGTTACAAGACCTAGTGACAAACTTTAAAATCATACCTGTCATGCAGAGTTCTGCGCAGCGGTTGCGTAAATATTTAACTTAGAAAACATATGCAAATGAGCCATCGGAGCACCGGGGGGCGGCCTCTTTCCTCTGGAGCACCGCTCCATCACCGCCCCCCCGGGCCCGAGGCACGTCCCCTCGCTATTGGCACGCCCAGTACCCTATTTGATAGACAGCGCTAGACTTACGAGTCTAGCGCTGAAATCCCGCGCATGCGTCTTAAAATATCCACTGGAGCATGCGCAGTAGCGCTTGCAGTGTTTACAGTGTTTGCTACTGCGCATGCTCCAGTGGATACTCGTAAGTCTAGCGCTGTCTATCAAATAGGGTACTGGGCGTGCCAATAGCGAGGGGACGTGCCTCGGGCCCGGGGGGGGGCGGTGATGGAGCGGTGCTCCAGAGGAAAGAGGCCGCCCCCCCGGTGCTCCGATGGCTCATTTGCATGTGTTTACTAAGTTAAATATCTACGCAACCGCTGCGCAGAACTCTGCATGACAGGTATGATTTTAAATGTTGTCACTAGGTCTTGTAACCTATGTATTTAAATACATAGGTTACAACCTAGTGACAGAGCCTCTTTAAAGAACATATTTCATATCCGAGCTGAAGCACGTGTTTCAAATATTGTGATATGTTCATCTGAAGGTTATATTTTTGAAAAACAAAAAATATTTTGTGCCATTTATACTAAATACATAGAATTTCTACTTAACATTTAAATATTTCCTCTCTCCATTATGCTGGGGGAATATAACCTAGAAAGTCTGGCTTTTTGTATCCGTTTTTGGCTCTTTGCTTTTTAAAGACTTCTTACAACTAAGTAAATTAGCATTTGTAGCCCTATTAAACAAATATCTTTCTATCCATCTGTTCATTCAGTGCTCTAATTGCTCACTGCAGTTACAGAGTTTATCAATTAGGAACTTGGCCAAAAATTCTCTCATTGCTCAAAAACACTGTGATTTAGAAGTATCCAGGTGGATGCTGGCGGATGGGGGGCAGCCATGCTTCTGATGACAGGTGAGTGGTGTAAGGCACTTCACTGCCTATGTCCGGCGGTGAAGTGAGATGGCGTGGGATTTCAGGGAGCAAAGTCTGTGACATAAGGAGAGATGGAAGGGCAGATCAACGGCAATCTCCAAAGGGCATGGGCACTTGTATTCTGGGAGGAACATCCCTGGGCACTTACAAGTCATTTGCTTATATTGTCAAATTTCGTTTTTGCAACATCAAATTCACAGAAGGGAGAAAGAACAGTACGATCTGTTAACTGAATGGACTTCCTTTAAAGATCATCTCAGAGAAGGAACAACTTGTGGGTGGGCTTTCTTTACGCAGCTGATGATTTGGGTCTCAACCACTGCAAGGAAGTGTCAAAAGTGATCAACATCTTAAAATTAGTAGAAATTCAGAAACTCTGAATTTAAAAAGTTTTCTCAATCCACAAAAAAAAAAAGTTGGAATCCAAGTGCCATTGACAGTATTGTACAGTGTAGGCCTGTTGAATACCTCGAGGTATTGGATGCAGAACAGGGTCAGTCAGGCTTTCCCACCATTCTGGCAGCAGTGTATGGGGTTTATATGCAGTGGTGAAGCTGTATGTCACCATGTAGCTGTAGCCTATATACTACTGGTTCTTCTCTCTGTCCTTTTGCAGAATCACATTCATATTGGGCACTGTAACTGTCCTTCCTGGTTTGGGAATCATAGGACGGACTCACGAGCCACGGGTTGTGCATGCCCCCCAGAAATAAACGAAACCTCCACCTTGGGCACTTTAGAGAAATATTAGAGATTATTCATTCATATATTTATGTTTCATATTCCATTTTTTATTCTGTGCGTCATAGTAAAGGGATATCTGGAGATTATTTGACTACAGTCATGTTGACGTAGCCATCTACTCATAAACAGGTCAACATGTCTGCATATATTACACATATTGGCACAGTTGTCACAGGGATCATTTTCAATGCATTAAATTGCTTAGAGTCCTCATTTTTTTTAACATTTGGCCTAACTTGAATGTTTTGTAACTTGGGGTCACACAGCATGTAATTAATCTTTTTTAATTCGGTCCTCCAATCTAATAAATTGATCCCTTGTCTGCTCAGCACTTGCAGCTTTTCATAGATTTCTGCCGCGATGTTGATGAACTGCTTATTAAATAATGGCCTGGTCCCAGTATGGACACTAAGTTATTGCTCTGTCTTTTTTATGTCTACTGTTCAATATTTCAATCTGCAATGTATGTCACATAGTAATTGGTGTAAATGTGGCTCATACAGAGGATAGTATACGCACGGCTAATGGCAGTGTGATTTACAAAGATGAAATAAGAGCTTGACATATACGGAAATGATTGCTTTTTCCATAGTGCTTAAGGATCACTTATCAGCCATAGTATGCAGGTATCTTTTAGCAATTAGGTGATTTTGACATTGTGGACTACTTGTGCTCCTTAAAGCTTGGATTAAGTGCTACTTACACAGCATTTGAGTATATGTGTTATTTTATTATAATCTCTTTAGAGCTTGCATGTCACCTGTAGTGGATTGTGTTTGAACAGGCTACTAAGAATTAATTACGGTACTTCAAACCAAGGCAAGTATTGCTTAAACAATTCATTTTTCTGCCTCGGGAAACGCTTAGACATATATACTGATATACGCAATGTTTTAATAAAAAAAAAATCCTCCTACTGTAAATATTGGCTAAAATCCTGAGAAAATCGTGTATGGCAAGATTTTATTAACCACTATTTATATTAAATTCTACTGAAACAAAGTCCTGACAAACTTAAAGGGGTTATCCCATGATTAATGTAAAACGAATATCAGACATCATATAGTACATGACAATACAAAGCTAGAACCAGCCCTGTACCTCAGATGGATCCAGAGATCCCCCCATTCATTGCTCTCCTAGATTTATTTCAAGCTGGCAGCTCAAGCCCCATGTCCTTTCTCAGGGGCATATCCTTTTGTTGCAGCTGGTGGCAGTTAAAGGATGGAACTGAGAATGTGCATCCATCTCAGTGAGGTGGACAGAAAAATTTGAAAAAGAATAAACAGCAGGTGGTGCTCTACAGATTTCATTTAGTGATGGGATAAAAATTGCTATATAGTGTCCGTGGTATTCTCCAGGCAGGTTTGTTATCATGGCAGCCAGGTTCTTTGTGAAGGCTCTTAGGCCTGCCATGGCAAACTGCCTGTAGCATGGCTTAATAGGAAGCCAGTCAAAATGCCATAGATTGCAGTAGATTTCTATTGTAGTCTATGACATAAGTATTCAGAAGATTACATATTCAGATTCCGTAAGGGTACTAAAAATTACAGTTAAAAATCTTTAAAAAAAAATCCCCCCCTTCCCAATTTTACATATGAAAATTAGCAAAAAATATATAATTGGTATCTCTGCATCTAAAAAATGTTTGATCTACTAGAGAAAAAATATATATATCATGCACTGTGAATGCTGTAATGGTAAAAAAAAAAAAATCAAAATGGACCATTTGCTGTTTTTTTGGCCACCTTGTCCAGCCCCCCTTAAAAAAAAATAAAAAATGAAAAGTAAACAATGAATGAAAAGTAATGTATCCCAAAATGGTACCAATAAAAATTGCAGCTCATCCCACACAAAAACAAGCCCTCAAACAGCTCTGTAGACCGAAATATAAATATATGTGTGTCCGAATATGGAGATACAAATAATGTTTTGAAGATTTTTATTTTTTTAAACTAGTGAACTAAAAACTCATATCATTTTGGTACTGCTGTAAATATACTGACTTGTAGAACAGGGTCTTTATTAGTGCAGAGTGAACACCGTAAAAACAAAACTTCATAAAATAGCACAATAATACGAGATATGGTAAATTAAATGGTGCATTTTGTAATATTCAACTGGTGCTGCAAAAAATATAACCTATATACCTAAACATATTTCTATGTAAAACAAAAAGTAAGGTTTTGGCTCTTGGAAGGTGGGGAAGAAAAAAACAAAAATTCAAAAAATGAAAATTGGACCAGTCCGGAAGAGGTTGATGCGTAGCCTAATTCACCACTCTACCAATCTTCCATGAATCCTTCCTTATATACGCAGGTTATAACATACTTCAGAGATAATTGGTGTAAAAATCAAGACATTTAGAGGATTATGGATGTGTTCCAAATAGTTAAGCTTAGGTTTTCTTGGGCATGACATGAGGATACTGTGAAATTGCCATGGTTTTAGAGTTGATGTATAACTTCTATAGTTGTGCTCAGGATAGAAGGTTATGAAGAGTAGAGTTTGGTTTCAAGGAGCATCTTTGAACCCTAAAATTTGATTGCGTCTCTTCTTTCTTTATCAGTGTTGGACTGAAGTCCCTTGGGCCCACCAAAGTAAATTATTCTGAGGGCCTAAGGGACTATATACTCAGAAGACTCTGAGGGTCTTCTGAGTATATAGGATTAAGGGCCCTGTTTTAATAGTGGTCCATTATTGTCAGAGCCTGGGCCAACCTGAGGATACTCTGGTGGGCCAGTCCGACCCTACTCTTTGTGGCCATAGCCAGACTTCCTGATACTGTTGAATTCAGCATATTTTTTTGGAAAGTGGCAGGTACTGTGAAGTTTGGTTTGCAAGTTTGTAAATCCTCAAGGGACAAGATGATTTTATTTATTGGTCTAACCTTCTAACTGTCTATAAATCTGTATAAAGTGCAGCTTTTTACAGGTAATGTTTCTCAACATCATTTTGTGTTCCCTTGGTTTCTAGGGAATCGCCACCTTTTCCATCTTATCTCCCTTTTTTCCTCTGAGTTTTCCATTCTCATTCGAATGTGATACGAATATAAAATCCTGATGGAATTAATGTAACAACATTTGTAGAGCGTTATGTAGTGATTCAGAAATACTCCAAGCGGTGAAATTGAGGTCACCTGTCCCAGGAGTTCTTACAGATACAGCCCCGCACCAGCACATACAATTTGCTGCAGTGTTATTAGCGAGTGGGGAGACTCATAAAGTCCGTGTACACATATTAATCTTCCATTACGATTGCCTCTTGCATGGGATTTTCGTCTGGTCCTAGAACCACCACACACCCACTCACTGATTGATTATAGGTCTGACAATTCCAAATGAGATTCTCATTTATTTTCTGGCACATTTTCTGCCACTTCCTAAAATATGGATTTCTTAAGAGCTCCAGAAATCCACTGCTAATATAGTTGTCTTTTTCTAATATTTTCCAAGGGACACATTTTGCCAAAAAAGGACTTGTGTACTGTGAGGAAATGTCTAAGTTAATGACCAAGTTTAAAAGGATTATCTGTATACCTTATATGTACATATTAATAAAGCGGAGAGGGAGAAGGAAGACATTGAGGAATCCATGCACAGTGTTCACAGAAATGGGTGTGCAAGGGCTGAGGGAATGTAATGAAAACCTGACATTGAGAAGCACTAAATATAGAAAGTACAATGCGGACAAAGAGAAAGAGATCGATGGAGAAGCAAAGAGCTGGAAGATTGCAAGGAGCAGCGGAGCTGATCATTCATCTACACATGTGTATTTGTGTACTCTGCTGTAAATGAGTATATTAGTCAAAAAGTAGAATGATCCTGTCTCATTAGAAGGTCATGACAGTGTTAGGAATATTGGTTGAGGTATTTACTACAGTCTGGTTCACCTTAATAATGGAGTTGCTAAAAGGAGTTACGACATGTACTATAGATGACGCCTTGGTAAAATACTGTCAGATCTTAAGGAGTTGATAGGTTGGAGCTTTCCATTCATTCATGTAGGATCTTAAAATAAGCAGTTGTGCCAAGACCAGCAGACCACAGAGCATGAACCACATCCCATAGTGATCTTGCCTTCAGGACATCTGCAATTAACCAGGCACCCCCTTTAGGATAAAGTCACACGAAGAAGATTTATTTTGGAAATTTCTGCCACTGAAAGTCTGTGCTATTCATCCAAATGGGATTGTTTCTGCAGCAAGTAGATGGTTTTCTTCTGGCCCCCTTCAGATGAATGGGAGAAATACACAGTCACATTATTATGACCACTTCCTACTTCTGACATAAGCAGCGTGTAGCTCATGAAGTCACGTGTGGTGTGCTGGCTTGGTGGGTATATAATGTGTGATAGGCTGTCTGTACACATATCTCTCATTACTGTCATAGGTAAAAGGGGAGATTTATCAGAGTTGTAAAAAGGGATGATTATTGGCTTTCAGGACAAGGGTGGTGGTATTTCTGAAACTGCGCAGTTTGTGTACTGTTCACATGCTGCTGTGGTGAAAGTGTATAATCAGTGGACAAATGATATCATTGTGAATAAGTGACATGGAAACTTGCGCACTTTAGCTTTAACCACTTACATCAATGTTACGCAGCCATTGATGTGAGAGGTGAATGCTATAGTGTAGTGACTCACCACAAAAATTAACCAGGGGTCTACCCTACATGTGTCTAAAACCTTAGTGTGTATGGGGCTCCAAAGCAGACGGATGGTCACTCCACCTCTGCTAATAAAGTTTCCTCAGCAGATAAGGCCTCAATTTTTTCAGCAGTATTTGAATTGGACCTCCTCTAATTGGCAAAAGATTGCCTTCTCCTATGAATCACATTTTGTGCTTCATTGAATGGATGGATGTTGGTGTGTCAGGTGAGAACCATCAGAGGACAAACACCTTGCAATCATTCCTGGAAGATCACAAACTAGTAGCGTCTGGAGAATGTTTTTGTGGCATTCTCTGGGTCCACTCATCCATGTGGATGGCACTCTCAACTGATTTGGATATGAATCCATTCTTACAGATCACGTACACCCCTACATGCTGCTTGTCTTCCCTGGTGCGGCTGTGATCTTTCAGCAAGGCAATGCGACATGTCACATAGCTAGAAATGTCCAACATTGGAAGAGCATGACCAAGACTTCCGAGAACTACATTAGCCCAATAATTCCCTGATCTTGAACCCAATTGAGCATCTGTGGGACCACCTTGATCAACATGTTCCCTATATGGATCCTCCCACACACACCCTCCAGCAGCTTTGGGATGCACTGCAGTCAGCATGGCTCCAGATACCTGGAACAACCTACCAGGACCTTTCTGACCATGGGGTGTATTTTGGTGCAGAAGACAATCAATAGTGAGACAGCACTCCAGTTTATGATTTAGGGTAGGTTAATTAATTCGTCCAACCAAATGCATATTGTTAGGAACAAATAGAACAGTAGCAATGTTTCGGGCCATACAGGTGCATAAGGCCCTTTCTCAAGCTAAGCTATTGAAGCACATGGTGAACACCCGGAGCTACATATTTGGTGCAAAAAAAAAATCCACAATGAATCCTTGGCAAAATTTGCATCAGTTATTTGCAGAGTTTGCCACAGATTTAGCTCCAGGTTTACATTGCATTTAGAATCCGCACTGCATTTCTAGTTATGTGTGAATTCTAAATTATAGTAGACCTAAAGTTTTAGCTCTAGAGGTTCTAACCAGTTTCCTGCAACTTTTAGTTCACTTTTGTTTTTCTTTTCTTTTTTTTTTTTGTTAATACCTTGTCAATAAGTTCCCTGCACCCGGGTGCTGTCTGGATGTCCTCTTTGGCTTTTATAGCTGGCTGATGAAATTGAACTCTCTCCTTTTTTCCAATCTTGCTTGAGGATTAACCTTACTAAGAACTTTATACTTTCACTGTGCTGATAACACTTCTATAGACCTTGTGTTCTGCCGGCTCAGGATTTCCTGCTTTTTCTTTTTGACAATTTGACAACCAAGCTTCTGAGGTTATTTAGCATTGGATATATTGGGGTGCATTTAGAAAATCCATTTTAACAAAGAGAATGAAAGCTGGGGAAGATCAGCTAAAAAAAAAATCTGCAAGATCTGTAAAGACCGTAACGACAGTCTTTGACCAAGTTTGTCAGCAACACCCAGAGCTTAAAGAGGTTATCCCATGATTAATGTACATGACAACCTCTTCCTAACAAATCTAGAACCAGCCCTGTACCTCACATGGATCCAGAGATCTCCACATTCAATGCTCCATGTCTGCTAGATTTGTTTCAAGCTGTCAGTTTAAGGAACCTGTCTTTACTTGGGGGGTGTCATATCTGCTGCTGCTGGTGGCAGTTGAAGAATAGAACTGAGCATGTGCGGCCATCTCAGTTAGCAGGACAGAGAAATTAAAAAAAGAGCAAACAACAGATGGCGCTATACGGATACATTTTATTGAATAACTCAGTAGGTATAATGCATTTTACATGCAATTACAAAAGTATTCAGATCCAGGTGTTGGTTTAAAAACTGTAGAAATGTTTTGGGGACAACCCAGTCAGGTGCCATAAAATAGGCACTGGAATATCATTTAGGCTACATTCACACGACTGTGGTGACTCCACACCCGTTTTGTGAACGGCAAACCTTGAGTCCACTAAACACAGGCACTGGCCGTGTGTGCTCATCATCGCTGTGTGGGGCGATTGCCTTCAACCCATAAGACATAAACTGCTCTTAAACTTATTTTCAGAGGGTCAGCCTGCTCAGCTGTTATGGTATGTTCACATGTTATGGTCACATCGTAACAAGAACTGGTACCAGAATTTGCTCAGAAATGTGTAACAGTGTACAATACATTCACAGCCAGCCTAGAGTTCTCAGCAGATTGTCCTATCTACATCATGCCCTAATTTATTGCAGTGGTGGAAATCTACTGGAAAAATCCACAGTATAAGGCCTCACTCACATGAATGCTGTCTGTGTCTGCATCAGAGCCGCATTTTTTTGCTGCTGTGACCCATTCACTTCAGTGCTGCATCTGTATGTCCTTTTCGCGGCCCCTCAAAAAAAAAATATAGAACATGTCCAGACAAGGATAGGACTGGTCTATTGAGAGCCAGACCTTCCGTTCCGCAAAATGTGGAATGTACACGGTCGGTATCCGTGATTTGCGGATTGTAAAACATGGTAGGCTGTATGCATGAGGCCAGGAGCGTAGCTAAAGCCTCATGGGCCCTGATGCAAGAGTACAGCTTGGGCCCTCCCCCCTTACCTCAGGGCTGTGTTGCTAAGGGCAGGAAAGCACATAGCCTTTGTGCTGCCTAAGGTAAAAATTGAAACAGCACCCCTTCCCCCAATGCCAAATTCTTGATCTAACCCCTTCTGCCCAGCCAGAGGTGTAACTTCATGCATGCACTTTCTATAATACCGGTGTCTTCTTCTGTGGCACAAGGGTTTTTGGGCCCCCTCAGGCTCCTGGGCCTAGTAGCATCAGCTACCTCTGCACCCCCTATAGCTACGCCCCTGCATGAGGCAAAACCTGCATACAACTGCATGTTTTCATCCAGATTTTCTTTCTTACATCTCTATGCGTGAGATGTCTATGTCATTAGTTGACTACCCCCTCACAAATCTTCATAGGAGAATCTGCTTACCAATCAGTAGGCAGTCGTATCTCAATAATTCATATCACCTGTGAATTTCTCTTTAAGGGGCTAGGGTGCCGTTTTTCCACTACAAATTATCGCTACTTTATCTTTTGGGTGATTTTCTTTGCCTGTTGTGTTTTGGTAATTATCATCATGATGACCTTTGTTAACCACTTCAAGTCTGCCCATTGACTATAAACGTCCTTCAGCTTTGCCCCCTGTGTGCAGCACCTGTACATAGAAGCTCCATGACTCAGCTGCCTCCTGACAGCCAAGAACATGGAGCTTTAACCTGAGACCTTTTTTCCTGGCCTCCAGGCTTTTGATCACTCTGACAAGCTGTCAAAGCCATCACAAATGCTTGTACTATCTCCCTCTCATTACTGCCGGTCACAGAGCAGATTACAACCACATATGGGGTGTTTCTGCAAACCTCAGAATCAGGAAAATAAATATTCAGGTTTGATTTGCGGTTTACCCTTGCTATCTTATGGGAAAAATGAATTAAAAATTGAAAATCTGCGAAAAAAAAATATAATTTTAAATTTCACCTTCCTTCTGTTTTAATTCTTGTGGGAAATCTAAAGGGTTACCAAACTTTGTAAAATCAGTTTTGATTACATTGGGGGCTGTAGTTTCTAAAATATGTTCATTTATGGGAGGTTTCTATTGTTTAAGCCACTTAAAGTCACTTTAGAACTGCAAAGGTCCTTTAAAATTAACTATTGGAAATTTTCATGAAAATCTTAAAAATTACATCTAAAATTCGAAGCCTTCTAACGTCCGAAAAAAATAAAATTACATTTCCAAAATTATGCCAACATAAAGTGGACATATGGTGAATGTTCATTAATAACAATTTTATTAGATATCCCTATGCAACTTAAAAGCAGAGAAATTCATATTTAAAAAATTGTGATTTTTTTTCAAAATTTTCAGTAAATTTTGATTTTTTATAAATAAAGGTAAAATATATTGACTCAAATTTACCATTAACATGAAGTACAATGTCTCATGAGAAAACAGTCTCAGAATGGCTTGGATAAGTAAAAGCGTTCCAAAGTTATTACCACATGAAGTGACACATGTCAGATTTGCAAAATTAGGCCTAGTCTTGAAGTGGTTAAAGATGAATTACTTGATCATGTAAGAACTATGACCATTGGAAACATTTCTTTGTATTCTGGAACATCTGATTTAGTAAAATCATAGGAGGTCCAGGTATCCCGGCTGTAACATGCATGCTAAAATGCGAGGGCACATCAGCTGTCAGAAACCGACCTTAGGCAACACGCACAGGTTGCATATTATGTGCGGATTTGTTGCATGGATTTGTATGAGACAAATTCCTAGCATAATGCAGTACCAGCTAAGGAGATGAGATTTTTAAAAATCTACACGTTACAGAAATCAATTCTTTATGCAGATTTCCATTGCAGATTTCACTTGTTGCAATGCGTGAAATCTGGGGCAAATCTGTAAGAAAATCTGTGACAAAATCCACATGTAACACATATGGATGTTGTTGCCGATAGATTAAAGGGGTTCTCAACTTTTGCTATATTGATGACCTATCTTCAGATTGGCAGGGTCCTGACTTATGAGAGCTGCTTTCTTTTTAAACAGCTGATCGGTGGGGGTGTTAGCAATCAGGCCCAGCCAGTCTAATATTGATGATCTGTCCTGAGCTACTAGATGGGGGTCTGATATAATAAAGTGGCCATCCGACCATACTATCTATATAGCTATTTATTATTTATTTTACTCACATATATACACTCACCGGCCACTTTATTAGGTACACCTGTCCAACTGCTCGTTAACACTTAATTTCTAATCAGCCAATCACATGGCGGCAACTCAGTGCATTTAGGCATGTAGACATGGTCAAGACAATCTCCTGCAGTTCAAACCGAGCATCAGTATGGGGAAGAAAGGTGATTTGAGTGCCTTTGAATGTGGCATGGTTGTTGGTGCCAGAAGGGCTGGTCTGAGTATTTCAGAAACTGCTGATCTACTGGGATTTTCACGCACAACCATCTCTAGGGTTTACAGAGAATGGTCCGAAAAAGAAAAAACATCCAGTGAGCGGCAGTTCTGTGGGCGGAAATGCCTTGTTGATACCAGAGGTCAGAGGAGAATGGGCAGACTGGTTCGAGCTGATAGAAAGGCAACAGTGACTCAAATTGCCACCCGTTACAACCAAGGTAGGCAGAAGAGCATCTCTGAACGCACAGTACGTCGAACTTTGAGGCAGATGGGCTACAGCAGCAGAAGACCACACCGGGTGCCACTCCTTTCAGCTAAGGACAGGAAACTGAGGCTACAATTTGCACAAGCTCATCGAAATTGGACAGTAGAAGATTGGAAAAACGTTGCCTGGTCTGATGAGTCTCGATTTCTGCTGCGACATTCGGATGGTAGGGTCAGAATTTGGCGTCAACAACATGAAAGCATGGATCCATCCTGCCTTGTATCAACGGTTCAAGCTGGTGGTGGTGGTGTCATGGTGTGGGGAATATTTTCTTGGCACTCTTTGGGCCCCTTGGTACCAATTGAGCATCGTTGCAACGCCACAGCCTACCTGAGTATTGTTGCTGACCATGTCCATCCCTTTATGACCACAATGTACCCAACATCTGATGGCTACTTTCAGCAGGATAATGCGCCATGTCATAAAGCTGGAATCATCTCAGACTGGTTTCTTGAACATGACAATGAGTTCACTGTACTCAAATGGCCTCCACAGTCACCAGATCTCAATCCAATAGAGCATCTTTGGGATGTGGTGGAACGGGAGATTCGCATCATGGATGTGCAGCCGACAAATCTGCGGCAACTGTGTGATGCCATCATGTCAATATGGACCAAAATCTCTGAGGGTGCATTCCAGCACCTTGTTGAATCTATGCCACGAAGAATTGAGGCAGTTCTGAAGGCAAAAGGGGGTCCAACCCGTTACTAGCATGGTGTACCTAATAAAGTGGCCGGTGAGTGTATAGTGCTGCTATATTCCACAGCGCTTTACAGACAGTAGCATCACACTGTCCCCAATGGGGCTCACAATCTAAGTTCTCTATCAGTATATCTTTGGAGTATAGGAGGAAACCGGAGTACCGGAGGAAACCCACACAAACACGGGGAGAATATACAAACTCCATGCAGATGTTGTCCTTGGTCGGATTCAAACCTAGGAACCCAGTGTCCAGCAGCTTCCTGGCCAGCTCCTTCACCAGAACCCCCCCCCCTCCACTATTGAGAGTGTCTGGAACTGGATGGGGCAATGGATCTCCCATGTACAGAAGCCAACAACCACCTTGGCTGAACTACAGGTCCCGGTTGAAAGAGCTAGGAATGACATATCACGGGAGGATATCCAGCATCTACAGTATATGATGTTAGATTCAGAGTGGCATCCTGGGGAGATGCTGCCCAGTATTAATGTGTCTCTGCCTCAACATGAACCCAAAATAAAGGGCATACCACCTCTTGGCTGTTTGATCATTCACCAATCACCAATGGTGGTTTAGACTTAAAGGGAACCTGTCATCTCCAAAACACCCCCTGAACTAGAGTTGCGCTATACACCGCTTACTCTAGTTCAGGGGGTGTTTCGGAGATGACAGGCTCCCTTTAAGGGCCCTTTACACAGGCCGAGAATTGCACAGATTATTGGCCCGTGTAAAGGGCCCTTAAAGGGGTTGTTAGGGTTCAGAGCTGAACCCGGAAATACCCAGGATTTCACCCAGGCAGCCTGCCTGACAACAGCATTGGAGCATTTCATGCTCCGATGCTCTCCTTTGCCCTGCGCGATGGGAGAAATCCTGGGTATGTCCGGGTTCAGCTCTGAACCCAGACAACCCCTTTAAATCTAAGATGGTATTGGTGTGGTCGGCGGTGTAAATGTGCTTCTGATTACCCAATTAATGAAACGCTCATTCATCTGGTAATCCGATCATTTGTGCTCAAGCAAATATGATCATTTACTGGCAGCAGATAGTGCTGTGTAAGCAGGATCTCCTGACGGCAAACAACGAGTCAGTATGGGAAAGAGCGATGGCATTAGCGATCACTCCTCCCCATACTCTGGAGGTGTCCTCCACCAGTGATCAGCAGATGTCTGAAAGGAAGGCTTCATTCCCGGCTATCTGGTGTAATCATCGTCCCGTGTAAAGGGTCCTTTACTCAACCTTGTCAATCTCAGCTCAGTCCCATCAATCATATCATCAATTTCTCTTTGCCTGGCATCCACTGTACGTCCATATTCACCTGAGATCTGGACATATGTCCTTTTGTAGGAAGGAGTTATATAGCCTCTATGGATGGTAGTTAATAAGGATCATTATTTCAATTTTTTCCCTTATTTTCGCAGTACAAGATTTTGCTCATGCAGATTTCTATGTGTACTCTTCTTCCGCTATCCTTTGTAGCCTAATTTTCACATTTTTAGGCTCGGATCTACTACAAGTCCCTTGCTGAAGCCCAGGCATTATAAGAAACATACATAATTAATGATGGACTGTGTTAATTGTGGCACTTTTGGCATTCTGGTAACTCACAAGCAAGGTTCAGCACTAATTGGGTGTGCATTGTTGTTCTGGCCAGATGATAGAGGAAATTAATGAATGCAGAGGTGTCGGTAGGATGTGCTAATGACCTCTGAGGTGTCTTAGTTGAGCTGCACTGTATATAGGGCATTGGAATGGAGAGAGACTTGGTAGCAGAGCCGTGCTAGCACAGATCAGCTTCAGGACCTACAGTATAGTACTGCCTAATGAGATGAGAAGTTCACCGAATACACAGCGAGCTTTTGTTATTGAGTCATCCTTTGTTCTTTTTATTTCCTTTCTACTTTATTGGCATATATAGAGAAGACCCAACACATTCCTACAGGGGCATGGCTGCATTATATAGATTATATAGCAGTAATTGTCTGCCTTCTCTGGTCACTGCAAAGTGACAATGTCATTATAAAATGTCATGTACAATCAATAAGGCTTCGTTTGAGAGGAATACACCTGAGCTTTCAAGGCAAGTAAGAGGATAACCCTTCTTTCCGTGCCCTTAGACTGTCCTATATTCTTCTTCTCTTAGGTAAAGTAGCCGGAATATTCTAGGCTTATACTGAACACATCCTTCCTTTATCCTACATCTTGGGCTACATAATTGAGTATTTGGTGACAATTTCTAGCCCTCTGAATTAAAGAAAAAGTAAGGGGGACATTTTTTAAAGGGGTTGTCTGGGTTTAGAGCTGAACCCAGACACATCCCGATCTGCACTCATTCAACATGAATGAGTGGAGCATCAGAGTTTATTACGCTCCAGTGCTCCCTCTTGCCCTACACTGAATCGTGCCTGGCAAGGGCTGTTTGTTTACATTTGGGCACTGCTAGACGGAGGCTTCCACCTAGCAGTGTTCCCGGTGACACCGGCTCTAATGGGCGCTGCCCTAGCCTGTAAAAACAGCCTCCACCTAGCTTATCCATTGAGAGCCCGGTAACGGATCTGCGGAAAAAGCCCTTGCCCTGCTTGATTCAGCACAGGGCTATGGGGGTATCGGAGCGTGAAAAGCTCCAATACTCCACTCATTCATGTCGAATGAGTGCAGATCGGACTGTGTCTGGGGTCAGCTCTGAACCTGGACAATCTGCGGTCCCCGGGAGTCCTAATACAGTACCAGCAAAGTGGATGACATTTTCAAAATCTCATTTTCAGAGTGCAGAAATTTCTTAAGCGGAACTTTACCTGCAGATTTTGATATCCCCAGCATGTCAATTGTTTGCATGGATTTTCAGTGCAGGTTTCAGAGTGAGATTTGTCCGTGTGGCCTGCACTGACATATGCAGACACATTCAACTTGAATGAGTCTGCTATCCGTCAGCATGAAAAAAAATAGAGCTGCCACAGAACCGCTCCCTAGTGCTTCTGTGGCCTTCCGCTCCGTGTCTCCGTTCCATATCTTCCAGATTGCAGACCCATTCAAGTGAATAGGTCCGCATCTGTGATACGATGCGCACACAGCCGGACCTGCTGTTTGTGTGCCACAATACAGGCACGGCCAGCTCACTTTCTTGTGCATGAGCCCTTATGTTGTGGATTTTCACACAAAAATCTGCACTTAATACTCACTGTGTGCATACACCCTAAAATATTTTTCCAGCGATCATATGAGTCAAAGTACCAGCACCACCCACCCTCCTCCTTTCCAAATGTTACTTTTCCAAAGCTTGAGAATATTTCAGAGTCCCTGAGATTGCACTTGGTAAAAGGCGCACTCCTTTAGGACTCACTGACATCAGTAAAGTATAGTTTCAATGGGAAAGAGAGAGATCAATACAGATTTTACCCAAAACAGAATTTTCTGTTTCCAAAAATTGTCTAGTTTACTGAGCGGCTTTTGTGTTTTAGCAGTAGTATTGTACTGTGAGGAGTCCTTAAAGGGGTCATTTATCATGTAGGCACTTACTAATGTATTGTGATTGTCCATATTGCTTCCTTTCCTGACTTAATTCATTTTTCCATCACATTATACACTGCTCGTTTCCATGGTCATAACTAGAGATGAGCGAACGCGCTCGTAACAAGCACTGTACTGCTCGGCTCCCCTGCGCTCGCATGGTCGCAGGCAGCCGCTTCCGTCGTCCTCACCCGACGGAAGCGGCTGCCTGTGCCCATGCGAGCACAGGGGAGCCGAGCGGTACAGTGCTCGTTACGAGCACGTTCGCTCATCTCTAGTTATGACCACTCTGCAATCCAGCAGCGGTGGTCGTGCTTGCACACTATAGGAAAAAGCACCAGCCTCTCTGATGGCTGGGACTGTGTGAGGACACATAGGTCAGCGCTTTTTCCTATAGTGTGCAAGCACGACCACTGCTGCTGGATTACAGGATGGTCGTAACCATGGAAACGAGCAGCGTATAATGTGATGGAAAAATGAATCCAGCCAGCAAAGGAAGCAATATGGCTAATCACAATACATTAGTAAGTGCCTTGTAATAACTTTCTCTACATGATAAACGCCATTTGCTGAAGTGAGACAAATCCTTTAAGAGCAGGACTACAGATCACTGATATGGTCAGGCAGACATGTCGTGGTATAATGTCCTATTATGAGTAATGTGCCTCAGGAACTTTACAATAATCTCTTACGTTATTTCCAGTAATCTCCATTGTTGCGTAGCTTTGTTGTGCTTGATTATATCAGCTCTTCATGCCTCCTTGGAGGTTTACAAACAGAATTTCCACAAGGATTTTTGTTTTTACACTGGGGGTTTTCCTCATGAAAATCTTTGCAGAAAAAACCCACGTAATTTGCAACAAAAGTATAGCTAGACTAAGCTGATGCCTCGTGTCCATTTCCATTACCTTACTGTACTGATAATGTAGCTACAAGGGCGTGAATGAGAAAGCCGTAATACAAGGTTTACGTTTATCTTAATATATTACATTATAAGGGACAGTACAGTGAACAGAATAACACAACATGTCCAGCAAGCAACAAAGATTTTCGGAAGAAATGCGTTAAAGAGAACAAGAGGCATAACTGCGGCATATAATTACCAGTGAAAGGCTCTGCATCAGTCTGTCCCTCCCCATCCCCCACAGTCACTGCGAACGTAAAGCAGGCCAAGGACGCTCAGAGAGGGGGAATCTATCCTACACCTTTATCCCTTGGTACAGTTTCACTTGAGTGTTGCCAATGTCAGTCTTTAGATTAGTTTTTTTCTATTGGCCTTTATTCTACTAATGGGCCGCCATCACCGGGTATTTCCTCAGAGTCTTGGATAAAAGGAGTTTTCCAGGAGTTTAGCATATGCAGAATAGAATACAGTATAAGGGCTCATGCACATGAACGTATTTTCTTTCCATGTCCATTCCGTTTTTTTGCGGACCGTATGCGGAACGATTCATTTCAGTGGGTCCGCAAAAAAAGAAAACAGAAGTTACTCCATATGCTTTCTGTTGCCGTATGTCCATTCCGCAAAAAAAATAGATAGTACTGTTCTATTAGGGGCCAGCTGTTCCTTTCCGCAAAATACGGACTGCACACAGACGTCATCTGTATTTTTTACATATCTCCCAGAGTACCTTTGGTAGAAATAGTGCCTGTACAGTGGCCCAATAGTAATAATGTTCTCCATGGTCCCCCAGTAGTGATAAAGCCCGCCATAATGCCTCCCAGTAGTAGTAAAGCCAACCGTAATGCCTCCCAGTAGGAATAATTCTCCCTATAGTGCCCCCAGTAATAGCAGAGCCCACCATGATGTCCCCATAAGTAATAATGCCTGCCTATATTGCCTTAGTAGTGCTAATACACCTATAGTGCTCCAGTAGTAGTGACACTCTCCATCAGGGGCGGATTGGCCATAGACCTTACAGGGAAATTTCCCGGTGGGCCGATGGCCAGGAGGCCGCCTGAGCCCTCCTCAGGGCTGGCAGTGGAAGTTTTTGGGGATGTATTTTGTGCTACTGGCAGTATATTGTGATGGACTGTGGTATTTGGATCTGTTGGGGCGGTATAATGTGCCACAATATGGTATAGTTGACTGTTGAAGTAGAGTATTGACTACAAAACGGGGCCACTTTTAGTATTTTTTCCAGGGCCACTTTACGTTCCCAGTCCGCCCCTGCTCACCATAGTACCCCCAATAGTAATAAAGCCCCCATAATGCGTGCCAGTATATTGCCCCCAGTAGTACTAATGCCCGCATATAGTGCCCCCAGTAGAACCATTGTGCCCGTAGTGCTCCCCAGTTAAAATAATGACTCCCATAATGGGCTAAAGCCATGCTGTCAAAGAAAAATTACAAAATCAGATACTTACCTCCATGCCACTGTCAGTGACAGGACACAGGCCTTTTCCAGCCTGGCTCAGGTTGCGCGATGATGATGATGTCATCATGCCACTTGCATCGGGCTCTTAAAGGCTACAGCCACTAGGCCTGAAGCCTATCAGATTGAACGGGGAGGCCCAGCATTTAACTTTCGCGGTCTTGAGGGGAGCAATACTGTTAAATATCGAGAGTACTGTATATAATGTGATTTTTGGAATTCCAGAGATCGTATCCCGTTTTTTTTTAAAATTAAACACTGTGTTAATCGAAGTGCCATAAATAAGGATGCAGCTTTCGCCAGAAACGCGTTGGAGGCTTGTTGAGCATGGTGACCGATGGTGAGAAATATTGATGGATTTAATCATTTTCTAATAAAAATTGATTTTATTTTGGATGCTGGACTTCTTTTTGATCTTCATAAAATGTTTAAAGAGGACCTGTCACCTCTCCTGACATGTCTGTTATATTAACTACTTTCATTCCCCATCTAATACCAATACTGGAGCACTTATTCTTATCTTATGTTTGTTATGTGCCATTCCTTTATTATTTCTACTAGAAGTAAGGGTACAGATAGGTTTTAACCAGTCAGGGGGGCGGGGTGTCCCTGCACAATCTGAAAATGGCTGCATGGATTGGATAGAGTCAGACTGTGCAGGGACACCCCCCTCCCAAGCTGGTAACACCCATCAGTACCCTTACTGCAGACTGATAGCAATTGATTTTGAAACTTCTAGCAGGAATAAGAGAAGAATGGCACAACATAGAGTCATAAGAATAGATGGACCAGAATTGGCATTACATGAGGAATGCAAGCAGTTACTAAAACAGACATGTCAGGAGAGGGGACAGCTCCTCTTTAAGGAAAGGGAAGCCTGTGGATCTGAATCTTCAGGACTGAACTATTACTGGTTTCTCTCAGGAAAAAAAAAATCTACAATCAGAAAATAAAAAGAAAGAGTCACTAGCTGGTTTCACTGGAAGAAAAATGTATAGGGGACAGATTCTCTTTAATAAATGTCCCCTTTATCTCATCTGTTACTACTGTTCACTTGTTAGATACTGGACATTATGATCAGGGTCACATCAAAGACGCCATGTTTAGGCCATGCCGTTGTTCTCCTATGAATGGATTACACAAGACTAATCTATGGACTGTAGCATTTTATTTATACAGAAGCTTCTGTCCTGGTACAAGAACAGTATGTGAGCACAATTTATAACCTGTATATTAGATAATGGTATATCCCCCCCCCTCTTAAAGGCTGACCTTTTACATGTGCACTTGGCAGCTGAAGGCATCTGTGTTGGTCCCATGTTCATATGTGTCTCTATTGCTGAGAAAAATTATGTTTTTTATATGCAAATGAGCCTCTAGGAGCAACAGGGGCATTGTCATTACACCTAGAGGCTCAGCTCTCTCTGCAACTGTCGCACCCTCTCCACTTTGATTGACATGATCAGGATTGATGATGTTTACACTGTCTGGCCCTGTCAATCAGTTGCAGAGAGAGCTGAGTCTGTAGGTGTAACGGTAACGCCCTTGTTGCTCCTAGGGGCTCATTTGCATATATTAAAACTTAACTTTTTGTCAGCAATGCGGGTACATATGAACATGGGACCAACAGCCCTCTTCAGCTGTCAAGTGCACATGTAACAGGTCAGCCTATACCATTTTCTAATATGCAGGTTAGAAATTGTGCTCACATACTGTACTTGTACCAGGACAGAATATATATAAATAAAAGTGCACATGTAACAGGTGAGCCAGTGTCATGGGTACAAAGCTGCTGACAGATGTCCTTTAAAAAATAACGTAAAAACGGCACACCCCCTCCCCAGTAATCTGGTCAGTATTGTCATATGGACTGTAGAGACACTTTGGTTAATGAGAGCCCGGCCTGCGCGGTGTAAAGGTCGGGGTTCAGGACGTCTTCACCATAGAAGACCTCATATCTAGGACAGATGAGCACTTAGAAATATCTGATCAGTGCACAGGAGGTAAGTTACTGAAAATCTACCTCACACACCGGTCTCATTACTATAGCTGTAACATATGCCAAACACAGACAGGACAGTCACATCCCGTGAATACTGACTGCATCCCTCATAAAGATCATTTTCCTCCTTCTCCAAAAGTCCTAATATCCATGAATCAGCATAATGTTCTTCAGGGGGCAGGCACCTGGCAGCAGCTGGTTCAGGCGACTGCCCCCTAAAAGCCATCTGAAAACAGTGACTGAACTGTGCACATGATCACTGCTGCAGGTGGCCTCCTGATTGGGGGTGGGGCTTCCCCTCAGGTGAGACTCCGCCCAGGATCTGTCAGGTGCTGCACCTACAGGTGTGTTCTCAGGTAGAGCAGCAGTTTCTTTTTACCACAGATCTCTCAGAAGTGACTGCAGACGTCAGTGAGGAAGTGGATGTGAATTTCCAGTCAGTTCCTTCCTAATGTCCTGGGAAATCTGTATTTGTGGTCAGACAGCTCTCCTAGGATTACTGAGAGACTTTCCTGTGTAACTGAGGGACGTCTAACCTGTATTATTACCACAGTCAGTGTTCATGTATCAGGTAGGTTCTGTGTAACTTACCTCTTGTCATATATCAGGGTGGTCACTGCAGACATTACACCTATATGCTCCTGTGCTAAACCATCACCTGAACAGTGGAAGTCATATAGCTGAGACCTGCACCCCGATAATATGTGACTGCAGCTGTGAGACCCTGATAATATGTGACTGCAGCTGTGATACCCTGATAATATGTGACTGCAGCTGTGACATCCTGATAATATGTGACTGCAGCTGTGACACCCGATAATATGTGACTGTAGCTGTGACACCCTGAATAATATGTGACTGCAGCTGTGACACCCTAAATATGTGACTGCAGCTGTGACACCTGTAATATGTGACAGCTGTGACACCCTGATAATATGTGACTGCAGCTGTGAGACCCCGATAATGTGAGTAGCTGCGAGACCCGATAATATGTGACTGCAGCTGTGACAATCCTGATAATATGTGATGCAGCTGTGACCCTCTGTGACTGCAGCTGTGACACCCTGATAATATGTGACTGCAGCTGTGACATCCTGATAATATGACTGCAGCTGTGAGATATAATATGTGACTGCAGCTGTGACACCTGATAATATGTGACTGCAAGCTGTGAACCCCGATAATATGTGACTGCGCTGTGACACCTGATAATATGTGACTGCAGCTGTGACACCCTGATAATATGGTGACTGCAGCTGTGACACCCTGATAATAATGTGACTGCAGCTGTGAACCCCTGCATGTGATAATATGTGACTGCAGCTGTGACACCCTGATATATATGTGAACTGCAGCTGTGCTTAATATGTTGACCAGCTGTGACACCCTGATAATTGTGACTGCAGCTGTGACACCTATAATATGTGACTGCAGCTGTGACCCTGATAATATGTGACTGCAGCTGTGGACCCTGATATATGTGACTGCAGCTGTGACACCCCGATAATATGTGACTGCAAGCTGTGACACCCTGAGCTTGTGACTGCAGCTGTGACACCCTGATAATATGTGACTGCAGCTGTGACATAATATGTGACTGCAGCTGTGACACCCTCTGATAATATGACTGCAGCTGTGAACCCCTAATATGTGACGCAGCTGTGTGACACCACCCCGATAATATGTGACTGCAGCCTGTGACACCCCGATAATATGTGACTGCAAGCTGTGACACCCCGATGAATATGTGACTGCAGCTGTGACACCCTGATAATGTGACTGCAGCTTGACACCCCCGATAATATGTGACTGCAGCTGTGACACCCTGATAATATTGACTGCAGCTGCATACTATGCTGCAGCTGTGACACCCTGAAATATGTGACTGCAGCTGTGACATCCGATAATAATGTGACTGGCAAGCCTGAGTGACCTGTGCTGATAATATGTGACTGCAGCTGTGACACCCGATAATATGTGACTGCAGCTGTGACATCTGATAATATGTGACTGCAGCTGTGACACCCCGATTATGTGACTGCAGCTTGACACCCCGATAATATGTGACTGCAGCTGTGACACCTGTATATATGTGACTGCAGCTGTGACACCCTATAATATGTGACTGCAGCTGTGACACCTGATAATATGTGACTGCAGCTGTGACTCCTGTATAACTGTGGATGCAGCTGTGACATCCTGATAATATGTGACTGCAGCTGTGACACCCCGATAATATGTGACTGGCAGCTGTGACACCTGATAAATATGTACTGCAGCTGTGACATCCCTGATAATAACTGCAGCTGTGACACCGGAGATAATATGTGACTGCAGCTGTGACACCCCGATAAATATGTGACTGCAGCTGTGACACCCTGATAATATGTGACTGCAGCTGTGACATCCTGATAATATGTGACTGCAGCTGCAGCTGTGACCCCGATAATAGTGACTGCAGCTGTGACACCCTGATATGTGACTGCAGCTGTGACACCGCCTGATATGTGACTGCAGCTGTGACCCCTGAATAATATGTGACTGCACTGTGACACCCTGATAATATGCTGCAGCTGTGACCCCTATAATATGTGACTGCAGCTGTGACACCCTAATAATGTGACTGCAGCTGTGACATCTGATATGTGACTGCAGCTGTGACATCCTGATAATATGGACTGCAGCTGTGAACCCTGATAATATGTGACTGCAGCTGTGAGACCCCGATAATATGACTGCAGCTGTGACAATAATATGTGACCTTGATATATATGTGACTGCAGCTGTGACATCAGATAATATGTGACTTGTGAGCAGCTGGTGTGACAATCCCTGTGATATAATGCGCGCTGTGCTGTGACACCCGTAATATGTGACTGCAAGCTTGACACCCTGATAATATGTGACTGCAGCTGTGAGACCCTGATAATATGTGACTGCAGCGTGAACCCTGATAATATGTGACTGCTGTGACATCCTGCAGCTGTGACATCTTGATAATAATGTGTACTGCAGCTGTGACACCCCGATGTGACAATATATTGACTGGCAGCTGTGACATCCTGATATGTGACTGCAGCTTGACACCCCTAATATGTGACTGCAGCTGTGAGACCCGAATAATATGTGACTGCAGCTGTGAAGACCCTGATAATATGTGCAGCTGCAGTGACTGCAGCTGTGACACCCTGATAATATGTGACTGCAGCTGTGACCCCTGTAATATGTGACTGCAGCGTGTGAGCATCTCTGATAAATATGTGACTGCAGCTGTGAGACCCTGATAATATGTGACTGCAGCGTGAGACCCCGATAATATGTGACTGCAGCTGTGATACCCCGATAATATGTGACTGCAGCTGTGAGACCCTGATAATATGTGACTGCAGCTGTGACACCTGATATGTGTGCAGCTTGACACCCAGATAATATGTGACTGCAGCTGTGAACCCTGATAATATGTGACTGCAGCTGTGAGACCTGATAATATGTGACTGCAGCTGTGACATCCTGAGATAATATGTGACTGCAGCTGTGACACGTGACTACACCCTCGATACAATTATGTGACTGCCAGCTCGATGTGACTGCAGCTGTTGACGATAATATGTGACTGCAGCTGTGACACCCTGATAATTATGTGACTGCTGTGATACCCTGATAATATGTGACTGCAAGCTGTGACATCCTGATAATATGTGATGCAGCTGTGACACCCTGATAATGTGACTGCCAGCTTGACCCCTGATAATATGTGACTGCAGCTGTGACATCCGATATATGTGACTGCAGCTGTGACCAGATAATATGTGACTGCAGCTGTGAGCATCCTGATAATATGTACTGCAGCTGTGACACCCTGATAATATGTGACTGCAGCTGTGACACCCCGATAATATGTGACTGCAGCTGTGGACATCCTGATAATATGTGACTGCAGCTGTGACACCCTGATAATATGTGACTGCAGCCTGTGAGACCCCTGATAATATGTGACGCAGTGTGACCCTGATATATGTGACTATTAGCATATGTGACTTGCTGCAGCTGTGACTGGCAGCTGTGACCGATAATATGTGACTGCAGCTGTGACACCCTGATAATATGTGACTGCAGCTGTGACACCCGATAATATGTGACGCAGCTGTGACATCCCGATAATATGTGACTGCAGCTGTGACATCCCGTGATATAATATGTGACTGCAGCTGTGACACCAATAAATGTGACTGCAGCTGTGAGACACCAGCTGTGATAATTGTGACTGCAGCTGTGAACCCGATAATATGTGACTGCAGCTGTGACACCCGATATGTGACTGCAGCTGTGACACCCTGTGACTGCAGCTATGTGTGACTGCAGCTGTGACACCCGATAATATGTGCTGAGCTGTGCACCCCGATAATATGTGACTGCAGCTGTGGAAGCTCCTGATAATATGTGACTGCAGCTGTGGACACCCTGATAATATGTGACTGCAGCTGTGACACCCTATAATATGTGACTGCAAGCTGTGACACCCTGATAATATGACTGCAGCTGTGACACCTGATAATGTGTACAGAATGTGACTGCCTGTGACATTGTGACACCCTGATGATATGTGACTGCAGCTGTGACACCCTGATATGATGTGACTGCAGCTGTGACACCCTGATAATATGTGACTGCAGCTGTGACACCCCGATAATATGTGACTGATACAGCCCTGAATAATATGTGACTGCAGCTGTGACATCCGATAAATGTGACTGCAGCTGTGACACCCCGAAATATGTGACTGCATCTGTGACTGCAGCTCCCGATATGTGACTGCAGCTATGTGTGAACTGCAGCTGTGACATCCTGATAATATGTGACTGCAGCTGTTGACTCAAGCTGTGACATCCTGAATAAATATGTGACTGCAGCTGTGAGATCCTGATAATAGTGACTGCAGCTGTGACACCCTGATAATATGTGACTGCAGCTGTGACAACCTGATAATATGTGTCTGCAGCTGTGACACCCCTGCATAATAATATGTGACTGCAGCTGTGACATCCTGATAATATGTGACTGCAGCTGTGACACCGACTCCATAATATGTGACTGCAGCTGTGACACCCCGATAATATGTGACTGCAGGTGTGATACCCGATAATATGTGACTGCAGCTGTGACACCCGATAATTGACTGCAGCTGTGACACCCTGATAATATGTGACTGCAGCTGTGACATCGCGAATAATATGTGACTGCAGCTGTGACACCTCCTGAACTGCAGCTGTGACTGCACTGCAGCTGTGACACCCTGATAATATGTGACTGCAGCTGTGACACCCTGATAATAATGACTGCAGCTGTGACACCCCGATAATATGTGACTGCAGCTGTGACACCTGATAATATGTGACTGCAGCTGTGACACCCCGATAATATGTGACTGCAGCTGTGACACCGATAATATGTGACTGCAGCGTGTGCACACAGCTGTGACAATAATATGTGACTGCAGCTGTGACATCCCGATATTGACTGCAGCTGTGACATCCTAAGTGACTGCAGCTGACATCCTAATATGTGACTGCAGCTGTGACATCCTGATAAATATGTGACTGCAGCTGTGACATCCTGATAATATGTGACTCAGCTGTGACATCCTGATAATATTGACTGCAGCTGTGACACCCCGATAATATGGTGACTGCAGCTGTGACATCCTGATAATATGTGACTGCAGCTTGACATCCGATAATGTGACTGACTGCAGCTGCACCCCGATAATATGTGACTGCAGCTGTGACACCCCGATAATATGTGACTGCAGCTGTGAGACCCTGATAATATGTGACTGCAGCTGTGACATCCTGATAAATATGTGACTGCGCGCTGTGACACCCCGATAATATGTGACCAGCTGTGACATTGATAATATTGACTGCAGCTGTGACACCCTGATAATATGTGACTGCAGCTGTGAGACCACCTGATAATATGTGACTGCAGCTGTGACATCCGATAATATGTGACTGCAGCTGTGACACCCCGATAATATGTGACTGCAGCTGTGACACCCTGATAAATGTGACTGCAGCTGTGAACCCTAATATGTGACTGCACTGCAGCTGTGACACCCCGATAATATGTGACTGCAGCTGTGACACCCGATAATATGTGACTGTGACACCCCGCTGCAGCTGTGACATCCGATAATGTGACTGCAGCTGTGACATCCTGATAATATGTGACTGCAGCTGTGACACCCTGATAATATGTGACTGCAGCTGTGACACCTATAATATGTGACTGCAGCTGTGACACCCTGATGATATGTGACTGCAGCTGTGACATCCTGATGATTGTGACTGCAGCTGTGACACTGATATATGTGACTGCAGCTGTGACACCCTGATAATATGTGACTGCAGCCTGTGACATCCCTATAATATGTGACGCAGCTGTGACACCCCGATAATATGTGACTGCAGCTGTGACATCCCTGATAATATGTGACTGGTGAGCCGATAATATGTGACTGCAGCTGTGACATCCTGATGAATATGTGACTGCAGCTGTGACATCTGCTGATAATATGTGACTGCAGCTGTGACATCCTGAAATATGACTGTGACATCCTGATAATATGTGAACTGCATAATATGTGACTGGTGACATCCCGATAATATGTGACTGCAGCTGTGACACCCTGATTCTGTGACTGCTCTGTGACTGAGCTGTGACACCCCTGATAATATGTGACTGCAGCTGTGACCCCGATAATATGTGACTGCAGCTGATAATATGTGACTGCAGCTGTGACATCCTGATAATATGTGACTGCAGCTGTGACACCCTGATAATATGTGACTGCAGCTGTGACACCTGATAATATGTGACTGCAGCTGTGACAACCCCGAATAATATGTGACTGCAGCTGTGACACCCTGATAATATGTGACTGCAGCTGTGACATCCTGATAATATGTGACTGCAGCTTGTGACATCCTGATAATATGTGACTGCAGCTGTGGCTGCAGCACCTGACTCCCGATTTACCATACCCCGATAATATGTGACTGCAGCTGTGACCCTGATAATATGTGACTGCAGCTGTTGTGACTGCAGCTGTGACACCCGATAATATGTGACTGCAGCTGGACACCCCCGATAATTATGTGACTGCGCTGTGACACCGATAATATGTGACTGCAGCTGTGACACCTGATAATATGTGAACTGCATGCTGTGGAACACCCGATAATGTGTGACTGCAGCTGTGACACCTGATAATAGTGACTGCAGCTGTGGCACCCTGATAATATGTGACTGCAGTGTGACATCCTGATGATATGTGACTGCAGCTGTGACACCCTGATGAATATGTGACGCAGCTGTGACACCCTGTGATAAATGTGACTGCAGCTGTGACACCCCGATAATATGTACTGCAGCTGTGACACCCCGAAATATGATGACTGCACGCTGTGACATCCGATAATATGTGACTGCAGCTGTGACCCGATATATTGCTGCAGCTGTGACACCCCATATATGTGACTGCAGCTGTGACACCCGATATAGTGACTGCAGCTGTGAACCCGAAATATGACTGCAGCTGTGACAGCTGTGACTGCATCATCCTGATAATTATGTGACCCTGTGTGACATCCCGATAATATGTGACTGCAGCTGTGACACGCCTGATAATATGTGACTGCAGCTGTGACACCCCGAATAATATGTGACTGCAGCTGTGACACCCGATAATTATGTGACTGCAGCTGTGACATCCTGATATAATGTGTGCACTGTGACAGTTGACTGCACTGTGACCCCGATAATATGTGACTGCAGCTGTGACACCCTGATAATATGTGACTGCAGCTGTGACATCCTGATAATATGTGACTGCAGCTGTGACATCCCTGCAGCTGTGATAATATGTGACATCAGCAGCTGTGACTAATATGTGACCTGCACTGTGTACATCCCGATAATAGTGACTGCAGCTGTGACAATGCCTGTGACACATAATATGTGACTGCAGCTGTGACAGCTGTGACGATATATATGTGACTGCAGCTGTGACACCCCGATAATATGTGACTGCAGCTGTAATACTGCAGCTGTATTAATATGTGACTGCAGCTGTGACATCCTGATATAATATGACTGCAGCGTGACATCCTGATAATATGTGACTGCAGCTGTGACACCTCAGCTGTGACACCCGATAAATGTGACTGCAAGCTGTGAACCCTGATAATATGTGACTGCAGCTTAATATGTGACTGCACCACCCGATAATATGTGACTGCAGCTGGCACCCGATAATATGTGACTGCAGCTGTGACATCCAGCTGTGATAATATGTGACTGCAGCTAATATGTGACTGCAGCTGTGACAATCCTGTGATATGTGACTGCAGCTGTGACATCCTTATATATGTGACTGCAGCTGTACACCGATAATATGTACTGAGCTGTGACACCCTGATAATAGTGACTGCAGCTGCAGAAATATGTGACTGCAGCTGCATCCTGATAAATATGTGACTGCAGCTGTGACACCCCCACTGCAGCTAAAATAATATGTGACTGCACTGTGACACCCCGATAATGTGACTGCAGCTGTGACCCGATAATATGTGACTGCAGCTGGTGACAGCCATCTGATAATATGTGACTTGCCAGCTGACACCCGATAATATGTGACTGCAGCTGTGACACCCTGTGACAATAATTGTGACTGCAGCTGTGAACACCCGATAACTATGTGACTGCAGCTGTGACATCCTATATATATGTGACTGCCACCTGATAATATGACAGCTGACACTCTGAGCTGTGAATATGGACTGCAGCTGTGACACCCCGATAATATGTGACTGCAGCTGTGACATCCGATAATAATGTTGACTGCGCTTGTGAACATCCTGATA